>OW818030.2:117658806-118280645 GCA_942486065.2 Calliphora vomitoria | reverse complement strand
TGTCTGAAATTTTAGACAAATACTCTCTGTTGATAAGGTTTGTTTGGTATTTAAAATGAGCAATATCGTAATACATTTTAGCAGTTTTAAATATATATGTTGCTTAGGCTTCAATCCTCATGAAATTTTGCAAAGTACTCCGAAATGATATGGTAAAGTATGGTCCCCATACATTCGTAATTGTCTTATAATAATTAATATCGTGATGAAATTAGACATAAACAAGTTTTATATGAACCTTAATATTTTTCCAAAATTTTTAAAGATCGGTTCATATTTGAACCTATAAACCCTATATCAGAAAAAGAATTGTATTGTCAGGTATTGATGACATGATTCGAGACAGCCGTATATAACATTCTTACTTATTCCAAACTGGAGTTATCAGCTAGCTGCACACAAGGCTAAGTAAATTAATAGCCTGGACTTTAAGACTGGATGAAAAATATATACAAATTGAGATAAAGAAATATAAATATTTTATTTCTCACATCTTCTTAGAAAACCGCAGTTTTTAATTGCGTACCCAAGTTTGTTTACCCCCTGATTTTAAGAGTACATACATTGATGCAAATATTTAGATTAGATTTTCTGAGAATTATTATTGTATATAGAATTCTCATGAATATAATATATACTACTTTAAGTAAGTCAATTATAAAAGTGGCATTTCTAATAATTAGAAACTTGGACACATATTTGTCACCAGTGTATTCATTATGATTTTTTCTTTAATTCTAAAAGTGGAAATCATTGTTGGTTACAACTTTTAGCTACATCGTGAAAGTCACTTTCAACTTCTGTGCTTAGGTCTTGCATATTTACAAGGCTTAATTATCAATGAACTTCCTACATAGCTACATAGTGAAAGTCACTTTCAACTTCAGTACTTAGGTCTTGCATATTTACAAGGCTTAATTATCAATGAACTTCCTAGGCTGAGAATTCATAGAGAAATACTGACTAAACACAGTATCATAAATTAAGTAAATTTAGATGTGTTTTTGTATTATCACTTTTAAAGATATGAGGATATAGGCAATAGATTTCAATTTATTTCACTATACTTCACGGAAATTCATTATTAAATTGGTGGAAAAAGTTCCACCGAAACACTCGTATAACTGCTATTGACAGTGGCGTGTCATAACCCCCAATACCATAATGTCCATGGACAGTCTAGTAATTTATACATTTATACAAATCTTTATACCACTCTTTATCAAAAGTCTAAAAATATAGCTGAACAATATTTAATTAATTCAAAAGAAATTCTTTCCTCCCCTGTTAAACGATTGACTTGCTCAATAGTGTTCAAGGATCGTCTCTTGGAATATTCTAAGAAATAGCTTTGGGAGAATAGTTGCACAAGAAAACTTTTGTTAAACTCTTAGTTTAAATATTGTATTAAACAATATAGATAACACCATAATTGACACAGATGTTAAGTATTCAATCATGGATGGTACAATTTAATAGCACCATCTATCCTAGTAACTTTCCAGGAGTCATTAATCCGAAAGATTTCAGACGAATAAAGAATTGGTCCATAGCGTCCTAGACAAGTACTGAGGCTGCCAGTTTTAAGCCACCAGTCTGAGTTTTAATAGTTGCTCAAAAATTCAAAGATCACAAGCTGACACTCTTGCAACTCTGAAACCCGCCACTGCCTTGTTTAATAGCAGTTACCTCTCATACTACGAGATAGCCTTATACCACTATCTGCAAATTGTGAAGACCTTCCATAGCACTTCAGCTATGCTTCCAGATAGATTTTTCATATTTATACTATATGGAGGGAGTCTAGGATGGTGAACTATAAATAAAGGTATACATTTTTCATGTTTAAAGTCACATTACGTGACTTCTTTAAGTTTAAATTCTTTTTAATAAGAGTTCAACACAACCTCGTTTCTCATGAATTTTTCATTACCATTTATGTGGCATTTTCATAGTTCTACCCAGGTAGGGCTTGGCCTTAATATTCTTCGTTGCATTCCAATGTAAGAAATTTGTGTATTTAGTATTCGTCTAAATTTCAATTTTATTTGCGATTCAGTGATAGATTTTTAAGTAAAGTGCTCTCTTACTTCTGTAGACAGCCTGTACCTTGTACCTTTGTTGCCACTTTCTTCTGAATTTTTTTTTAAGAACTCTTTTATATACGAAGTTTGATTCTTACTACGAATCTAAGTGAAGAGCTCTTCTCTGTTTCCTTACTGATACAGACAGCCTCTGTTGCCACTCTCTTCTGAGTTTTCTCTTTTTAAGAAATGGCCATCAATATCCAATGATTTTTTGGCCAATAAGTTGGGTGCACAGGGGATTCAAAATCTAAGCAATTTTTATGAACACCTACAACTTTATGTAGCTAGCTCTGGGATTCGTTAATTGAGAACTCCAGTATGTACTTTTGGCGTTGTAGTATAACCACAAGTCAGAAACCAATATCCCAGAGTTATAATAAATTCTTAAAATTATTTTAATCTCCAGCTGGGTAATAAAGAAGTTTATCAATTCAAGAGAACCTGTTTATTTGGTTAAGTTCCGAGACCTGTCATAGAGCGTCTAAATGGTCTTGTTAAAGAGACAGCTCTCTTTCATATAAACAGCTATAACTAGAACCATTCCCTACCCCCAAAGAACCAGACAAATAACTAGATCCGTGTCAGTTCCCTTTCCTCTTAAAATAAATCTTAAAATATGTTTCATATAAATCTCAAAATCATCCATCGAAACATACCCACAATATAAAGTAGGGTGGATAAATGGTGATAAACATAATATGTGTACATAGCCAACAGTTATCGCCTTTAAGTTTTTTTAATGCACATTTTGTATATTTTACTTTTTATTTACAAAAAACCACATAATTTTGATAAGAAAAATTTCAAATTTTAAAATACTAATAATAAAAGCATTGTACAGTAATATTCAAATATTCATTTAGCAAACAGCCACCATGAAAGTAATGTGGATATTTGTAATTGTGGCCATAGCTGGTCTCGAATATAGTACAATATTGGGAGCACCGCTAACAAAATGGTTTAAAACCGATAATAATACCTATTACATTGAAGAAGACAAAAAGGTATACACAAGAAATATTTGGAAACCTATAGCAAATGTTGTTTAATTGTTTAATCTTTTCTATTTACAATAGTTCACCTTCCAGCAGTCCTATGAGCAATGTTTAAGCAAAAATATGGGTTTAATAACTCTCAAAACCTACAAAGAGGATGCATTGTTGCTGAAGTATATAAGCCAGAGCTATGGTGAGTAAAAACCTTTAAAAAGTCATACAACATTTTGTTATAACTATGTATTTAACAATTTGAATTTATAAATTTCCATAGATCCTCAGCCAGAATTTTGGCTTAATGCCGTTGAAAAAGTTGATATGCAAGATATCAATAAACTATTGGGCTCTATGTTGGCGGCCAACTTTTTGAATATAAAATTAGATGGTGTTAATGATCCTCAAATTGTACAATCTAATAACCCAGATAACTGTGCTGTGACTGTGGAAGGTGCCGTTAAAGATTGTGACACTTTGCGTGGTTTCATATGCTACCAAAATCAATCTAAAACCAATGGTGGCCAGAATGTGCAAAATATTGTGTTGAAATTTAATTAAAATATATAAATGTGTAATTGAGTATAAGTATGTGAAATATTTCAAATTAATTGAATAGAATAAAAATAAACATATGAAGGGAATGTGATATTTTTGATTGGCTTAATAAAATAGTTTTGTTTTTTTAATTTTAAGCAATTTGGAAAAATACCAGGATTTAAACAATAATCTATTCTTTTCATTTCATTTAATAAAAACATGTTAAAAACGCTATTATAAGGTCAACTTACATACAGCAAACATTTTTGAAATTCTTTTAGCCACAAAACCAGCATTTAGCCATTTAATTTGACAACTCTCATCGCTAAGGGATTTAAAATATTTGAGCACAATTCATTATCACCGAGTATACTTAGTACACTCTTGAGACAATGATACTGGTATGCTTTACTAATGCTACTAATTGTTTCACTGTAATTTCCTAAAATAGTTTAAACATTCAATGATGCTCTTTTTACACTTTTTTGTTTGTTATTTAATTTTTCTGTCCAACAAGAAAAACATCATGTCACTACATGCAGTGACATGCTAGTGGAAATAGTGTGTTATATAAAAAGGAAAATATTCTTAACACCTCATACCAATGTGTTTAAATTGTCAGTGATTATGTTTAACTCCATAAAATGAGCTGTGTACGAGTGTCTCGTTTTATTTCATTTTTTTTTTATATTTTTTTGATGAGATACATACTTCAAATATACACAGAGTAGTATTGAAGTGTAGATTGTTACAACCTTAAAAGGAACAATATCGAAATAGTCATTTTGCTAAGACTGTTACAGCAAATCATAGGGGACTGATGATCAGAGCTCTAAAAGAATATATAACAGAATCATAGAAAATACAAAATTTTAATAAACTGTTGTTATAAATAGAAATTGTGCTGATCCTCATGTTTTTAGATTGCTGTTTTGTTTTTCAAGCATTTAAATTTTCTTCATTACATTCCAGACTTCTTTCTCTGTAATCGAAATTCTTACCACATTACATTCTAAGCATAACATTTTTATATCTTGTTGATCTTTAATATTAACCACAAATTTAAACTTGTGGTCAGTTGGTTCGCTTGATAACATTGCTTGATAACATAACATTGTACAGTCTATGGAACTTTATTTTGATAAAATGTAACACGCGTTATAGACCAGTGAAATTAAAAAATACAATAATGTCCAATGGCGAAATGAAAGACAGTCTCGGTTATTATGCGTCCTAGGCACAAGCTCACTGATGGCACTTCATTTTGGAATAGCCAGCAACGATTTCTTTACTGAAATTCCCAAACTTCTTCCAACTTCCAACCATTTCCCAAGTATTCCCTGGTAATGTCGTCCAGATATTCCGATTTGGCTGCAGGTAGAGTGAGAAAACGGACTCTGAGCTGAATAATGTGAACGACACGTTAATATAGGTAGGCATCTGATAAATAGATTTCCAAAATTAAACTGATATAAGAGGTCAAATGTCATAAAGACTTGTGTTTTTCATATATCTCGGTTATTATGCGCCCTGAGCACAGGCTCTCTGATGGCTCCTTTACTGAAATTCCTAAGCTTCTTCTAACTTCCGGTCATTTGCAAAGTATTCCCTGGTAATGTCGTCCAGATATTCCAATCAGGCTGCAGGTAGAGTGAGAAAACGGACTCTGAGCTGAATAATGTAAACGACACGTTAATATAGGTAAACCTCTGATAAATAGATTTCCAAGTATATCCAATGATCCACTGAATCTCGTTTACTCTTCGAAATAGGAGTAAACGAATACCAGATGGGTCAAACTTAAAAATATTCGACATATTAGAGGAAAAATGCCATAAAAATCTGTGTTTTTCATATATCTCGGTTATTATGCATCCTACGCACAAGCTCACTGATGGCTCTTCATTTTGGAATAGCCAGCAACAATTTCTTTACTGAAATTCCCAAACTTCTTCCAACTTCCAACCGTTTCCCAAGTATTCCCTTGTAATGTCGTCTAGATATTACAATCTGGCTTTAGGTAGAGTGAGAAAATGGACACTGAGCTGTGTAATGTGAATGGCACGTTAATACAGGTGGGTCTTTGATAACTAGCTTTCAACGAACATCCAATGATCCACAGAAGTAGCCTACTCAGAGACTGTTGACAGCCCCAACAATGGGATCGAATGCGGAGTCCTTTTCAGTCACCCATCCTGAAAATCAACGATTACAGAAACCATGACAAATTATAGAAACGAACAGATCCCAACCATGACTACCCTCAGCATTAAAAGGACAACGAGACCCGGAAAATGGTCCATCAAAGTTGGTCCAAGTATGCTGAGAATTCACAAAATTCACCCTGCTACTTTTAGAATTGGTTTCGACTTACTATTGGGCAATGACATGATCTAATTAACTGGAAACCATGTGGAGCCAGAATAATTACAGTAAACTTCCGTTTACTGAAGAGAAGGTTAACTTTTACAGTCATCTAAACCAAGTACTATCCTCAATACCACGAAACAACATTGTGATGCTGATGGAAAATGTTAATGCGCAGCTGGGTTAAGACATCAAAGGCCACGAGAGGACAATGGACCTAGATGATGTAAAGTATTTTTGTTAACTTGATAGCATCATTAAGAATACTGGTGATTCTAGTAAGGATCCTTATTCTGGACTGCAACCATATCAAACACACAGCTATTGTGCAAAACTAATCAATGGCTAATCCAGATTGAAATACTCAATATAATATGGTGATAGTTTAAATATACGTTGAGCAGGTTCCTGGTTGAGATAGAAAAAGCCGCCATCGACTGTACACACGAGAATCGACTGAACACAGGGAGATGAGGTCACCCATTGCACACACAAAGGTTCCAACTCAAATATTACAAAGTGGCATTAGGCCCTTAGTTTCCTATAGGATCCACACGAGATAATAACAATATACTCGATTCAAATAAAGTTTATTTGTTGTTCAGGCATAAGTAGGCACATCCAAACTTTCCTTTATAACTTTCCTTTCAGAATCACATTATGCTCTCTTATTTTTCAGACACCATCATAGATCTGTTATTGTACTTTATTATAGCTTGAGCTATATGGGTTCTGTATAAAGGTCAAATCCAAGATATTGAGTTTCTTATACATAATGAAACCATAAATCCACTGTATCAAGTGATGTAGGTTTGGTCGGGCAGTTGAATATGAAAGAGTATCATGAATAGTCTTACGCAAATGTTAGGTTCCTATAGGAGATATTAGGTTCCTAATTAAGTTGTACTTTTCCACAACTTCAAAATTTATTTGTTTGGTGTTAAGTAGTAATAATTATTTAATAAGCATACAAATATTATTGAGACTCGAACACAAAGGTCACTATTGTCATTTATATATAGAGTGCCCCTATCGACTGTCCATCACACTGGACTGTGGGTTGCGGCTTCCACCCCCTCCAAAGACTCTGGGTGTTTCTGCAGACAAGTCCAAAGCCTTCGCATATGCCTAGTGAACAAACGCAAAGGGACAACATGGTCTTAATACGCTGGAACAGGGGACATTAATAATGTAGCTTCAGAACTAATCTAGATATCCGCTGCAGGTTATTGTCCAGTCTACAGTATGTGCAAATTTTTAGGGTTAATGCTCGGTTCAGAATTTAATTATTTAAAGTTGTACATCGAATGTCTTTTAAACTAATTTGGTACACTGAAACTACACACAATACTTAATAGAAAAGTAATATTTTGAAGAATACCTTCCTTTAAATTCAACCACGTAATAGTGTTTAATACCTTTTAGCAGTTTTGTGTAGTTTTTTTTTTTTTCTTCTTTTTTGCCAGTCAAAATCATTAATCCATAAATTTTTGTTGTATTTTTGCTAAGTATATGAAGCAGAAAAAAATCCAACAATGTAAAACATCATTTACTTTAGTTTTAAAGTTTATTTTTAACGTGTCACCATTATTGTCAATCAACCTGTCAGCCATAAACTTGAACTTAAGCAGTTTGGTATGGTTTGAAAAAGAGGATCTACATCACAAAAATGTAGGAGAACTTTATAGAAAAAAATATTTAAACTAAAGGTGCAAAACAATGCATAGATATAATTCATTATACTCTAACTTAAATGTGACATGCATGAATGTGAGTGACTGAGTGAATGACGGTGACTGAGAGAAGAAGTGAGTGAGTGTAAATGTGTTCGTTTAGTCACATTGCAACACGTAACATGGCAGCCATGACAGTGTACTACAGTAAAGTTGAAACAATGCATTTTAGTAAAAGAACTTTTAACAAACAAAATATATATAGTTTATACTTTATGTACTTACAAACAAATATTACACGCACATTTTTGTTGTGGCTGTGTTTGAAGTGAACTTGTCGCAATTATGCCCTATTTTAGCACCTTGTCACTTATTCAGTCAGTCAGTCACTCACTCAGTTAGTCTATCATTTAAATGCTGGTTACATGTGTATGCAACAACTATTTTAAATGATGTTTACTCTTGGTTTTTTCAGGTAAATTTATGTTTGTGCCAGGTGTTAATATCATTCTAAACTATTAAATCAAATAAAGGCGTGATAAAACATGATTATAATTTCAATTGAGACCTGCTCAAACTGTTGGCTTTTTTAACATTTCTATATTTAAAAGTTCTTGGTCAAGTAATGCGGAGAGAAATTTATGAGTAGTTAATAGTGTAATGTTGCCAAAAGTTTCAAATGATATTATTGGATACGAACAAAGGGCCTATTAAAGCAGTAACTACTGTTGAAAACACAAAGAAATAAACAACTTACACGAATAGAAATTAAGACCATAAATTACTGTGACTGCTGGGATATATGAGGAAAATCAAAAAATTGTGATAACTTTCGAAATGAAAACAAGTAAGAGAGCTACACGCAGAAAAAAAATATAGTTGTACATTGTTACTGTAACCATTTCAACATTTGTGTATGTTTACTTTTTAGCACCATTTAGCATTTTTAACAATATTATAGTTACAGTAACTATATATATGATTGTGGTAACAATAATATGGTTACAGTAGACATGTATATGTGGAATTTCGAATATGTCAAATCTTATATACCCTTCACAAAATTATACTTTAAAATATTTTAAGGAAAACAAAATTAATTTTTTTTTCAAAATTGTTTTTTTAATTTTTTTCCAATTTTTTTTTTTAATTTTTTTTCAAAATTTTATAATTTTTTAATATATTTTTTTTAAATTTATTAGTGAGAAAATGTATGACAAAAAGCTTTTTTTGTAAAAAAATTCGGGTTAGAAAATATTTTTCCCGATTTTGACCCATTTTAGGTCCAAATAACTATAGCCTTATATACATCGTTGCAATGGACTTTCAAATATCTATCAATAGATATCCATATTGTCTATATTAATGACTTAATAATCCAGATATTGATACAAAAATAGGCCAAAAATCGAGGTTGTCCCGGTTTTTTTTCTTATATCTCAGCCATTCCCTATATATTGATGTATCAATTATGTTTGTAAGTTATTTGTTATTCATACAGACGGACAGACGGACATGGCTATATCAACTTCGCTATCTATAACGATCCAGAATATATATACTTTGTGGGGTCGCAAATGAAAAATGTAGAAATTACAAACGGAGTGACAAACTTATATATACCCTTGCCACTCATGATGAAGGGTTTAAAAATCAGTGACACATATCGCTAGAACCTGGAAAACTTAGGTTACTAGCCCTTCACCTCTTAAAATTATGATAATTTAAAATTAAGCTTTGAAGTTTACAACTGTTGAACTAAAAAATCTGTACCGAAATGCATGAAAAAGTAGATTACTATTTTATGTAATGCGGCCGCTAAAACCATTTTTAATTGTGATTGTTTCTCTGCTATGGGATTGATGAATTAGATATATCTCAGATCGAAACCATTTCTTAATTAAATGCTTATTTACAAAATTATAGGCGATTTTTGGTCAGAAATATGAGTGATCACCGATCAAGCTTCTTTTCTGTCTTAAACGATTATTTACGAAGATATAGAAATATGAGTGATGATTTAGGATCGAGCTCCTTTTCTCTATTATACGCTAATTTACAAAGATATAGACGATTTAAGAGTTTTTGAGATTTTCATATAAATATCGATTTTTATTGAGAATTATGATTGATCCTACGATTGAAACATACGATTACACGCGAATCAAAATGGTATACATTAATGATCTAAGACTTTATGAGACGATTTATGATTTTTGAGATTTTCATATAAAAAAATATTATTGGTCAGATATATGAATGATCACGGATCGAGCTCCTTTTCTGTATTAAACGCTTATTTACGAAGATATAAACGATTTAATATTTTATGAGATATTCATATAAAAATCTATTTTTAGTCTGAGTTATGAGTGATCACCAATCCAGCTCCTTTTAGCTATTATACGCTTATTTACAAAAATACAGACGATTTAAAATTTTTTTAGATTTTCCTATTAAAATCGATTTTTGGACAGAATTATGAGTGATTACCGATCGAGCTTCTTTCCTTTATTAAGCGCTTATTTACAAAGATACAGGCAATCTAAGATTTTCATATAAAAATAGATATTTTGTGAGAAATATGAGTGATCACCGACCAATATCCTTTTCGCTATTACGTGCTTATTTACGAAGATATAGGCGATATAAGATTTTTGAGATTTTCATCTAAATTCGATTAAAGATTTTTTAGGATTTTCATACAAAAATCGATCGAGCTCCTTTTCTTTATTAAACGCTTATTTACATATATATAGACAATTAACGATTTTTTTAAAGTTTCATATTAAAATCGAGATTTGGCCAGAAATATGAGTGATCACTGATCGAGCTCGTTTAAGCTATTAAACGCTTATTTACAAAGATATAGACGATCTAAGATGTCATTAGCTATTCATATAAAAATCGATTTTTAGTCAGAAATATGAGTGATCACCGATCGAGCTTCTTTTCTATATTAAAGGCTTATTTACAAAGATACAGACGATCTAAGATTTCATTAGATATTCTTATAAAAATTTACTTTTACTCAGAATTATGAGTGATCACCGTTCGAGCTCCTTTTCGTTATTTTTGAGATTTTTATAGAAAAATCGATTTTTGGTCAGAAATTTTAGTGATCACCGATCGTGCTACTTTTCTTTATAAAACGTTTATTCATGAATTACTTACAAAACACGGTGCGCTTCGCTACCTCTATCGTAGTAAAATAAAAAAAAATATGAATGGATTTCTGATACAACCTAACTACGTACTATGGTATGAAAATTACACATGTAAAAGTATTAAGAATCTCCCAATTACAGTTCACCTGATATTCTAAAATATCTAACTAACTCTGTATGGGAGATACTAATCCACTTCTGATCCCACCCATTTTTAGATCTTATGAAAAAAATAACTCATATCAAACTTTACTTTAACTACGATAATTCTTCAATTATAACTATTTCCTTTATATGCCAATTTCAGTCAAACAGTGTAAAATTTTAAATGATTCAGACAAAGCTTAGAGACTCTCGAAATTACAATTTTCTTTGTAATGGCGGCCCCATGCCCACTGTTTCGATCACGCGATTTTTTAGTTAAACTTCGTACAGTGATCAGGAATAAATTCGTTTTTAGCTAACCTCCGTATAATTATAATAAATCAATACTGTTTAATTGTTTCTCTTATTTATTTACAACAACAAATTGGACAAACATACATTGCTTTCCAGCGGAAAAAAATTCTAGGTCTTCACTTTATAGGCCTTCTAAAATACCTGTTTACACATTCTAAAAGAAGCGATACTCATTCTACTCTGCCTGCTCGCAAGAAGACGTTCTAGAAGGGCTATGCTTCTCCTTCTAAAAATGTCATACACAATCAAAATTGCATTGCAAAATGAGGTCTAACAAACCTTTATTTAATATTCAAACATTATTATTTTTGCAATTATTGTCTCTCTGTAATACTATTTATTTTGCTCTCATTATTAAAAACTTTTACATGAAACCAGAAGATATAAGTGATCATTAAACAGACGATTTAAGACTTTTTGATAGGCTTTTAAACGCTAATTAAAATGATATAGTTTATCTAAAATTTTATGAGATATGCATTTAAAAATCGACTTTTAATCAGAAATCTAAATGATGACCGATCGAGCTGCTTTTCTAAATTAAGATTTTTGAGATTTTCATATAAAAATCGATTTTTACTCAGAATTATTTTGGTTTGGTATTTTGGTAAGGAACTTTGCTATTAGTTATTGGTTTTGGTGGTTGGGGAAGGTGATAAAATAGCCAATGTAATGTGGCTTGATTAATTATAGACAAATTCTAATTTGAATCATAAGTGTAGAACTAAAGAAAATTTAGTGTAATCGATGATATGAAAAAAATTATTGGTTGGTGAAATAGATTGAGAAACTAAATTATCGTGTAAAAAAAATTTATTTCTTGACATACCGAATGATTCTAATAATACATATTTTAATTTTGAAATGTAGTAATACACAGTATTGTCGTGTATTACAATAAACAATGTACATACTAATGTACTACTACTAATAAACAATTTTAGCAACATATGTTATTTTTGTTATGTCTAAATTTTAAAGCAATTATGGTGTTTCAATAAGTTTTTTTAAAAACTTTTAAATTACAAAGGCATTTCCAAAACATGTATCATGAAGTACAAAAAGAGATTGATATCACTAACCTCACGTTAAAACAGGAACAAATTTATACGGCTGAATGCATCTATTGAGGCTGCTTCATATCCAATTACCATAATATTGAATGGATTTTTTAACACAAATTTTTTCTCATTGAAAGAGCTAAAGTTAAGGAAATAATATTTACACTTCTTCATATACATAATTACATTTATTTTAAAAGCTTTATTTAACACATTTATATTTTTTACTTTATTTCCTTTCTATATTTGTTATTTTTTTATTTTACATATTTTCTTGCTGATTTTTCTTTTTTTGCTTTATTTTAATTTTATTTTTTTCTATATTTTAATTTTATTAATTTAAATTTTTTAAATTTAATATATTTTATTTTTGATTTTTCTTTCACTAAATTTTTTTTAACGATTAACCGATTTTAAATTCAACTACAGTTACATTTATTTTATTATCAGTTTTTTAACGTTACTATCTCTATAACAAACGATAAAACGCGACAAACACATCACTTACAACAAAACAAAAATTACACATCACTAAATTGGACAAGGAGGGCGGCCATCTTATTAGAATGCAATTTTCTCATTTTTACGCCATTTTTTTTGCACAAACTTTACACACGATTTTCTCTTTGAATTTCATATTTTGAAAAAAACCAATTATATACACAAAAACTACTCGTTTTTATTAATAGATTAATATACTTTTATTAATAATTTTTAAACTTTTTACCACATAATTTTGTAACGAAACACGAGCGAAGTTTTCATACTGTCACCGAACTGCAACCAAAAGTAAACAACTGAAGGAGAATAGAAAAACACAGTTGCATTTAGTGCAGTCATAGAGAAGGTAAAAATAGTAGTTATTGTTATTGGTTTTTTAGTTGAGAGGTTTGTGAATGAGATAAAATGTGTAAAATGATTAATTGTAAGAAAATTCTTATTGGAAGTGTAAAATTACAATTAGAATGTGTTTATAAGGGACTTTATTTAATGTTTATGTGATAAAAACAGCTTATAGTTTTTAATAAACCATGCTTTTTTAAAGTCAAATAAACATATATCAAATATTTTTTTGTTAATTTTACTCAAATTATAATTTTATGGCTATTTTTTAAAACGAAGTCATAAATATTCTATATTTTTTCGATAATTCTCTTACGATGGTGCTATTATTTTGACTGCACAAAATCTGGGTATTTTTCAAAAATACCATATAATTGATTGAAAGGTGAATATATCTAAAAGAAAACTTTACTCATTGAAGAAATAGAGATTAATTAACAATTTTATATTATATTTCATTAAAATTACAATGGAAATAAAAATATTTCCCATGTTAATTGCTTTAAGGTTCTGTGGTACTATTATTTTGACCGGCACTGTATGTATGTACTACTACTAATAAACAATTTTAGCAACATATGTATGTATGATATTTTTGTTATGTCTAATTTTTAAAGCAATTATGGTTTTTCAATAAGTTTTACAAATCTTTTAAATTACAAAGGCATTTCCAAAACATGTTTCATGATTTACAAAAAGAGATTAATATCACTAACCTTACGTTAAAACAGGAACAAATTTATACGGCTGAATGCATCTATGGAGGCTGCTTCATATCCAATTACCATAATATTGAATGGATTTTTTAACACAAATTGTTCCTCATTGAAAGAGCTAAATTTAAGGAAATAATGTTTACACTTCTTCACTTAATTACATTTATTTTAAAAGCTTTATTTAACACATTTATATTTTTTACTTTATTTCTTTTCTATATTTTTTATTTTTTTATTTTACATATTTTCTTGCTGATTTTTTTTTTTTTGCTTTATTTTAATTTTATTTTTTTCTATATTTAAATTTTATTAATTTAAATTTTTTAAATTTAATATATTTTATTTTTGATTTTTCTTTCACTAAATTTTGTTTAACGATTAACCGATTTTAAATTCAACTACAGTTACATTTATTTTATTATCAGTTTTTTAACGTTACTATTTCTATAACAAACGATAAAACGCGACAAACACATCACTCACAACAAAACAAAAATTACACATCACTAAATTGGACAAGGAGGGCGGCCATCTTATTAGAATGCAATTTTCTCATTTTTACGCCATTTTTTTTGCACAAACTTTACACGCGATTTTCTCTTCGAATTTCATATTTTGGAAAAAACCAATTAGATACACAGAAACTACTCGCTTTTATTAAGAGATTAATATACTTTTATTAATAATTTTTAAACTTTTTACCACATAATTTTGTAACGAAACACGAGCGTAATTTTAATACCGTCACCGAACTGCAACCAAAAGTAAACAACTGAAGAAGAATAGAAAAACACAGTTGCATTTAGTGCAGTCATAGAGAAGGTAAAAATAGTAGTTATTGTTATTGGTTTTTTAGTTGAGAGGTTTGTGAATGAGATAAAATATGTAATTTGTTTAATTGTAAGAAAATTCTTATTTGAAGTGTAAAATTACAATTAGAATGTGTTAATAAGGTAATTTATTTAATGTTTATGTGTATAAGCTGTTTTTAATATACCATGAATTTATTTTAATACTAATAAACATCTTCTTAGAATTTCCATTTTAGCTAATACACCAACCTTTTGACTAAGAAAAGTATCTAGTTGTTTCATCTCTATGACTGCACTAAATGTCATACAGTGGTTCAGCAACTTTTTATTTTTCCAAGTGTTCCAAAATTATTATAAAAATAAAATAAACAAACTACAGGTTTTATTTAAAGACGACGATCTCGTTTTATTGTAAATAAATATTGGGTGTATGACTTAAAACTGCGGGGTTTACAATAGCGGTTTTTGTTTTTAATAACTTATTTGCCATTTTGAAGGGTACATATCTGTCATTAATTCTCACTTAGTTATTGAACATTATAAACGTTTGTTTCGAAAAAGTGCTACTGAAGCACCCCGGAAGACAAAGATCGCCCAGACCAGCCAAAAAAGTCTGATGACCAAGAATTGGAGGCATTACTCCATGAAGAGTGTTGTCAAACTCAACAAGAGCTTGCAAAATCATTGGGGCCTGCTCAATCAGCAATTTCAAAACGTTTGCAAGCAGCAGGATTCATCGAAAAGCAAGGAAATTGGGTACCATACGAATTGAAGCTGAGACTTGAAAGACGATTTTGCATGTCCGAAATGATGTTTGAACGCTATAAAAGTAATTTTTGCACCGAATCATTACTTGCGATGACAAATGGATCCATTACAATAACCCGATGCGTAAAAGATCGTATGTGAAGCCCGGCCAACCAGTCGAATCGATACCAAAGCCAAAAATCCATGGCGCTAAGGTAATGCTCTGTATTTTTGAGCTACTGAAATCTGACCAGACGTTCTCAAGCAACCTGTACCGAATGCAACTAATTCGTTTGAAGCGAGCTTTTGCCGCAAATCACCCAAAATATGCGGCCGGGAATACAAACTTTTGCTGCTCAAAGACCAAAGAAAGAAAATATAATAAAATCTTTATGCCCTTTAATAAAATTTCTAAATTTCATTTATTTAAATAAAAAATTATATTATTAATAAATGTATGCATTATTACACTTTTACACACAAAACATAAAATTGTTAACTTAAAGCCAATGTAAACTACACATCTTATGCCAATATCCGTCGTAAACAAGAAATCAAATTTAAATTATTATTATGTTTAAATCTTTATTATAGGTGTATGGTATATAAAGTTTCCAGCGACACTGTTTATATTTATTGTATAGTGTTTACTGTTCAACAGCACTTGAAATGTGAACGTTTAGCTAAATATGCAAGATCCTAACTTAAGACGGGACCCTGTATTTCCCTGCCCAAGGCTGACAGTTCTTTTAGGAACTGCTTGGCATTGGTTAGAGTTGACGAGCCATAGACAATGCGTTTGGTAACATTGGCAGTTTGTTTTTGACGTATAAAATCTACTAAATTTTGATATTCAATATAATTGCCACCGCCCACCATAAACACCACAGCATCCTGGAAGGGAGCTCGATTTTTGGGCATAACATCGCCACCCTTCAACAGTTTGGGATCCAAATAGAGATAGTCATCGGTTTCAGGGTTGCTGCGACACTCCATGACCTGTTCGGTGATTTTGGTAACGGGAAGACTCTGTTAAAGGAAAATAAAAATAAAATTAAATTATCGTTAATTAATTTTAAAAAAGCCGTAAGGAAATTGCTTGAGTTTAAAATTAATTGTTGTTTAAATGAATTATTTCTCACTTCTAAAGTTTCTTTTAAAGGACATAATGCAAATTTTGTTTAAATCGTTTGAAATTAACAAGCTGTTAATTGGTTTCTTAAATTTCTTTATTTGTGGTTGTGTAGTTTTAATTTTTTTCTGTTTTCAAACCTTTTAGTTTAAAATTAAGACATTCTTATTCATTCCGTTTTGTGTTTGTGTTTGAGCATTATTAGCATTTAAATGTTTTCTTGTTTCTCCTTTTTTTTATCAAAACTGATTAGTATGTGCAGATAACAATTAAAAGGGTTTTTGTATACAGGTTTAGTTTATAAAATGGAGAAAATAGTAACTTAAATGTATGTTGACATTTGGGGGCAAAATCTTTTTGTGGTGATAAGGAATTCGATCTTTGAGATCTCAAATTTCTTTAAAAAAAGGAACAAGTTAAAAATTTATTGATTTTTCGGTGCGATCACTCATATTTTTAAACAAAAGTTTAATTTTTATAACTATGTAATTAAATGTTTAATCAAGAAAAAGATCTTCCGTACAAAAACCGATTTTTTATGTGAAAAACTCAAAAAATCATATTTTTTTTTAAAAAAAAAAACTTAATCGAAAATAGGATTAAAAGTGATCACTCATGTTTCTAACAAGATGCACGATCGA
Source organism: Calliphora vomitoria (assembly GCA_942486065.2). NCBI lineage: Eukaryota > Metazoa > Arthropoda > Insecta > Diptera > Calliphoridae > Calliphora > Calliphora vomitoria. The sequence goes on along the minus strand of OW818030.2, from coordinate 118,263,411 downwards.
TATTTAATGCGAAAAAAGCTATCAGGTTTCTTACCAAAAATATTTTTTTTGTAAGAACACTTTTAAAATAAGCGTTTGTATTGTTCGATCTGTGTTTAATCATATTTCCAATAAGAAAAATGGGTCTCGATCAGTGATCAGTCAGATTCGTGAGCAAATATTTTTTTTTTATGAGAGAAACTAAAAGATCTAGTAATATCTATAACTTTGTAAACTAGCTTTTAATCGAGAGAAGAAGATCCATCGGTGATTACCATTATTTGACCAAATATCGATAAATAAGTTTATAATCAAGAAATGAAGCTCGATCTGTGATCACTCATAATTCTGACTAAAAATCGATTTGTATATGAAAGTCTCAAAAAGTCTTAAGCCGTCTATATTTCTGTAAATATTAGATCAATACAGAAAAGAAGCTCGATAGGAGATCACTCATATTTCTGACCAAAAATCGATTTTTATATGAAAATCTCAAAAAATCTTATATCGTCTATATTTTTGTAAGTAAGCGTTTAATACAGAAAAGAAATTCTATCGATGATCACTCATATTTCTGACCCAAAATCGATTCTATATCTTCACTATTCTATATCTTTGTAAATTATGGTTTATTTGTAACCAAAAATCGTTTTTATATGAAAATCTCAAAAAATCTTAAATCGTCTATATCTTTGCAAATCAACGTTTAATACAGAAAAGAAACTCGATCGTTGATCACTCTTAATTCTGAATAAAAATAGATTTTTATATGAAAATTTAAAAAAAAAAAATCGAAAATCGTCCATATCTTTGTAAATAAGCCTTTAATAGAGAAAAGGAGATCGATCGGTGATCACTAATATTTCTGAAAAATCAATTTTTATATGAAAACCTCAAAAAATCTTATATCGTATATATCTTCGTAAATAATCGTTTAATACAGAAAAGCAGCTCGATCGGTGATCACTCGTAATTCTGACAAAAAATCGATTTTTATACGACAATCTCACAAAATCTTAAATCGTCAATAACTTCGTATTTTTATTACAAAAAGTGATCACTCATAATTCAAACTAAAAATCGATATTTATATGAATACCTCATAAAATCTTAAATCGTCTATATCTTTGTAAATAAGCTTTTAATGGAGAAAGTGAGCTTGATCGGTGATCAATCATAAATAAGCGTTTATTACAAAAAGAAGCTCGATCGGTGATCACTCGAGTGATATATTAATAAGAGTGCTATATCCTGCTGTGCCGAATCTTAAGATAAATGCTTTTTGGTGAAAAATACAAATTTTGGTGAAAAACTAATTTTTGTTGAAAAAAAATCTTGCGAAAAGAAAAAATTTGTAAGAAAAAATTTTTGAAAAAAAATGTAACAACAAATTTTGGTGAATATTTCGAGGTCGTCATTTTGTTTCTTATATCTCAGCCATTTATGGGCGATTTTCACCAAACCAGGACTATACGCAACATATATCAATTAACTTTGTAAGTTATTTTTGGGCTTGTAAAGTTGATTTCAACAGACAGACAGGCTCTGCCTGTCTTTTAGCGACAAAAAAATCTCAATATGTGATCTCTAAAAGGAGGATTTATATGCAAATGCATGTTTCTACTGAAACGTCCAAATGTGGACTAATTATCTATTCGAATCACACATTTTTGTGTAAAATGGCATCCATTTGTTAGGGCATATTTTATTGATAATGCAGTCATATATCCCAGCTTTTAATTTTGTAAATTTTGGTAATGGCAACAGTTACTATGTATATACATTATTTTGTAATAAGTGGTCGTTACCCAGCATACTACTTTATTTAGTAGAATAGGTCCTTATACAGGTTAATAATGAACTTTTACATTTAGCACAGTTTTCTAGTTTGTTTTTGTTCATATCATATTAATTAATTGGTCAATTCACAAGGTCTCTTATCAGTCATAATGTCCTAATATATCACGACTCGGCGGCTCGGCTTAACCGACTCTTAGGCATTCGGGGTTAGTCTCTGCTGGTTGGTTACGATAGTAGTATTATTTTAGGACATTTTTTGCTTGAAAAGCAATGAAAACCATTGTGAAATATTAGAACATTATGACAATATGACATAATAAGAGACCTTGTGGATTGACCAAATATGTTTATGTTAAAACCATTGTTAACTTACGATAAAATAACTCGTACATGGAGTTCTGAATGTCGGTTCGATTCCCACACAAAGCTATTTTTTTCTGGTTTTTTAGCTACATATTCTTTGGGTGAATTACATTTCTAAGCGAGACGCATGAATTTTGTCAAATCGCGAACAATAATAAATGGTGTTTCAGTCAAATAATAAGAAGTTGTCACTTATCTCCAATATTTCTTGCTGGCTTACTAGGTAAGTAGAGTTTTTGCTGGGATTTTATTTCAAAATTCATTTCCCGAATTTTTATTCAAAAAGTTTTTTGTCGAATTTGTTAAAAGTATCAAATGCCGTCGACTTATTTCTTTCGTAAGATTTCTTAATTTTTCTATCAGAAATTGAAAATTATCATTTAAAAACACTTGTCTTAAAACATTCATATTTGTTCTCATTGCAATTTCGATGTATAAAAGATTTCGTTACCGAACGATTTTATAACTTCACATACGCAGTTACCACTTTTCACAATCATTTATGACATGATAAAAATTAATACTTTACAGCGCTATCAACATTTTGATAATTTTAAAAGTCAAGTCGCATGATAGAGGGTCTAAAGATTATGGCGCTAAATAAGAATTCATTCCATGATATAAGAATTAATATATCTATCGTTTTCTCAGAAGAACAATTATAATTTTAAAACTTTATTTAATTCTTGGTTTAATTTAAAGAGTCCTAACTACTGGAAAATCGGTGGTGTATTTTTTGGGCATTATACGTTCCAAAGCTAATTATTTTATGTTTCAGCACAAAAGTATAAGTAAAGATCAAAATTTTGTATGACAAACTCAAAAATCTTAAATGGTATATAACTTTGTTAATAAGTTTTTAATCTAGAAAAGAAGCCCGGTCTGTGATCATTCATAGGCGTGAAAACTCTGAAAAATTATAAATTTCTTTATAATCAAGAATTTAATTGAGAAATTGAGCTCCATCGGTGATCACTCAAAATTTCTGACCAAAACTCTATCTTTTATATAAAATCCTCAAATGTTTTTATATCGTTATATGAGAAACTATCACTTTCTGATCATGTCTGAACAAAAATCAATGTTTTATATAAAAAAACAAGAAAAACTTTAGTGATCTACATCTTTGTAAATAAGCATTTAATTGAACAAAGAAACTCGATCTGTTATCACTGATATTTCTAAACAATAATCGATGTAAATACTTCATACTCACATGTTTTTTCACCACCAAATTCTTAACACCCTCCATAACAAACGACGAGCCCTGCGACACCAATTTCGAAAACATCGAAACTGTTTTAGTGCCACCGCCCTCGTACTGGGTGGCTTGCTGCATACTTGGCGTACGATTCATAATGCCCTTCCAACGTTGTATGTAAGCCAGAGAAGATAAATCACAACCAGCTTCTTGTAGAGACTCTTTTAGACGTTCGATCTCATAATCGGGAACATTTTGCGAACAAATATAGAAAATAACAAAAAGCCTAAGCTTATCCTCAACAGTGCCAAACTCGGGATCCTTAAATAGCTCCAGTAAAGGTTTATCCAAAGTCTGTTTAGACATGATTTTCTCCTCTAGCTCAAAGAATGAATCCAAGCGCCTTTGTTTAATACAATTAAGTATGGCGGTGGCAATTTTTGTGTGCATATCTATCAAACGTTTCTTTTCCATTAGCTGAGGCAATGAGTTGACAGCATTGGTAAGACGAGCTGTGGTATCGTTAACCATGGAAAAGGCCACCTCGTTTTCGCCATCAATACCCATAGAAGTCTTAAGACGTTTTATTTCCTCCTCGGAATTGCGATAGGATTCCAGTTCTTCCTGTATAGCTTCGGCTACAGTGGGAAAGGGACTGCCTTTGTGATTAATCCAAAAGCGATCATTGCGATCTAAGTCGCAAGGTTTGGGTTTTTTGCGGGTGCCTTAAAATGAAAAAAATAAAGTAAAGAAAACATTATTTTACAAAAATATTAACAAATACTCACCACCTGCTGCCGCCTCATCTTCCACATATACCAAATTCAAACCCAAATCTAAAACATCATGTACTAAAGCCTGATAAGACCAGGTGTGATGTAAAGGTGTTGCCAAATCCATATTACGATCTAGCAGCAGCAAAACAGGACGTTGAAAACTAAATACTCCACCCCCTGCCTGAGTAGCATCCATATGAAACAAATTCGAACGCGCATCCCACAGATTTTCACGCAATTTCTTTTCTAATTTACGGGCCACCATTTCGGCTGCAGTGTTACGAGGACACCGTATAATAGGCACATTACCCAATGTAACAAAGACAGCAAACAAAGAATCCACTATAGAATCCATAAGAGCCTCCATTTCATCGTCCCGTGTATTGGAACGATTAATGGAATAGTAAGACAGTTGGTCGCTTTTTTGATGTTTCAATATAAAGAAATCATCTTCCAAACTAACAAAGTTCACATACTGATCATACACTCGGTGTATATTAGCCACACAGCCGGCCTGTAGGGCGGCAGCAGCTAAATCTTCGATTTTCTGTCTCGATATGGGAGCCAAAAAGTTCAAGTGATAGATGTCATAAAGGCCATTGGTAAAATCTTGTTGTATGCGATCCAGATTTTCATCTGTTGGCATGCAAAAGTAAATGGCAGGAACATCTGGTATTGAGTCACGATCGGAATGCAGTTGTCTAGAAATACAATAAAAATAAGCAAGTTTTTTTAATTCAAAAATCTTATTACCACTTACACATGCAAAGTTACACCCAGTTCTCTTAATTCTTTAATAGATATAATAGGCGAAATGATATCTTGACCTACACGGTCATAGATCAATATTTTCCAAACTGGTTCAGCCGCTAAAACTTTGGGCTGTTGAACATTTAGATTAAGCATTTGCTTAATAGCATCTACAATGTAGATTTGACATTAACGAAATGCAATAAAACATAAATAAATTCTTCAAATTAAACAAAAATGTTTAATTTCTCAACATTGTTATTTAGTTTTTTTCATTATGGGGTTTTTATTAATCACCGTTTTCTCTTACTTATTTGTCTTTCTCTTAGCGTCAGCATTTTGTTTATTTACTCCACTTCCAGCACTTTTATTTTGTTATGTTGCAAATAGTTAAAATATTTTTAATTAATTTAATGGAATGAAAATATTATTTCGTTTTTCCTCTTTTACTACAGAAAATAATTAATGCCAACTGTCAAGTACACGTCATATGCATGTTCGAAAAGCTGAACAGCTGTTTGTTTGTCTCTTTTTGAGGAACACGGTGATGCCATTTGTATTTACGAAAGAGAGATGTGTTTAGTTGTTATAGAGAGAAACCGTTAAAATTAATGCATTTAAATAAGGTTAATGGATGGGTACGTTAAAATTAAGCAGGAAATAAAGTTTGTTTTGAAAATTTTATGAAATATGTAGAAAAAAATAAGTATTTAATTAATATTACACATTTTAAATGATTTCAAAAAATTTGTTTGTTAAAAGAATGTAGAATATTAAAGTTGCATAGAAAATTAAAAATTATAAATGAAAATTTCCATCCATTTTAAAAAGTCTACATTGAAAAACAGCTACTTGTACTTTAATAAAAACTAGTTTTTAATTCATGGTGTTATAGTATAATTTAAACTAAGGAATGTCGTTTAAAAAGTTTCTTTAAATTTAAATAAAACAAATTTTTATTTGAAATACCTATCAATGCCATTATGTATAGAATATAGCATTGCGTAAATATCTTCCGCAGCTTCGCGCATCCGAAATGTTTCATTTTCTATGACTCTGACGCATAAATCAGACTGAATTTGTCCGTTGGAATATGTTATGTTGGATTTGAGGGCGGAGAACCCCTATAAGAAAAAGTTTAACAGGGTAAATCGAACGATCTCGGTGGCCAGTTCACATCACCTCCAAGTGAGATGACCATGCCCTCAAATCGTTCGTACAAAATGTCCAACGCGACATGAGCTGTGTGGCATTTAGCGCTGTCCTGTTGAAATATTTGGTGTTCATATCATACAATTCAAAAAAAAAAGAAGTTGGTAATCATCGATCTATCTATCTGATCAACGTCGTTCTCAAAGAAATATGGACCGAGCTCAAAATCCACACCAAACAGTGACTTTTTCGGGATGCTTTGGACGCTGTTAGATCTCATGTGGATTGATATCGTCACAAATTTTACAATTTTGTTTGCTGATGTACCCATTCATGCAGAAATGATCCTCGCAGTAAAATGGGATAACCGCGCAGAACGTTGCCCGAACAATTTACCCATTTTGAAAAAAAAACAATTTTATCATTTGTTCGTGTTGTTGTACGTTGCATACATCTATGGGGATTTGCAAATCAAACTGGAAATATCAATTGAAAGACCCATATATTAGTGTATGACTTAAAAATGCGGGATTTTTTTTTTTTAATTTAGCTTTTATTTTGAAACATTTATACAACATAAATTTATTCAAAGCATTGGCCATTGTTAGCTATTACCTTTTCCCATCTTTCTGGCAAGATATGGATTCCGAGCCAATATAACTGCTCATCTTTTGAGGACAAAAAAGAATCAAGCAAATACTCTGTTCCAAAATGAAGTGTATCCCAGAGAGAGCGTTTTTCATCCAACGGAACAAATAGCAGTAGGATGGTGCACGGTCTGGACTATAAAGCGGGTGAGAAAAACTATCCAACCACTTCATTCTAAACACTTTTTAACAGGTATTGCAACATATGGTCGAGCGTTGTCAGGATGGAATATTACGGTTTCATGTCTGGACGCATATTCAGAACATTTTTCAGCCCATGCTAGCTTTAAACGAATATGTGCTTGCTTTCGGTTCAGGTTTCCTGTGATGGTCTGGTCAGATTTCAGCAGCTCATAATAGATAGGACCTTAGCGCCATGGATATTTGGCTTTGGTATCGATTTGGCTGGTTGGCGGGCTTCACATACGATCTCTAATGCTTTGGGTTATCGCAATGGATCCATTTTTTATCGCATGTAATGATTAAGTGTAAAAATGATTTGATTTTATGCTGTTTAGAATAATTTCGGACATGCAATATCGTCATTCAAGGTCTCTCAGCTTCAATTCGTATGGTACCCAATTTCCCTGCTTTTGGATGAATCCTGACTGCTGCAAACGTTTTGAAATTGCTGATTGAGTAGCTCCGAATTATTGTTTGTAACAAGTCGGAAATAACTAAAATAATAAATAATACTCACTTTTTCTAAGTAAGTCGACAAAGGTAAAAATATCTTTGAACACATTTATTTAAAAAGCTATTATAATATTCATTTGAATGCACATCCATGATAATTAAAACCTTTCCTCCTCTAACGTAACTCACTTTTTCTATAATTTGTCATCTCTTGTTATCATTTCTAAAAATTTCGTTTCGGGAAAACCCCATCAATGAAAAACTACATGCTTTAATGATGATAACAAGATCAAAGGAAGCTAAGAAATATGTATGTATGTTATTCATAATAATTTAAAATAAATCGCAATTCTTAACAAGTTGTATGTGTTGTATGGATCATGTTTCAGAGGAATCCTTCTCATTACAAGATTGTTTATAAGATACTCTATTGCAAATAATCCTTACAAAAGTATATGCAATTGATATAATTTTAAAATGTTAAGTAGTCTCCAGACATGTAAGAAAATGCGCAATTTAGAAAATATTTTACGATAGTTTACGTTTTATTTATTTTATTGTTTATTTACTGCATAACGTGACGCAAGTACGCCTACTTATTGTCTATGGTTATAGTTTCTACGAAATCCCTTTTACCAATGACACACATGGACAATTGTGTTTATAATTAAAGTTTGTTTATTAATTTTATAACAATGAATTATAAATTTTATGTCTTTCATAGACGAATGTTATATTATGCCCCTTTTAATGATAAGAAATCTAAAAAATCCCCTTGAATTTTAAGAAAACACAGTCGAATTTCATTTACTTAAAATTTTGTATAAATACACTCAGCTCACATTTCTAACGCCATCAGTATTGTGAACGTTTTAAAAGTGATATATTAAAATAAAATTTTCAAAATGAAATTGGTGGCAATTTTCTTCGTCTGCTTTGCCTTCCTGATGCTGGCCGGCATAAAATCCTCGGAAGCTCAAGAGAATTTTAATAAATTGGATGAAGTATCTCCTGGATTACATGATAGCGGTAATGAAGCATTAGTTTTGAATAGACAAAAACGTGGAACTTGCCATATTAGTCCTTCTTTATGTGCCACACATTGCAGACTCAAAGGATTCGGACGTAGCTTTTGTTCAAAACAAAAAGTTTGCAATTGTCGCAGATAAAATATATATGGAATATATATAATATGTACCTACAAATATTTATCAATAAATAATATATTTAAATCCATTAAAACATAATATATTTTGGTGTTATTTTATTTAAAATATACAATTTTGGATCTATATTTTAATTAATCCAGGTTTGGTTGAATTTTATCTGGTCATGTTGTAAGTTTCCTAGAGTTTTTTATTAAACCAGGAACAAGTCTAAAGCTTTGGTGATAATTTTCTGAAGCATTCATTAAAATTTCAGGGATACGGTAGTATTTCTTTTAAACGTTCATTAAGCAAAAGGATACATTTTCCTATAGTCAATAACTATTAAAGTTTTTAAGTCTAAAAGACGAACCCCATAGAAATATTTGGAGTGGCACTCTTAAATTATGGCAACTCAGAAATGCTAATTCTTTAAAAGCTTGCAAATTGTGTGTAGTTCGTCTCAAACCAAATAGTTTATTAATATATTCTTTAAGTTTTAGACGTATGCAATTTATCTCCTAGCAAGTTATACGCATTTGATAATTCAAATTATAAAATTGTCGGGAATTGCGGGATTTGCTTTTCCTAAATCGTATTAATGTTTAAAATCTTACATTTGGTATCAAAACATGTACCAATGTATCTAATTCCATGGCAAGATAATTGTGTAGTTGAGGACCTCAGGTCCTGTGAAGAACAGTATATTCTCTGTAATACTAAATTTTAACTAACAAACATTTATTAACACAGAGGAATGGGGATCTTCACAGTTTATAATGACCTTAACTACACAATTATTATGTAGAAGACAACTATAAAACCAATCGTCCAGGTCAACAAGGTTATTGGAAAATTACTAAAACTGAAACTTTGTTCTTTTCGATGAAAATGGGAGAGCTGTTTCTCATTTCAATCAGAAATTGTGGAATATTGAAACCTTTAGATTTCTAAGGGCCATTATTACAATTTGCCTTTATGTTCCCAATAGTAAAAGTTAACTTTAAAGCTATCTTTTTCTATTACTTAAAGATACCTTTTACTATTACGAACTTAAAGGCAATTCGTAATAATGGCTCTAAAAGTGCTAAAGTTTGTATTAATGTAGTATTCCTAAAAGGTAGATATTTAATTGTAATGCTACATTTGGTAACGATGTTTAACATGAGGCGAATTGATATCAATGGTGGCGAAATATTTATGTCAGTTCAGTATTCCTCGACCAGTTAGTTTACAAAACGAGTTCGACGAGTTTTCCAGAAAATTATGCTACAATCTTGATTCAATTAATACAGAAATTTGAAAAATGATGCCTAAGTTACCGCCGCAATAAAAGTTCGTGATTTTATAAAGATATGGATACAGATTAGAGGAGACGAAAGAGGAACTAAAAATTTTATACTGGTTTACATACGTAAGGACTTCAAAATCACCATTACAGTAGCTTTCACAATTGCATCAACTTTTCTAAGAGGTGGTAAAATTATCGCTGAAGATGGACCAACAGAAATCCGGAAGTTTTACTACAAGGAGAATCTGGTACAGTGTTAGAAACATGTGATTAAAACATTAAATAACTGGTCGCCACTCATAACCAACTGGAACCAAACATGATCAGTAATTTACCTGTAAACATTAAGGATTTCCAAGATGTTCGTAAAAATTAACAAATAATAAATAAATATCATAATCAATAGCTAGTCAAGTAACAACCATTGTATTAAATAGATGTTTACAGCATTCTGTAATTTGATATATTCTGAAGAGAACTTCTGTTTACAAAACACATTTTTCAAGTGTCGAAAGATGCATTCAAGTGTCTCGGTTTTCTAAGACGGTGTAAGAAATACTTCACTTCATCTGATCTTCTTACTATTTACACCACTTATATCCGACCCAAAATGGAATACAACTCTCATGTATGTCCCGGTGCTTCGAAGTCTATTTTGGAGTTACTTGACCGCGTACAGGAGAGGGCGAAGGTTCTTATCGGTGACAGTAGGGTATCCAGTTCCATTGATTCTCTGGAGCATCGTCGCAATGTGGGTTGTGTTTCACTGTTCTATCGATACTATAATGGAATGTGTTCTGATGAAATTAGAGAACTCGTTCCCGAAACCCGTAGTTTCTTACGAAATACGCGTTCATCATCGGGGGCTCATCCATTCGTGGTCGATTGGTCAGTGGATCGCACAACACACTACAGAGAAAATTCGTTTTTTAGCCGTACCGTCCGTATGTGGAATAAGCTTCCTATCGAAGTATTTCCTGTCCCTTTCAATGTAGGAAAATTCAAATCAAATATCCACAAATACTACTCCCTCTATCCTCCTTCCCATAACCTATTTTCCTATTTCCAACACAATGCAATGCATGAGTAGGGGTCATCCCCTGAGTGCTGGTCCAAGTAAAAAAAACGAAACCTAGTTATGTGAAATAGCTTTGTTAACCCTTTCGCTACATTGTATCCATATGGATACATTTTAGATTTTTATTAATATTTTTTTTGTTATTTATTAATATTTTTAAAAAATCGTTTTTTATTCTATTTTTGATAGCAAATAGAGAATCATTGTTGCAAGAGTTAGGTTTTTTACAGCAGGCTTAGGTTTTTGATATTTCTTCTCTATGTTACCCTATGTGTAAATTGATTTTTGAATCCAAAATTTTTTTTGTAGAGGTTAAGGGTTAATTAAAATCGAAGAAGTAGACCCCTGGATCAAATTAGTGTGCATATTCCTGTAATAACAAAGTATACTGATAATGTTATAGATGAAGGAAAAAATAGTACTAAGTACATATAAACCCGAGTTTAATCATCTGCTAAAATATAATTTATTACTTTATTAAAATACTAGCTTGACCCGGTGCGCTTCGCTACCCCTGTCGTAGTCTATGTTGGAAATTTCAATAAAATCGTTTCGGCCGTTTAGTATTTATTTTTTAAGAACTAAAGGTTTTAATTGCAAATAACTTTTAAACTGCCTTACCAATTTTTACACTATTAGTCTCATAGTAATCCTAAAAATCCTTTTACTATGAACTACCATATGTACTCAATACAGTTTTGTTATGGATTTCTCACTGTTATAAAGTTCAGAATACGGGTATAAATATGAAATGTCGTTTGTTCCAAATTTATTTTAATTCAATGCATTAGTTTTTTCTTTGATATATTTTAATATATATATATTAACGAAAAAAAATAGTTTTTATTGTTGAATTTTGTATTTTTTTACGTTTAACTAAAATCCCGAAGTCCCGAAAAATCTCGAAATCACGAAAAATCCCGGGATGCCGAAAAATCCCGGGATCCCGGGATTTATATTTTTAAAATCCCGAATCCCGGGATTTGTAAAACCCAGTCCCGTTTGGCATCCCTAGCTATGACGATGTTTTCATCAGCACTGATAAGTCAGCACTGACGATATTTACATCAGTGCTGATTAATCAGCTATGACGATGTTTTCATGAGCGGTGACGATGTTTTCGTCAGCACTGATGATATTTACATCAGTGCTGATTAATCAGCTATGACGATGTTTTCATCAGCACTGATAAGTCAGCACTGACGATATTTACATCATTGCTGATTAATCAGCTATGACGATGTTTTCATCAGCGTTGACGATGTTTTCGTCAGCACTGATGATATTTACATCAGTGCCGATTAATCAGCTATGACGATGTTTTCATCAGCACTGACGATGTTTTCATCAGCACTGACGATATTTACACCAGCACTGATTAATCAGCTATGACGATGTTTTCATCAGCACTGACGATGTTTTCATCAGCACTGACAATGTTTTCTCAGAACTGACAATGTTTTCATCAGCACTGACGATGTTTTCATCAGCACTGACGTTGTTTTCAGCAGTGCTGATTAGTCAGCACTGACGATGTTTAAATCAGCACTGACGATGTTTTCATCAGCACTGATTAGTCAGCACTGACGATGTTTTCATCAGCACTGACGATGTTTTCATCAGTACTGACGATGTTTTCATCAGCACTGACGATGTTTTCATCAGCACTGACGATGTTTTCATCAGTACTGACGATGTTTTCATCAGTACTGACGATGTTTTCATCAGTACTGACGATGTTTACATCAGCAGTGACGATGTTTTCATCAGTACTGACGATGTTTTCATCAGCACTGACGATGTTTTCAGTACTGACGATGTTTACATCAGCACTGATTAGTCAGCACTGACGATGTTTTCATCAGTACTGACGATGTTTTCATCAGTACTGACGATGTTTTCATCAGCACTGACGATGTTTTCATCAGCACTGACGATGTTTTCATCAGTACTGACGATGTTTTCATCAGCACTGACGATGTTTTCATCAGTACTGACGATGTTTTCATCAGTACTGACGATGTTTTCATCAGTACTGACGATGTTTTCATCAGTACTGACGATGTTTACATCAGCACTGACGATGTTTTCATCAGTACTGACGATGTTTTCATCAGTACTGACGATGTTTACATCAGCACTGATTAGTCAGCACTGACGATGTTTTCATCAGTACTGACGATGTTTTCATCAGTACTGACGATGTTTTCATCAGTACTGACGATGTTTTCATCAGCACTGACGATGTTTTCATCAGTACTGACGATGTTTTCATCAGCACTGACGATGTTTTCATCAGTACTGACGATGTTTTCATCAGTACTGACGATGTTCTCATCAGCACTGACGATGTTTTCATCAGCACTGACGATGTTTTCATCAGCACTGACGATGTTTTCATCAGTACTGACGATGTTTTCATCAGCTCTGACGATGTTTTCATCAGTACTGACGATGTTTACATCAGCACTGACGATGTTTTCATCAGTACTGACGATGTTTTCATCAGCACTGATTAGTCAGCACTGACGATATTTACATCAGCACTGATTAATCAGCACTGACGATGTTTTCATCAGCACTGACGATGTTTTCATCAGCACTGACGATGTTTTCATCAGCACTGACGATGTTTTCGTCAGTACTGACGATGTTTTCATCAGTACTGACGATGTTTTCATCAGCACTGACGATGTTTTCAGCAGTACTGACGATGTTTTCATCAGCACTGACGATGTTTTCATCAGTACTGACGATGTTTTCATCAGTACTGATTAGTCAGCACTGATTAGTCAGCACTGACGATGTTTTCATCAGCACTGACGATGTTTTCATCAGTACTGACGATGTTTTCATCAGCACTGACGATGTTTTCATCAGTACTGACGATGTTTTCATCAGCACTGAATAGTCAGCACTGACGATATTTACATCAGCACTGATTAATCAGCACTGACGATGTTTTCATCAGCACTGACGATGTTTTCATCAGCACTGACGATGTTTTCATCAGCACTGACGATGTTTTCATCAGTACTGACGATGTTTTCATCAGTACTGACGATGTTTTCATCAGCACTGACGATGTTTTCAGCAGTACTGACGATGTTTTCATCAGCACTGATGATGTTTACATCAGCACTGACGATGTTTTCATCAGCACTGACGATGTTTTCATCAGTACTGACGATGTTTTCATCAGCACTGAATAGTCAGCACTGACGATATTTACATCAGCACTGATTAATCAGCACTGACGATGTTTTCATCAGCACTGACGATGTTTTCATCAGCACTGACGATGTTTTCATCAGCACTGACGATGTTTTCATCAGTACTGACGATGTTTTCATCAGTACTGACGATGTTTTCATCAGCACTGACGATGTTTTCATCAGCACTGACGATGTTTTCAGCAGTACTGACGATGTTTTCATCAGCACTGATGATGTTTACATCAGCACTGACGATGTTTTCATCAGCACTGACGATGTTTTCATCAGTACTGACGATGTTTTCATCAGCACTGACGATGTTTTCATCAGTACTGACGATGTTTTCATCAGCACTGACGATGTTTTCATCAGTACTGACGATGTTTTCATCAGTACTGACGATGTTTTCATCAGCACTGACGATATTTACATCAGCACTGACGATGTTTTCATCAGCACTGACGATGTTTTCATCAGCACTGACGATGTTTTCATCAGCACTGACGATGTTTACATCAGTACTCACGATGTTTACATCAGCACTGATTAGTCAGCACTGACGATGTTTTCATCAGCACTGATTAGTCAGCACTGACGATGTTTTCATCAGCACTGACGATGTTTTCATCAGTACTGACGATGTTTTCATCAGCACTGACGATGTTTTCATCAGCACTGATTAGTCAGCACTGACGATATTTACATCAGTGCTTATTAATCAGCTATGTCGATGTTTTCATCAGCACTGAGTAGTCACAACTAACGATATTTACATCAGCACTGATCAGTAATCATTCAGTGCAGCATCGAATAATAATTAATTGTATTATTACATACTCAATCATGCAAGTTATTGTGACAATCATATATATGATTGTTTTAACCATATATATTATTGCGGCACTCTACTTGTACCATCACTCTGTTAAAGATTAATTATATTATTGCTATTTTTTAAAATACTATTTTAATAGTATTTTACCAATTTTACCCATTTTCCCCTGTTTACCCCTTTCTGGTCCAAGTATTGAAAAAAGTTATAGCCTATTGACGCTTCCAAGTAAGGATCTATCTACGTTCCAAATTTCAATAAAATCGATTCAGCCGTTTAGGCGTGATGCTCAAACAAACAAACAAACAAACAAACAAACAAACAAACAAACAAACAAACAAACAAACAAACAAACAAACAAACAAACAAACAAACAAACAAACAAACAAACAAACAAACAAACAAACAAACAAACAAACAAACAAACAAACAAACAAACAAACAAACAAACAAACAAACAAACAAACAAACAAACAAACAAACAAACAAACAAACAAACAAACACACAAACAAACAAACAAACTTACAAAGACATTTATATATTTATATAGATTCAGTAAAAACTGTGAACATAAAGATGAACTTCTTTACCAATTAGCCTACCAGGAAATTAATCAAAATAAGAGCAACGAAATCTTCTTATACGAAATAGTATTGATAGCTTCAAATAAAATAGTCGTTTATCAAATTAGTGTCAAGTTTTCGATGATTCCAAGTATAAACGACCATTTAGTTGAGTTTCTGAAATTAATCGATATGCTAAGAGATCCATCCTCAGATAAAATATTATTGAATACAATATATCCTGAAGTGTTTATACACTTAATTGTGCCCAAAATCGACTCAGAATCTTAGTCGTTTTAACGATGTCCGTCGGTGTGGCTAGATGTCACAATTAGAGTTCACAATTTTATAGATATTTCAATAAGATTTGTCACGTGCGTGTTTTCTTGCACAATGCCTATTGAAATTGGTTGAAACCAGTCCATTATTTCACCTTACCCACATACAAATGTCCTCCCTAATTAGGTCTCTTTCGCCATAAATGTCTTTATATTTATACAGGCATTCACACAAATTCCTCCAAAATTAAGTCTTATATAAAAAGAAATCACATATGGGCAATTCCATATCATCGTACGTGACATTTGTACGCCTATAGAGTGGAATAGATTATTCAAAAATAAGAGTATCTGAAAAATAATTTGGTCTTTATGTTCCATTCAGAGGGTACTATATTTTAAACAAATAATAAGTTCATTCGAAACATTGCTGTCCAAAATATCGAGCGAAATAAGGGTATATCGTACGTGACATAAAACGGAAGTAATTTTGAGGTACATGTAGAAATATGCAAAAATCGTGAGAGGCGTTATGTTTTCTTTTAATTCCTTATACTAAACCAAATATTGTTCCTTTATAATCCGTCATATTTAAATAAAAATTATCTTTGGATGATTTTATAATAAATATAATTTACCGTTCGTGGCAGATTTTTCTCCTATAGTAAAACAATGTATATTCTGTAAATATATGTACACAAAAACTAAAAAAGTAAATAGAAAATATATATTAGGTTTCAATAAACAATCTGATAATAGAAAAAAAAAAAAAACAGTCAGAGTCAAATTCATTTCATACTTCATGCTAATTTGGAGCTTAGTTTTCGCCAATAAATTTCATGGCGATCGATGGTTTTAGCTCCCATATAAGGTCCACTTCCGAATGTGCTTTTAACGAGAATAAATCTTTTAAAAATGTTGGTATCTAAATAAAATTCAACACAAATTCATGACAATCGGTCAATGATTAGTCACAGCTCCCATATATCCTTACTTCCGAAAATCACTTACGAAAACAAAATTATTGTAATTTTAAAAGAAACATTTTTAAGCTCCTATTGGTACTCAGGTTGGGCTTCAACGAATATTATTTCTTACTTTTTTATCATTGAGATGATGAATTCATTTGATTTATTTATTATTACTCATATAAATATGTTTAAAAAATATAATTTTTCCATTTCGGGAAACCCGTGCAAAGTAGAGTGCAAACATTAAGTTTAAAAAATATTTTGGGAAATATAAAAGAACCTATTATGTATGTACATGAGTATTAAGCTGATGTTATAGCTAACGTGACTCAAGCTCATCGTTTAAATAATACACTTGCACAAATATACATAATTTGTTTATTTTATAACAATTCAATTTTAGGGGACTTATCAGTTATATATGCCTTTAATAAATATAATACTCTATGCCCTTTTTAAAAAGATAACACAGTAAAACAGAAAAAATCCCCCTGTTTTTAAGAAAACACAACCGAACTTTTGTTAAATTTATATAAATACCCTGGGAAGACATCGTTCATTACATCAGTTTTGAGCTTGATTTTGAAAATAACAAATAAAATTTAAATTTTCAAAATGAAATTAGTGGGAATTTTTGTTTTAAGTTTTGCCTTTCTAATGCTGGTTAGTGTTAAGGCCTCGGAAGTTAAAGAAAGTCTAAATAATATAGAAGACCTTTCTCCAGGATTGACCGATGTTTATAGTGGTACCAATGAGGCAGCAGTTTTGAATAGACAGAAACGTTTAACCTGCTCCATTGATCGCTCTCTTTGTATAGGACATTGTATACTAAGAGGATACAAACGTGGTTTTTGTACGCAGCAAAAGATTTGTGTATGTCGGAATAAATAAATCTAAATTTTTATTGAAAAATGTATACTTAGTTAAGAATGAATTTAAAAAAATAAAAATCTTGTTGATATTTAAAAAAAAAAACCATTCAATAAACCTTCAATAAATTTAAAAATTGAGTCTGAATAACATAGAGTAAACACATAGAACGAAAGGAGAGAGATTTTATTGTCTGATCACTTGGCTGACTCCAATTTATATATTTTGGGTCATTTGACACGTATGTGCTCTTTGTAGTGCAGAGAGAAGTCAATTGGTTAATTTGGTTACACGTGAAATCCATTGTCACTTTAGTGGCTCTAAGTAGCCGACAGTGTAGTCACTTTGAAAAGTAGTTATTTTACCCACCAAAAGTAATATATTGGCGAGTTGTCGGAGGAAGGTTAGCACCCGTATATATTAAAATAACTAGTTATGTTGCTGATGAAGTAACCAGTTAGGTAGCTAAGTAGTAAGGTAACTGACTGTAACCGATATGTGAATCCACTGGGACTAGCTATCAGACAGTCTCATTATATTCAGAAAGGGCCAATTGACCCCCTGCTTAGGACACGATATGTAACTAGTTGTCACCCTAAATAATGGGTAAAATCACAAGTTCGGGAGAGTCTCCTGGAACGGCAGAGAACAAAATCAATGGCAATACATTATCATGAATTAGGTTTTTGACTCTCGGTTTCCTATCTAGCTGTCATCTAATGCATAAGACCCATAATATTTCAAATCAGGCTCACTTTAACTATTAGATGTTTAAGAAATTATAATGTAATAAAAAATTTATTTCTTATAGAATTACGTGCATTCAGTGTGCAAAACTACAATATTTCACGGGTTGTATTCTGTTAGCACTGATAACAAACGCAAGCATCATTTACTAAATATAAATTAAACGTTTCAAAAATAAACAAATACTTAAACTATCTATACAGTGGTACATTTTATTGATATTTATTCTGAGAATCGTAAAACTCATTATGTATTAAAGAAATCCCCCTATAAAAAAATCACCAAAACACATTTACGCCTTTCTATTAACCTATAAATAGCTGCAATCACGCTTAAATACGTTATTTAGTAAAATAACATCATGAGGTACTGTTGGATTTGTATTGCCTACCTTCTTCTTGCATCACTAGCTCATGCTGAATCTGAGGCAGATGGCAGCTTGATAAATTCTAATCCAGCCCTCGAATTAAGCAGACAAAAGAGATTTACTTGTAATAATTACGCCTGCAAAGCACATTGCATTATACATGGACATAAAAGTGGATCTTGCGCCCGCGTTAATATATGCAAATGTCAGCGTTAATATTTAAATAATAAATCATAATTTGTATATGTGCATAAGTATAAATTACTTTGTTTAATTTATTTTAATTTGATGACTAAGAAAATCCCCCTATATAAAAATTCTGCATAACCATGAACACTTTTCAATTAATCTATAAATTGATGCGTTCAGACTTAAGTACAGTAAATTAGCAACATGAGATACATTTGGCTTTTTATTCTCTACTTAGCGGTTGCATCAATAACTTATGCAGAATCTGCGGCAAATGGAAATTTGGTGAATCCTCCAGCAGTGTTCGAATCAAGTAGACAAAAACGTTTTACCTGTAATAACTACGCCTGCAGAACAAATTGCATTATACGGGGATTTAAAAGAGGCTCTTGTGTCCGTGTTAAAATATGCAAATGTCGTCGTTAATATTTAAATAATAAATCATTAATTGTTTTTATAAAAACTATTTAAAACTGTTTTCTTTTTTTTAATTTATTTTAAGGGAGAAATATGTGAGAGTGACAAAAAGGGCATATTTTATGGAATCTATAAAATTTTAGCAGTTGATCAGAATCTGAGCAATTGTTCTATATGAAAATAGATCAGAATCTGAGAAAATTGTTCAAAAGAAAATAGATCAGAATCTAAGCAAATTTTCTAAAAGAAAATAGATCAGAATCTGAGCAATTGTTCAGAATCTGGACTAACTTTCTATAAGAAAATAAATAAAAATTTTCATTAAGAAAATTGTTCAGAATCTGAGCTAATTTTCGTAAGGAAAGTTTTTCAGAATCTGAGATAATTTTCGTTAAGAAATCTGAGCTTATTTTCGTTAAGAAAATTGTTCAGAATCTGAGCTAATTTTCGTTAAATAAATTGTTCAGAATCTGAGCTAAGTTTCGCTAAGAAAATTGTTCAGAATCTGAGCAAATTTTCGTTAAGAAAATTGTTCAGAATCTGAGCTAATTTTCGTTAAGAAAATTGTTCAGAATCTGAGCTAATTTTCGTTAAGAAAATTGTTCAGAATCTGAGCTAATTTTCGTTAAGAAAATTGTTCAGAATCTGAGCTAATTTTCGTTAAGAAAATTGTTCAGAATCTGAGCTAATTTTCGTTAAGAAAATTGTTCAGAATCTGAGCTAATTTTCGTTAAAAAAATTGTTCAGATTCTGAGCTAATTTTCGTTAAGAAAATTGTTCAGAATCTGAGCTAATTTTCGTTAAGAAAATTGTTCAGAATCTGAAAATAAATTTTCATTTAAAAATGTTCATTTCTACAGCATAATTTCTTTGAGTATTATTTGGCATTTCTCTTTTGTTTACCATATGACCGACGGCTGTGTTTAGTTAACACAAGCACTTTGAAAAACAACAACAAGGCGAATTCATATAAGGTGTACTCGTTAGCCCAGCTGATCGTCAGCTGTTTCATCTCAACTGTCAAAATTTGTGTTAATATTGGTGCGCGTCATATATATGTGTTTCTTTGTGTTTGTGTGTTTTTGATGCGTCCACTTTTTTGCTATTGTTTAATATTCAATTTCTTCTGTTTTTCCACGGGTTTGAACTCTTAATCGAACATTTTAACATCCTCCACATGAAATAAAGCAATAAATATAAAACTTACACTGGTTTGTTGTTAAATTCCAGTTTAATATTGAATTCGCCGTACTTGTATTTTTTGACAGATGGGATGAAAAGCAAAAACAAAAATGTATGTTGTTTTTGTATTGTTGTATTTGTTGTAGGGACGAGTACACCTTATATGAATTCGCCTTGAACAACAACAATTGTTTGTTATTTTTCGAAATAAACAAACTCTTCTTCAATTCGAACATCGTTTGCGAAAACAACAAATTTTTTTGACAGTTTCACTTTGCTCTCTCACAAATCAGTCGTTTACAATATGGCGGTCTGAAAGGTTGTGCACAGTGTTTTATTGAAGAAATAGCGTGAAAAAAAAGAAATAAATCTATAAATTTTATATACAAATCTAAGAAATTAATACAATAAAACGAGTGCGTAAAAATCTCTACACAATATAAAAAAAAAAGTATTTAAAGCTAAATAAAGTTCAAAAGGCCGTAAATAATAATAGAATTTCTAAAGCAGAGACAGCAACTAAATCAGAAAAATTTGCGTGCCATTAAAATTGTGTCTGGGTTTCACCATATTGTGTCTACTATTGGAATAAAATATAAAATAAGTTGTGCCCTCTAGTTTATCGCATCACACAAGTAAAAAAAAAAAGTAAAGTGAAGCTTTTGTTATTTGAGAATTTAAGAATTTTCAAGGTGAAGTGATTTTTTTTCGTTTGTTCGTTCTATTTTAGTGTTTTGTTGTTGTTGACTGTATTTTTTTTTTTTGTCGGAAACCAAAACGTGTTTAATTTTTTTTAACTAAAAACGTAACTTTAATGTGTATCTTGTGAATTTGCTAGTTTGTGTTATTAAAATTCTGCTTAGTGGCAAAATTGTTGGGGAGAATCAATATTTCTTTTGATTTTTCTTTTGTATTGACAAAAAATGCTTTTGACAAAATGTTCTCATGACACCACAGACATTCTCCAATTGAAATCATCAACATCCTCCTCTACAACATTTTCTGGCCAATTGCCCTTAAGAACAGCAGCAACGGGAACAGCAACAACAACGCCATCAACGACTACAATAAAAAGTCTGGATATTCTTTGTTGTTGTCTTTTAAGAAATACCGGCAGAAAATGTCGCAATGCATTGAAAATTCGTGTGAGAGTAAAATACAATTTATTTTTATTCCTGCTGATAAATTTATTGCTGAAGACATGTTGCGGCCAATTACTTATAAATGTACAAAATCAGGTATGTTTTTGAGTCTATGATTTACATTTGTTTTTCCAATAAGATTGTGATTTATTGGCAGATTATTTTGTATCTTTTTTTCTTGGTTTTTGTTTTGGTTGTGTCAGATACTTAATTTTGAAAGATCATCATTGAGTGTTACCAGATCATATAGATTGTTTTAATTCCCAGTTAAGATTTTGTGGAATTATGAAATTTTATTTTAAGAGAATCTTTTTTATTTTTTGCATATTTAACTTCTTTGTGTGATTTGATTCGTATGGAAGAATAAAAGCAATAGCTTTTTGTTTTTATTATTAATTAATAATTTTCCTTGAATATGATACACAAAGCAGTTGAGAAATATTGTTTATAAAACTGACATCAAACTTTATTAAATATAACTAAAATTATTAAAAAAAGGTCGAAAAGTTAAATGCGAATGGTGCAATATTTAGTGAACTAACGTGACTAAAAATGTTTTATATGGAAGCTCTGGCTGTAGGGATGTCCAGTCTCTTCTGCTTGTCAAATATAGCACACTGTAAAAACAGTTAAAATATTTAAAAATTTAGTGGTACTGCTATTATATTGTCCGCAACTGTAAATACAATACAGACGTAAGCTTGTTATATTGTCTTTTTACCATAAATAAATACATATAGATCGGAAACTCTGCTATCAAAGACCTAACTCATCCCAGCGGGAAAAAATTCTAGGTCTTCACTTTATAGGGCTTCTAAAATATGTGTAAACAACATTCTTAAAGATGCGATACTCATTTTACTCTGCCTGCTCGCAGAAGACGTTCTAGAAGGGCTATGCTTCCCGTTTACACAATCAAAATTGCATTGTAAAATAAGGTCTAGCAAACCTTTATTTAATATTCAAACATAAATAGTTTTGCACAAGGCGAATTAACAAGGTGAGTGCGTCCCGGCAACAAATACAACAATGCAAAAACAACAGGCATTTTGTTTTTGTTAAAATGTAGAATAAATGTCAAAATCAAGGCGAATTAAAATATTACTATGTTATTTACAATAAATGTAAACATAAACATAGTTTGACAGAGGACTTACATTAAACCACGGCGAATTAAGAAACAGCTGATCTTATGCACTCACCTTGTTAATACGCCTTGGTTTTGCAATTATTGTCTCTCTATAATACTATTTATTTTGCCCTCTTTATTATAAACCAGAAGACGGTGTAAAATCTTCTATATAATTTAGTATTTTATAACATTTGAAGATGTGAAGTTCGCGTGAAGGAGTTTTTTTTATATATAAAACTACACACGTGATATTTCTTTCTTTAGGTTTTATGCTAAATTCATTTAGAATATTTTTTTTCTTCAGCAGACTTTCAATTAGGATTTAATTTTCAGAGTTTTTAATAGATGTTAATATGTAGACATTCTGTGAGGCATTACGTGGCAGGTCTCCTTGCTGGCGTTTAACTGAACACCTTCTAATATGCTTTCTTAAGTAGGCCTTCTTTTAGCCCTCTAACAGCAGCGAGTATGCAAGGCCTTGGCTCGCAATGACACGCCGTGTGAAATTTAAACGATTTTCCAATGCGGCTGGATGTCCTTGTGTCTGCAAAATAAGGCATTTAGAAAGGCCTCTTTAATGTATATTTTACCCGCTGCGATTTGTCAAAAACCTAAGTGGTGAGAATGTATTAGTACACAAGTATGTGTGATTATTTTTTTGTTTGAGTTTTTTTTAGTTTCCGCTCTAAGTTTCCCTATGTTTTTTTACTTTAACCCTTCATATAACGAATGATTGTCAATATACATATCACACATTTGGCGAAATTATCTCAATTATTTCAGAATTATAAAGGTTTGTTGCCCCCTAAAATTTCAAAAAAAAAAAAAATGTTTTTTGGTGAAATAGAAATGACTTATAAATCATTGTAGTAGTTTTTTGATAAAAAAAAGATTTAACTTTAATTTAATATACACTTTATCTAATGTGAGATGAGTATTTTCATCTATTTTTGTCCTCATTCAGTGACCATCTTTCAACAGATGCGGTATTGCCTGTTTTATATGAAATTTTTTAGTGGCAAGGCCAACTAAAACAAGTTATATTAATGTAAGTAATATTTTTATCAAAGAGCTTTTAACTGATAAAACTTTGTTGAAATATTACCTCCAATGTGAAAGTTTTCACAAAAAATAATTTCTATGGTTATATTTAATGAGTTTACCTAATAGTCGACAAAGTTTTAATTGAGTATTTTAAGCATCCTCAATTCGACTGCAGCTTTTTATTTGACTGAAGATCGTAAAACAAAGTAATATTTTGAAATTCAGTAGGGATTATTTGTGATCATTCATTTTACAATTTCAAATATGGACACACCAGGAAAAAGATCCATCCATCAATATCCTGAAAAATCTTTAAAAAATACTCTATTCGAAATAAGAGAAGTGCCGATTTTGACATTCAACATACGTACTCTTGTAGGTACGTAGTCACGGAGATACTTTGAGCAACAGTGTTGCTGATGGTCTGGCGAAAAAAAAACGCCATGATGCCTGGCGGAGACATAGACTTCCTATGCGGGATTCCGTTATCTAATTGCATGAAACAAATTAGTAATTATACCCTTCACCTTCGTGAGAAGCGTATATATAAGTTTGACATTCCATTTGTAATTTCCACAATATAATTTTCCGACCTTATAAAGTATATATATTCTGGATCCTTATGGATAGCGGCGTCGATTAAGACTGTCTGTCTGTCAGTTGAAATCAATTTTCTGAAGACCCCAAATAACGTATAAACTTTATTCATACATCAATATATAGGGAATTCTTCCGGCTCGGTTGCTATTTAAAATCGCAAAAATCGGCCGACAAACGGTTGAGATATAAGGAAAAACCGGGCCAACCTCGATTTTTGGCCTATTTTTGATATATATTTGGATTACTAAGTCATTATTATAGACAATATGGATATCAAATGATAGATATTTCAAAGTCCATTGCAACGATCTACATATATAAGTCTATAGTAATTTGGACCTAAAATGGGACAAAATCGGGAAAAATATTTTTTAACTCGAATTTTTTTTAACAAAACTCTTTTTTTGTCGTAAATTTTTTTTTTAATAGTAAATTTAAAAAAAAATTTTAAAAATTTAAAAAAAAAAATTTTTTGAGAAAAATTAAAAAAAAAAAAAATGTTTGAAACAATTTTGAAAAAAATTTATTATTTTTAAAATTTTGAAAAAAAAAAAATGTTTTAAATGGCCTGCCCTAAAATGCCTTCTGTAGAAGTTTTCAAAATGAAGCGAAGAATGATACCATTTTTAGTATTAGGAGATCTACGCATCAGGCTTCTGGGACATCGTTCCTTAAATAGTATTTCTGAGCATTAGTAATAGCAATTGCTACTCAAGCCAGACACGGGAATTTTCACGGAGTGACCTAGTATACGTCAAAGACTGGTGCATATTATTCTACTCACTTCTCCTCTTCTTCAGGTTACACAAAGGGACCTAATGTTTTGACCCAAGTGAGTTGCTATCTTTCCTTTTTCTAACATGCGCTTGCATGTTAACCTAACCTAAGTGTAGCGAACCACACCATTTTTTAAATGGTCGACACGGAACGAAATAGTATAAAGAGGCTTTGAAACAGTTCTCTCTAAAATAAACATGTTTTTTTAAAAATTAAAAATTTTTTTAAAAATTATAAAAAAAAAAATTTTTTTAAAAAATAAAATATATTTTTCTTCAAATTTTGAAAAACAACTGATAAAAAAAATTTTTTTTTGAACCAAAAAATATTTGAAATTTGTATTTTAAAGTATAATTTGGTGTAGGGTATATAAGATTCGGTATAGCTATCTTACTTGTTTTTTTTTTTTATTTTCGACGTTTTTCAACTTTTTACCATATCTTTGTGTAAAAAATGCCATGCAAAAATACATTTTTTATTTTTACCTTTATCGTAGATGAATTGTATGTGAATGAGTTCGGATAACGTTGTAATATGAATAGGCAAATTTTAGAAAATTTGAATTGACGTGTTCTTGGATGAATTTTAATTACACTTCTTGTTTTTTCTTCGTGCTCTTTTCTCGGATTTCTAGAGTATAAATTGTTTTTAATTCAAGTTTTCTTTATTTCAAAGATTTTTTAATTAATTCGCACTTTTCGTTGACAGAGTTTTCCACGTGCCACTGTCACAAAATTAAAAATATTTTTTTTTTTTATAATTACAATACTTTTCAATTCCATATTTTTAATCATAGAGACGAGACATTACGATTTGTTAAACAAAAATACAACATTTCATATGTTTGATACAACAACAAAACACATTGAATAGCATGCATTTTGTTGTTAAAAGAGATATGTTTTTGACAAATAAACAAATATTACTTAAAACAAATATTACTTAAAATCTTTTTGTAATAGATTTGAGTTGAAAATAACTTGAATCATTCATTACATTTTTAAAGCTATTTAGTAATGGATTTGAATTCAAGGAAATTTCAATCAGGAATTCATTTTATAAAGATTGAATATATCTGATATATTGATATCTAGAACTTTGGAAAAGTTAATTTCAACCAACATACGGACGAATGGGCACTTCCCTGTCTATAAGAATAGACAATATCCCTATGCATATATTGTATAATTTTTAATGTAGATAGAAATATAAAACAAAAATGTATATGTTCTTGATTTTGAAGTCATTGCAACATAAGTTTCCATCCAATAGTCTTCTTATGTCCCCATCTATACTGTGAAATATTAGCTGCAAAACATTTGAGTTTGTCGATGAAAGGGAAAAGAGGAATGGAAAAGGTACTCTGTTTCATGTACATGAAGTTTTTGTTGAGTATGTCATCCACATTTATTTGTTCATATTCGTTCTGTACTGAAATGTCAAAAACTACACTGTGTGGACACGAATGCAGTTTCAAAAAAGAATTTAGCGGGACTATGTGGTTCTTCCAATAGGTACTTACGAACTTTGACAGTTGCGGCCATATTGCTGAAGTTACATATGTCGAATTGGCTGTAATTTATTCAGATTGTTTTGCTAAATCACCATGCACGGATATATAGCGTTCTAGAAACACGTGCAAATGATAACATTTAGTGAATGGTATGAAAAGCTAATAATCGATTTTCGACTTTTCGATCAACCATTTTCATTTCGATTTTTACAGTCGATTAATCGAACCCAATAATCGATCTGCATTTTTGGTAACGATAGCAAATGACCCACATACGCTATAATTACGTATCAAAATCATATTTTGGAAGAGTATTATAACTCCTTTATATTAAGGTGCTCATTTTATAAACCGTAACGGCAAACATTTGACAACAATTTTATGAACAAATTTTCGTTGCATTCTTTTTACAAATTTCTTCAGTTTCGCTTTAAAATATGAGATCTTCCGTTAATATTTTTCGCTGTCAGCTGAAGATTAATATGTTGAAAAATTTAATGAAAGCAAAAACGTACAGAATACTAAAAATTCCTGAACTTAAATTCTATTTCGATTAATCGCCATCAAAAATCGATTTCAGCATAAAAATCGGAGTATATAATCGATCACAAAAAAATCGATTTTAGACCCTGAAAATCGATGTTCGACCATAATCGTAATCGATTTACCATTCACTAATAACATTGTTCTATCAAAATGGGTGAACTGTGCTATGAGGTCCATTTCAGTATGGCTACGTCAACAAACACAATTGTCGAATTTTGGACGATACAAAAACATGGATTTTGGACAGGCGTCATCATCGGTCCACATTTCTTTGATAACAACGGACGGTGACCAGGCCATCACAGTCAATGGCGAGCGCTATAGGCCGATGATTTCTAAATTCTTTTGCTCTAAATTGGAAGATATGGACACCAACGACATGTGGTTTCAACAGGACGACATGTGGTGCCACACAGCTTCACGTGTAGGTGATGTGAACTGGTCACCAAAGTCATGGGATTTCACCCCGTTACAGTTTTTCTTGTGGGGTTTTTCTTAAGTATAAGGTCTACAAAGTCAACAATATCCATGCCATCGGTCAAATTCAGTCTGATTTATGCACCAGAGTTATGAAATATTGCAAATTTCGGATACGGACTTTTTCACAAACCCAGCACACAAAATGTCGAGCGTATGAAATATAATTTCTTCAAAATTTGATATTGAACATGATTCTAGAACCTAATTCATACCTAGACAGATGTTTGAATTAGATTTAAGGTTGATTTGAGGAAAAAGTTTGATTAATATAATTTTTCCCAGTTATTCCCATATCGATCTCAAACCAGAAAATAAGTTTGTATTCAAGAATAAACTGATTCTTGATAGCAACCGAATTTGTTGCCAAACGAATGATTCTACCTTAGTGACCGAATATTACCATAGTAGCTACAGAACTTAAAACGGGGTAACAGAAGTTTTGTTACTTCAACCAAAATTCTTCTTTGTCAACTGACTTTCTGTTGATAGAACCGAAAAATTCTATGTGTGCAACCGAATTATTCGATTGACAACAAATACGGTTGCTATCACAAATCTGTTTTCTCTGTGTAGATATACATTTTTTATGTTTTTATTTTGATGCCTTAAAAGAGTAACTATTTGTTTTGTAGCATACAAATTAATTCAAAAGTTGTATTTTATCGACATCTAAGATTAAATACAAAAATAATAATTTTAAATTCCAATACTTTACTATGATTTATATAAAATTCATAAAAAATTTAAAAACTTTCCAACGCACAACTTCTAAATATAAAAACCTCAAGAGCAAATAACGCACAATCGTCCTTGAACTTGTTCTTTAGCTCTTTTGAAACAACACACATACAAATATAACAACGTGCTTGTACAACAACAATAACACAATGAAAATAGTTAAATCAACAACAAAAAAAAGAAGAGAGAAAATAAACAAAACATAACATAACCCATATCAAAAATGTTAATTCCCCATTCATATGCTCTAACACAAACACAGTAATACACACATTCACACAAACTAACTTATACACTGACACCACAACCATATTTACAGTTTTCTCCATTTTGTTTCCTTAGCTCACCCTCCCCCGCCCCTATTTTTTACTCGCCAGCTTGCTTGCCAACTTGCCTGCTTAGTTGTTTAAGCATGTTGCTGTTCTTGTAGCTGTATTTATTAAAAATTTTCATTTTCTCACAGTTTAAAAAAATTTATATTTTTCTAAACATACATTTTACCTTTAGCCATTTTTCTGTTTAAACTCATTTACCAGACCAGCACAACACATTGGATGTTACTTTGTATGTATGTATATGAAGAGCAGAGCAGAGTAGAGGCAGTGCATCGCATTGCGTACACGTTCTATTTTTAAAGAGTCATGCTAATTTTTAATAAACATTTCAATTTAGTCTTGTTTATTTACCCTTAATAATGGACATTTGTGCATTGCAGAGAGAGATGATGATGGTGTTTGAAAATTATTTGCAAAATGTAGAAAACATCAATAAAGTGTGTTTTTTAAGTTGATAAAAATAAATAAATAATTTAGTATTAAAAGGGCACTTAAAAACAAAATACTTTAAAGAGTTGTTATTGAGTAATTTAAAGTAGTCTAACATGTACTCACAAAGTAAATGGGAAAGCGTTATGTATGGAATGACCTATACCCACTTTTTGTTGGAAATATCCATGATCATTTTACATAAATAATGGTGAATTTTATTGATGCTGCATTTAATTTCCTCCTTCAATACAAGTTGTGGTTATGGTCTTGTTTACTTCAAATAAACCCCTAAAAAATAATCCAATGGTGTTAAGTCACACGATCGTGAGCGGCAAATCTGATCACCAAAAGGACCAGGAAATGTCTCAAGTAGTAATGGAATGATTTCGCTGGCTGTTTAGCATGTGGCACAGTCTTGTTGAAACCACATGTCGTCCACATCAATATTAACCAATTTAGGCAGAAAGAAGTTTTCATGTCATAATCTCGAATCTCATTTTTGAATATGTATAGTCCAATGTTGCCTCCAGCACAAAATCCACACCAACTGTGACATGTTGTGGATTTTGCCAAATGGGGAATTTTTGACGATCATCAAGGTGAAAATGTGCTCAATTAGCTTATGCTTCATTCTTAAAGTAAACACTAAATGGTCTTGGAAGTGCAAGTAATCTTTATTTGTATGAATGTTATCAATAGAATATTAACACAAGTTTACCTTGTTTTGGACCAAATCCTCAATATCTATTTTGCTTTTAGAAACATTTTTTGATTTGTATAAACCTCAAAAATCAGTAACACAATGTGATGCAGTTTTCTGTTCCCGTATCAAACGACTGCTTCCTTTGAAAATAAAAGCACTAACTATTTTTTATTAGTTAGATTTGACCACACTTCGGTAAGTGGACACTTGAAGTTCGCCAGAGCAATCGGATTGATATCATATAATATTTAAGAAACTTCTAATAAGAGTAGCAATTCCGCTTCGTAATAGGTGAAACTTAAAGAAAAAAGTTTTATCTGAATCTATATCACTTCGGGATATGATACCAACCATGTTCTCCAACAAAAAATGAGCATATCAAACATTAGTAAAATCATTGCTGAAAATCAACTCGTGGTACATAGTTAGTTTTTTATACCCTTCACCTTCGTGAGAAGGGTATATATAAATTTGTCTGTCTGTCCGTCTGTCTGTTGAAATCAATTTTCTGAAGACCCCCGATATCTTCGGGATCCAAAACTTCAATAATTCTGTCAGACATCCTTTCGAGAAGTTTCCTATTGATAAATCAGCAAAATCCGTCCATAAATAACGGAGATATGAGCAAAAAACCGAGACAACCCCTATTTTTTTCCCTATTTTTGATCTATATCTCGATTACGAAGTCATAAATATAGATATCTAATGATAGATATTTCAAAGTCCATTGCAACGATGTATATAATGGATCAAAATCGGGAAAAATATTTTTTAAAACTCATTTTTCACTAATAAATTAAAACAGATAAATTTTTAAATTAAAAAAAATTTTTTTAAAAAAATTGGAAAAAAATTTTTGGAATTTTTTTTTTTTTAAAAGAATAAGAATTTTTTAAATTTTATTTTAAAGTATAATTTGGTGAAGGGTATATAAGATTCGGCACAGTCGAATATAGCTCTATTACTTGTTGGGTTTAACACCAATGAATTTAACACGTGGTTATCATAGTAGGGAAGGTATCCAAACTGCTGAATTGCATGTATATTTGAAGTATTCTACAATACGTTATGAAAGTTTGTATTTTTGCGTGCACTAATGACTACTTTGAACCAAATGATGATTACAGACTTTTAACAGTTTTTTAAGTTGTACAAAAGAACTGCTGTAGAATTTTTAAATCATAACTTACTAAAGTTATTAAGCTATTTGGTATGTAATGAAAATGTTGAGATTTAATTTTTTTTGGTCCATTTATGTAGTTTTGATGTTCTCCAAAGCATCGTCGATGACAATGTAAAATGCTTATCTGGAACGTCAACCTTTAGTGCAGCTTGGTTTAAAACCGTTTGTACATTAATTTTAATATCTATAAAAAACGTATCTTAAAGAAATGGAACATTTATTGAGATCAATTTAATCTGATCGTGAGACATAATCTACGTAAATCCGCAAAATTTTGTAGACATTTTTCGTGATTTTTTTGTAAATTTTTTTCACTCATAAATTAAAAAAAAATTAAAAAAATTTTAAAAATTAAAAAAAAAAAAAAATTCGAAAAAAAAAAAAATTTTTAATTTTGAAAAACAATTTTGAAAAAAAAAAATTAATTTTGTTTACCTAAAAATATATAAAATTTTTATTTTAAAGTATAATTTGGTGAAGGGTATATAAGATTCGGAACAGCCGAATATAGCTCTCTTTTTATTCGATTCAAAATTTTCAGGAGATGGTTTGTAAAGAAAACAAAAATTAAAAAATTCGGAAATTTAAATTTTCAATATATTGCCTCCTTTTCACATTTCATTTTTCTTAATAAGAACAATTTTTTGGATAAACTTGAAGGGGATTTATAATAGATAAGGTTTCTTTTGAACGCCGTTTTTGTTTTTAATCTGTTATTTATTCTCACTTAGTTATTGAACATTATAGTGTAAACAACAAATTTTTTTTTTGCTTCGAAAATGAAGAATTTTGAGAAAAAATGCCTCTGAAGCACTTCGATTACTCACCGAAGCTTATGGTGAATGTCTTTCATCGGTTTCAATGGTGACGATTTTGACACGGAAGATTAAGATCGCCAAGGCCACACAAAATAGTTTGAAGACCTAGAATTGGAAGCATTACTCAATGAAGATTGCAAAATTATTGGGAGCTACTCAATCAGCAATTCAAATCCAAAAGCAGGGAATTTGGGTACCATACGAATTGAAGCTGAGAGATCTTGAAAGACGATTTTATATGTATGAAATGTTTATAATTTGTGTACCGAATCATTACTTGCGATGAAAAATGGACCCATTACGATAACCCGATGTGTAAGTGATCGTATGTGAAGCGCTGCCAACCAGCCGAATCGACACCAAAGCCAAATATCCATGACGCTAAGGTGGGACAAAATCTATTATGATCTGTTGAAATCTGGCCAGCAGGGAACCTGTACCGAACGCAACATATTCGTTTGAAACGAGCGTTGGCCGAAAAAAGCTCAGAATGTGCAGCCAGACATGAATCCGTAATTTTCCATCGTGGAAACGCTCGGCCACATGTTGCAATACCTGTTAAAAACTATTTAGAAAGAAGCGGTTAGGAAGTTTTGCTTCACCCGCTTTATAGTCCAGACCGTACCCCGTCCGACTACTATTTGTTTCGATCGATGCAGAACGCTCTCAATGGGATACACTTCAGTTTGAAAGAGAATATCTGATATTGATATTTTAGCACGGAGTCCATATGTTGCCAGAAAGATGGGAAAAGGTCATAGCTAACAATGGTCAATACTTTGAATAAATTTATATTGAAACATTTAAAAATAAAAACTAGTTCTAAAATTTTAGTACAAAAATTATAATTTAGTACAATACTTAAACTATAATTAAGTACCAAAAATATAATTTTTAAATTGAAATATTTTACTGAAATAATAATTTAGTACTAAAATTATAATTTAGTACTAAAATTATAATTTTGTACTAAAATTATAATTTAGTACTAAAATTATAATTTAGTACTAAAATTATAATTTAGTACTAAAATTATAATTTTGTACTAAAATTATAATTTGGTAGTATATTAATATTTAGTACTAAAACTATGGTTTTGACTAAAATTGTACCAAAAACATAGTAATAATCTTATATTTTAGTACTATAATAAAATTTAGTACTAAAATTAAAAAAGTTTAGGGAGAATCCATATAAAAATGGACTTATACTGCTCTCTATTTGTTTTTAAGAATTACATGTGAGTCTAGTAGGGTATTCAATTAATCGGGTTTCAGGTTTAATCGGTTAATCGAGCAAATAATTAATCGTGGTTTAGATTTAATCGGTTAATAATCGGTTAATTTTAAATTATTCGATTAACCGAATAATCTCTATTTTAATTTTAAATTGAAAATAAAACCACGAATTTTGTGTACTTATTAAGGCATTTTATTATTAAAAAAATATATATGGTATCTGAGATCCTTTTTTTATACACATGTGAGTTTTTTTAAATTTTAGTGAGATCTTCTGAAATGAGCTTTTAAAAAAAGAACGTAATTTACATTTTTTCCTTTTAAACGTTTTTTTTTATTAGTTTTAATAAAACTTGACTTGGAAAGAACTATATCATTGATTGCAGATGTTGGAGAAATCAAAAATAAGGCATGATAAAGAGTACCCAATTTCTCATATAAAATCCTCAATTACCATTGGAGCCCTTTTTGGTGGTTTTTAGATTGTGAATATTTTTAATAGATTCTGATAAAAGACTATGGCCTGTTTTCTCAATTTACTAAATGTCAATTTACTAAATGTCGACATAAATTTATTAGGCCGATAAACTGTCCGTTAACAATTTTGGCTTTCACAATATACCGACAAAAAACATTATTTTCTGTTGGCAATACCTCTCAAATACCTCACAAACACATAAAAACTATGAACAGCAGTCAGCTGTTATTTATTTATCTGTACGATAAGTAAATAATTGGCAGATGAGGTCGGGTTAGCTTTGCGATAGAATAGAAGCAAATGAGACATTGAGAAAACCAAATTTCTTTAATCTGCAGTTTTTCGTTGGGAAAAAAGATAATCACCTAATGAGAAAACGGCCCTATAGACTATAGACATAGTTACATAGACTCATTAGGACATAGTTAATCATAGTACATTCTAGAAAAAAGTTCATTTCCAAATTCCTTACTTTAAAATTTTGTACTTCTAAAAAACTATTGCTAGAAATTAATGTTGCTTAAAACTATATTTCAATATAAAGTGCAAAAAAAAAAAAAAAAAATCGGTTAATCGACATAATTTAATCGGTTTATTTGTTATTTGAAAAATGGTAATTTTAAATTATTCGAACAGTTAACCGACAAAAATTAATCGGTTAACCGATTAACGGTTAATCGATTGAATACGCTAGAGTCTACTCTCAATTTTTGCTTTTTTCATCATCATAGAGAACGAAAATATCAACCGCCACATCCAGCATTACACGTGGCCATCGAAGTGGTATATTTAAGAGGATTTTATTTTACTTGAATTTATTTTCAAAAACTTACTACCACTATCTGACTATTGTTTATTACTGAATACTCTGGTGAAATGTAGGTCAAAATATAACCATTTAACTGCCACTTTAGCGGCCACAGCGAACTAGTTTGTTATACAAGTAGTAATATAGCTAGTGTAAGGTTTCCAATTGGCACTTTTTAAACTGCAGGGGAATTTAATAGTGAAGTGTTATGCAAAGTGTGCCAATCGGCCACCTGCAATGACATCCCTGTGTTAAATTCACCAGTCAACAACGTTGCGAGTGGGTTGAATATTCACGTAGCGGAACTATTTCAATGAACTGCAGGGTACTTTTAGAAAATTTTAACATATTTTTCAAATCGCGATATTTTTACATCGAAATGAGTTTAAATTGAAAAATTCAGTGATATAAGAAACATATTGGATATATTATGTGTGGTAAATTGCATTAAAATCAGAGATGGAAAACCGGCTGCTGTCCGCTTTCACATGGATTCCCCCTTTAATTAGTACATACTAAAATTTGAATTTAGTTATAAAATATAGAACGAAATTTAGTACCAAATTATAATTTAATCATCGTTATCCTCTTGATTTCTCTTTACTTAGTCTGATCCACATATTTGTTGGTCCAGTTTATACTTATTCATTATTTTACATATTTTTCCTGCAAAAAAACAAATTTTTCATCAACAACAAGAACTCTTCTTTGCACACATGAATGACTGTTTAAATGTTGCCGTCCGTCCGTCCTGTGCCTTAAGATGATGCGTGTTGAATGCATATTTTCAAGTAGCAAAAACGAGAAGAAAAGAAAAAAAAAAAAATAAAAGAACTTTATAAATATATAATTCAAGTAGCATACTTTTAGGTGCATTAACAACACGCATACTCATGAGCATGTGTGATATGTGTGTGTATGTATGCATGTGAGTAAACAACAAAAAACAAGAAGTTCAACCGAGTAAGCAAACATTTACGAAGATTTATTAAAGAGTCAAACGCCATAATGTTGTTTACTTTTTTTGTTGTCGTTGTTTTAGTACATTGAATATAAGTTTTGTTGTAGTTGTTGTAGTTTTCAAATCACGCATTCACTTACTCACTCACACTTTCATACTTGTTCTCTTGTTTGTTCATTCATTGTAAGTCATTCATTTATTCATTAATTTATTCATTAAAGAAAAGTTTAAAGGGGGATTTTCTACAAGGTGATGTTTTTGTTGTTGTTGTTGTTTTTTTTTGTTCTTAGAATATTATTAAATGTAATGTAATGTTAGTTTTAGTATTTTTTGTTGTTTTTTTTTTTATTTTCTATGAGACGATTTTTTTAGATTTGCACTTGTTTCTGAACCGTGAAACCCTTTATATGTTAAAAAATATGATGAATGGTTGGTTATTTTCTTTTTGTTTTTGTTTTAGTTTTTCTTTTAAACTTTTTATTCTTTTTGATGAACTTGTATTTGTCCTCCTTTTTTTTGTTGCTGCTTCTTTGCAGTTCTTTCTCTGGCCTTTGTGTCAGTTTGTTTTTATCATTCAGTTATATTTACTTGTTTTTTTTTTTTGTAAAACAATTTTATTTATGAATGTAGAATGTCAGAGTATGAGGGATTTTTTTTAACATATAAAAGTTGAAAGTTACGAGAAATTAAATTATACATTTTTCAGTTTTCTAGGAAGCTTAGAAGGAAACATTAAAGTGCTTTAAAAACAGAGGTTATAATAGAGTTCAAATTTTGAATGTAACATGCTAATTGCATTAGAAAATTTAATCATTCGATTAAAGTTTAAACCTCTCTCGTATTTTTGTGAAAATAAAAAAAAAAAAAAAAATGAAATCAGTTGCTTTAAAATTTATTTTTTGTAAGAATTCAGCATAAATTCAAAACCGATTTAAGTGAAAATAAAATTACATAAAAGTCAATTTAAAATGCGAAATATTTTTTTATTTTTTTCATTTGAAAATAAGTTTTCCAAACTTTTGTACCAAAAAAAAAATATATATAACCAGCATAACTTTTATATTTGTTAAAACGTCTGTCCTTTCTGCTGTTTGTTTTGGATTGTGGCCACAAACTGCAAATAAATAAATATTTATTTATATATTTCACGTACTAAATAAAATCTTTATTGATGTCGTTGTTTTTTTCCTTTTATATTGTTTTCTTAACAATTTCCACTTTCTTTTAAAAGAAATTCCCCAAATAAGTAAAAAAAGAGTGCAAAATTATATTTGTTTTTTCTCGTTGTTTTACTGCCTCATGTAGATGCTGCATACAGAGCCAGCCAGCCAGCCAGTCACAGCTGTTTTTGCAATTGCTGCTGCCAATGTTGTTTTCTGTTCTATTATTATTTTTTGTTATACACTTTTTATTTTGCAATTTAGTTCATGGACATTTACTTTGTTGTTGTTGTTTTTGTTTTGCATGTTTATTATTTTTCATTTGTATTTCTCTATTGTTTTTAATGACCTTTTTTCCCTCTATTCTTTTTTATATTGTTTAAACTGCTTGTATTTTCATTTTGTTTTGTTTTTATGCTTGTAAAGTTTCTATACTTTTTAACATTTCATGGTTACAGGGATTAAGTTTGGCCACATGTTTGTAACACCTTGAAATTCGCTCCTAAGGGAGTTGCTAAAGCATAGTGAGTGGATTTCACGTCTTTTCTGTTTTACCATTTTTCTTTAAGGTTTGTGATTTGGAAAATGCCTTGTAGTATGTATGTACAAGTATTTATTAGCTGAACTCCCAAAAGTATGCTGCTTGTATTTTTTAATAAAGTTGTTTTTCAAGTTAAATAAGACTTTTTAAATATCCACAGTTAGCAGGTAGTTGTGAGAGGCACGTGTTAGGCAGCTTTTGTGTTGCAGTCATTATCTTAATCAAGTATAAAAAGTTTTTTTTTTATTTATAGAAAAAAAAAAACAATTTTGTTACACAAAGAACCAAATTATACCAACCAAATTCTTAATTTAAAATTTTCCACAAAATTAAATTATTTTATTCCGGATCTTAATAGCATTATCTATAACAGGTTTCCTTTGTTTTCGCTTTACTGACTATTTGAGAAGTTCCTACAATTCCGGACGTTTCTACGTTTATGTCGATTGGCCACCACTGGACGATGACGCGATTTTTAACAATAAATCATTAGTAGCTTTTGGTTACACATTCCACTGCAATCTACCAAAAATTTACGATTTCGCATTGCAAAGCGAAACACAAACATGGTTGGCTACACAGAGAAAACAGATTCGTAGTAGCAACGGGATTTGTTGTCAATCTAATGATTCGGTTGCACACACAGAATTTTTCAGTTCTATCAACAGAAAGCAAGTTGATAAAGAAGAATTTCGACACAACCACATCTGTAAAATTCGGTCAATAAGCTAGAATCACGATTTAAGGTTTAACGTTTTTAAATTTTAGTAAAACTTTCTGAGTATATTTTAAATTATCTGGACTATAATATTCTGAATAGGTTTTACTTAAAATTCATAACAGCAGAAAATAGAGCTCATTCGCCAAAAAATGGCCAAATAATTTGTTTTTCTCGAAAATCCATATTTCATATTTTTTTCATATTTTTATTCCCTATTATATTCTCAATAAATCCCAAAGAGATGATCAAAAACTTCTAAGATTTGTTTAACAAAATTTTTAAAAATTTGAAGATAGAGTTTTGAATCTGCCGTTAAAAAAATATTATTTTTTTGGTCCTACCTGCGAATAGGTTAACGGTATCCTACAAAGACAAAAACTAATATTCAAATAAATATGGATATATTTTAAGTAAAAATGAGCTTTTATTTTAATATTTATCAAAATATGTTTATTTTGTTCCTACATTTCTTGTTCTAGTGGTCTGAGACACGTTAATGGTCTGGGGAATTTTGAATAACTTTAACATTTTTTGACCGTTTCTGTTTTTTATGCCTCATTATAACGACAATTACATACAGATTTCAATTCTTTTAAATTAAATTGCAAAAGTAATTTTTTAATGGCAAAATTTTATACTAACTGACAAAAACTCATTTTTTCCCCTTTGAAATGCATCTCAAAACTTCAAAGGGCTTGTCTTAACCCCAACCGATTTACCTAAAATTTTTTCAGGATGATTTTGTTTACCAATGTTCACAAAACTGGAGGGTGAGACTGGCAAAAATCCACCTTTCGCTTATTAAGGGCCACCTTAGTGTACATATAAAACGTATGGTCAATTATGCGGTTTCAGTGTGACTACCATCTCTCAGTGATACTCAAGGGAGAAACCTATAAATTTGCTAAAATGCCGATATGAAACGGATTACTCACAGAAATCCTCGTAACACTATCATCATGAGCAAACGAAGGTTTTATCGGTTTTACAACAGCATGATTTCACGCCAATTCCTTCTGGGATGTCAATGGAGAAACTACTGCAACTTCCACATAATAGATTATGAACATGACAAGGCATGTCAGAAATTATACTTGCCCGTACGAAAATTACATACATACGTCGATATGTACATGATTCGCTTGATCATACGAGCTACATAGCAGCTTTGAATGATAGTCATACAGACACATTGGTTGCAGGTTACCTCATGCGCCTCCGTCTATGAGTACATGACTTGCGTTGAAGGTCCCCAATGATACCTTTCACTTTTTGAGTCTACGACCAACCCAACCGCACTCCGTCTGAAGATCTACGGAGTCATCCAGTAAAATTCTCGTTACATAATGGTCATGTTCTTAACGACGATGCTCAACCCTAATATAAATTATGATTGTACATGCTATTACGACAACAACAAATATAAAAAACGGAATCATATCCACTTCATCGACCTTATAGCTAAGGAGTGAAATCGAAAAAATCTTAATACACGTTTTTCCTTAAAACTAGTATTATTTGATTTTTTTTTTTTTTTGATCAAGTTACCTTTGAAAAGTATGTCAGTTATTATCTTTAATGTTAATTATGTTCATTTGTTGTTAAAATGAGTCACGCGAAAAAAG
This sequence comes from Calliphora vomitoria, assembly GCA_942486065.2. Lineage (NCBI taxonomy): Eukaryota > Metazoa > Arthropoda > Insecta > Diptera > Calliphoridae > Calliphora > Calliphora vomitoria. The sequence goes on along the minus strand of OW818030.2, from coordinate 118,223,986 downwards.
TGCGTACTAAAATTATTAAATATTTTCAACAAATCCCAACTTGGTCCTACAAAAAGTCCGGTAGGAAAGAAGTCCGGTTAGCTCAGTGCTCGGACTATTTGGTACGAAAAGTTAAAGCTAATGCAGGTTTAAAAACATACAAGGCTCAAAAAGTTCCTAACAAGAACGCTGTTAAAAATTTAGAGGCCAAAAACAGAGCATGGAAATTGAAGTTAAGAATTTTTCGATCTTACTCCTTATTCATTACATCCTACACAACTACTCTAGCTAGTGTGAACATAAATATACAAGGTGGCGCAAAAGTAATCCTCCTATCAGAAAATGCTATAAATTTTGCGATTGGCCCCTAATGTCAGTTCTGTTTTGACATTTGTGTAGTAAACACATGCGAAATACACGTTAATAAACAATGTTACGCTACACTGCTGCAGAACGCGGAATATTGCTGACTATTTATTTGACCAATAATAGGCAAAATTTATAGCATTTTCTGATAGGAGGATTACTTTTGCGCCACCTTGTACTACACATTAAACATACACCATTATTGTACATCAGTTTTGCAACTGCCTTAAATAATTAACACTTTATAATTCTCATTTAGTCTATAATAACTTTAGCATAAGTACCCACAGTTTGAAGCTGCGTTTCAAAGAGTTGGTTAGTCTTCCAATTGTAGGCGATCAATTATGTTTCATGTAATACAAGTTAGTGTTTTTCTTTTTTTGTGGATCGATGTTGGTAGCCTGTTTCGGTTCAACGACTTTAGTGATTTTCGGAGAAGGGTATCGTTTAACTATTGGTTTGGCACAACCATTTCCGCTGGCTGTTTTGACACAGCAATTTCGGTTGTGTGTAGAGTTCGAATCAATATTCGGTTTCATCTGAAAATAAAAAAGTTTTTAATATCATGAAACTAATAGAAAAGAAAAGTTCCTCTTTTCTGTTCAAGTTGAGTATACCAGATCGTGTTGAGAAAAAGTCACTTAAAAAATTAGATGAAAGTGTCTAAAATTCAGATATTTACATTATTACGGATGTTAGTAGTAAATTACAAGTAAGAGAGGTATATTCGGCTCTGCTGAATCTTATATACCCTTCACCAAATTAAACTTTAAAATAAAAATGTTAAATATTTTTAGGTAAACAAAATTAAAATTTTTTATTTCAAAATAGTTTTTCAAAATTAAAAAAAAAATATTTTTTTGAATTGTTTTTCAAAATTTTTTATATTTTTTTTTGAATTATTTTTTTTTTTTTTAATTTTTTAAATTTTTAAAAAAAAATTTTAAATTTATTAGTGAAAAAATAAAATTATAAAAAAAATTTTTTTGTGGTAAAAAAAATATTTGGTTTAAAAAATAATTTTCCCGATTTTGACCCATTGTAGGTCCAAATTACTATAGCCTTATATAAATCGTTGCAATGGACTTTGAAATATCTATCATTAGATATCCATGTTGTCTATATTAATGACTTAGTAATCCAGATATAGATAAAAAATAGGGCAAAAATCGAGGTTGTCCCGGTTTTTTCCTTATATCTCAGCCATTTGTTGGCCGATTTTTTCGATTTTAAATAGCGACCGAGCCGGAAGAATTCCCGATATATTGATGTATCAATTATGTTTGTAAGTTATTTGGGGGCTACGGAAAGTTGATTTCAACATACAGACGGACATGACTATGTCGACTTTGCTATCTATAACGATCCAGTATATATATACTTTGTGGAATCGCAAATGAAAAATGTAGAAAGTAGAAACGGAATGACAAACTTATATATACCCTTGCCACTCATGGTGAAGGGTATAAAAAGGCTTCTGTTTGTTTCGGATTGAGGCAAGTATTGGTTTTATTTGCCGCCGAATATTTGGTGTGTTTCAGTTTCCTGGTTTCGGTCGGACTCTAATGATTTGTGACAGTCTGTTCGCATTGACTGTTTGGGAACATTGGAATCGTTTGATTGTTTTTACACAGCAGTTTTTTTTATTTTTTACAGCATTTTCGCTAGTCCAGGTTTTTCTGGCGTTTATTTGCGCAAGAGTCACCTCACCTAATTGTTGACTATTTTTCGGAAAAACTTATGCCTTAGACCTGTCAATTCGGAATAGTGCACAAGATTAGTCAAAAGTCTTTGCAAACAAAAGTCTTTGCTAAACTCTATTATCTACAATTCACATTTGTAGTTTCCAATAAATGGTTCATCAGCCTTAATAGGCATCCAATAATTTTCTTTGATTACCGGCCATTAAAATTAATTTGCGAGCTCCAAGTTTTTTGACGCCTGAAGACAAAGTTGAGAAATAATAATACAATTGCTTGTATTACTTTTTGCCTTGAACATTACTTTATAAGGTGTTTACAGGTCGCTATTGGTCCTTAATTTTAATGTTCCAAATACATTTTGTATTGTTTTGACAATTCCTTTGTTTTAAAGCCCTTTTATACATTAATAGTTAAATGTATTTTGCAGATGTCTTTTGTGTTTTCATCTTCAATAGAAATGGTCGTCTACCCTTTTATATCAATGAATTGGTAGTCTAGCAGCCTATACAGCTAAAGAGAAGAGATGTGGGTTACGGTTTTGTAAATATGGCTACAAATAGAAAAGAAAACACCTTCACTATATCCCTCGTCCTTTATCAATAAATATTGTTTGTTCATTTTTCGTTTATGGCCTACAATGGCGAAAATAAAGTTTTTAAATAAACATGTTTTTTTTTTCTACCTTTTTTTTTAAGGAACCCTTTTGTGTTGTATTGCTCTGACCTTTTAGCGGACAGACTTACGTTATTGTTTGTCTACTAATGGAAATTTGTTTGCTTTTGCTATAAAATTAATCTGTGTTTTCATCATCATCATTCATTTGAGATTAGAAAGAAGTATAAGGAGAACTGGAAATAACAAAAATACATTTAAAATTTGATTAATTGTAAAGTTACACCTTGGCCATAATATTTGGAAGACTGGCTGCTGGGTATTTAACAAACTGGCAAGGCCATCATTTAATCTTCCTAATGGTCAAGAAAATGTTTTTTTTATTAAATATTTTGGCAACTCATACTTACTAGTTGAATTTTTTTAAATATACCTTTTCACCTTTTAGAAAAGGTTATTAAACAGAAAAAACAAATTTCAGTTAAACTCTAGTAAACAAGCTTATCATCTCTTTAAATATTTAACAGAATTTGTTTGTGTATTTTTTCATTTTCCCTTTTACTAAAGAATTTTAAAAGTAAATTTTTATAGTTTACTAACAGCGGTAAGTGTTAAATGTTGACTTTATTTCCTTTAATTGGAGGTCAGTCTAACTTCCCGTTTGGATTTGGCAAACAAACATGCAAAACTAAATAAACAAGAAAATGTTAAATAAAATAAACTGAAAAATTAACTACTACAAGTTTGCAACTTTAATGTTTGAAAACACTCCTCTTGTTACTTTGTTTGCTCATTTTGTGAGGTTTGTTTTTGTTCTGCAATGGAATGTCATTTTATAACCATCGTCATCAACATCAGGATCGGCCTTAGATTGTGTGAGCCATCTCTAAAATATCCACTACTTTGCATACAGTTTTATAATTTAAATACAGTAGTTGTATAAGTCAGGCAGTCATTTAAGTCGAATTTTAAACACCTTCTGGTTTTGTGGATCAACTTGATTGGAATAACTTCATTTTTTCGCTTCTACTGATTGACAGCATGCTGCCAGTCTTGCAGATATTTGATAATAAACTCAATGATACCGAAAGTCAAAGCATCAATTAATCTCACCAACCTCATTTAATGGTGTGTAGCGTGTCCTAAATAAAATATACAAACAAAAACAAAATTTACTGTTAGAGTGCGGAAGTGTTGCCACAATTTGCTACGTGAAAATATTTTGTGTAAACAATGCGGCAAAAAAATATTTTCATACTCATACTCTCCTGCCATTGACTCTTCTTTATTTTATTTTAATGTTAATTTTAATACATACATAACATTTATATTTTAAGCAAATTTTCCTACATTTTTTTATCTGATATTGTTGTACACGAAATATTTATTTAAAATACTCATACTGATTACGATAAAATCTGTAAATAATTGAAGAAATTAGCATTTTAATATATTTTTTCCTTTTTATAATTTTTTTTTAGAGTCGAAAGGATAATAAAAATGTTAAATAATTGCTAAGGGAATGTTAATTTAATTTTGTAGGATAAAAGCTAAATTAAAAACTTTAATACAAATTTTCGAAAAATTTACTATAAATAGCCAATGCTCATTTACGCAAAATGCTCTAATAGCAAATTCTAGAGAATTGATAGCAAATTCTCGAAAATTTAAAAATAAATAGCGAATGCTCAAGAAGTGAACTATAAATAGCAACATTTCTGAGAATTAAACTATAAATAGCAACTGCTTGAGAACTGAACTATAAATAGCAAATTTTCGAGAATTGAATTACAAATAACTAATTATTGTAAATTGAACTATAAATACCATCTTGTTGAGAATTGAACTTTATACAGAAAATTCTTAAGAATTATTTTATAAATAGCAATTGAACTATAAATAGCAAACGTTCATAAGTACACATAAAATTCAACATAAATAACTCTCATATAGACATAAACTACGACCTAATTCCATGGTGATCGGTCAATAACTGGTCATAGCTTCCATATAATACCCACTTCGAGAATCACTCACAAATATAAATGATTAAATTTTAAAAGAAAAATATTTTTGCTCATTTACTTAGTGTAGGGTATTATATGGTCGGCCTTGACCGAACATACTTTCTTACCTGTTTGTTAAGGAAATTTGAAGATATTTATGGGAAATTGCATGGTGATAATAATAAAAAAAATCATATTGAAAAATCGTACGTTCGCGACCGGTATTTAAGCCAATTAAACAAAAACCAATAGAGACATTTTATTGTGTAAGTACCGGATATAGTCCTACACTAATACACTTTTAAAATAAATTAATCGTTTTTAAATATTCCATTCCATTTCGCAGATTTTTACATTTCACTACTGTCAGCCAAAGTTGACTTCTATTTTGCGTACGTTCGTTACCACATGTTTATAACTATCACTAGCTTGACACGGTGCGCTTCGCTACCCCTGTCGTATGAAATTCTATGTTGGAAATTTCAATAAAATCGTTTCGGACGTTTAGTATTTATTTTTTAAGAATTAAAGGTTTTAATTGCAAATAGCTTTTAAACTGCCTTACCAATTTTTACACTATTAGTCTCATAGTAATCCTAAAAATCCTTTTACTATGAACTACCATATGTACTCAATACAGTTGTGTTATGGATTTCTCACTGTTATAAAGTTCAGAATACGGGTATAAATATGAAATATCGTTTGTGCCAAATTTATTTTAATTCAATGCATTAGTTTTTTCTTTGATATATTTTAACATAAATATATTAACGAAAAAAAATATTTTTTATTGTTGAATTTTGTATTTTTTTACGTTTAACTAAAATCCCGAAGTCCCGAAAAATCCTGGGGTCCCGAAAAATCCCGGGATTCCGGGATTTACATTTCTAAAATCCCGAATCCCGGGATTTGTAAAACCCAGTCCCGTTTGGCATACCTAGCTATGACGATGTTTTCATCAGCACTGATTAGTCAGCACTGACGATGTTTACATCAGTGCTGATTAATCAGCTATGACGATGTTTTCATCAGCACTGATAAGTCAGCACTGACGATATTTACATCAGTGCTGATTAATCAGCTATGACGATGTTTTTATCAGCGTTGACGATGTTTTCATCAGCACTGATTAGTCAGCACTGACGATATTTACATCAGTGCTGATTAATCAGCAATGACGATGTTTTCATCAGCACTGACGATATTTACATCAGCACTGATTAATCAGCTAGACGATGTTTTCATCAGCACTGATTAGTCAGCACTGACGATGTTTTCATCAGCACTGACAATGTTTTCATCAGCACTGACAATGTTTTCATCAGTACTGACTTTGTTTTTATCAGCACTGACGATGTTTAAATCAGCACTGACGATGTTTTCATCAGCACTGATTAATCAGCTATGACGATGTTTCATCAGCACTGACGATATTTACATTAGCACTGATTAATCAGCTATGACGATGTTTCATCAGCACTGATTAGTCAGCACTGACGTTGTTTTCATCAGCACTGACGTTGTTTTCATCAGCACTGACGATGTTTTCATCATCACTGACGATGTTTTCATCATCACTGACGATGTTTTCATCAGTACTGACGATGTTTTCATCAGTACTGACGATGTTTTCATCAGTACTGACGATGTTTTCATCAGTACTGACGATGTTTTCATCAGCACTGACGATGTTTTCATCAGCACTGATTAGTCAGCACTGACGATGTTTTTATCAGCACTGACGATGTTTTCATCAGTACTGACGATGTTTTCATCAGTACTGACGATGTTTTCATCAGCACTGATTAGTCAGCACTGACGATGTTTTTATCAGCACTGACGATGTTTTCATCAGTACTGACGATGTTTACATCATCACTGACGATGTTTTCATCAGTACTGACGATGTTTTCACCAGTACTGACGATGTTTTCATCAGCACTGACGATGTTTTCATCAGCACTGATTAGTCAGCACTGACGATGTTTTCATCAGCACTGACGATGTTTTCATCAGCACTGACGATGTTTTCATCAGCACTGACGATGTTTTCATCAGTACTGACGATGTTTTCATCAGCACTGACGATGTTTTCATCAGTACTGACGATGTTTTCATCAGCACTGACGATGTTTTCATCAGTACTGACAATGTTTTCATCAGTACTGACGATGTTTTCATCAGCACTGACGATGTTTTCATCAGCACTGATTAGTCAGCACTGACGATGTTTTCATCAGTACTGACGATGTTTTCATCAGTACTGACGATGTTTTCATCAGTACTGACGATGTTTTCATCAGCACTGATTAGTCAGCACTGACGATGTTTTTATCAGCACTGACGATGTTTTCATCAGTACTGACGATGTTTTCATCATCACTGACGATGTTTTCATCAGTACTGACGATGTTTTCATCAGTACTGACGATGTTTTCATCAGCACTGACGATGTTTTCATCAGTACTGACGATGTTTTCATCAGCACTGATTAGTCAGCACTGACGATGTTTTCATCAGCACTGACGATGTTTTCATCAGCACTGACGATGTTTTCATCAGTACTGACGATGTTTTCATCAGCACTGACGATGTTTTCATCAGTACTGACGATGTTTTCATCAGCACTGATTAGTCAGCACTGACGATGTTTTCATCATCACTGACGATGTTTTCATCAGTACTGACGATGTTTTCATCAGTACTGACGATGTTTTCATCAGCACTGACGATGTTTTCATCAGTACTGACGATGTTTTCATCAGCACTGATTAGTCAGCACTGACGATGTTTTCATCAGTACTGACGATGTTTTCATCAGCACTGATTAGTCAGCACTGACGATGTTTTTATCAGCACTGACGATGTTTTCATCAGTACTGACGATGTTTACATCATCACTGACGATGTTTTCATCAGTACTGACGATGTTTTCACCAGTACTGACGATGTTTTCATCAGCACTGACGATGTTTTCATCAGTACTGACGATGTTTTCATCAGCACTGATTAGTCAGCACTGACGATGTTTTCATCAGCACTGACGATGTTTTCATCAGCACTGACGATGTTTTCATCAGCACTGACGATGTTTTCATCAGTACTGACGATGTTTTCATCAGCACTGACGATGTTTTCATCAGTACTGACGATGTTTTCATCAGCACTGACGATGTTTTCATCAGTACTGACAATGTTTTCATCAGTACTGACGATGTTTTCATCAGCACTGACGATGTTTTCATCAGCACTGATTAGTCAGCACTGACGATGTTTTCATCAGTACTGACGATGTTTTCATCAGTACTGACGATGTTTTCATCAGTACTGACGATGTTTTCATCAGTACTGACGATGTTTTCATCAGCACTGATTAGTCAGCACTGACGATGTTTTTATCAGCACTGACGATGTTTTCATCAGTACTGACGATGTTTTCATCATCACTGACGATGTTTTCATCAGTACTGACGATGTTTTCATCAGTACTGACGATGTTTTCATCAGCACTGACGATGTTTTCATCAGTACTGACGATGTTTTCATCAGCACTGATTAGTCAGCACTGACGATGTTTTCATCAGCACTGACGATGTTTTCATCAGCACTGACGATGTTTTCATCAGTACTGACGATGTTTTCATCAGCACTGATTAGTCAGCACTGACGATGTTTTCATCAGCACTGACGTTGTTTTCATTAGCACTGACGATGTTTTCATCAGTACTGACGATGTTTTCATCAGTACTGACGATGTTTTCATCAGTACTGACGATGTTTTCATCAGCACTGACGATGTTTTCATCAGTAATGACGATGTTTTCATCAGTACTGACGATGTTTTCATCAGTACTGACGATGTTTTCATCAGCACTGATTAGTCAGCACTGACGATGTTTTTATCAGCACTGACGATGTTTTCATCTGTTCTGACGATGTTTTCATCAGTACTGACGATGTTTTCATCAGTACTGACGATGTTTTCATCAGCACTGATTAGTCAGCACTGACGATGTTTTTATCAGCACTGACGATGTTTTCATCAGTACTGACGATGTTTTCATCATCACTGACGATGTTTTCATCAGTACTGACGATGTTTTCATCAGCACTGACGATGTTTTCATCAGCACTGATTAGTCAGCACTGACGATGTTTTCATCAGCACTGACGATGTTTTCATCAGTACTGACGATGTTTTCATCAGCACTGACGATGTTTTCATCAGTACTGACGATGTTTTCATCAGCACTGACGATGTTTTCATCAGTACTGACGATGTTTTCATCAGCACTGATTAGTCAGCACTGACGATGTTTTCATCAGCACTGACGATGTTTTCATCAGTACTGACGATGTTTTCATCAGCACTGACGATGTTTTCATCAGCACTGACGATGTTTTCATCAGCACTGACGATGTTTTCATCAGTACTGACGATGTTTTCATCAGTACTGACGATGTTTTCATCAGCACTGATTAGTCAGCACTGACGATGTTTTCATCAGCACTGACGATGTTTTCATCAGTACTGACGATGTTTTCATCAGCACTGACGATGTTTTCATCAGCACTGACGATGTTTTCATCAGCACTGACGATGTTTTCATCAGCACTGACGATGTTTTCATCAGTACTGACGATGTTTTCATCAGCACTGATTAGTCAGCACTGACGATATTTACATCAGCACTGATTAGTCAGCACTGACGATATTTACATCAGTGCTGATTAATCAGCTATGACGATGTTTTCATCAGCACTGATTAGTCACCACTGACGATATTTACATCAGCACTGATTAGTCAGCACTGATCAGTAATCATGCAGTGCAGCATCGAATAATAATTAAGTGTATTATTACATACTCAATCATGCAAGGTATTGTGACAATCATATATATGATTGTTTTAACCATTTATATTATTGCGGCACTCTACTTGTACCATCACTCTGTTAAAGATTAATTATATTATTCCTATTTTTATACCCTTCACCTTCGTGAGAAGGGTATATATAAATTTGTCATTCCGTTTGTAATTTCCACAATATAATTTTCCGACCCTATAAAGTATATATATTCTGGATCCTTATAGATAGCGGAGTCGATTAAGCCATGTCCGTCTGTCTGTCTGTCCGTCTGTCTGTCTGTTGAAATCAATTTTCTGAAGACCCCAGATATCTTCGGGATCCAAATCTTCAATAATCCTGTCAGACATGCTTTCGAGAATTTTCCTATTTAAAATCAGCAAAATCCGTCCATAAATAACGGAGATATGAGCAAAAATCCGAGACAACCTCTGAAAATTTCATCAAAAAAAGACAATTTATTGCATGCTTTGACAAAAAAACAACAAAACGTTTGTGTGTTGGCTTCATCCTTTGTGTATTTTGTTTTTTTTTTTTGTGTTTCACAAAAAAGCAACAAAACGTACATATGTTTGGATGTTTGTTGGCTTCATTATTTTGTTTTTGTTTTTTTTTTTTTTGGTGTTTGACAAAAAAGCAACAAAACGTACATACATATGTATTTTTGGATGTGAGTTGGTTTCACTGCCTTGCGTGTTTTGTTTTTTTTTTTTTTGGTGTTTCATTTCGTTTGGCGTTGTTGTTTTTGAGAAGGGTATATATAAAATTGTTGTTTCGTTTGTAACTTCTACAATATAATCTGTTCGTCAGCAATTAAATGTAAAATTTTTAAAAGTTTTCTTGATATATTTAGGTTGATATACGCTGAAAATGGGCAAGTAATGCACCCAAAACAAAGGTGAAGGGTATATAAGATTCGGCATAGCCGAATATAGCACTCTTACTTGTTTTAAATACTATTTTAATAGTATTTTACCAATTTTACCCGTTTTCCCCCTGTTTACCCCTTTCTGGTCCAAGTATTGAAAAAGGTTATAGCCTATTGACGCTTCCAAGTAAGGATCTATCTACGTTCCAAATTTCAATAAAATCGATTCAGCCGTTTAGGCGTGATGCTCAAACAAACAAACAAACAAATAAACAAACAAACTTACAAAGACATTTATATATTTATATAAAAATCCGAGACAACCTCTGAAAATTTCATACAAAAAAGAAAATTTATTGCATGCTTTGACAAAAAAGCAACAAAACGTATGTTTGGATGTATGTTGGTTTCATTGCTTTGCGTATTTTGTTTTTTTTGGCAAAAATATTTTTTAACCCGATTTTTTTTTCACTAAAAAATTAAAAATAAAAAAATTTTTAAATTAAAGAAAAATTAAAAAAAAATATATTGTTTAAAAAAATTTTAAAAAAGTAAAAAAAAAAATTTTTATTTTAAAGTATAATTTGGTGAAGGATATATAAGACTCGGCACAGCCGAATATAGCTCTCTTACTTTTTTTCGCTCGTTCTTTTGCTTCTAAGTTCTTTAACGCATTGCAATCTGGAACTTTCTAAACATTTTACGACTTCATCCCAGCATTAGCTTTGACTCTGCGCACAAAAGAATCATTTAACTCTACGAGCTGCTTTTCTGATAGAAGTGTTCGGTGCCCTTCGAAAGCATTGTTCGACTTCTTTTGCCTTACCAATATCTGTTAGAGCTTTTTTCTTTCTGATCCAGCTTTCATTTCAAAGTTCAAGTCCTTCTTATACTGTTTAATGGCTTTGGAAACAGTGTGATGATAAACCTTCAGATCTTTAGCAATATTTTTAGTAATTATTTTTTCACGTAATTTTTTTGGTCACCAAACAAAATTTTTAAAATAATGATTGGTTCGATTAAGGATAAGTTTTGTCTGGTATAGTGTGTATAAATTTTATCGGACTCACTCTTTACATACATATCTGTTTAAAATATATTTAAATATATGTAATCAGTTTCTCCTAGTCTCTATGATCTCTTACACTTATAAAGTAATTTAAGTTTACAATATAATAAATGCCTTTCTTTTTTCTATCCAACTTTTAACAAGATTTTATTATTTTAAATATACAAACAAAGAAAACTCTTAAATTTAATAGAGCTTAAATCTAGTTAAAAGTTTTCAATTTACACTCTTTAAATCATAAAAGAAATTTAAATTGATTTTCGTTTTTTGGCAAAAGTGTATGTATGAACTTCTCAAAACATTGTGAATGGAAGTGATTTACGGAATGTGGTATTTTCCATATATTTTTTTGTGTTAAACATTTTCAAGCTAGTTTTTTTGTTTTTTTTTTTGTATATATTTTGGTTTAAACTAAAAGCTTAAAATACTTAAAATTGTTTTCTCTACCCCCGCTATTTTTCTCTCTTTTGTATGGCTTAGCGCTTTTTGCCATTTTGTTGTTCCACTTTAGAAAGTTGTTGAAAAGTTTACATGTTGTATTTGGTTGTTTTGTTTTTGGTTAAAATGTGCACACATTTAGTTTTTTTACAGCTTTGTTGCGTTCTTTTTATGTAATGGATTAATACATGCAAAAACCTTTAACAACTTATTTGTGTAGCTGTACAATTTTTTTGTTTTGCAACACTTTTGGCTTATTCTGGTACGCACACACACCTGTCTGTATGTGACAGGCACCTCACCAAATCTGACTTATAATGCTGTTGGTATTAACTTATTCCAATGAAAAACTTTCGCTGATGTCAAAATTGTAAAATTATTTATAAAGAGCTGGTAGGAAAAATCGGAATGTAACATATAAGTGAATGCCTTTTTATCGATGCTTTGTAATTTATAGAAGATTGTGCTCGAGAAATTGCTATTTATAGTTGAATCCTTGAGAATTTGCTACTTATAGTTAAATTTTCGAGAATTTTCTATTTATAGTTCACTTCTCGAATAATTTCCAGTTATAGTTCAATTCTCGAGAATTTGCTATTTATAGTTCAATTCTCGAGAAATTGCTATTTATAGTACAATTCTAAAAATTAGTTCAATTGTCGAGAATTTTCTATTTATAGTTAATTTCTGGAGAATTAGCAATTTATAGTTCAAGTCTTGAGATTTTGCTGTTTATAGTTCTAGAGAATTTGCTATTTATAGTTCAATTTTCGATAATTTGCTATTTATAGTTCAATTCGCGAGAATTTGCTATTTACAGTTCAATTCTAGAGAATTTACTATTTATAGTTCAATTTTCGAAAATTTGATATTTATAGTTCAGTTCCCGAGAAATTGCTATTTATAGTGCAATTCTAAAAAAAGCTATTTATAGTTCATTTATCGAGAATTTTCTATTTATAGCTAATTTTTGGAGAATTAGCTATTTATAGTTCAATTCTAGAGAATTTACTATTTATAGTTCAATTTTCGAGAAATTGCTATTTTTAGTTCAATAGTCGAAAATTTTCTATTTATAGTTAATTTCTGGAGAATTTGCTGTTTATAATTCAAGTCTAGAGAATTTGCTATTTATAGTTCAATCGTCACGAATTTGCTATTTACAGTGCAATACTGCAGAATATGCTATTTATTGTTTAATTCCTGACAATTTGCTATATACAGTTTCACTTATTCCTACCAGCTCCTTCACGTACCATATCTATTAGTGAAAATAAAAATTACATTCTGGTGAAACATTTAGTAACAATCATGGTTTGGCTTCGTTGCTTTTTTTTTGTTAAAATTTATAATTTGTTTTTTTTTTTCGTTCATTTATTGTGCCAAATCGGAAAGACAAACAGATAAAGAGAAGCATTTGTAGGTATGTAGTATGTCTCTTTGTTTTGCATTCTTTTGCTGCATGTTTCGCCGCAATTAAGCGGATGAGACTCAAATTACCAATAATTTGTCTATTTATACACGGTGTACAGAGTTCACAATGAGTGAACTCGATTTAAATTAATTTTAACCTTTCTTTTGTTTAAGCAGTCTAGTAAAGGAATTAAATATTTGATGAAGATATTGATTTATGTTCAAAGAGGAGAGCACTTAATTCTCGATAAATGTTTTTAATACTTACTACCATATAAATTTATTATAAATAGCAAATTCAAGTAAAATTTACTATAAATAGCAATTGCTCAAAAAAAAATTAGTATTCACTTGCTATTTATTATAAATAGCAATTTCACGTGAAATTTACTATAATAGCAATTCACTATAAATTGCAATTTCCCAGTTATGAATAATAATTCCCCGGGGTTTTTTTCCCTTTTCCCATTTTTCCTATTAAAATTCGAAGGGAAAAAACTCCCGGGGAATTTTTATACCCTTCACCATGAATGGCAAGGGTATATATAAGTTTGTCATTCCGTTTGTAATTTCTACATTTTTCATTTGCGACCCCACAAGGTATATATTTTCTGGATCGTTATATATAGCGAAGTCGATATTGCCATGTCCATCTGTATGTTGAAATCAACTTTCCGTAGCCCCCAAATAACTTACAAACATAATTGATACATCAATATATGGGAATTCTTCCGGCTCGGTCGCTATTTAAAATCGAGAAAATCGGCCCACAAATAGCTGAGATATAAACCCGGACAACCTCGATTTTTGGCATATTTTTGATCTATATCTGGATTACTAAGTCATTAATATAGATAATATGGATATATAATGATAGATATCTCAAAGTCTATTGCAACGATTTATATAAGGCTATAGTAATTTGGACCTATAATGGGTAAAAATCGGGAAAAATATTTTTTAACCCGAATTTTTTTTTTACCAAAAAAAAAAATATTTTTTTTCACTAATAAATTTAAAAAAAAATTTGTTTAAAAATTAAAAAAAAAATTTGAAAAAAATTAAATCAAAACAATTTTGAAAAAAAAAATTTTTTTTAAATTTTGAAAAATAGTTTTGAAAAATTTTTTTTTTTAAATTTTGAAAAAAAAAAATTTATTTTGTTTACCTAAAAATATTTAAAATTTTTATGTTAAAGTATAATTTGGTGAAGGGTATATAAGATTCGGCACAGCCGAATATAGCTTTCTTACTTGTTTTGATCTATATCTGGATTACTAAGTCATTAATATAGATAATATGGATATATAATGATAGATATCTCAAAGTCCATTGGAACGATTTATATAAGACTATATTAATTTGGACCTACAATGGTTCAAAATCGGGAAAAATATTTTTTAAACCGAATATTTTTTTTACCACAAAATTTTTTTTTATTTTCACTAATAAATTAAAAAAAAAAATTTGGAAAAAATTAAAAAAAAAAAAAAAATTGAAAAAAATTAAAAAAAAAAATTGAAAACAATTTGAAAAAAAAATTTTTTTTTTAAATTTTGAAAAACAATTTTTGGTGCAATTTCACGTAAAATTTACTATAAAAAGCAATTTTTATATCAGTAGCAACTTCTCGAGAAGTTTCCTATAAATAATAAATTCTAGAGAAATTTACTATAAATTTACTATAATCGAGAATGTTTTGAGTTACTGCATGTAGCTTCACTAAGCTTCACGAGTTTTTCTAAATTCATCCTTGACCAAAGGCGCATTTAAGTCTTTGTGGATGTTTTCATTTCTTATCCCGACATGGTTCTAAGAATTTTGTATTGTGCCCTCTGTATACTGATATTGCTCGCTGTTCCTCATAATTGTATTCCGTATGTCCAAATTGGTTTTAAGACTGTTTTATACAGGATGATTTTGTAAGATAAGGTTTAATTTCGATTGATTGTGGATTAGCCAGTGTAAATTAGAAGCTAGTCTTTTATTATGTGCTGAAGCCAAGTAAGGCCTATGTATACCTAAGTGAATACCAAGAGATGTAACGTGATCAGACTGTGGGATGTTCACACTGTTTAGTGTCACTGGCGGACAATTTCCTCTCCTAAGTGAAAATGTTATGTGCTTACCTTTGATTTCATTCACTTGTATTCTCCAATTTTTTTTATCCACGTCTCCACGCATCTGAGATAATTATCTCATGTTTCTAGATGCTACATTTGAGTCCACATGAAAACTAAGAATTGCAGTGTCATCCGCAAAGGTGGAAACGGTTAATTCTTTGGACTCGGGCAAATCAGAGGTGTATAATAGGTACAGTGTTGGCCCTAGAACATTTTCCTGAGGTACACCAGCATTGATCGCATAAACGCTTGTCACCCAATCGCCCCACTTTATCCCAAACAAGCGATCCGATAGGCAAGACTCTAGTAGTTTGTGTGTACTAGAAGGCAGTAGTCATTTTATCTTGTTTATTAGACCTTTATACCAAACCTGTTCAAAAGCCTGGGCAACATCTAGAAATATTGTCGAACAGTACTTTTTAGTTCGAAAGATTTTCGTATCTCTCCTGTTAGCAGTCGTTTAACTTGCTTAATTGTTCCGTGATGCTCACGAAATCCGAATTGATGATCTGGAATAATGTTGTGAGTATTTTTTGGATTATGTTTTCAAATAGTTTAGCCAAACAAGACAATATGCTAATTGGTCTGTAGGATGATGCCAATGTCAAATCCTTTCCTGGATTGGGTATCACTATAAATCGAAGAATCTCCTAGAGACAAGATCTCATTGAATAGTATTGTGAGCACAACAATTGCCACATCTGGTAGGTTTCCAATCACGGAAGATGTAATTAAATCATAACCTGGAAATGATTTTCTGAGCAATTTCTAGACTAACATTGATTAGTTCAATACAAAATTATTTGTTGGACACATTCATTAAATGTTCAGTGATAACTATGGCCTTATCCTTTGCACTAAGTGCCCAGGTACCATCAGATATTCTTATCGGACTTTGACCCACTAGAAATTGAAATATAAATAGCAAATTCTCTAAAATTGAACTCCAAACTCTCTAGATTTGAACTACAAGTAGCAAATTCTCGGGAAGCTTCATGGTGACTGATCATGAAATCGGGGGATTTATATGACGATCTTGCAAACAGGAAGTTTATCCAGAATCTTAAAAATCACCCAATTGAGTACGGGAACTTATGAATAGTTTTCATTAACAACATTTGATATGAGTTAATCTGCACATTTCAATGAATGAATTCCTTAAAAGTTATTGCATTTTCTTTGGCCACATGTTTTTGTAGATGGCAGTTTGTTAACGTTAAATTTATAGGAAGTGGAAACCATTTTTATAAAGTTGCTAACAAATCAACATCATTGTCGTCATTGCGAGCGCTGGCAAGCAACATAATCCTACTCATCAGCCGCAGTTCATTTTACAGTTGAAAGTTGAACATTCAAATATTTAGGTTGTACGAACATGTATGTGAGTCTGTCTGTCTGTCAGTAGCAATACGTCTATTATTTGTTGTGTTGTGCCAAACGTATGTTAATTTAAAACCATTTCAAGCTATGAAGTATAAACTGGCAGACAGACAGTCAGTTAGATGTACCTCTAAATATACATACAACCAACATTATATGTACGTATGTTTGTATATTGTAAATTTTTTGAAGATTTAATTGGTGATGAGGAGAGCTTTAAACTACATGTTTAGTATTTGAAATGATTTTTATATATACATATTTTTTTTTCGTTAAACTACAACACAGTTTTGCACTGTGATGTTGTGTTGCAGTTAAGCTTAGTAAACTGTGTATGGATTGCATAGTGTTTGAATGTATATGTATTTAGGTGTGATGCATTCAATTTACTGTTGCAATTGCAGTTTTAGTTTTGAAAATCAAATTTGCCAGCACACTTTTGATTTTCCACTGAAATGCATTTTGCACGGCTGAAATAGTTTTTGCTTCCTAGCACAACATACACTCTCCCTTGGATTCTCTAGTACGTACTTTTATACAAAATTAGTACTTGTACTTTTTTCAATTATGAGTGTTACGGGTTAAAGTTTAGTTCATACTTAATTAGAGGCAATTTTCAACTGTTCTTTTTTTTTGTTTTTTGCTTTTTCTGCTGTTTTTGATTTTTCGGTTAATTGAAATTGTTTGAAGGTTAAATGTGCATTATGCATTATGCTAATTATCGATGATTATTTGATGTTGTATAGTTTGAATTGAACTTTTATTTCAAACATTTTGTAATTAATTTTTTATGTTCTATTTATCGTTACAGGGTGGTGAAGTGATACAGGAGAGCATTACCTCAAATGTTAGTGAAGACTTAATAACGTTGGAATTTCAAAAAACAGATGGTACTTTAATAACGCAAATTATTGATTTTCGAAATGTAAGTAGCTAATATAATATAATATTAATGTAAATAAATGTTTGTAGGGTAAAATGTGAAAAATATTATTCAGTAAGGGGATTTTATTCACGTTATTAAATCTTTGGGCGCTTATTGCTGTCTGCATCTTGTTAGCTTCTCTGTCTCATTTGATATCTGTTGCCCTGTTGAATATTCGTCTTCAAATTTAGAAGAACGTTTTTTAGCAATTCCGTTTTTCTCAAGTGTAAAGGAGTGTGATCATCGTGTAATGTTCAATGAACAAGGAGCCCTTTCTTTGCTAGTATAGATGACGCTCTATTCAAATGTTTGACATTAATTTCCTCATGCAGATGGTGTTGAAATGATATTGATAAATTCAGCTCAGCGAATTAAACACTATGTTTTTTAATGCGGCGGATGTGCATTGAGGTCAAAGCCAAAGAATTGTGCAATATTCACCGGGTTAGTCCATGAATCCACTTTACGAATTGAAATGCCTCTGCCGTTAAATCAATAAACAATGGCTATAAACTAACTTTAAAATAATGAGCATACTTACCAAGTACAGATTTGTCAAAAAAATCAATCTCTCCTTTCACCACCTTTTCTTCTGCAATCTATCCCCTTTCCATAGAAGTAACATGCTTAATATATGGCGGCGTGGTGCATACAAAACCAAGCACTCTAGATTCGATCCAAGGCAGACGACGAACAATTTTCATCATGGTTTCTCGAGTTTTACAAATTAAGTGGCTTCAACCCCCATTCCAACAATCCAACAAAGAACCCCCTGACCTCCCCTTCCCGTCGAAAAGAGCATAACATCATGGTAATGGTCAAACAGGTAGGAATCAAAGATTAGCAAGGTTCCCCACCACTACACCAAATACACAGAGGGTGTTGTTTCTAGGCAACGACAGATGGCAGCCCCATTGTCTTAGGACCTGCTACAGCTGACCAATCATCTACTTATCTGGAACAACAACCGATTAACGGAACTGATATAGGGCAAAATAACAATAGACTGGATCTTATGGAAATATCCTACATACTCCAAGAACTAGGACAGTGCAATCTTACATGGGAAGACGCGAAAACAACTACAAGAAATCGAGAATGGAGATGCTTTGTAGAAACCATTGGCTTGTCTAGAAATTTGAATACGTGGCTTGTCTGCTTTGGGCGACTTTCAAGCACGATACTCTTACATGGGAAGACGCGAAAACAACTACAACAAATCTAGTAAGATGGAGATACTTTGTGGAAATCATTGGCTTGCCTGGAAAGTTGAATACGTGGCTTGTCTGCTTTGGGCGACTTTCAAGCACGATACTCTTACATGGGAAGACGCGATAACAACTACAACAAATCGAGTAAGATGGAGATGCATGTGGAAACCATTGGCTTGCCTGGAAAGTTGAATACGTGGCTTGTCTGCTTTGGGCGACTTTCAAGCACGATACTCCAAGAACTAGGACCGTTCAATCATACATGGGAAGACGCTAAAACAACAAAAGAAATCGAGTAAGATGGAGATGCTTTGTGGAAACCATTGGCTTGTCTGGACAGTTCAAGTACGATATTTATGCGTTTCCTGACTTGTAGGCTGTCATTTAGAAGTTACGATTGGATGAATTCTGGTCTTGACAGTATGAAGTTGGGAAACATGACATTAATTGGCTCAGTCTAGGCTTGACTGAACAGTTGAATATGTGACTTGTCATGGGGACCTCCAACATAACCAGTTCTGCCACAAATGCTCTAGTTTTCAGGGGCTGTTTTTCTTTTTCTGTCTGCTATGGGTGACTTTCAAGTATGACATTCATGTGTTATTCGTTATCCTGAATTGAAGCTGTCAGTTACGAGTTGCGATCCAATGAATCCTATTAATACCTTTGTATCTCTTCAGAGATACCTCTGGGAAGATTCTTGACTATATGCAGTTTTAGTGAGGAAAAGTTTCATTGATCACATTACTGGAGAATCTGTTGACAAAGTATTGTATTCCATGTCCAAGAGGATCTTTGTTCCAAATTAGTTTGAATTCAGTCTGGCTATCACTCAACCAAAGTAAGCACACTGAAGCGTAATTGACCACCGACCGACCCACAGTCTGGATGGTGTCAACAATTACTTTGGGAACTTTGTTGCTACTTTGAAATACAGGGTTTTCCAACAATAGGTGTTCTTTTGGCATTCAAAGAAAAATAGCATTTTTTGAGATGAATGATCTGATGTTTATTTCATAATAAAGAGGAAAGTATGCCGTTAATAATGAAAAACAACATCAGCCAAATGACCACCACGACCACGCTTACGGGACCATATCCTTTTCATGAAATTTTCCATAACCAAATCGTAAAGTGGCTGCCCTATGTCCTCGATAGCCTCAGGAATTCTATCTTTGAGGTCTTGAATCGACGCTGGGCTATTGGCGTAGACCTTATCTTTCACGTGGCCCCAAAGGAAGAAGTCGCAAGGTGTTAAATCACAAGATCTCGGTGGCCAATTGTGATCACCTGTTCGAGAGATAACACGGTCCGGAAACTTTTCCTGTAAAAGAGCAATGGTTTCGGTGATTGTGTGGCACGTAGCGCCGTCTTGTTGAAAGTAAACAATATCAACCAACTCCGTCCATAAGAAATCATTAATCATCTCTCGATAGCGCTTCAACACTCCGTTGCTCCTGAGCGACGAGCACCAATTTCTGTATTGCGGTCCGACAAGGACCCAAAAAGATTTTAGTTTGGGGAACTGTGATTTTAATAATTTCAATGCGTTGTTGAAGCGTGTATCGTTCCATTTTTAGTAATGGCGTAGTTTCAACTTGTCAAATGTCAAAGAATAAAAGCTTCAAAAGTGACAGCTACCGAAATACTGGCTGATTCAAAATAACACCTTTTGTTGGAAAACCCTTTATGTATGTGATTACAGTGGCAGAGCTATTAGGTAATAAAGATGTCAGCGCTGATATGGTATCGAAGAGAAAAGACCTATTGTCAATACGCAAACCATGAATCTAATGTGTTAAACTCTTGATTCAAATGAAATACCTGTGTTGACGGTGATAAATGTGTCTTTCCGAATAATACTGCAGCATTTTTATCTTTGCAGAATGAGATTCTTTTGTAGACCAATGCGATCTGATGTTGTAGCTTTTGTAAACTAGCTATCGCCAGTGAATTCAAACTTTAAGAAAGAAATCACCTCAGACTTACGAAACGCAGCGGGGATAGTCTGATATGACTGCCATTATTGGGTTTAAGACGATAATGATGATGATGTTTAACTCATTCCTACGACAATTAGATTTATGTTCAAAACGAGTGAGACTTAGACTCGGCCAAAGATGGTCAAGTCAACGATAGTTGAATCAACAGAGAGAAAAACGACAGTAGACCTGATACAGCAACAACGAAGTCTAACTGCTTCGCTGATTTTAGCTACCATTCTTTCTTATGCTCAAGCACCGAGCAGATCTCCTTTCCTTACCGGGAACGGACTGAGAAAACTCTAATATACTTTTAGAAGAACAATTTGGTTCCAAAAAAAAAATTTATTGATTTATTTCTTATTATGTCTCTTAAAATATTATTTTCTTAGATATTTAATGTTTCTAAGTGCTGGTTCGCACATCTCAAGTTTACATGAACAAGTCTTGAATTTGTAGAAGATAGAGGAGAGGGAATTGCAAAGATGTTCCTCTCTTTCTTCCTCTCTCTTCTACATACTCAAGACTTGCGCAAGCAAACTTAACGTGTGTAAACCAGCACTAAATGTTTCATTATTTATTCCCCATTAATTGATTAGAAGGACCATTTCTTGCATAACAACTTGTATTAGTTCAAATGACAAAAATTGTCGAGAGATCTATAAAATCACGTTCAAATTATTCTTAAACAACTGCATTTAAAGTAAAATGTTTTTCTTTATTTCTTTTCCCCTTCCAGGAAGTACGCATACTTAAGGCTTTGGTGTTGGGCGAAGAAGAACGTGGTCAAAATCTCTATCAGGTCATGTGTTTTGTAACGAAATTCCAAAAAGGTGATTTTATATCATCGGATGCCATGGCCAAATTAAGACAAAAGAATCCCAGTACAATACGTACGCCCGAAGAGGATAAGGGTAAAGAAACATTTACAATGACCTCGTGGGTGCATCTGAATCGTTCACAGCCCATCACTAGACATCTGATCAGTATATGCGGTGAGGCGGTAGATGCCACATATGTAAGGGATGTCGATTTAAAGGCATGGTCGGAGTTGCCAGGTAAGAAAAGATTTTTATTTAGTATTTTACAAGCATGGCTTCTGAAAGCAAGAAACCAACCTTATAATTCTTATAATTAAATTTACTCATACAATTTTTCCTATTTCCCTACTCCTTGCTCTTTTCAGGCTCTTCCATCTCTAGTCTTGAGGCAGCCACCGAAAAATTCCCAGACACCTTATCATCGCGTTGCAACGAAGTCAGCAGTTTATGGGCACCCTGCATTTGTACCTTAGAAACCTGTATCGGCTGGTATCCCTGTGGCCTCAAGTACTGTAAAGGTAAGACGGCGGCTGGTGATTCATCGGCAGCTGCTGCGGCACAAACAAATTACCGTTGTGGCATTAAGACATGTCGTAAATGTTCACAATTCTCATATTATGTCAGACAAAAACAGCAATGTTTATGGGATGAATGACGAGAACTGCAACAAATATCCCCATTACAAACAATAACAACAATACAAATAATTCGAACAACTATTACTATGACTACAATTCATACTCAAAATTATTATACACCAATTAATATTATTATTATTATTATAATAACGATTATTATCTTATGCTCATTGTACAAAATTCAAAAGACAATAAGAATGATGATGCTGATGATGATGTGGGTTTTGCAAAGTAATCTCCTACACTTAAGTACTATTCCAACGAAAATACTTAATGTTAAGATTAATCGTCATTGTATTCATACCCCAATAACATTGCTGTTCCTAGCAAAGACAAAGATATAACATTTACATGTTAGGGACAGGGACAGGAAGATAAAAAGAAAATCAACACCACAATCACAACCAATACGACCACCACCACCAACTCCGCTGGCTTCATTACTTTATTTAAAGAATATGTGTTTCTGTTCTACATATATACTTATAAAGTAGATGATGAAATCTATGTAACAAACAAAATCAACGATGTGTTTTTGAAAACCCATTGAAAATGGTAATTTTCTAAAGTGCTTATAACTCGTATTATGTATATGTGTGTGTGTGTGTTTTTGTGTCTGTATGTAAATAATGTAAATTGTTTTTATGTAAGTATATATTACATAATAATTATATTTTTTTATAAGTATATACTATACTATTGAATCTTATAAATATTTTTCATTTTACTCTCAAAATTTATTATTTTTTTCCCCCACAAAATATTTTATAATTTTAAGTACTTAACAAACGAGACATGCAAGATTATTTATTGATTTATTTCTTTTTATGTTTTCTTTCTGAGAATACATATTTATTTTGTCTAAAGGTTTCATGTTTCTATATTTTATTCCACATGCTGTCGTTATAGCTTATTGCTTATGCTTGATTCGAAGGACCATTTATTTTGTCTCTCTCTACTGTTACATATACTATGTAACATTCTATAACATATTAACTTTTTGTACAACATTGTGATTGTCTATCAAGTTGACTTTAATATTGTTAAGTTTTAAAAAATAGCAGATATTCGAAGTACCTACATTTATTGTTTTTCATATTATTATACTTTAAGTATTCTTATTAACAATGTGTTTGTCTTTATTGCATTGATTTAAATCATGTCAGCTTAAAGTAACAGTCTTGGTTGTAAGGAGCAGAATTTAACGTTTTGTAGTTCTTAGAATTCGTGGATTTTATTGGCTTGTCAGTTTTTAAAAAGCTTTGATTCAATGTACCAATATTTAGTGTTTGTAAATTATCAGATTTCATGCATTAGATTGGTTCTTTCATTGGGGGACTATAGCAGCATTATTACATCAGAATTATACTCCCATTACTGCAAGTGATCTTATCTATGTCGCTCATTTTCAATTCATTCCATTTACTGAAGCAATACATCTTATTGAGAGATATTTAGTGATTATTTTCTGCAAACATTTAATGTGATTTGAGCGCCTTGTTATAGCTTGGCTCTCACTCAATCTTCGAGATCGATCGACTTATACTTCTGTTACAACTAGAACTCAAGTTTGTCGATTGTTTCAACACGATGAAATAAAATCTGACTCCACATAATTAAGATTATCACATCTCCTTCTTTTGGTCCTTCGAAACTTAATTGAACGATTATTTCAATATATGCGAAGTAATTAACTCAGATTTTCCAGAGGTTTTCACATCTCTTCCTTTCATTCTTGAAAATATCGTATCATCGCTTGTTCTGAGGCCAACAATTTTACTTGTTTTAATAGCTCTTTTACATCACCGGAGAAATTAAGCTTATTTTATATTTTTTCATTAGACGACGTGAAGTAGGGCTTGCTAGGCTCTCACTCAATGGTTTTCTATGAATGTGATGTTTGTTCTTGGGGGTCGACTGATTCATATTTGTTTTACAACTGGAATTCAAGATCGACTGTTTTAACATGATCAAATAAACTCAGATTCCACAGAATCTAGGTTCTCACATCTCCATTAGCCAAAAACTGAACTGGTTATGATCAATCTTTTACATCACGTTAAAAGAAACATTTTATTTCCTTTGTAAATCCATTGCTCAGAAACCAGACAACAACCGATCCATCTGGAAATTCGAATACGTAAATGGTGTTGGATTGGACATACATTGCGGAAACCATCGACAGATATTACAAGACAAGGACTGGAATCCGCAAGGCAGTCGAGGAATAGGAAGACCAATTACATACCTGGAAACGACAAATCGAAATGGAAACATACAATCTTTATCTACGTTGGAATGAAATAAAACTTCGTGCTTCAGATCAATTATATTGGAATAATCTTGTTACGGCCCTATGCTCCTTGTAGGAGTTAAAAGGAACAAATATATATATATATATATATATATATATATATTAAGCCATTGCTCGAAGTGAAGTTCGGTTAAATATGTTGGGGTTCACTGAGGACTACATGGTCTTCGTCGGACCAGTAGGCCTATTGCTCCATTCTCAACAGGTTCTTCTCTTTGTTTGGCAGCATTGCATATTTCTGGATGTCACTCAACGAAACAGCGTAATTTACCACTAATCGACCAATCGTCTTATATGAAAACCAACTAACATTCTTTATCCATTCCCTAAATGCTGCTGGCTAATGTTTGGAGAACAATGTTTCTACTTCACATAAACAGAAGAAGAAATTAGGTTGCCAAAGTTGTCGCCTAAAATTTTCACAGAACACCCCACTTCGTCGACAAGATTAAGCTTTATTTCCTTCGTCCAAGTTGTAAAGAGTGTTGCCGATGGCTTCGCTGGTGAGAGTTACATACTGTGAAGAAGTTGTTTATTTTGCTGAGATAACCATTAATCTGACTGCGTAGATCATCAACATTGTGTCCCGTCGCTATAGTGGTGCAGTCGTTCACATATGAAAACTCTTTCACTCACTTTGGAGGTAGTAGTGACACTCCTTGCTTAACTTTACGTCGTTTTTATCGCTTGTCTCTAAACTCCATGAACTACTGGTGTTCAGTCACTTAATTCACGATCCATCTCTTCATGTCTTTAGGCATTGTGGACTGTAGGATATCGGATAAAAGTGTGATGTGGCTTAGCTACTTTTTGTTTTGGAAATAATTCGGTAGCTTGTGTACAATTGTCAATATCTTGATGAAATTTCACATAGTCAGTGCTGAGGTGATTTTGGGTTGATTTGTATTTGCGATGCAGCGTAATTGACCACTGATCGATAAATAGTCTAACTAGCTTTCTTTATTCATTCCCCAAATGCTGCTGGCTAACGTTTGGAGAACGACACTTCACATGAACTGAACAAAAATTCAGTGGCTTACAGTCGGAATTAAGACCGCATCCACTGCGACGCCAAGATTAAGCTTCATCTCCTTCGCACAAGTTGCAAAGAGTGTTGCCGATGACTGGTGAGAGTTTCATGCTGTGAAAAAGTTGTTTATTTTGCTGAGATAACCATTAATCTGACTGCGTAGGTCATCAACGTTGTGACCCGTTGGCATAGTTAAACTCCTTGCAACTATACGTGGTTTTGAGCGTTTGTCTCTAAACTCCACGAACTAATGGTGCTCAGTTATATAATTCAGGATCCAACTCTTCATGTTTTTAGACATTGTGGACTCTAGGAGATCGGGGAAGAGTGTGATGTGACATTGAAGCCCTTTGACAAGTCTAGTTCTATGTTTTCTTAGTCTCAAATACGATTTAACTTATAGAATTATACGGAAGAATACCACAATCATCATTTCGTACATAAAGACCCTAATGGTCCTTCGAACCACTTTGGCGGGAAGAAAATTATATGTTTGACTTTTAGTCTTCTGGTTACTGGGAGCTGATGACATATTTTGCTGAAAAAATCTATGTACTATTTCTTTCATAATCGGCAGCAATATATTAACCCCTATCGGCAATAACATGTGAAATTTATGTTCCCATGAAATATGGATTTTCCTCGAAAGGAAAATTGCTATCGTGATATTCCCATGATTTGTTTATTCACAATAGTTGATTTTGTTGGTAACAGCTGTTTATTGTTTACAAAATTCCATCTAAAAATTTCTCAACATGGTAAATTTTTTCACGCGAACAAAGTTGATGAATGAAAAATGGGAAAAGGGAACATATTGCATGTGAAATATTATTTTGCGATAGGGGTGATGCTCTTTGGTGGGTCATACGATGTTAGTCCGCATCCATACTGTGAAACATTTGCTGCAAAACATTTGAGTTTCTTAATAAAAGGGGAAAGAGGAATGGAACATGGTACTCTGTTTCATGTACATGAAATGTCAAAAACTGAAAAGCAAAAACTTCATTGTGTGAACACGAATGCGGTTTTAAAAGAGAATTTAAAAATGTTTTGCAGCAAATGTTTTACAGTGTGGACCGAGACTTAGTTCTCTTATCATCATGGAATGTCCGTAGAATCCTATAAACTCTAATTCGTAAATCTATAATATCTCTTCATATCTCCCGATTATTCAGTAATGTGAAATCTATATAAATACATAAATGTCTTTGTAAGTTTGTTTGTTTATTTGTTTGTTTGTTTGAGCATCACGCCTAAACGGCTGAATCGATTTTATTGAAATTTGGAACGTAGATAGATCCTTACTTGGAAGCGTCAATAGGCTATAACTTTTTTTAATACTTGGACCAGAAAGGGGTAAACAGGGGGGAAACGGGTAAAATTGGTAAAATACTATTAAAATAGTATTTTAAAAAATAGCAATAATATAATTAAGCTTTAACAGAGTGATGGTACAAGTAGAGTGCCGCAATAATATATATGGTTAAAACAATCATATATATGATTGTCACAATAACTTGCATGATTGAGTATGTAATAATGCACTTAATTATTATTCGATGCTGCACTGAATGATTACTGATCAGTGCTGACTAATCAGAGCTGATGTAAATATCGTCAGTGGTGACAAATCAGTGCTGATGAAAACATCGTCAGTGCTGATGAAGACATCGTCAGTGCTGATTTAAACATCGTCAGTGCTGATGAAAACAACGTCAGTGCTGACTAATCAGTGCTGATGAAAACATCGTCAGTACTGATGAAAACATCGTCAGTGCTGATGAAAACATTGTCAGTGCTGATGAAAACATTGTCAGTGCTGATGAAAACATCGTCAGTACTGATGAAAACATCGTCAGTGCTGATGAAAACATCGTCAGTGCTGACTAATCAGTGCTGATGAAAAAAACATTATCATACCTGATTAATCAGTGCTGATGTAAATATAGTCAGTGCTGATGAAAACATCGTCAGTGCTGATGAAAACATCGTCAGTGCTGATGAAAACATCGTCAGAGCTGATTAATCAGTGCTGATGAAAACATCGTCAGTACTGATGAAAACATCGTCAGTGCTGATTTAAACATCGTCAGTGCTGATGAAAACAACATCAGTGCTGACTAATCAGTGCTGATGAAAACATCGTCAGTGCTGATGAAAACATCGTCAGTGCTGATGAAAACAACGTCAGTGCTGACTAATGAGTGCTGATGAAAACATTGTCAGTGCTGATGAAAACATCGTCATAGCTGATTAATCAGTGCTGATGTAAATATCGTCAGTGCTGACTAATCAGTGCTGATGAAAACATCGTCATAGCTGATTAATCAGTACTGATGTAAATATCGTCAGTGCTGACTAATCAGTGCTGATGAAAACATCGTCAGTGCTGATGAAAACATCGTCAGTGCTGATGAAAACATCGTCAGTGCTGATGAAAACATTGTCAGTGCTGATGAAAACATTGTCAGTACTGATGAAAACATCGTCAGTGCTGATGAAAACATCGTCAGTGCTGACTAATCAGTGCTGATGAAAAAAACATCATCATACCTGATTAATCAGTGCTGATGAAAACATCGTCATAGCTGATTAATCAGTGCTGATGAAAACATCGTCATAGCTGATTAATCAGCACTGATGTAAACATCGTCAATGCTGACTAATCAGTGCTGATGAAAACATCGTCATAGCTAGGGATGCCAAACGGGACTGGGTTTTACAAATCCCGGGATTCGGGATTTTAGAAATGTATCCCGGCATCCCGGGATTTTTCGTGATTTCGAGATTTTTCGGGACTTCGGGATTTTAGTTAAACGTAAAAAAATACAAAATTCAACAATAAAAACTATTTTTTTTCGTTAATATATATATATTAAAATATATCAAAGAAAAAACTAATGCATTGAATTAAAATAAATTTGGCACAAACGATATTTCATATTTATACCCGTATTCTGAACTTTATAACAGTGTGAAATCTATAACAAAATTGTATTGAGTACATATGGTAGTTCATAGCAAAAGGATTTTTAGGATTACTATGAGACTAATAGTGTAAAAATTGGTAAGGCAGTTTAAAAGTTATTTGCAATTAAAACCTTTAGTTCTTAAAAAATAAATACTAAACGGCCGAAACGATTTTATTGAAATTTCTAACATAGACAACGACTGGGGTAGCGAAGCGCACCGGGTCAAGCTAGTAATATATATTTTAACAATACATTTTTTAGTCCTTCGCATCACTTTTTTTTATTAAGTAATACGAAGGACCATTATGGTTTGTTGTGGGGTTGTCAAAATCTTTAATTCTCGGCTCAGAATCCTGCTCTTTGAACTCCTTTGCAAACTGAATCCAATTCAAAGAAGTGTAAAGCGTGAAACTATAAATATTATTACCAAAGATCGAATCTTTTAATGTAAAACTAGGATGTTTTCTATCAGTAATTCGAAGGACCATATGGTTTCTCACATTAAGGTTTCTCTCAGTCATTTACTGCAAATAGAGAACTTTTAATGATAAATGGCTGCTAAAACCTTCTGAATATAAACCTTTTTTTTCGGTTTTTGATTTCACATGAATTGAAAACAATATAAAATAAGAAATAAAATGTTCGTTCCCATTTAGTGAGCCAGGCCTTGAATTTTTCAACAATAATAGAGTTTAAATTTAGCAGAGTTGTTTTGCAACAACAATAGAGTTGAGTTGTCACTATAACAGAGCTGTATTTTAAAAACAGAGTTGTTGTGTAACCACTTCAGGGTTGTCTCTAATAGGTAATGCAAAGTTATTTTCATCATTTCTAACTTTATTTTATTATTTGTTTTACATGTTTCTTTAATAAGTCTTGCATGTCTTATCTTAATAATATGCCCTTAAATCAAACCCTTTTAATTCACATTTCCTCTTAATAACAAAACTTTAATTTTTCTCTAAAAATGTGGCCTTAGTATCTAAAAAAAAATTGTAAAAAAAATCTCTAAAAAAAGAAAACATTAAAACAAAAAGTGTTCAACAGCTAAGTAATTAAAGAAACCTTTAAATTCCAAACTTATATTCCAAAACAAAACACAGCGAAAATATAAAACAAAACCCAGAAACAAATATCGAAAAAAAATACAACCCTGAATTTTGTTGAAAAAATTTCCAAATTACTTAAAAGCTAAAACCTAATAACTAACATTCCCTTAATAAAAATTACAATTTAAATAATAAAGAAAAAAGAAAATTTAAATTTGAAGAAAAATATACCACAACACAAAAAACAATAAATGAACAATAATATTTATAAAACTTCTACTATAATTAATTACTACTTACTAAAACTAAAACAAACTTAAACTATATACAATAATAATTATAATGAAAAAAATAAAGAAAAAAAAAAAAATACTAAAAATTAAGACAAAAAAAAGTACTACAACCGAAACTTTATGGGAAATATATAACGAATAAAACAAGCTTGGCTTAATTATAATTAATAAAATCCCTTTTCGAATAATATAAATTAAAATACAAATATATATTTCTAATAATATTGAATGAAGTTTTCTTAATACTTTTCTCATTTATTAACAAATTCCATACCATAATTCAAACTCAAACTTGCCCCTTAACTATGTTGCCGTTTTATTTTTTTTCCAATACAATAATTTTCATAGATTTAAAAATACCTAGTTAGAATTCTTAAATTCTTTAATAAACCTCTTCTATTTTGATAAATAAACCTTGCGCCAATTTGTACATAAATTAATTATTCAAATAATGTAAATCATTAGACACAAAATAAATGAATACAATTATTAACTAATTACTTATTAATATGTTTGTTTTTAATACAAAAAAAAAACCCCGCGTACTGTTAAATTTTAAGATTTAGCTAAATAAGTAAATTTAATTCCGAAACAAAATGAAAAAGATATTTAATTTAAACTCAACTTAATTAAGTTAAAAATTATAACTTAAGAACAAATCTATAAAACAAAAAATAAATAATTAATAAAAAGATTTTATAAAAAAACAAATAAAAAATATATATGCAAAATAAAACAGCCATTTTCTTTTTTGAATTCTCAATAAAGATCTCAATAAAATTTCTCTGAATGAAAGAGAGACAGAGAGGTGAGTTAGTGACCCATATTTTTACTCTTAGGAGTACAACTGTGATCATTTTGTAAAAGGTAGGTTGTTTTAAACAATCAATTTATACTAAAATAAAGTTTACAAACAATTTTTATTTAAATCTCTTTAATTCTCAATAAATTTCATTTAAATTTATTTTATTTACTAACCATTTGTTGCTTTATTTTAAAAACGTTTCATTATTGTTTTCAAATAATATTAAATACCTTTTAATGTTCTCAATAAATTTTATTTATTTTTATAATTTTCATTTGATTTACCTCATTTTATTTTGTAACTCTCATTTTCATTTGAATTAACTTCTATTCAATTTATTTTTTAACTTTCTTTATATAAGTTTTTTAATAATCAATAATAAATATTTATTTTTTTGGTTTTAAATCCCAAATTGTTCTCAATAAATTATGAGGTTGGCTACCGATTTATTTATTATTATTTTTTTTAATTTGTTTGCATTAACCCTCTAACCCACAAACTTAAAAAAAAAGCTTAAAAAAGTTGTTGAATAATTTTTTTATGACCAAATAAACTCAGAACAGCCATCAGAAACTAATTTGCAAATTAAGTTTAGGAATCAGGTGCAAAAAGATGAAGAGTGCCTCAGGGCACTGTTGCCGGTTTAGGTGTAAAAAAACAATATCATACAATTTTATTGAAAAACTAATGAAAAATATACAAAAAGTAAGCAAATATGCTTTACTTTCTACGATGATACTCATAAAAACAATTTTTGGCATTTGAGCAGCATCAATGAAAATCCCTTTTTGAGCAAACACACTGTGTTTGTGACATTTTTCATAGTTTGCACCATCTTTTTTTAACTTTTTTGCCTAACCAAATTTGAAAGTGGTCGATATTGTCATAACTGGATGTTTTGCTCTTTCGCCAACTTTTTAACTTCCTGGCTGTGGATCTTCTTGTGGAGTACCAACTGATCATGAGTCAAAGCGGATAATTTAATCCGTCTGCGGTATCTATCTGCCATTTCTATCATAACAAATAATATAACAAAAAACCCATTTAGCCGCAACCAGCAACAGTGCCTTGAGGCACCCTATAGTTTTTGCGTTCTCAACACACTTTTTGTTAATTGTTTAACATTTACAAATGCATAGATTGAAAGTAGAATATCTTACTTTAAAAAATATATATATTTCAGACGACTAAAAGTTAGTAAAACTTTGATTTAAAAACGTGTGTTAAGAATTTTTCGATCTCAGTCCTCAGTTCTTAACAAAACATGGCTTTGATTTTTCAAATCGATTGTAAACGTTATTCAACTTTTTATTAACACCTATTATTGTCTTTTCTACCCCATCGCAAAAAATATGAATAAAAAAAAAAAAAAAACAATTAACTAAAAAAACAAATATTTGCACAGTATTTTATTTACAAGGTACATTTTTTCGAATTTTT
The DNA here is from genome assembly GCA_942486065.2 of Calliphora vomitoria. Classification (NCBI taxonomy): domain Eukaryota; kingdom Metazoa; phylum Arthropoda; class Insecta; order Diptera; family Calliphoridae; genus Calliphora; species Calliphora vomitoria. The sequence goes on along the minus strand of OW818030.2, from coordinate 118,191,680 downwards.
TTTTTTGAAAAAGTTTAATAACAAATAAGAATTTGAATTTGAAAAATTACGAAAAAAAAGCGTAATTCTTTGCCTTTCCATGAGTGTTGCAACATTTTGACATCATTCAAAAAATATGGGAGTTAGAGGTGCTAAAGTAATACAATCTACCTTAAAACAGTTTTTTCTAAATAATTCAAAATTTTGAGGGTGTTTCAAAATCTTTGAAAACGGTTTTTGTATGTCCTCCCCTATCATGTTCTGACAAACAGAGTTTTTTTTTGTAGCAGTGTGTAATTATAAATCTTTATTGATTACTTTACAGATTTTCGCTTTTTATAGCAAATTTCTCGAGAATTTGCTATTTATTGTTCAATTCTTCAGAATTTGTTATTTATAGTTAAATTTCTCAATTCTCGAGAAATGCTTTTTATATTGGGTGTATGACTTAAAAATGCGGGATTTTTGTTTTAAATAACTTATACATAATTTTGAAGAGTACATATCTGAAATTTATTCTCACTTAGTTATAAAACATTATAGTCTTAAGAAGAAAGTTTTTTTTTGCTTCGAAAATGTAGAATTTTGTGTGGGAAGTTTTGCTTTACTTCTTTAATTTGAAAAAAGTGCCGTTGAAGCACAGCGATTGCTCACCGAACCTTATGGTGAATGTGTTTCATCGGTTTCAACGAGCATGAGATGTTTTGTACGGTTCAGAAGTTGTGATATTGACACGGAAGACAAAGATAGTCTAGGCCAGCTTAAAAAGGCATTACTCCATGAAGACTGTCGTCAAACTTAACAACAACTTTTAAAATCATTGGGAGCTACTCTAACAGCAATTTCAAAACATTTGCTGCTTGGATTCATCCAAAAGCAGTACAATTTGGTACCATACGAATTGAAGGGGAGAGACTTTGAAAGACGATTTTCCATGTTCGAAATGATGCTTGAACGCTATAAAAGAAAATCAGTTTTGCACCGAATCATTACTTGCAATGAAAAATGGATACATTAGAGTAAGAGATTGTACGTGTAGCCCGGCGAACAAAAGCCAAATATCTATGGCGCTTATAAAGCGCTGATTCGTTCTTAGCCTCAAAAGATAAGCAGTTCTTTTGACTAAAAATTTGAACAAATCTTGCATTTTATATATCTGAACTCTATGGAATCCAGTAGAACAGAATTTTAATTCAAAGCCCTACATATTTTTGGTGCAACATAGAATTATAAATTACTACATGAAGATTGTTGTAAAACTCAACAAGTGCTTGCAAGATCATTCGGAACTACTCATGCAACGATTTCAAAATGTTTGCGAGCAGCAGGATTCATTCAAAAGCAAGAAAATTGGGTACCATACGAAATGCCGCTTGAACGCTTTAAAAGAAATCCATTTTTGCACCGAATCATTACTTGCGATGAAGCGTAAGAGATCGTATGTGAAGCCCGATCAAACAGCCGAATCGACACCAAAGTCAAATATCAATGGTGTTAGAGTAATTCTCTGTATTTGGTGGAAGCAAAAGTTTCCTATCTATTATGTGTTGCTGAAACCTGATCAGAACATCACAGAAGTATTGGCGTTCTACTCTCTCTGGTATACGCTTCACTGTAGAACAAAGTATCCGAAATTGGCTTGATTCGTTCTTGGCCTCAAAAGATGGGCAGTTCTTTTGGCTCGGATTCCATTTGTTGGAAGAAAAATGGGAGAGGTTCATAGCTAACAATGGCCAATACTTTGAATAAATTTATTTTGTATAAATGTTTCAAATTTACTATTTAAAAAAAAAAAAAAACTAAATGCAGGGAATGTCCAACGAAATACAGTTTTATACATTGTAGTATGGTTTTGAAAGTCTTATAGGGCCTTATATCAGCATCGGACCAAATGTGATTATAATGGGCAAAAATCCTAAAATTTAAATTTTTTAAATTTATTTCTTATGTTTTTGGGAATAATAGGATTCTTTTTCTGTAAATACTTTTAATTTTTATCAATTAAGTATTAATAATTACATATTGTACCTATGTAGATAAATTCTTTCGAATATGTTAAATAACAAACATCCTTTTGTTGGGAATACAAACTTTATTTTTTAGTAAGATTTAGTTTTTATGTTCTAAATTTCCAATTTAATTATACAAATTAAATGCATATTGTTGCCAATTGTCAACATTCCATTTAATTTTAGACGAACATAAGCTTGATACTAATTCAGATTCTCTTTCATCAAAATCAAATAGAGTACGACAAGTTTAAGCTAAGGAAATTCTAAATCAAACTAAAGCTATAGGAAATATAATGAAGAAAAATCAAATAAATATTTGATACTTTATAGAAAAATAAAAGAAAACTATAGAGTGAATGAGAATTAGAGACACTCAAGTTTTATTATTAAAAATATCAAAGCTTAAACGAAACACCAACAATAAACATAGATTTTGTCTTTTCTTTTTCTTGTCTACTACAATTGGTTGGTTTTATGATAAAATTATCATAAAAAGTTATTTTTGGAAAGTTATTTTTCAGTAATATTTAATTAATATTTACCTTTTAAAAACGGTGGTTTATTTCCTTTAAATAAACTGGATTCTTTTAAAAGCGACGAGTAGTTTAAAAATTTTTAACAACTCTTTGTTAATTAAAAGAGTCACAGTTTAAATATTCACTATCTTTTAATACAAAAACTTTATAATTTACAAGAATGCACTGGTAATACAGTTGATGTTAACTCTATTAGCGCCTAAGATATACTGACTCACTCACAACTCGCTATTTATATTTATATTCATATTCACAGCGCCATCTTCTAGAAGTCTCATGAATAATCTAACGGAAAAAACTCGAATTTTCTATTTCCATAATGATCAACTTGAGCTCTTAAAGCTACTGCACAGTTAATGTTGTCATTATTATAAACAATGTTAATAAAAGCGTGTTATCAACATTGTTGATAAGTAGAAGTTTCTACTAATGAAAATGTTTATTAACATGATGAATCTTGAAAGCAGCTTTACAGACCAGTAAATTCAAATAATATATATAATAAATATTTAAAGTTTATCCAAACCCCAGTCTTAAGCAAACTTTTCTAACCAATCAAATTTCTCCCAGAGATTGATATTGCAATGATTTGTAATTTTACAGTATTATATATTTAACTTGCTGGCGATACCAAATACAATTATTTCCGGTCAATAACTTCATTTCGACATTAGCTATAGAGAAAACTATTTTGACTCCCTGCTAATATAATATATAATTGTATTTTATTGGCCCGTTTGCCAAAATATTAAGAATTGTATATACTATAACTAGACCTTAGTGCTAACAACTAATAACTTGTGCTATTTACCTTTTATAGCCATATTATTTATTATGGTTTTTTGTTTAAATAAATACACATATACACGTAAATATAATAATAAATCACAAATGTGATTTTTATTATTATAACATTTGTGTTTTTATGGTTTAAGTGCAGCAAAATGCCACTAATTTTAAAATAATTGTAACTATTCGAATGAAAATAAAAAGCAAAACATAAAACAAACGCGATTAAATATAAATATACTCGCGTGTTATAAAATAAAAACAACAGCATATTTATAGGCTTTAGTTGGTAGCAGAATAAATAGTATAGTGTAAGGGTATTTATTTAAAGGTAGAAATTTTCTCTCGAAATCTTTTAAAATTCTTGAGTTTCAAGTGAGTAATGTAAACCAAATGTTCTAATGGCGTTTGTTAATATGAAAATGTATTGTAGCATAAATAATAGTTTTTTTTATAAAGTCATGCATTTATAAAGAAACATACAAACACACAACTAAAAACTCTGTTTTAAACAATTAAATTTTATAAATATAAGGGCGAAGAATTTCATTGTTCATCCATATGTAATGAATTTTTCTCTTTTTAAAAAAGAATATCTACAAATAGTTACGATTTTCTATGCCAATAGTTTTTAACTAGATTTCCTTTTGCCTTTAATGTTTAAATGTATTTCAAAAATTGTTAAAAATGCCTTTAATTTAATGTTACAAGAAGTCAAAAAAAAAAAAAAAAAAAGAAACAAAGACATTAGAAAATTGTGGAAATTTAATGCCTTATATGAGTTCATACACAGAGAACAGGCAAAATAACCCTGCAGTTTTAAAGCCAACAGTTCATAGTATTGCAACTTTAATTGGCTATTTATAGTATAATTCAACTGAATTTGTTAATTTATGGTTCAATTCTCGAAAATTTGCTATTTTAGAGTTCAATTCTGTAGAATCTACTATTTCTGGTAGATTTCTCGAGAAATTGCTATTTATAGTTCAATTCTTGAAAATTTGCTATTGAGTGTATGACTTAAAAATGCGGGATTTTTTTTAAATTTTTAGCTTTTATTTTGAAACATTTGTACAATATAAATTTATTTAAAGTATTGGCCATTGTTAGCTATGACCTTTTTCCATCTTTCTGGCAGCATATGGATTCAGACCCAAAAGAACTGTTAATTTTTTGAGGCCAAAAACGAGCAAAGCCAATATCAGATACTCTGTTCTAAAGTACAGCGTATCCCAGAGAGATCGAGATGGTTTATAGAAGGTGTTAGAAGCAAAAGGACAATAATCACTCAATTTCCCACCAAATATCGATTTTTGTATGCAAAATCTAAAATCAATCGTAGATCATTAACAAGGGGTCCTAGAGGACTAAAGACAATAAACTGTGATCACTCATTTTTGTCACCAAATTTCGATTTTTATATGCAAAATCTAAAATCACTCATAGACCGTTAATAAGCGGTCCTTAAGGAAAAAATACAATAATGTGTGATCACTTATATTTCCCATAATCGGTTATCACTCATAGATCGTTAATGAAGGGTCCTAGAAGACTAAGGACAATAAAATTGTGATCACTCTTATTTCCCACCAAATTTCGATTTTTATATGAAAAATCTAAAATCACTAATTGATCGTTTATAAGAGGTCCTAGAGGAAAAAGAACAATAATCTGTGATCACTCATATTTATCTTAAATCTCATAGAAAGTTAATAAGAAGTTCTAGAGGAAAAACGACAATAATCTGTGATCACTCTTATTTCACACCAAATATAGATTTTCATGTAAAAGTAGATATTTTTCATATTGAATAAAAATTTGTTATAAAACCGGTTAACTGGTTTTTTTTATAGTGATAAAACTGAAATCGGTTTTTTAAGAATACATATACTATTTCGGTTAAGGCGAAAACCGGTTTTTTTTTAATTTTTTGGATTCTCTAGTTTGGACTATAAAGTAGGTGCATGTCTGTTGCATTTGGTACAGGTTCCTTGTGATGGTCTGGTTAGATTTCAGCAGCTTCAGTTCGTATGTTATCCAATTTGCCCGCTTTTGGGTTAATCCTGGATCCTTATAGTTAGCGAAGTCAATTAAGCCGTGTCTGTCTGTCTGTTGAAATCAATTTTCTGAATACCCCAATTAACTTAAAAACTTGATTCATACATCAAGATATCGAAAATTCTTCCGGCTCGGTTGCTATTTAAAATGGAGAAAATCGGCCCACAAATGGCTGAGATATAAGGAAAAATCCGGGCCAACCTATAGTAATTTGGACCTACAATGGGTCAAAATCGGAAAAAATATTTTTTAACCCGAATTTTTGTTTTGTTTACCAAATTTTTTTTTACTAGTTAATTTAAAAAAATTTTTGAAAAAAATTTAAAAAAAACTATTTCGAAAAAAAATTTTGAAAAATAATTTTGATTTTTTTTTTTAATTTTGAAAAAAAAAAAATAATTTTGTTTACCTCGATTTTTGGCCTAGTTTTGATCTATATCTGGATTACTAAGTCATTAATATAGACAATATGGATATCTAATGATAAATTTTTCAAAGTCCATTGCAAGGATATATATAATGTTATTTAGTTATTTAATTTTATTTGACCTTTTTGTTTCACTTTAATATAATTATTCAAGCTTGAGGTCTTTTTTATAAAAATATTTCAATTTTTATTTCAATATTTCGCTACATCTATGGAAAATATTTGTTTTTGTCATACATTTTTTTTCACTAGTAAATTTAAAAAATTAAAAAGAATGTTTGAAAAAAATTTTAAAAAAACTATTTCGAAGAAAAAAAAAAATATTTTTTAAATTTTGAAAAATAATTTTGAATTCTTTTTTTTTTTAATTTTGAAAAAAAAAAAATTATTTTGTTTACCTAAAAATATTAAAAATTTTTATTTTAAAGTATAATTTGGTGAATATAGCTCTCTTACTTGTTTCAAATTAAAGAATTAAAGCAAAACGCTTATGACGCTTTTTTGGTATAAAATTCGACATTTTCGAAGCAAAAAGAAACTTTGTTGTTTACACTATAATGTTCAATTACTAAGTGAGAATAAATGACAGATATGTACTCTTCAAAATGACATATAAGTTATTAAAAACCAAAACCGCATTCAAAGGATTCGCCATCTATTGTAAATCCCGCATTTTTAAGTCATACACCCAATTGTTCAGTTCTTGAGAATTTGCTATTTATAGTTCAATACTCAAAAATTAGCTATTTATAGTTCAAGTCTCATGAATTTGCTATTTATTGTACAAGTTCGTTTCTCAAGAATTTGCTATTTATAGTTCAAGTCTCAAGAATTTGCTATTTATAGTTCAATTCTCAAAAATTTGCTATTTATAGTTAAATTCTCAAAAAAATCAATTCTGAAGAATTTGCTATTTATAGTTCAAGTCTCAAGAATTTGATATTTATAGGTCAATTCTCAAGAATTTGCTATTTATAGTTCAAGTTTCAAGAATTTGTTATTTATAGTTAAATTTTCGAGAATTTGCTATTTGTTGTTGTTTAATTCTCAAGAATTTGTTCAATTCTTTGTTAAGTTTTTGAGAATTTTAAATTTATAGTTCAATTCTCGGGAATTTCCTATTTATAGACAGACATTGTATTAAGTTCGTTTGCTAATAATGCTTAATTTTGGTAACAAATTAGGGCTTTTTTGATGAGGTTTCAAAGATCTGCCTGGAATTTTCAGGCAACTTAAAGGAAAGAGAGACATAAAAGGGTTAAGTCTACTTCAAATGATGAATATTAACGCACAAGCAGCCTGTTAGGCAGCCAGTAAACCATTGACACACTCACTCGTGTAAGGCCACATGCTTTCGTTCATACATTTATTCAAATTGTTTAAAGAAGTGTAAAGAAACATATGTTTTCCCCATTTTAATTTAATGACGCACATACATGCACATTAAAAGGATTTAAGCAATTGAATTTTCGAAAAACAAAACTGAAATAAAAACAAGCAAGAAAATAAAAGTCTTTAAAAAAAGGGATTAAAGAACAAATTAAATTTGAAAGGGAGGGAGTTTTATTTTTGGAATTTTAAATTAGAAAATAATAAAAAAGAAGGAGACATTTCAAGCAAATTTAATTTGAAATAGTTTTAGGGATACCCGGTAGATGTGTAGTTGTGGAGGTAGCAAAAGACAACATTGCACTAGCTAAGTTTTTGTACATTAAAGCATCAAGCGGGCTTTACTCCCTAGTAGTATCAGTAGGTTATAAGTTGTTATTTAACTTTCGCTATGACCTCACTTATTCGCCTGTTAAATGTCTTGCAAGTGGGTTGGTGGGTAACCAGTGATGGTTTTTATGTAGCTAGCCCATTTACTTACTTATTAAATTTATTTTATAAATATTTTGTTTATTTAATAAATGTTTGGCTTTCTCTATTGTTTAAGGCTCTGAAATTTTATGATTAACATTAGATTTTCTATTTTTATTTTCCTACCCCAACAAATTCCTTTCACAATCTATTTCCTCGCCTTGTCAATTGATGTTCTTAAGTTGTTCTTACATTTATTACAAAATTTTGTTCATTCCTCGTAAAACTTGCTATTTACCTTGAGGCCACAATATATATATAAATGGATGGATGACGGGAGAAAAATGAACATGAGCTAAGTTTGCTTTTTTTATTCCTCATTTTATTTAATTTTTTCTTTGGCTTTATGTTGTCAATTGTTGCTGTCATGGTTTCCTGCAATGCAGTCAATTTTTATAGCAACGCGTTAAGGTCAAATACATTAATGTTGGTCCGTCCGTCCGTCCGACCGTCCGTCCCGCAAAAACCCAGGGAAAAATATCATTATTATTATTTTTATATTACGAAAAGCAAAATAAAAAAAGATGAGAAAAAATGAACATGTTCACATTTGACAGTTTGCTAAATTATAGACATTTACAACAATATTATAAGGAATAACAATACAACCAACAATATAATAAAATAAAATAAAATATTTTCTCTTCAGTTTCTTCTGCCGTCTAGCCCCATATCGACGCCAGTATCACGGACAGACTGATTCTTAGTCATGTAGTTGAATCTTTAGAGTATGTATGGTTAAAGAATGTATGTTGTATGTACTGAATGAGTGGCCCTTATTAGTCACTGAGAATTTCTTCTTCTATTCCAAGAATTCTTAAAGGTTTAGAGAACGGGAGTAAGTTGTTAGGAGAAAACACTTAAATGATGTTTTAATGCTTTTTATATGGTTGCCATCGCAATTATTTAAGAACTTAAACAAACAGCTACACAAGCAAATCAAGTCAAGGAGCTTTTTCCTTCCAAACGATGACAAACACATTAATTTAACGTATAAAAGGAATTTATTTCTTTAGTACCTATTTATGTAACAATGTTAAACCAATATTTATTGGTTATTTATAAAAGTATTTTATTTTTAATTGGGGATTCAATATTTAAAGTATGACAAATTTTTTATTATTTTTTGTATATTTTATGTTGTATTTGAAAGCTTATAAAAAAATGCCCGATTAAGGCATATTAATAATTATAGAAATTTAAAAAGATTGTTATGTTCGTCCAACTCTGACAGTTGCATAAGCCCATATTGTTGAAGATATTTAGTAAATGACTTAAAAATGCGGTATTTACAATAGATGGCGTATCTTAAGAACGCTGGTTTTGTTTTCAATATCTTATATGTCTTTTTAAAGGGTATGTATCTGTCATTTATTCTCATTAAGTTATTCAACATTATAGTGTAAACAACAAAGTTTTTTTTGCTTCGAAAATGTCGAATTTTGTATCAACGAATCGTTATGTGCGGGAAATTTTTCTTTACTTCTTCTAGTTGAAAAAAGTGACGCTGAAGCACACCGATTGCTCACCAAAGATTACGGTGAATGTTTTCTATTAGTTTCAATGGAATTGGAAGCTACTCAACCAGCAATTTCAAAACGTTTGCGAGTACCAGAATTCATCCAAAAGCTGGGAAATTGGGCACCATACAAATTGAATATAGACCTTGAAATACGATTTTGCGTGTCCGAAATGCAGCTTGAATGCTATACAAGAAAATGGATTCATTACGATAACCCGAAGAGTAAGAGATCGTACGTGAAGCCCGCCTAAGCAGCCGAATCGACACCAAAGCCAAATATCCGTGGCGCTAAGGTAATGCTCTGTATTCGGTGGGAGCAAAAGGTTCCTTTCTATTATAAGCTGCTGAAATCTGACGGGGAATCAGTTCCGAATGCAACTGATTCGTTCGAAGCGAGCACGCCCAAAATTTGCGGCCAGACTAGATTTTCCAAAACATCGGTTTCCGGTTTTTTTTTTTTTTTTTTTTTTTTACTTGGACCAGCACTCAGGGGATGACCCCTACTCATGCAATGCATTGTGTTGGAACTAGGAAAATAGGTTATGGGAAGGAGGATAGAGGGAGTAGTGTTTGTGGACATTTGATTTGAATTTTCCTACATTGTAAGGGACAGGAAATACTTCGACAGGAAGCTTATTCCACATACGGACGGTACGGCTAAAAAACGAATTTTCTCTGTAGTGTGTTGTGCGATCCACTGACCAATCGACCACGAATGGATGAGCCCCCGATGATGAACGCGTATTTCGTAAGAAACTACGGGTTTCGGGAACGAGTTCCCTAATTTCATCAGAACACATTTCATTATAGTATCGATAGAACAGTGAAACACAACCCACATTGCGACGATGCTCCAGAGAATCAATAGAGCTGGATACCCTACTGTCACCGATAAGCACCTTCGCCCTCTCCTGTACGCGGTCGAGTAACTCCAAAATAGACTTTGAAGCACCGGCCCACACATGAGAGTTGTATTCCATTTTGGGTCGGATATAAGTGGTGTAAATAGTAAGGAGATCAGATGAAGTGAAGTATTTCTTACACCGTCTTAGAAATCCGAGGCACTTGAATGCTTCTTTCGACACTTGAAAAATGTGTTTTGTCCAGCGAACATCACACTGAATTTTCATGCCTAGAACATCGAGAGCTTCTGATTCCTTAATATTTACACCACCCATAGAAACAGATGAAGCAACATGATCTGTCGTGCGTTTATGTGTTAACATACAACATTGAGTCTTACGTGCATTAAAATCGACTCTGTTCGCATAACCCCATTCAGAGATTGTCACAAGATCTTGGTTAAGTGTATCATTCATGTTTTGCCTCATTGCCCCAATCTCCGAAAGGCTTGGCCTATAGTTGAATGAATATGAATGGCAAATGTTGCTGTCATCTGCAAAAGAATAGATAGGGTTGGAAGTTTGACTTAGAAGGTCATTTAGAAAAATAAGGAATAGAGTAGGAGAAAGAACGGAGCCTTGCGGTACCCCTGAATTAATCTTGAACTCATTTGATGAGATCCCATCTACAACAACTCGTATAGTGCGATCTCTGAGAAAGCTCGATATAAATCGGGAGAAGTCATTACCGACACCAAAAGCAATAAGTTTCGATAAGAGCGCACCATGCCACACCCTATCGAACGCCTTAGAAATATCTAGAGCCACCACTTTACTTTCGCCAAAACGGTGGATGGAACGGCACCATTTTTCCGATAGGAAGGCAAGCAAGTCCCCCGTAGAGCGTCCTCTACGAAAGCCGTACTGCCGGTCGCTAAGTAAATTGTTCGACTCTAGATATTTCACAAGATGGTGGTTAACCATACTCTCCATAACTTTGGAAAGTGCAGAACAAATTGCTATTGGGCGATAATTTTCAGGGTTGTTTGCCTCTCCCTTTTTTGGAATTGGCGTTACATTAGCAACCTTCCAACATATAGGAAATTCACCGGCACGGTATAATATGCTGAAAAGGTTTGCTAACGGACGGGCTAGCGTCGAAGAACACTGCTTCAAGACCAGTGCTGGTATACCATCCGGTCCAGGAGACTTGCTTGTATTGAGATCCGCTAAAACCCTTTTAACTGCGCGAGCGCGAAAGAATATATTCGGCATAGTTACTGATACTCTTTCAAGCTCGGGTAGTGGTTGATTGCTTTCCTGTAAATTTGAATTATTTGCAAATAATTCAGCCAAAAGGTTAGCTTTATCAACCGGGTCAGTGAATGATTGGCCATCCTTTAAAAGAGTAGGAATTGAGGAACTAGCATTATCCTTTATTCTTTTAACGAATGTCCAAAAGCTTTTGCTGCCCCGGGGAGGAGCAAGAACTTTAGCTCGGAGGCGTTGCTCGTGAAGAGATTTTTCACGTCTCAGCACTTTGGCACACGAAGATCTCGCCTTTTTGCGCAGCGATTCAGTTTCGGCATTTTTATTACCACGCCAGATTCTGAACGCTTCCTCTCTGGATCTGATTGCAGTTTTGCACTTCTGATTAAACCAGGACTTTTCCATAGATTTAATCGAAATTTGCATTGTAGGAATGAAAGTTTTCATCCCCATCATAATTATATTTTCGACCATTTTCGCCATGGCATTGACATTATTGTCCATGAAACATAAGTTCCAATTGAAATGCCGAAAAAAGTCGTTGAGCTCAGCCCAACGAGCCTTTTCGTAAATAAAAGTAGAACGTTTCGTAGCTGGTTGTGAAACGTTACGAAGTTCGGAGAGCGAAAAGGAGGCGGAAATGGTGCAATGATCCGAATTTCCAAGAGGTGCAAAAACATCTACTTCATACTTGTCAGGGTGTGAAGTTAGAAAAAGGTCGAGGGTGTTGTTTTGGTGCCCATCAACACATGAGATATGTGTTGGTTCATTCACAAGTTGCGCAAGGTGATTGTGCGCCGCGAATAACTCAGCATATTGGCCTTCTGTGGTTGTATGATTCGAATGGCGAAGCCAAGAGGAGTTGTGAACATTGAAATCACCAGCAACAACAATTTCACTGTTAGGACAACTCTCAAGAATCTTCGATATGGATTCGGAAAGGGCATCGAAGCTAGATATAGTAATATCCCTTCCCGCGTTTGGACTTCTATAGAGAAACCCGAAGTGCAAAAGTGTGCCCTGATTTTGAACTTAACCCATAGACAGTTAAATTCTGCATCATACGTACCCAATGGTTGCTGGTACTGGTACACAACTTCATTGCGAATGTACATGGCAATTCCCCGGTGGAAATTAAAAAGCGATAGGAAGTGATACCCTGGTATCTGAAAATCCTGTGGATCAGCATTCTCAGATACCTGCGTTTCACATAAGGCGAAAACATCCGGCCTATGAAAACAAACGTGAGCATACACAGAGAAAAAATTCGCCCTTAACCCGCGTATGTTGCAAAAGTCAAGTCGGAAGCAGCCTGTCATTACAATAAGAGGAAAATTCAAATAAATTTGTCTATTTTATATAATATCGAAGACCAATGAGTTAATTGTTGTTAAGAAGACTGTTTAGTGACCAGTGTTATACCTTCGTCACCAAGCAGTCAAACAACAATTAACACAATGATAAGAAGAGGAAAGAGGAAATGGTTTCACAATGACGCTAACAAAACGAGGCCATAAAAGCCCTGATCTGGTCATTGCGACAGAAAACGGCCCGTAGTGCCAACACTATTGATGTTGTGTTAGCACTGTTCTCTGAGAGAGGGTTTGTTGTTGTTTGTATGTTGTTTTGCTGTGGTTATTGTTTTTATGTTGTTTTGCTATTGTTATTGTTAGTGTATTTTTGCGGTTTATTTTGGTATTTTGTCTTTTAATTGTTTTGATGTCTTGTTATTGTTGTATTTTGGTTTTAATTTTGAAGTTTTATTTATTTTTGGTTTTATTTAATTTATGGTATATGTAAGTATATATTATTTAATTTAATTTTAAATGTATTATTATTTTTCTTGATTTTAATTTTGGAATGACACACGACGCGGACACAAGAACACTACTACATATTTTGAGTAATACACGGATCACGACACTTAATTGCGGACAAAATAAAAAACGCGTGTGAACAGGACAGACGACAGAACACACGGCCAGACTAGAGTATCCAAAACATCGGTTTCCGGTTTAACCGAAATAATTTATTCTTAAAAAACCTGTTTCAGTTTTTATCACTATAATTTTGGTGGGATCACAGAATATTTTCCATTTTCCTCTAGGACCTCATATTAACGATATATGGGTGATTTTATATTTTTCATATAGAAATTGATATTTGGTGAAATTATTGTCCTTTTTCCTCTAGGACCTCATATTAACGATCTATGAGTGATTTTAGATTTTGCAAATAAGAGTGATCACAGATTATTGTTCTTTTTCCTCTAGGACCTCTTATTAACAAACAATGAGTGATTTTAGATTTTTGAGCTTTTTCCTCCATTTCCACTTATTAACGATCTGTTACTGATTTTAGATTTTTCATATAAAAATCGATATTTGGGAAAATATGAGTGATCACAGATTGTTGTACTTTTGCCTCTGGGACCTCTTATTTACGATCCCTCATAGATTTTAGATTTTTCATATAAAAATCGATATTTGGTATGAAATATGAGTGATCACAGATTATTGTCCTTTTTCCTCTACGACCTCTTATTATCGATCTAAGAGTGATTTTAGACTTTGGATATAAAAATCGATATTTGGTGGGAAATATGAGTGATCACAGATTATTGTCGTTTTTCCTCTAGGACCCTTTTTTAACGATATATGAGTGATTTTAGATTTTGCAAATAAATGAGTGATCACAGATAATTTTCGTTTTTCCTCTAGGACCTCTTAACGATCTATGACTCAAATGCTATATATGTCAATATTTTTAAAAAATATTATCAAAGTTTTACAAAAATATGTTCAAATAAGCTTCAGAAAACATATTTCGTTAAAAAAACTTAAAGAAAACCAAAACTGGTCGAGTTTACAACAGTAAAAAAAACAGTTTACCAGTTTTCGGTTTTGGATACTGTAGTCCAAACCGTGCCCCATCTGACTATTATTTGTTTCGTTCGATGCAGAACGCTCTCTCTGGAATGCGCTTATCTTTGGAACATTGGCTTGATTCCTTCTTTGCCTCAAAAGATAGCAGTTATTTTGGCTCGGAATCCATATGTTGCCAGAAAGATGGGAAAAGGTCATAGCTAACAATGGCCAAATAAAAATCTGCACTCTTAATAAGCTGAATTACACGCCAACTTATTTCTTAAGTCGCAGGTCTATGCGAATAAGTCGTATACCACCGCGGTCCGCAAAGCCAACATAACCCATGCCATTGGTCAAATTCACCCTGATGTATGAGCCACAGTTATGGAAAATTGTACATTTCGGATATGCACCACCCAGCGAAGCCGCGAAATTTAAAGCTAGAATCACTTAATGAGAAACCCGTTATAAAACGAAAATTCAGAATTAAGCAGAGAAATATATTGTGTTTTCTTTATTTTCCTATTTTCTCTAAACAAAGTAAAATTATAGTCATGAGCTCTACAAAGTTTGGCACACCAGATTTGTCAGACTTTGACATTCTAATCTAAACTTTTATTTTAACAGGATCATCAAGCATACCATTTTGTGAAAGCGTATGTCTCTACGTTTACTTTAGTTTTTAAATTGGCCTAGTAGTTTTGAAGATACAGATTTATTGCCAATCGACCTTCTTGTTGAAAGCACACAAATCAATACCAGCCAATTTAAGCAGAAAGAACTGTCTTAATATGATGCGATATAGAGCACCAATATATTCACTGCTTGACCATCCTAATTTTCGAAAAAGTATGGTGCAATAATGCCTCCAGCCCAAAATCTGCATCCAATATTGTGACACGTTGTAGATGCATTTCCTTTTCGACAATCACATGTGGTAGCAAGATATCAAGGTGAAAATGAGCTTCATCGCTTGGCATGATTTTACTCAAAACTGTGGCCGTCTAAAATTATTTTTGAAATATTGTTCAAAAAGGAAAACACTTTGTTTAAATCTTTCGCGAGTTTTGATAAGCACCTTATTTGAGAAATAGCTTTGTTTAATTGTTATGAAAAACCTGCAACGTATACTTAATATATTTATGTTCTTCTCATTACCTATCTATATCTATATAAATATATAAATGTCTTTGTAAGTTTGTTTGTTTGTTTGTTTGTTTGAGCATCACGCCTAAACGGCTGAACCGATTTTATTGAAATTTGGAACGTAGATAGATCCTTACTTGGAAGCGTCAATAGGCTATAAATTTTTTCAATACTTGGACCAGAAAGGGATAAAAAGGGGGAAAAACGGGTAAAATTGGTACCTTTAGTTTTTAAACAATAATTAATAAACGGCTGAACCGATTTTTACATCGACAGGGGTAGCGAAGCGCACCGGGTCAAGCTAGTAAATATATAAATGTCTTTGTAAGTTTGTTTGTTTATTTATTTGTTTGTTTGTTTGTTTGAGCATCACGCCTAAACGGCTGAATCGATATTATTGAAATTTGGAACGTAGATAGATCCTTACTTGGAAGCGTCAATAGGCTATAACTTTTTTCAATACTTGGAGCAGAAAGGGGTAAACAGGGGGAAAACGGGTAAAATTGGTAAAATACTATTAAAATAGTATTTTCAAAAATAGCAATAATATAATTAATCTTTAACAGAGTGATGGTACAAGTAGAGTGCCGCAATAATATATATGGTTAAAACAATCATATATATGATTGTCACAATAACTTGCATGATTGAGTATGTAATAATCACTTAATTATTATTCGATGCTGCACTGAATGGTTACTGATCAGTGCTGACTAATCAGTGCTGATGTAAATATCGTCAGTGGTGACTACTCAGTGCTGATGAAAACATCGTCATAGCTGATTAATAAGCACTGATGTAAATATCCTCAGTGCTGACTAATCAGCGCTGATGAAAACATCGTCATAGCTGATTAATCAGTGCTGATGAAAACATCGTCAGTACTGATGAAAACATCGTCAGTGCTGATGAAAACATCGTCAGTGCTGATGAATCAGTGCTGATGTAAATATCGTCAGTACTGATGAAAACATCGTCAGTGCTGATGAAAACATCGTCAGTACTGATGAAAACATCGTCAGTGCTGATGAAAACATCGTCAGTACTGATGAAAACATCGTCAATACTGATGAAAACATCGTCAGTGCTGATGAAAACATCGTCAGTACTGATGGAAACATCGTCAGTGCTGATGAAAACATCGTCAGTACTGATGAAAACATCGTCAGTGCTGATAAATCAGTGCTGATGTAAATATCGTCAGTGCTGACTAATAAGTGCTGATGAAAACATCGTCAGTACTGATGAAAACATCGTCAGTGCTGATGAAAACATCGTCAGTGCTGAAGAAAACATCGTCAGTACTGATGAAAACATCGTCAGTGCTGATGAAAACATCGTCAGTACTGATGAAAACATCGTCAGTGCTGATGAAAACATCGTCAGTGCTGATGAAAACATCGTCAGTGCTGACTAATCAGTGCTGATGTAAACATCGTCAGTACTGATGAAAACATCGTCAGTACTGATGAAAACATCGTCAGTACTGATGAAAACATCGTCAGTACTGATGAAAACATCGTCAGTACTGCTGAAAACATCGTCAGTGCTGATGAAAACATCGTCAGTACTGATGAAAACATCGTCAGTGCTGATGAAAACATCGTCAGTGCTGATGAAAACATCGTCAGTACTGATGAAAACATCGTCAGTACTGATGAAAACATCGTCAGTACTGATGAAAACATCGTCAGTGCTGATGAAAACATCGTCAGTGCTGATGAAAACATCGTCAGTGCTGACTAATCAGTGCTGATGTAAACATCGTCAGTACTGATGAAAACATCGTCAGTACTGATGAAAACATCGTCAGTACTGATGAAAACATCGTCAGTACTGATGAAAACATCGTCAGTACTGATGAAAACATCGTCAGTACTGTTGAAAACATCGTCAGTACTGCTGAAAACATCGTCAGTACTGCTGAAAACATCGTCAGTGTTGTTTAATCAGTGCTGATGTAAATATCGTCAGTACTGATAAAAACATCGTCAGTACTGATGAAAACATCGTCAGTGCTGATGTAAACATCGTCAGTGCTGATGAAAACATCGTCAGTACTGATGAAAACATCGTCAGTACTGATGAAAACATCGTCAGTGCTGATTAATCAGTGCTGATGAAAACATCGTCAGTACTGATGAAAACATCGTCAGTGCTGATGAAAACATCGTCAGTGCTGACTAATCAGTGCTGATGTAAACATCGTCAGTACTGATGAAAACATTAGTTAAACGTAAAAAATACAAAATTCAACAATAAAAACTATTTTTTTTCGTTAATATATATATATTAAAATATATCAAAGAAAAAACTAATGGATTGAATTAAAATAAATTTGGCACAAACGATATTTCATATTTATACCCGTATTCTGAACTTTATAACAGTGAGAAATCCATAACAAAACTGTATTGAGTACATATGGTAGTTCATAGTAAAAGGATTTTTAGGATTACTATGAGACTTATAGTGTAAAAATTGGTAAGGCAGTTTAAAAGTTATTTGCAATTAAAACCTTTAGTTCTTAAAAAATAAATACTAAACGGCCGAAACGATTTTATTGAAATTTCCAACATAGACTACGACAGGGATAGCGAAGCGCACCGGGTCAAGCTAGTATAGTCATAAATCATTCATGGCAATCGGTTCATAATTAGTCATAGCTCCCATATAAGGCCAACGCCAAAAATCATTCAAGAAAATACATTATTGAAATTCAAAAAAACAAGTAACAGAGCTATATTTGGCTATACCCAATCTTACATACCCTTCACCAAATTATACTTTAAAATAAAAATTTTAAATATTTTCAAGTAAACAAAATTACATTCTTCTTTTTCAAAATTGTTTTTAAAATTTAAAAAAAAGAAATTTTTTCAAATTGTTTTTCAAAATTTAAAAATTTTAAATATTTACAGGTAAACAATATTAAATATTTTTTTTTTTTAAATTTAAAAAAATTTTTTTTTTTTTTTCAAAATTTTAAAAATAAGTTTTTTTTTTAAATATTCAGAATTAAAAACAATTTTTTTTAATTTTTTCCAATTGTTTTCCAATTTTTTTTTTAAATTTTTTTGAAAAAAAATTTTTCAATTCATTAGTGAAAAAAAATTATTAAAAAAAATTTGTTTGTTGTAAAAAAATATTCGGGTTAAAAAATAATTTTCTCGATTTTGACACATTGTAGGTCCAAATTACTATATACATCGTTGTAATTGATTTTGACATATCTATCATTAGATAACCATATTGTCTATATTAATGACTTAGTTATCCAGATATAGACCCAAAATAGGCCAAAAATCAAGGATGTCTTGGTTTTTTCCTTATATCTTAGGCATTTGTGGACCGATTTTCTCGATTTCAAATAGAAACCGAATTGGAAGGATTCCCGATATATTGATGTATCAATCATGTTTGTAAGGTATTTAGGGGATTTGGAAAGTTGATTTCAACTGACAGACTGCACTATCTATAACGATCCATGATATATAGGCTATACAAATATTTTTACTCATTTATTTAGTGTAGGGTATTATATGGTCGGGCTTGACCTACCATTCTTTTTTACTTTTTGCTTCGAAAATGTCGAATTTTGTACCAACAAAGCGTCATATGCGGGAAGTTTCACTTTACTTCTTTACTTCGGAAAAAAAAGTGCCGCTGAAGCACACTGATGGCTCATCAAAGCTGATGGTGAATATGTACCATCGATTTCAGCATGCGGTTTTCGTTATTTGACACGGAAGACAAAGATCGGCCAGGCCAGCCAAAATATTTTGAAGACAAAGAATTGGAGGCATTACTCAATGAAGATTGTTGTAAAATCATTGAGAGCTACTCAAGCAGCAATTTAAAAACGTTTGCGAGCAACAGGATTCAACCAAATGCAGGAAAATTGGGTACCATACGAGTAAAAGCCGAGAGACCTTGAAAAAGGGTTTTGCATGTTATAAAAGAAAATAATTTTTACACCTAAGCGTATGAAGACCGGCCAACCAGGCTAATCGACACCAAATCCAAATATCCATGGCGCTAAGGTAATTCTCTGTATTTGGTGAGACAAAAAGGGTCCTATCCCCTACCATCGTTTGAAGCGAGCATTGGTCGAAAAACGCCCAGACTATGTGGCCAGACATAAAACTGCAATATTCCATAATGGCAACGCTCGGCCACATGTTGCAATACCTGTTAAAAACTATTTACCCGTTTTATAGTTTTATAGTTCAGACCTTGCCCCGTCCGATTAATATTTATTTAGACCGATCCAGAACGCTCCCTCTGGGATACGCTTCACTTCAGAACTGAGTATACGAAATTGGCTTGCTTACTTAGATCATGGTCTAAAAATGTGCAGTTTTTTTGACTCGGAAATCCATATGTTGCCAGAAAGATGGGAAAATGTCCCATAAAATAGCAACTTTCCGAGATATTTCCAATAAATAACATATTCTAGAGATTCTATAAATAGCAAATTTCCCAGAAATTTACTATAAAGAACAATTTCAATAAAAATGTATTAAAAGTCTTTTAGTTCCCTAACCAACATCTCCTCTTTTAACACTGTGACAATAACTTAAGCTTTTAATTTGTGTTGCCAACAACTTTTAACCACTTATCCACTTACAACTAAAAAATCCTCTTTGAAAATTATGAACCAACCTAAAAAATAAAGAAAGACTACTAGACTCAAAGAAAGAAAAAAAAGTGACATCGAGTTTTCTTTTCGCTTTATTTTCTTTTTTTTTCAAGCTTGAAATGTAATTAATCTCCATTAAATTAAACGCGCTGAGAGTAGCGCTGCACCAATGTTGCATGACAAAAAGTAACTATGCCACACCATCGTCTTCATCATCGCCATCATCATCATCAGTGTTTATACAAGAATAGCTACAAAGTTTTAATTTCTTTGATGGTTGACTGGCGGTGTGGCTGACTGACTGGTTGGCTGGCTGGTTAGCATGCAGCAGCTCCTTAGAGAGTTTTAGTCAAATGAAATGATTCTTTGTGTAGTTTATGTAGATTTAAACATTTGCAAATGTTGTTGAATTTTTTTCTGCTTTCTTTAGAATGGATTGTAATAGTTTTCTGGTGAAATCTGTAAGCGTCTGTTGTGTCGGGAACATGAGTACTACCTTGCCGAATATGTTTGTGTTATTATTTTACTTGTTTTTCGTTTCTTCTTGGAATGCTTTGATTTTTGGTGTTTGTTTGCATATAAGTAATATGTATGTAAGTACATGTAATGCGACAAAAGTTATATACTTTGTTGGTTTTTTTATGTAGAAACATTTTGTTACCTTTTTTGTCACAAACATTCCAACAGAGTCATAATTAATTTTCAATTATGAACAAATCACTTAAGTTAAACATGTTTAATTAATAATTAATTTCCAAAGAAGAGGGAGATGCTTCCATAATGGTTTTGAGAAGGTTAAAATAAATAATGGTAGTGAAAACTATGAGGGATTAAATCTCGCTCGATTTTGCTTAATTCAATTACACGTTGGAGGCGAAGCTTCTTAAAATATTTTTCATCCATTCTTTGTAGATTTCAATTCAATTTTAATTTTAATTTAAGCTAAAATGATTTCTGCACGAATATTCGCTCAAGTTCTGGAAAACGCAGGGATTTAAAATAGCTTACGGTTTGAAAAACGCAAAACGCATTTCAGCATGTTCGGAAATCCACTCGATTTGCTATTCGTTTCAGTATACACTATCAGTTTGAAAACGCCAATTGGCAGAACACCTGTTTGTCGCTTTCAAATCGAAAACTCAAATTTTAAGCCATATATCAGAACATGGGCGACAGTTTAAGTCCTGGCTTTAGTTTAAAATGGTTATAAACAAAAATGCTGGATTTTTTTGTTTAAATTTTTAGCTTTTATTTTAAAACATTTGCCATTATTAGCTATGACATTTTCCCATCGTTCAGGCAACGTATGGTTTCCGAGCCAAAAGAACTGCTCATCTTTTAAGGCCAAGAATAAATGCAGCCAATATCGGATACTCTGTTCCAAAGTGAGGTTTATTCCAAAGAGACGGAGAAAGGTCTGGACTATAAGGCGGGTGAGGCCAAACTTCCCAACCACTTCATTAAAAATATACTAGTTTTTGCAACATTTGGCATAACGTTGTCGTGATGGAATATTATTGATTTCATATCTGGCCGCATATTCTGTGCGTTTTTGGCCAATGCTCGCTTTAAATGAATCAGTTGCATTCGGGTCAGATTCCATGTGATGGTTTGGCCAGATTTCAGCAGCTCATAATAGATAGGACCATTTTGCTCACACCAAATACAGATCATTGGATTTGGTTTCGATTCGGCTGGTTGGCCAGACTTCACATACGATCTCTTACGATTCGGGTTATCGTAATGGATTAATTTTTCATCGTAAGTAAAATGATTCAATGAAAAATCATTTTCCTTTATAGCGTTCAAGCATCATTTCGGACATGCAAAATCGTCTCTCAGCTTAAATTCGTATTCCCTGATTTTGGGTAAATACTTCTCGCACACGTTTTGAAATTGCTGATTGAGTAGCTTCCAATGATTTTACAAGCTCTTGTTGAGTTTTATAACAATCTTCATGGAGTAATGCCTCCAATACTTGGTCTTCAAAATTTGTTGGCTGGCGTAGGTGATCTTTGTCTGTCGTATCAAAATCACCACTTCAGAACCCCCATATAGCTGACTTAATGTACATTTTTTTCGACAAATTGAATCTGGTTTTCTTGAATAGGGCGTATGAGTTATATTATACTAGCTTGACCCGGTGCGCTTCGCTACCCCTGTCGTAGTCTATGTTGGAAATTTCAATAAAATCGTTTCGGCCGTTTAGTATTTATTTTTTAAGAACTAAAGGTTTTAATTGCAAATAACTTTTAAACTGCCTTACCAATTTTTACACTATAAGTCTCATAGTAATCCTAAAAATCCTTTTACTATGAACTACCATATGTACTCAATACAGTTTTGTTATGGATTTCTCACTGTTATAAAGTTCAGAATACGGGTATAAATATGAAATATCGTTTGTGCCAAATTTATTTTAATTCAATGCATTAGTTTTTTCTTTGATATATTTTAATATATATATATTAACGAAAAAAAAAATAGTTTTTATTGTTGAATTTTGTATTTTTTTACGTTTAACTAAAATCCCCAAGTCCCGAAAAATCTCGAAATCACGAAAAATCCCGGGATGCCGAAAAATCCCGGAGTCCCGAAAAATCCCGGGATCTTGGGATTTACATTTCTAAAATCCCGAATCCCGGGATTTGTAAAACCCAGTCCCGTTTGGCATCCCTAGCTATGACGATGTTTTCATTAGCACTGATAAGTCAGCACTGACGATATTTACATCAGTGCTGATTAATCAGCTATGACGATGTTTTCACCAGCGTTGACGATGTTTTCGTCAGCACTGACGATATTTACATCAGTGCTGATTAATCAGCTATGACGATGTTTTCATCAGCACTGACGATGTTTTCATCAGCGTTGACGATGTTTTCGTCAGCACTGACGATATTTACATCAGTGCTGATTAATCAGCTATGACGATGTTTTCATCAGCACTGACGATGTTTTCATCAGCACAGATTATTCAGCACTGACGATGTTTTCATCAGCACTGACGATGTTTTCATCAGCACTGAAGATGTTTTCATCAGCACTGACGATGTTTTCATCAGCACTGACGATGTTTTCATCAGTACTGACGATGTTTACATCAGCACTGATTAGTCAGCACTGACGATGTTTTCATCAGTACTGACGATGTTTACATCAGCACTGATTAGTCAGCACTGACGATGTTTTCATCAGCACTGACGATGTTTTCATCAGTACTGACGATGTTTTCATCAGTACTGACGATGTTTTCATCAGCACTGATTAATCAGCACTGACGATGTTTTCATCAGCACTGACGATGTTTACATCAGCACTGATTAGTCAGCACTGACGATGTTTTCATCAGCACTGACGATGTTTTTATCAGTACTGACGATATTTACATCAGCACTGACGATGTTTTCAACAGTACTGACGATGTTTTCATCAGTACTGACGATGCACAGTGGGGGATCTGAAAAAAAAGTGGAAATAAATCTGTATCTTCTAAACGAATAGATCGATTTTAATAAAATTTCCTATGGCTATAGAGGAGGTGTTGATAAGTTTAAGTTTTGAATTTGGACTTAAACAACCAAGGGGGGGCCGAGCCACAATGCCCCAAAGTGGGGCATCTCGGGTATACCTTTCCCGATTTTCTTGAAGTGGCTTTTTTTGAATTAACAACAAATTTATTACTAACCTTAAGAAAGAAATGTTAAAAAATATTTACTGGGTCAAAAGTTATGTGCATTCAAACTTTAAAAAAATAAAAAGTCGTTTTTCCGCCATTTTTTTTCGAAAAAAGTAACTACATTAATTTTAAATTATACAGAAAACGAGAAAAAGATAAATAATGTGTTTATATTTTTCTGAAAGGTAACATTTTGGGAAATATTATTAAAGCTAAATAATATCATAATTTGTATTATTGCGTGGTCCAAAACCTTCCGAAGTAGACCTATTTTTTATGAAAATTTAAACTTTAGACAACATATTCTAAAATCGCATAGCTGCTTTAAAAAAATTAAGACCTGTTTTGTATGTCCCAATCTGTTCTTCAATATTATGCAAAGGGATTTCATAGCCCCGAGCTTGGTGCCTTCAATAGATACAAAAATCAAAAAAATCCCAATTTTGGGATTTTTGAAAAGTTTTTTGGGAATTGTGGGATTGTCAAAAACAATTCACTTATTTCTTTTTCACTTTTGTATTTCGATCAAAAGTTTCTATATATGTCTAAAGTTTCATTAAAAATGATTCATAAACAAAATTTTTATTGCATTTTCAATATTGAAATTTTCCAGAAAAATCAGCTACCATTTTTTATTCCCATATTTTTGAAAAAAGTCTTCTATCATTTTTTAAATTTTGAAAATTTTTTTATATTTTTGAAAATAGGACATAATTTCCTACACGTTGATATAAAATATGTATATCTTTTCTTTTCCACTAGTCTCATTAATGGCTTCAAAACCCATAACTCACAGTAATTAGCTTCATCTTATAGTGTTCTCCGGTGTTTGGTTATGCAAAAGTCAAGATTTTATAATTTTCTGTATATTGTTGATTTTGAATCCATAAATTTGACTAGTGGAAAAGAAAAGATATACATATTATATATCAACGTGTAGGAAATTATGTCCTATTTTTAAAAATATTAAAAAATTTTAAAAATTAAAAAAATGATAGAAGACTTTTTTCAAAAATATGGGAATAAAAAATGGTAGCTGATTTTTCTGGAAAATTTCAATATTTAAAATGCAATAATATTTAGCTTTAATAATATTTCCCAAAATGTTACCTTTCAGAAAAATATAAACACATTATTTATCTTTTTCTCATTTTCTGTATAATTTAAAATTAATGTAGTTACTTTTTTCGAAAAAAAAATGGCGGAAAAACGACTTTTTTATTTTTTTAAAGTTTGAATGCACATAACTTTTGACCCAGTAAATATTTTTTAACATTTCTTTCTTAAGGTTTGTAATAAATCAGTTGTTAATTCAAAAAAAGCCACTTCAAGAAAATCGGGAAAGAATTGGATCCGTTATTAGCAAAATAGCAGACCAAGGTAGGCAAAAAAATAAAATTTTACTTTTCAAATGCGAATAACTCGTGAACTATAAGAGATAATATACGGCTAAAGCAATGTTTTTTGTAGATCTCGTCTAGTACATTCCATATATATAAAAATCTTTCAAATCGGATCGCAAACAAAAATTTGGCATCATTTTTAATTTTTGGTATACCCGAGATGCCCCACTTTGGGGCATTGTGGCTCGGCCCCCCCTTGGTTGTTTAAGTCCAAATTCAAAACTCAAACTTATCAACACCTCCTCTATAGCCATAGGAAATTTTATTAAAATCGAGCTATTCGTTTAGAAGTTACAGATTTATTTCCACTTTTTTTTTCAGATCCCCCACTGTGCGATGTTTTCATCAGTACTGACGATGTTTTCATCAGTACTGACGATGTTTTCATCAGTACTGACGATGTTTTCATCAGTACTGACGATGTTTACATCAGCACTGATTAGTCAGCACTGACGATGTTTTCATCAGCACTGACGATGTTTTCATCAGCACTGACGATGTTTTCATCAGTACTGACGATGTTTTCATCAGCACTGATTAGTCAGCACTGACGATGTTTTCATCAGCACTGACGATGTTTTCATCAGCACTGACGATGTTTTCATCAGCACTGACGATGTTTTCATCAGTACTGACGATGTTTTCATCAGCAATGATTAGTCAGCACTGACGAAGTTTTCATCAGCACTGACGATGTTTTCATCAGCACTGACGATGTTTTCATCAGCACTGACGATGTTTTCATCAGCACTGACGATGTTTTCATCAGCACTGACGATGTTTTCATCAGCACTGACGATGTTTTCATCAGCACTGACGATGTTTTCATCAGTACTGACGATGTTTTCATCAGTACTGACGATTTTTTCATCAGTACTGACGATGTTTTCATCAGTACTGACGATGTTTTCATCAGTACTGACGATGTTTTCATCAGCACTGATAACTCAGCACTGACGATGTTTTCATCAGCACTGACGATGTTTTCATCAGTACTGACGATGTTTTCATCAGTACTGACGATGTTTTCATCAGTACTGACGATGTTTACATCAGCACTGATTAGTCAGCACTGACGATGTTTTCATCAGCACTGACGATGTTTTCATCAGCACTGACGATGTTTTCATCAGTACTGACGATGTTTTCATCAGCACTGACGATGTTTTCATCAGTACTGACGATGTTTTCATCAGCACTGACGATGTTTTCATCAGCACTGACGATGTTTTCATCAGTACTGACGATGTTTTCATCAGTACTGACGATGTTTTCATCAGTACTGACGATGTTTTCATCAGCACTTATTAGTCAGCACTGACGATATTTACATCAGCACTGATTTATCAGCACTGACGATGTTTTCATCAGCACTGACGATGTTTTCATCAGCACTGACGATGTTTTCATCAGTACTGACGATGTTTTCATCAGCACTGACGATGTTTTCATCAGTACTGACGATGTTTTCATCAGCACTTATTAGTCAGCACTGACGATATTTACATCAGCACTGATTTATCAGCACTGACGATGTTTTCATCAGCACTGACGATGTTTTCATCAGTACTGACGATGTTTTCATCAGCACTGATTAATCAGCTATGACGATGTTTTCATCAGCGCTGATTAGTCAGCACTGAGGATATTTACATCAGTGCTTATTAATCAGCTATGACGATGTTTTCATCAGCACTGAGTAGTCACCACTGACGATATTTACATCAGCACTGATTAGTCAGCACTGATCAGTAACCATTCAGTGCAGCATCGAATAATAATTAAGTGTATTATTACATACTCAATCATGCAAGTTATTGTGACAATCATATATATGATTGTTTTAACCATATATATTATTGCGGCACTCTACTTGTACCATCACTCTGTTAAAGATTAATTATATTATTGCTATTTTTTAAAATACTATTTTAATAGTATTTTACCAATTTTACCCGTTTTCCCCCTGTTTACCCCTTTCTGCTCCAAGTATTGAAAAAAGTTATAGCCTATTGACGCTTCCAAGTAAGGATCTATCTACGTTCCAAATTTCAATAATATCGATTCAGCCGTTTAGGCGTGATGCTCAAACAAACAAACAAACAAACAAACAAACAAACAAACAAACAAACAAACAAACAAACAAACAAACAAACAAACAAACAAACAAACAAACAAACAAACAAACAAACAAACAAACAAACAAACAAACAAACAAACAAACAAACAAACAAACAAACAAACAAACAAACAAACAAACAAACAAACAAACAAACAAACAAACAAACAAACAAACAAACAAACAAACAAACAAACAAACAAACAAACAAACAAACAAACAAACAAACAAACAAACAAACAAACAAACAAACAAACAAACAAACAAACAAACAAACAAACAAACAAACAAACAAACAAACAAACAAACAAACAAACAAACAAACAAACAAACAAACAAACAAACAAACAAACAAACAAACAAACAAACAAACAAACAAACAAACAAACAAACAAACAAACAAACAAACAAACAAACAAACAAACAAACAAACAAACAAACAAACAAACAAACAAACAAACAAACAAACAAACAAACAAACAAACAAACAAACAAACAAACAAACAAACAAACAAACAAACAAACAAACAAACAAACAAACAAACAAACAAACAAACAAACAAACAAACAAACAAACAAACAAACAAACAAACAAACAAACAAACAAACAAACAAACAAACAAACAAACAAACAAACAAACAAACAAACAAACAAACAAACAAACAAACAAACAAACAAACAAACAAACAAACAAACAAACAAACAAACAAACAAACAAACAAACAAACAAACAAACGAACAAACAAACAAACAAACAAATAAACAAACAAACTTACAAAGACATTTATATATTTATATAGATGTAGCACATTTCTGTTGAATTTAATGTGGATAGCAACATTTTTAAGATATTTATGTTAGTTAAAGTGATTTTCGGAAGCGGGCCTTAAATGGGAGCTTTGACTAATTACTTATGTACCGATCATCATACTATTTCGTGGCATGACTTCCGATAAAGTCCAATTTCGGGAGGACATTTGTATGGGGGCTAGGTGAAATAATGGACCAATTTCAGCCAGTTTCAATATGCTTCGTCCTTGGGCTGAAGAAAATGTACGACAGTAGAGTGCTCCAAAAAAATAAAATTGCAAATCTTGAACGGCCTTCCCTCTAGAATAGTTCCATGTATTGTAGAAACACGTTGTGTAAAATAATTGGATGATAGGTGCCGCAACGACGCTGAAGTTTTGAGGTGCATTTACAAGAGGAAAACAGTTTTTTCGTCCATACAATCTTAGAGCACTCTAATGGACAGCCAGCCAGCCAACCAGACGGATGGACGGACGGACATAGTTTAAACGACTCAGAGCTAGTTTCTTACTTGTCAGTTAAACATAGCTTAACACGCTGTTATATTAAACCAGAAATATATTTAGCCGGGATTTAACCAATGATTGTGTTTCTCACTAGTGGATCGCTTGTCAATTTTGTTAGCATTGCCATACTTTTCAGTCAAATCACATGTGCATTTCTCAAAATGTTTCATATAAATATGGCAATACTTTAAATTTTATAGGAAAAAGCAACCGCGTACATAACTTTTTCTTTGTAAATTTTAACTTTGTAAAAGAAAAAGTGACATTAAAGTTTATAAATTGTATATTAATAATTATATTGATGTTAATAAAGCGAATCAAAATAAAAAGCTGCTGTGCTGAATTGTTTATTTTGTTTTTCAGATGTTTGTGCTTTGGCATTTTATACTTAGGTTTAACTCGCCAATGATGCTCAGTTAAACCTAGATTATATACTAAATAAACAATAAGTGCGAAACATAATTTTTAGTTTAATCTAGGTTTAGACGAAGAATGTAGATTATCTTTATCCCAGAAACTAGCTCTCAGAAATTGATTCCGAGATAGGTATACTTTAAGGTGGGTGTTATGTGTTAGACTAATATTTGTGGGCGTTACAAACATATGCCTTCTCCACTATTGTGGTGTAGGGTATACAAAAACTTTGTGGTATAATGTTCAATAGCTAAGTGAGAATAAGTGACACTTAAGGACTGAGATCGAAAAATGTTTAACATACACATATATGTTAATAAAAATGAAACCACTTAACTTACAGTTTTTTAATTATTGTTACAATTTAAAAAAAAAAAATATTTTTATAGTTCTAATCACTAATGATGAAATTTTGAACCTTTTTCGGAAAGCCTTCCATTATGGTTTTTATAGTGCTTAATGTCACTTTGTTCGAACAAGTGACCAATATCTCTCCACTGGCCTTAGCTCCAGGCATTTTGGAGGATTTGCCTCTCTTGGTACAAATATCAGATTATTGTTCTTGTACCACTCAAGACCTTTCTTGCCATAGTGACAGATGCCAAATCAGGCCAAAAATAAGTGGACACACTAAGAAGTCTTATGAATGGAAGTATCCTTTTTTGTAAACATTCCTTGATGTAAATTTCGGTATTTATAGAGCCATTTGTAACAAATGTTTGGCTTTTTTGCCGCAACTGCCTATTGCTTACCATGCCAAGAACTTTTTGGGAAAATTTTCGGCTTTTGGATCCTAAACTTTTCTTCAACATTCCCTCGAGCATCAGAAACATAAGAAATTGACCCAGAAGCTGCGAAAAAATTTCCATACTTACATTTTGTCATCCATTATGCAGCAGGTATATATTTTGTAT
This sequence comes from Calliphora vomitoria, assembly GCA_942486065.2. Taxonomy (NCBI): domain Eukaryota; kingdom Metazoa; phylum Arthropoda; class Insecta; order Diptera; family Calliphoridae; genus Calliphora; species Calliphora vomitoria. The sequence continues at coordinate 118,161,885 of OW818030.2, read as the reverse complement.
AAAATTTGACTTCAATTTCCATGTCTGTCTTTGGCCTCTAAATTTTTAGCAGAGTTCCTGTCAGGAAATTTTTGAGCCTTGTATGCTTTTTAACCTTTATTGGCTTTAACTTTTCGTACCAAATAGTCCGAGCACTGAGCTAACCGGGCTGCTTTCCTACCGGTTGTTGAGAGCTCTTTTGAAAATGCTTTCTATTTTTTTGGCTTTAGAAACATCATGTGGACCATTCCTTCTCCTTGAACCAGATTTTCTATCAACGGACAAGTTCTCCCGATACTGTTTAATAACATTGGAATCAGTTTGACAGCAGATCTTTGATTGTGTGGCCAACTTTTTGTAGAACGCACTTTTTTCTGTTCACTCATTTTAATCAGATTAACAACAAATGAATATAATTGACATTAAACATAATAACTGATATGCTTTACAAATGTAACTTGATAAAAAAATCAAATATATACTTAAGTTAAAAGTTTTAATGAATAATTTCGATCTCAGTCCTTAGTTCAATTCTCCAGAATTTGCTATTTCTAGTTCATTTCTCGAGAGTTTGCTTTTTATAGTTCAATTCTGGAGAATATGCTATTTATTAATCAATTATCCAGAATTTGTTATTTATGGTTCAATTCTCCAGAATTTTATATTTATAGTAAATTGGTTCCATTTTTAAGCGTATTAAGTAGAATGTTTAAACATTATTTGTCTTATATTTTCAGTGTTTGTTTTTTCTGTTTATGGTCGTCAGTAATTGTTGTTTTTCATCTGGCATGTATCAGCATGTATAAAACCAATTACCATACTAAAACAGTTTAATATTGTCACTGATTTACAGATGTTATGTTTAAACTGCCTTTAAATTACAATACAAATTAGTCTTATTAAACGACCATTTAAAACTTCAGCTGATTTAGTAGTCATTAGAGTAACATTAGAATAACAGTCACACACAGGGTTTGATACAGAATTACTGTGTTTAAGCGGTGTTTTAGGGAAGTGATAAAGAAAAGTCAACATTAAATTAGAGAAGAGTTACAATCGAGTGCTTGTTGGAGGGTTACTTTAGTCTTCAAATTAGAGCTTAGCCAAAGATAATGATTGATATAGAGTAACAATATTTTAGCTAAATATTTAATAGTGTTTAGTAATATAACTAACTAGCTTGACCCGGTGCGCTTCGCTACCCCTGTCGTAGTCTATGTTGGAAATTTCAATAAAATCGTTTCGGCCGTTTAGTATATTAAGAACTAAAGGTTTTAATTGCAAATAACTTTTAAACTGCCTTACCAATTTTTACACTATTAGTCTCATAGTAATCCTAAAAATCCTTTTACTATGAACTACCATATGTACTCAATACAGTTTTGTTATGGATTTCTCACTGTTATAAAGTTCAGAATACGGGTATAAACATGAAATATCGTTTGTGCCAAATTTATTTTAATTCAATGCATTAGTTTTTTGTTTGATATATTTTAATATATATATATTAACGAAAAAAAAAATAGTTTTTATTGTTGAATTTTGTATTTTTTTACGTTTAACTAAAATCTCGAAGTCCCGAAAACTCTCGAAATCACGAAAAATCCCGGGATGCCGAAAAATCCCGGGGTCCCGAAAAATCCCGGGATTTACATTTCTAAAATCCCGAATCCCGGGATTTGTAAAACCCAGTACCGTTTGGCATCCCTAGCTATGACGATGTTTTCATCAGCACTGACGATGTTTACATCAGTGCTGATTAATCAGCTATGACGATGTTTTCATCAGCACTGACGATGTTTACATCAGCACTGATTAGTCAGCACTGACGATATTTACATCAGCACTGATTAATCAGCTATGACGATGTTTTCATCAGCACTGATTAGTCAGCACTGACGATGTTTTCATCAGTACTGACGATGTTTTCATCAGCACTGACGATATTTACATCAGCACTGATTAGTCAGCACTGACGATGTTTTCATCAGCACTGACGATATTTACATCAGCACTGATTAATCAGTTATGACGATGTTTTCATCAGCACTGATTAGTCAGCACTGACGTTGTTTTCATCAGCACTGACGATGTTGAAATTAGCACTGACGATGTTTTCATCAGTACTGACGATATTTACATCAGCACTGATTAATCAGCTATGACGATGTTTTCATCAGCACTGACGATGTTTTCATCAGCACTGACGATGTTTTCATCAGCACTGATTAGTCAGCACTGACGATATTTACATCAGCACTGATTAATCAGCTATGACGATGTTTTCTCCAGCACTGATTAGTCAGCACTGACGATGTTTTCATCAGCACTGACGATGTTTTCATCAGCACTGACAATGTTTTCATCAGCACTGACAATGTTTTCATCAGCACTGATTAGTCAGCACTGATGATGTTTTCATCAGTACTGACGATGTTTAAATCAGCACTGACGATGTTTTCATCAGCACTGATTAGTCAGCACTGACGATGTTTAAATCAGCACTGACGATGTTTTCATCAGCACTGACGATATTTACATCAGCACTGATTAATCAGCACTGACGATGTTTTCATCAGCACTGACGATATTTACATCAGCACTGATTAATCAGCTATGACGATGTTTTCATCAGCACTGACGATATTTTCATTAGCACTGACGATGTTTTCATCAGCACTGACGATGTTTTCATCAGCACTGACGATGTTTTCATCAGCACTGACGATGTTTTCATCAGCACTGACAATGTTTTCATCAGCACTGATTAGTCAGCACTGACGATGTTTAAATCAGCACTGACGATGTTTTCATCAGCACTGACGATGTTTTCATCAGCACTGACGATGTTTTCATCAGCACTGACGATGTTTTCATCAGCACTGACGATGTTTTCATCAGCACTGATTAATCAGCTATGACGATGTTTTCATCAGCACTGATTAGTCAGCACTGACGATGTTTTCATCAGCACTGACAATGTTTTCATCAGCACTGACAATGTTTTCATCAGCACTGATTAGTCAGACGTTGTTTTCATCAGCACTGACGATGTTTTCATCAGCACTGACGATGTTTTCATCAGCACTGCCGATGTTTTCATCAGCACTGACGATGTTTTCATCAGCACTGACGATGTTTAAGTCAGCACTGACGATATTTACATCAGCACTGATTAATCAGCTATGACGATGTTTTCATCAGCACTGATTAGTCAGCACTGACGATGTTTTCATCAGCACTGACAATGTTTTCATCAGCACTGATTAGTCAGCACAGACGTTGTTTTCATCAGCACTGACGATGTTTTCATCAGCACTGACGATGTTTTCATCAGCACTGACGATGTTTTCATCAGCACTGACGATGTTTTCATCAGCACTGACGATATTTACATCAGCACTAATTAATCAGCTATGACGATGTTTTCATCAGCACTGAGTCAGCACTGACGTTGTTTTCATCAGCACTGACGATGTTTAAATCAGCACTGACGATGTTTTCATCAGCACTGACGATGTTTTCATCAGCACTGACAATGTTTTCATCAGCACTGATTAGTCAGCACTGACGATATTTACATCAGCACTGATTAATCAGCTATGACGATGTTTTCATCAGCACTGACGATATTTTCATCAGCACTGACGATGTTTTCATCAGCACTGACGATGTTTTCATCAGCACTGACGATGTTTTCATCAGCACTGATTAGTCAGCACTGACGATGTTTAAATCAGCACTGACGATGTTTTCATCAGCACTGACGATATTTTCATCAGCACTGACGATGTTTTCATCAGCACTGATTAGTCAGCACTGACGATGTTTAAATCAGCACTGATTAATCAGCTATGACGATGTTTTCATCAGCACTGACAATGTTTTCGTCAGCACTGACAATGTTTTCATCAGCACTGACAATGTTTTCATCAGCACTGACGATGTTTTCATCAGCACTGACAATGTTTTCATCAGCACTGATTAGTCAGCACTGACGATGTTTAAATCAGCACTGACGATGTTTTCATCAGCACTGATTAATCAGCTATGACGATGTTTTCATCAGCACTGACGATGTTTTCATCAGCACTGACAATGTTTTCATCAGCACTGACAATGTTTTCATCAGCACTGATTAGTCAGCACAGACGTTGTTTTCATCAGCACTGACGATGTTTTCATCAGCACTGACGATGTTTTCATCAGCATTGACAATGTTTTCATCAGCATTGACGATGTTTTCATCAGTACTGACGATGCTTTCATCAGCACTGACGATATTTACATCAGCACTGACGATGTTTTCATCAGTACTGACGATGTTTTCATCAGCACTGACGATATTTACATCAGCACTGATTAATCAGCTATGACGATGTTTTCATCAGCACTGACGATGTTTTCATCAGCACTGACGATATTTACATAAGCACTGATTAATCAGCTATGACGATGTTTTCATCAGCACTGATTAGTCAGCACTGACGTTGTTTTCATCAGCACTGACGATGTTTAAATCAGCACTGACGATGTTTTCATCAGCACTGATTAGTCAGCACTGACGATATTTACATCAGCACTGATTAATCAGCTATGACGATGTTTTCATCAGCACTGACGATGTTTTCATCAGCACTGACGATATTTACATAAGCACTGATTAATCAGCTATGACGATGTTTTCATCAGCACTGATTAGTCAGCACTGACGATGTTTTCATCAGCACTGACGATGTTTTCATCAGCTCTGACGATGTTTTCATCAGCACTGACGATATTTTCATCAGCACTGACGATGTTTTCATCAGCACTGACGATGTTTTCATCAGCACTGACGATGTTTTCATCAGCACTGACGATGTTTTCATCAGCACTGACAATGTTTTCATCAGCACTGATTAGTCAGCACTGACGATGTTTAAATCAGCACTGACGATGTTTTCATCAGCACTGATTAATCAGCTATGACGATGTTTTCATCAGCACTGACAATGTTTTCATCAGCACTGACGTTGTTTTCATCAGCACTGACGATGTTTTCATCAGCACTGACGATGTTTTCATCAGCACTGACGATATTTACATCAGCACTGAATAATCAGCTATGACGATGTTTTCATCAGCACTGACTAGTCAGCACTGACGTTGTTTTCATCACCACTGACGATGTTTAAGTCAGCACTGACGACGTTTTCATCAGCACTGACGATGTTTTCATCAGCACTGACGATGTTTTCATCAGCACTGACGATGTTTTCATCAGCACTGACGATGTTTTCATCAGTACTGACGATGTTTTCATCAGCACTGATTAATCAGCTATGACGATATTTACATCAGAACTGATTAATCAGCTATGACGATGTTTTTATCAGCACTGAGTAGTCAGCACTGACGACGTTTTCATCAGCACTGACGATGTTTTCATCAGCACTGACGATGTTTTCATCAGCACTGACAATGTTTTCATCAGCACTGACGATATTTACATCAGCACTGATTAATCAGCTATGACGATGTTTTCATCAGCACTGACGATGTTTTCATCAGCACTGACGATATTTACATAAGCACTGATTAATCAGCTATGACGATGTTTTCATTAGCACTGATTAGTCAGCACTGACGATGTTTTCATCAGCACTGACGATGTTTTCATCAGCTCTGACGATGTTTTCATCAGCACTGACGATATTTTCATCAGCACTGACGATGTTTTCATCAGCACTGACGATGTTTTCATCAGCACTGACGATGTTTTCATCAGCACTGACGATGTTTTCATCAGCACTGACAATGTTTTCATCAGCACTGATTAGTCAGCACTGACGATGTTTAAATCAGCACTGACGATGTTTTCATCAGCACTGATTAATCAGCTATGACGATGTTTTCATCAGCACTGACAATGTTTTCATCAGCACTGACGTTGTTTTCATCAGCACTGACGATGTTTTCATCAGCACTGACGATGTTTTCATCAGCACTGACGATATTTACATCAGCACTGATTAATCAGCTATGACGATGTTTTCATCAGCACTGACTAGTCAGCACTGACGTTGTTTTCATCACCACTGACGATGTTTAAGTCAGCACTGACGACGTTTTCATCAGCACTGACGATGTTTTCATCAGCACTGACGATGTTTTCATCAGCACTGACGATGTTTTCATCAGCACTGACGATGTTTTCATCAGTACTGACGATGTTTTCATCAGCACTGATTAATCAGCTATGACGATATTTACATCAGAACTGATTAATCAGCTATGACGATGTTTTTATCAGCACTGAGTAGTCAGCACTGACGATGTTTTCATCAGCACTGACGATGTTTTCATCAGCACTTATTAATCAGCTATGACGATGTTTTCATCAGCACTGATTAGTCAGCACTGACGTTGTTTTCATCAGCACTGACGATGTTTAAGTCAGCACTGACGATGTTTTCATCAGCACTGACGATGTTTTCATCAGCACTGACGATGTTTTCATCAGCACTGACGATGTTTTCATCAGCACTGATTAGTCAGCACTGACGATATTTACATCAGCACTGATTAATCAGCTATGACGATGTTTTCATCAGCACTGACGATGTTTTCATCAGCACTGACGATATTTACATAAGCACTGATTAATCAGCTATGACGATGTTTTCATCAGCACTGATTAGTCAGCACTGACGTTGTTTTCATCAGCACTGACGATGTTTAAATCAGCACTGACGATGTTTTCATCAGCACTGATGATGTTTTCATCAGCACTGATTAGTCAGCACTGACGATATTTACATCAGCACTGATTAATCAGCTATGACGATGTTTTCATCAGCACTGACGATGTTTTCATCAGCACTGACGATATTTACATAAACACTGATTAATCAGCTATGACGATGTTTTCATCAGCACTGATTAGTCAGCACTGACGATGTTTTCATCAGCACTGACGATGTTTTCATCAGCTCTGACGATGTTTTCATCAGCACTGACGATGTTTTCATCAGCACTGACAATGTTTTCATCAGCACTGACGATATTTACATCAGCACTGATTAATCAGCTATGACGATGTTTTCATCAGCACTGATGTAGTTTTCATCAGCACTGACGATGTTTTCATCAGCACTGACGATATTTACATCAGCACTGATTAGTCAACACTGACGATGTTTTCATCAGCACTGACGATATTTACATCAGCACTGACGATGTTTTCATCAGTACTGACGATGTTTTCATCAGCACTGATTAATCAGCTATGACGATATTTACATCAGCACTGATTAATCAGCTATGACGATGTTTTTATCAGCACTGATTAGTCAGCACTGACGATGTTTTCATCAGCACTGACGATGTTTTCATCAGCACTGACGATGTTTTCATCAGCACTGACGATGTTTTCATCAGCACTGACGATGTTTTCATCAGCACTGACGATATTTACATCAGCACTGATTAATCAGCTATTGCGATGTTTTCATCAGTACTGACGATGTTTTCATCAGCACTGATTAATCAGCTATGACGATATTTACATCAGCACTGATTAATCAGCTATGACGATGTTTTTATCAGCACTGATTGGTCAGCACTGACGATGTTTTCATCAGCACTGACGATGTTTTCATCAGCACTGACGATGTTTTCATCAGCACTGACAATGTTTTCATCAGCACTGACGATATTTACATCAGCACTGATTAATCAGCACTGATGTTGTTTTCATCAGCACTGATTAATCAGCTATGACGATGTTTTCATCAGCACTGATTAATCAGCTATGACGATGTTTTCATCAGCACTGATTAGTCAGCACTGACGATATTTACATCAGTGCTGATTAATCAGCTCTGACGATGTTTTCATCAGCACTGATTAGTCAGCACTGACGATATTTACATCAGCACTGATTAGTCAGCACTGATCAGTAATCATTCAGTGCAGCATCGAATAATAATTAAGTGATTATTACATACTCAATCATGCAAGTTATTGTGACAATCATATATATGATTGTTTTAACCATATATATTATTGCGGCACTCTACTTGTACCATCACTCTGTTAAAGATTAATTATATTATTGCTATTTTTGAAAATACTATTTTAATAGTATTTTACCAATTTTACCCGTTTTCCCCCTGTTTACCCCTTTCTGCTCCAAGTATTGAAAAAAGTTATAACCTATTGACGCTTCCAAGTACGGATCTATCTACGTTCCAAATTTCAATAAAATCGATTCAGCCGTTTAGGCGTGATGCTCAAACAAACAAACAAACAAACAAACAAACTTACAAAGACATTTATATATTTATATAGATATAGATAACAACTAGTACTTAAATAAGATCCCTTAGCTGTATTCAAATAAACCTACATATAGTGTGCATATTTAAATTAAAATTTAATCTTTATAATATAATCTTGATGTTATCTTGACCTTATTCTTATTTAATTACAGCTATTTTTATAGCAATTTAAAAGCTATTTCAAAAGCATATTTTATCTCTTATGCTCGTTCTTGCTATAAGGTTAAGAGGAAATAAAGAAAACAAATTTAATCATAATATTTTAAAATGAAAAGTGAATCTGTAATTTAATTGTCTAATGCAAGTGTAAAATTAAACAAATTCATTTAATGTTTTACTCTGCTACATTACGCTACGCTCCACTTCCAACCCACTCATATTACTTACAGTTTCATTTAATGTCCCTGAAAAAAATAAAATGGAAAACTTACTACGTGTAGTTGGTACTATGTACTCTGCACTCTCTGTACACTGGCACTTACTTACTTACACGCGTACGTTTGCCTGCATAAACAGACATTGCAACATAAACTTGTGCGATCATGCAACATTTATGTGCCAGTAACGACAATGGCAACTACAAGTGTGTTAGTATGTATTTTTATTTATTTCTTTTTTTGTATTATGAATAGCAAGGTTTTCAGGATTTTCTTTTTATTATTTTATGTTTTAAATGTAAGAGGGAAATTTGTATATGAAAACAAGGAATAGTTGTATTACGAAACTTTGTGTGTAAAGAGGAGCAAAGTGTATGGTAAGAGAGTGTTTGTATGTGTGTGTGTGTTTGAACGATGTATCTTGTTCATGATGTAAGATAAATATTAACTTACATCCTTAAGGTAAATTGCGTATTTTCTTCCTTCTTTCATTTTCTTTGTTGTTCTTTATTTTTATACTTTACCTTATGGAATTTTTATAAAATAAAAATTTATATTTATATGTATGCATTTGTGTGTGGGGGGGATATCAGGAAACATTTAAACTTACATAGATGCGATGAAAGGTATAGCAGCTAGCACTATGGGCTAAATAAGTTAGTCTAACATATTTGTATTAACTACCTAATACTAGAAATTTGTCCAAGAATTTATTTATATGTTTGGCTCAAATAACAAAGAGCAACAAAATCGAAAAAATTTTAGAGGCTTTTTAAACCACTACACTATGTATTGTGGTTCCAGTAATACAAATATGGTCAAAATTTTAAATTCTATGGAGAGGTTTTGTGAATTTTGTTCAACGTTTCTCCATATAATTAATGATAACATAAAAACAGTTAGTCCGATTTTATTAAAATAAACTTAAAAAAGTTGAGATTTACATAACATTTAATCCGTTTATATATTGCGTTTCAATCGGCTCAGTATTTTCGGAGTTATAATAACAAATTGAAGCAAAAAATATATTTTTTACGTAAAAATAGCAAATTTTTTTGTTAAAAAAAATCATAAAAATCTAAAACGGCAGAAATTGTTCAGATTTATGTCTTTATCGCTAAACTACATATAATACCTACAAAATGAGATATCCGTCATGCAAAATTGATTGATTCTTTTCGAATTTATTTACAATTAAGTGAATTCGCTCATTTTCACAAAATTTTAGTCTTTTGTTTGATATACATAAAATTAAGTAGTTAATGTTCTTCTTTCGATTGATTGAATTTTGAAAACATTTTCCCCATGCTATGTACAAATTTTTACTTATATAAAGCGTTTCAATCAGCTCAGTAGTTTTTGAGTGATAATAACAAATTGAAGCAAAAAATATATTTTTTTACGTGAAAATAGCAAATTTATTTGTTTTAAAAAAATCATAAAAAATCAAAAACGGCAGAAATTGTTAGATTTATAGCTTTATGGCAAAGGTATATGTAATATGAACAAATTGAGATATCGCTCATAAAAATTGATTGATTCTTTTCAAATTTATTCACAATTAAGTGAATGCATGCAATATATGAAAAACCGTACAAATTTTTCAAAGGGGGTAAGGGTTGCGGAACTTCTTAGGAGTAAATAAAGGCTTCTTATATAAGTATTTGCTATGGTTGAAAACCTTAGGACTTGAAGATTGATATTTTAGTAAAATTAAATAATTTTATATATTTTTGGTACGTAATTTTCTTTGAAAACCTAAAAAATATAATATGGTGATTTTCCATGAAGAAACGCTTTTGCATTCAATATAGTCCCGAAGAAAATTTTTTTCTACAAAAGATAACATATATGGGCCTTTTTGGGAAAAAACTTTAAAAATACGTCACTTTTTGCATGTTCCAACTTTGGATGCGTTTAACTTTTTATGGGGCCAATATAACTGTTGGCAAGTTTTTTTTACTTTATTTAGAATTTCGTCACCAATATAGCTGACATTTTAGAAAAAAAATCGATCCTCCGTAGGCCTGCCACATCCAAAAACCCATGAAAACATTGAGCAAAATTTAAAAAAAAAAGTAAATAAACCTAAATATCTCTTCAACTAACCTATATATGTAAGCATATATTTTGTAGATCTACTTAAGCACTATTTATATTTTAAATTTCACCTCATTCGGATCATAAATGGATTTTGGTCGATTAAAAAAAAAAAAAAAAAAATGCTAGCCGAGGTGACCAACTTTGAGAGGCAACTGGCCCCTATTAGCGCTAGAAAACTGAACAATTGCAAATCACCTCAAAAATACCTCAGCTCCAACCATATACAATTACAATTTCGTAACAATATCTCAAATAGTTCCCGAGATACCGAATTATTTCCAAATAGTAACGTTTTTAAACCACTGTGCTCCGGTCAAATAAATAAATAAAGTTTACGAAGAGTTAAGAGGTTTTATCCAATCTCCAAGCGTTTCCTGTCATGGGATCGAGTAGCCAATATATTTTATTAAATTGGGAGGGAATTGTATTCTCGCTAGCTGTAATATAAATTGTGTCCATTGAATATCAGAGGTGTTCTGTGGTTGTACCCAAACCCTTATTATATTGTTACGTTTTAACCTTTTTAAAACGTTAGTTTATTTCCTTTAAATAAACCGGATACTTTTGATTGCAAATTAAAGCAGTTTGTAGTTTAAAATTGTAACAACTCTTTATTTATTTAAAATGAACAACAATTCAAATAGTCACTCAGTGTCTTTATACACGTTTATCAATTCGCAGAAATGCACACACACTTTATAATGTAGAAACTTAAATGTACAAGGCAGTTGATGTTAACTCTAAAAGCGCCTATAATCAACTCAACTCACGACTGCAACCTCTGCCACTATTTATACACACGCCATCTTTCTGGAATCTTCTACAATGCTCTTAATGGACAAACTAGTATGTTCGAATTCTAGAGCTTTCGATATCAATGTTAGTAGTTTAAACATTTACTGTTACCATACTTACAAACAGTGGACGTGTTTATAAACATGATGAATGCTGCAGGCAGTCGTTACAGACTGTTAAATTCAAATCGCTATTGCAAATTCGTAACAATATTCAACATAATTGCTCGTTAAGGTGGTTTTATTCGGGTGAGTTCGTGATTATACCACAGTCAACTACATATAGAACAACCCTAGTGTAAGAGGCTAAATTCGTAAGTTTGTACTGTATTATTGTTTTTGTCGTGGTAAGTGTAAATACGGTTGTAATATAAATAAATACGTGTAGTGTATACGAATAAATACGACTTATAACGTTTATGGAAAATAAAACGGTGTTTTAATTAACTTGTAACGAACTCTAGAAGCCAAGAGCCTTATAGTTCAGAATACAATTCGTTTCAATCTCTACACTTCACTTTGGAACAGAGTATCCGATATTGGCTTGATTTGTTCTTGGCCTCAAAAGGCGAGCAGTTCTTTTCGCTCGGTATCCATATGTTGCCAGAAAGATGGAAAAAGGTCATAGCTAACAATGGACAATTGTTAGAATAGATTTATATTATACAAATGTTTCAAAATAAAAGCTAAAAATTTGTAAATATTTCGCATTTTTAAGACATACACCCAATAGCTGAATTCTCACCAATTTGCTATTTAGAGTAGATATCTCGGAAATTTTCTATTTATAGTTAAATTCTGTAGAATTTGCTATTTACAGTCCAAATGTATAGAATATGTTATTCATGGTTCAATTCTCGAATAATTGATATTTATAATTCAATTCAGGACTGTTTGATATTTATAGGCTAATTCTAACGAATTTGCTATTTATAGCTCAATTCTCACCAAATAGCCATTTGTAGTAGTCATCTCGGTAATTTGATATTTACAGTTAACTTCTCGTGATTTTTCTATTTGTAATTAAATCTTTGAGAATTTGCTATTCATATTACAATTTTCAAAAATTTTCTATTTATAGTTTAATTTTCAAAGATTTAGTATGTCTCGTCAATTTGGTATTAACAGTAATTTCTTAGAGTTGTATTACTATTTCAAATGTATTTCTGTTATATGAAATTTGTGCCCATTGTGCATAAAACGAGATTTGTTTTCCTACACCTGTAGTAGTTTACACGAGGCAATAGTACTTTAAAAGTAGCAGCGTATGTCTCCCACAAAACCCACTGACACTCTCGAACAGTTGTAGCTGCAAACTCCCCCAATTTTCTTAGTTGCTGTGACATTCTGTGGTGTCGTTCTCCTGTATTTCGTTGTTGGCCGTAACACTTTTTTTCTTTTGCTTAAACCCCCAGAGTAGTGTGTAGTTGCGTTTATATTTTTGTGTACCAGTGATACGTTTAAAACCACTTACAGTACCCAACTACAGATTGTTATGCTGAAATTGAAATGGTTATCTTGTTTTTTTTTTGTATTATCATTCGTCTTGTTTTCCATCTTTATATTAAAATTTGTTCTTATGTTTTTTAGAAGCGTCTCCAGCGTTCTCTCCTGTTGTTGTTGTGCTTTGAAACCCAGGTAATTTTGCCAAACAACACTAGACCAGAAGAGAGAAACACAAAATATGTAAATTGAATAATAAATTTCATTAAAATGTAGAAAATAATGTAGTGTTAAATTTCTAACAAGTTTAGAGGTTTTTGCGGTTAAACCAGCTTGTAATGTTTTTTCCATCTATTTCGTTTTATTTGAGTGGCAAGTGTAATATATAAGTTTGTCATTCCGTTTGTAATTTCTACATTTTTCATTTGCGACCCCACAAGTATACATATTCTATATATCGTTATAGATAGCGAAGTCGATATGGCCATGTCCGTCTGTCCGTCTGTATGTTAAAATCAAATCAATAATTTACATACATGATTATTACACCAATATATCCGCTATATACCCGGTTCGGTTGCTATTTATAATCGAGAAAATCGGCCCAAAAATGGCTGTAAGGAAACCTCTATTTTTTAAATATTTTTTTATCTATATCTGGATTACTAAGTCATTTATATAGACAATATGCACGTATATAATGCCTAAGTAATAGGTAAAAATCAGGAAAATTATTTTAAACCCGAATTTTTTTTCAACAAAAAAATTTTTTTTCGTAAAATTTTTTTAAAATTTAAAAGTAAAATTTTTAAAAAAAAATAAAAAAAATTTTTTTTTTAAAAAATTATAAAATAAATTTTGAAAAAAATGGCATATAATTTTTTTTCACTAAAAAATTAAAAAAAAACAGTTTTTCATTTTGTTTACCTAAAAATATCTAAAATTTTTATTTCAAAGTATAATTTGGTGCAGGCCATATGAGATTCGGCACAGCCGAATATAGCTCTCTTACTTGTTTTTATGTAGTTTTTGTATTTTTTTATATTTCATTTTATTTTAATTTCTTTTTGCAGTAAATAGTCATGTTGTGGAGTGTACTTAGTAGGACAGAAAGTAAAGGGGTTATTTTAATACACTAATGAGTTTTGTAATCTAGTGATAAAAAATGTTTAAGAGGTGGATTGAGGGTATAAATATTTAACTGATTGATATGATTACTGGTTTACAAAGGCTTAAATGGCTTAAACATATAAGGGTCATTAACACTTTAATGACATTTTAATTGTGCCTATGAGGTTGTATAACGATTTGGTGGTTTATTTTGGTGGTGAAAAGTTACATTTTGGGACGTATGGAATATTTACCAAAAGTTGTAAATGATCAAATAATAGACCAGAAATTCTTGAAATTTTAAATGTTAAATTTTAATAAATATAAACAATAGCAAATTCTCGGGAATTAAACTGAAAGCAGCTAATTCATAGAAATTTCCCAAAAATAGCAGTCTCAAGAAATTTTCTATATAAAATTCTCGTGAATTGAACTATAAATAACAAATAATAGATAATTGAACTAAGGACTGATATCGAAAAGTTCCTAACATACATATATGTTAATAAAAACCACTAAGCTTACAGTTTTGATTTTTTTTATTTGATTGAAATCATTATTATTACAATTTCCAAAAAAAAAATTTGTATAGTTCTAATCACTAGTGATGAAATTTTGAACCTTTTCCGGAAACCCTTCCATTATGGTTTTTATAGTGATTTCTGTCACTTTGCTCGAACAGGTAGTCCTTCTGCGTTTAAAATCTACCACACTTTTGAACACCTTTTTTGTGCTATTCAATTCTCTTTTGACAAGAGCCCAATAGCTCTCCACTGGCCTTAGCTCCAGGCAGTTTGGAGAATTTGGCTTTTCTTGGTACAAATACCACATTATTGTTCTTGTACCACCCCTCTCTCCCATAGTTACAGAATGCCAAGTCAGGCCAAAAATAAGTGGACACACTAAGAAGTCTTATGAATGGAAGCATCCTTTTTTGAAAACATTCCTTGATGTAAATTTCGGTATTTATAGAGCCCTTTGTAACAAATGTTTGGCTTTTTTGCCGCAACTGCATATTGCTTGCCATACCAAGAACTTTTTGGAAACTTTTGTCTTACTTTGGGGTCCTACACTTTTCTTCAACATTCCCTCGAGCATCAGCAACATAAAATTTTTGAACAGGAAGTTGCGAAAAATCTGTCAGAACATACGTTTCGTCATTCATTATGCAGCAAGAATATATTTTTATAAAACTTGATTTAATTTCTGTGCTTTGTCTTTGGCCTCTAAATTTTTTGCAGAGTTCCTGTCAGGAACTTTTTGAGCCTTGTATGTTTTTAAACCTGTATTAGCTTTAACTTTTCGTACCAAATAGTCTGAGCACTGAGCTAACCGGGCTGCTTTCCTGCCAAAGGTGTTGGAACTCTTTTGAAAATGCTTTCCATTTTTTTGGCTTTAGAAACATCATGTGGACCATTTCTTCTACCTGAACCAGGCTTTCTGTCAACGGACAAGTTCTCCCGGTACTGTTTAATAACATTGGAAACAGTTCGATAGCAGACCTTTGATTGTTTGGCCAACTTTTTGTAGGACCAAGTTGGGTTTTGTTGAAAATATTTAATAATTTTAGTACGCACTTTTTTGTGGTCACTTATTTTAATCAGATTTACAACAAATGAACATAATTGACATTAAACATAATAACTGACATGCTTTACACAGGTAACTTGATAAAAAAATCTAATATTACTTGGGTTAAAAGTTTTAATGTAAAACGTGTGTTAAGAATTTTCGATCTCAGTCCTTATTTATAGTTTAGAATAGAACTATAACTAACAAATTCTTGGGTACTGAACTATAAATAGCGAATTCTTGAGAATTTAACTATTTTTAGCAAATTCTTCAGAATTGAACTATTAATAGCAAATTATCGAGAATTGAACTATAAATAGCAAATTCTTGAAAAATTAACTAGTAATAGCTAATTCTTGAGAATTGAACAGTAAATAGCAAATTCTCGAGAGTGGAACTATAAATAGCAAATTCTTGAGAATTAAATTATAAATAGGAAATCCTTGAGAATTGAACTATTAATAGCAAATTATCGAGAATTGAACTATAAATAGCAAGTTTTCGAGAACTAAACAATAAATGGCAAATTGTTGAGAATTGAACTATTAATAGCAATTTCTTGAGAATTGAACAGTAAATAACAAATTCTCGAGAATTGAACTATAAAAAGCAAATTCATGAGAATTGAACTATAAATAGCAAATCTTCAGAATTGAACTTTAAATAGCAGATTCTCGAGAATTGAGCTGTTAATAGCTTATTCTTTAGAATTGAACTATAAATAGCAAATTCTTGAGAATTAAACTATAAACAGAAAATTTTTGAGAATTGTACTGTAAATAGCAAATGTTCAAGTATTAAACTATAAATAGAAAATTTTCGAGAATTGAAATATAAATAACAAATTCTTCAGAACTGAACTATAAATAGCAAATTCTTCAGACTTGAACTACAAATAGCTAATTCTTGATAATTGAACTATAAATAGCAAATTCTTCAGAATTGAACTATAAATAGCAGATTCTCGAGAATTGAACTATAGATAACAAATTCTTTTGAATTGAACTATAAATAGCAAATCATTAAGAATTGATCTATAAACAGCCAATTCTCGAGAATTGAAGTATAAATAGCAAATTCTTGAGAACTGAACTATAAATAGTCAATTCTTGATAATTGAACTATAAATAGCAAATTCTTAAGAATTGAAACAAAAGTAGCAAATTCTTGAGAATTGAACTACAAATAGCAAATTCTCGAGAATTTAACCATAAATAGCAAATTCTTCAGAATTGAACTTTAAATAGCAGATTCTCGAGAATTGAGCTGTTAATAGCTTATTCTTTAGAATTGAACTATAAATAGCAAGTTCTTGAGAATTGAACAATAAAAAGCAAATTCATGAGAATTGAACTATAAATAGCAAATCTTCAGAATTGAACTTTAAATAGCAGATTCTCGAGAATTGAGCTGTTAATAGCTTATTCTTTAGAATTGAACTATAAATAGCAAATTCTTGAGAATTAAACTATAAACAGAAAATTTTTGAGAATTGTACTGTAAATAGCAAATGTTCAAGTATTAAACTATAAATAGAAAATTTTCGAGAATTGAAATATAAATAACAAATTCTTCAGAACTGAACTATAAATAGCAAATTCTTCAGACTTGAACTACAAATAGCTAATTCTTGATAATTGAACTATAAATAGCAAATTCTTCAGAATTGAACTATAAATAGCAGATTCTCGAGAATTGAACTATAGATAGCAAATTCTTTTGAATTGAACTATAAATAGCAAATCATTAAGAATTGATCTATAAACAGCCAATTCTCGAGAATTGAAGTATAAATAGCAAATTCTTGAGAACTGAGCTATAAATAGTAAATTCTTGAGAATTGAACAATAAATAGCAAATTCTTGATAATTGAACTATAAATAGCAAATTCTTAAGAATTGAAACAAAAGTAGCAAATTCTTGAGAATTGAACTACAAATAGCAAATTCTCGAGAATTTAACCATAAATAGCAAATTCTTCAGAATTGAGCTATAAATAGCAAATTTTCGAGAATTTAACCATAAATACCAAATTCTTGATAATTGAATTATAAATAGCAAATTCTTCAGAATTGAACTATAAATAGCAAATTCTTGAGTATTGAACTATAAATAGCAATCTTCACAATTGAATTATAAATAGCAAATTCTTCAGAATTGAACTATAAATAACAAATCATTGAGAATTGATCTATAAACAGCGAATTCTTGAGAATTGAAATATAAATAGCAAATTCTTAAGGATTGGACTAAAAATAACAAACTAAAACAAAAATTAATTATTAAATTTTATTTCAAATTTATCCTTTTGTAAAGTGTTCTAATAAAAACATTGACAAATGTACACACACACACACAACTAGTCATTCCCATTAACACTAACATATGATGACATAGTTAAATATGTTTTTTATTTATTTTTTTTGTAATATAGACAATTTACACTCTTGTACATAAAATGTTTTTTTTTGGTTTGAGCAAAGAGTAAAAACGAAACGTCATAGATACAAATTTACAGAAATATGAATTTAGTTCAAGGTTTTTGGTTCAAAAAATAAAATAAAAAAAAAAAAAAATATCCAAACTTTTGATATTTTAGCAAACTGTGTGTGTGTGTGTGGTTTGTATTTAGTTGCAAAATATAAAAGTTTTTGTTTTTTTTTGTGCACTTTTTCATTATTAAGTGCTTTGGAATAAAATCTAAATAAAAATATAAATATTTTGTTGTGGATTTAATTTAAATTTATTTCTGTGTGTTTGCTACATGTACAAGTAAGTAATTGCATTGATGTGGTAAAGTGTGCTGTTTATGTCAGTTAGTAGAAAATTTTTAATAATTAAGATGATTTTCTAAGCATGTTATCAAAAGCCCTTGGGTTTTTGTAAAGTTGCTGGAGAATTATATATGTTTGTTAAGAAAAACTATAAAAGTTAGAAAAATAATTAAAATTCTTCAAAAGTAAGAATAACAACTTTTTAGTTTTTGATGTGTAAAATGCGTGATATTTTAATTATAGATAATTATTATTTTAATGTTGTATTAATGTGTTACTTTGTATTTAATATAAAAATAATTATATACTGTGCACGTTTCAGTTCTATAGCAAAATCGTTTTAATATTTTCCCTCCAAAGTTCAAAAGAAAACGATAAAATCACTTATTTTATAGATTTTTCTTTCCTGTTGCATTTTCATGCATATTTTTTGTCCTCACTCAATAAATAATACTTGTTACGTATACACAGAACCGGTCAAATATATAGCAAAATCAAGTTAAGTCGCTCAATAATTCATTCCCTTCAATAGAAATTATTTCAGTTTCTCAGCACAATTCCAAGTTTTTTTTTTTATATTTTATTAGCTTATGCTCTTTATTTAAACCCTGCTGTAGTACGCAGACAATATAACTTTGTGAAATATTTCTGCTTTAAAACACACCTTTCTAATCGTTCTGACAGCTTTGGTTGGTGGTTGTGGCCAGGAAATTGTCCAACTTAAATGACGAGTAGCAAAAAGTTTTCCTTTTTTTTTAAACAGAGAATAAAAAAACAGGATTTCTATCTCATACACAGTGTTATTTTTTTTATTTTCCTACTTATTTTCAGTTTAAAATGAAAATGAAGCGATAGTTTGAAATGTCATGTTGTCATTTCCACCTTTTCACAGCACACCAACTCACATACAACAGTTATTGGACACATTGGTGAACAGAAATATAAGAAGAAATAATAATAAGTAAAACAATCCCGCTGTAAACTTAAATAAAAACCCCAGGTATGTATAAATATAATTTGTTTTTATTACAAGGTGTGAACAATTTATTTAAGGTTGATGTTGATTTTTTTTGTGTTTTTTTTTTTTTTTTCCAACAAATGTGTTAAGTATTTGTAGGATTTAAGTTGTAATGTCTATCTTTAAATGCCATTAAATTGTTTTTAAATATGGGGCATTTCGCGTCAAGTGAACCAACTTTTGAAATCGATGTCTTCCGATCGGGATGAAAGTTGCACCAATGTTAGTTCTATTGGATAGTAATTCGGACACAATTTTTCAACAAGATCGGTCAAGAACTTTCTGACATTTTGGCCAAACATGTGTTTTTTCTTATCCATATAACTTATTACCTATTGTTCTTAGCAAAATGTGTCCCAAATAGTTTAGATAGCTATTTATGCAATCTTTGGAAAAAAAAAATTAAAAAAATTAAATAAAATATTTTTGACTTTTTTTTTAAAAAATCAAAAACATTTTTGACTTTTTTTTCAAAATGGGCCCTTTTTATTTTTTTTTTATTTTTTTTAAGAAAGCTTAGGTCTTTTCCTAAGCGACCTATATGGTCGCTTAGTGGGATGCGATTGGGATATCTATCAAAAAAAATATTTTGTAACTCAAGATATGAAATTTTTTGACTTTTTTTGCAAAATCCCAAACTTTGTTGACTTTTTTTAAAAAAATGGACCCATTTTTTAATTTTTTTTTTGCTCAGAAGAAAGCTTATGTGTTTTTCTTTAACACCTTTTTTGTCGCTTAGTGGGATGCGTTTGGGATATCTATCAAAAAAATGTTTTGTAACTCAAGACATAAAATTTTTTACTTTTTTTTTTTGCAAAATCAAAAACTTTTTTGACTTTTTTTCCAAAATGGGCCCTTTTTTTAATTATTCTTTTTTTCTCAAAAGAAAGCTTAGGTCTTTTCCTTTAAAACCTTTATGGTCGCTTAGTGGGATGCGAGTGGGATAACTATAAAAAATAAATGTTTTGTAACTCAAGACAAAGGTTTTTAAATTGATTTTTTTCATATTTTCATATTTCAAACCTTAAAAAAAACCACTACAACTGACCGATAATAGCCACTGGAGGGGTGCAATGTGAGGCCGACCGTCAAATTATGGACCGATCATCATGAAATTAGGTGGTGTTATTAATGTCTATATGAAAGTTATTTATGTTGCATTTTATGTGTATACCAACATTTTTAGGAGATTTATGCTCGTTAAAGTGATTATCGGAAGCAGGCCTTATATGGGAGCTATGACTAATTATGGACGGATCATAATAAAATTTGGTGACATGAATTCCGTATATATATAACTTATTTGGAGAAAAAATTGTGTAGATACCTATATAAATTAAACATTTGTGACCGATAAAGTCCACTTTCAGGAGGACATTTGTATGGGGGCTAGGTGAAATAATGGACCGATTTCAGCCAGTTTCAATAGGCTTGGTCCTTGGGCCGAACAAATTTTATGTACAAAATTTTATCGAAATATCTTCAAAATTGCGACCTGTACTCTGCGCACAAGTTTTACATGGACAACCAGCCAGCCAGACGGACGGACGGACATCGTTTAATCGAGTCAGAAAGCGATTCTGAGTCGATCGGTATACTTTAAGGTGGGCTAGACTAATATTTTTGGGTATTACAAACATCTGCAAAAATTTAATATACCCTCGCCACTATGGTGGTGTAGGGTATAAAAAGTGATTTTTATTCCTGAGGTTAACATATTATGGGTATTACAGTATCGAGGCTATGAAATTTTAGTTAGGTTGTTACATACCATCGGAAAGGCTAATGTGTCTAGTTTCTCCGCGTAAGTTTAATTTTTAAGGTTTACACACAAATATGAAAAAAATCAAAATAGTGCATATCCTAAAAATTTAAAAACCTTTGTCTTGAGTTACAAAATATTTATTTTGATAGATATCCCACTCGCATCCCACTAAGCGACAAAAAAGGTTTTAAAGGAAAACACATAAGCTTTCTTTTGAGAAAAAAAAAAATAATTAAAAAAAGGGTCCATTTTGGAAAAAAAAGTCAAAAAAGTTTTTGATTTTGCAAAAAAAAAGTAAAAAATTTTATGTCTTGAGTTACAGAACATTTTTTTGATAGATATCCCACTAAGCGACAAAAAAGGTGTTAAAGAAAAACACATAAGCTTTCTTCTGAGCAAAAAAAAAAATTAAAAAATGGGTCCATTTTTTTAAAAAAAGTCAACAAAGTTTTTGACTTTGCAAAAAAAGTCAAAAAATTTCATATCTTGAGTTACAAAATATTTTTTTTGATATATATCCCACTCGCATCCCACTAAGCGACCATATAGGTCGCTTAGGAAAAGACCTAAGCCTTCTTAAAAAAAATAAAAAAAATAAATAAAAAGGGCCCATTTTGAAAAAAAAGTCAAAAATGTTTTTGATTTTTTAAAAAAAAAGTCAAAAATATTTTATTTAATTTTTTTAATTTTTTTTTTCCAAAGATTGCATAAATAGCTATCTAAACTATTTGGGACACATTTTGCTAAGAACAATAGGTAATAAGTTATATGGATAAGAAAAAACACATGTTTGGCCAAAATGTCAAATTTTGACCTCCTGTAACTCAGAAAGTTCTTGACCGATCTTGTTGAAAAATTGTGTCCGAATTACTATCCAATAGAACTAACATTGGTGCAAATTTCATCCCGATCGGAAGACATCGATTTCAAAAGTTGGTTCACTTGACTTGGTTAAGGTATATATAAAAATAGTAATCTAATATCGTTAACATTGCGAATGATTAATATTGTTGCCATATTAATAATTACATATTACTTATACGTGATGTTGTTATGGCAGTTCGTTTAAAAAAATGTTTTAAAAGCAATGATGAAGAATTTCTTAAATATTTAATAGAGATATTTAAAAATTTGCCTATTGTTAGAAGAAAACTTGAGATTTTAGACTATACCATAGGTATGGCAATAGTTTGTGCACAATGTGAGCCATGCTAAACCAAAGACGCCCATTAAATCGAATATGTATGACGTATTTACAATGGATAGCGTATCTTTTGATGGTGGTTTTTGTTTTTAATAACATATATGTCATTTAGAAGGCTACATATCTGTCATTTATTATCACTTTGTTACAGAATATTATAGTGTAAACAACTACTTTTATTTTGCTTCAAGAATGTCTAGTTTTGAGCCAACAAAGCGTCATTTGCGGGAAGTTTTGCTTTACTTTTTTAAATTAAGAAAAGTGCCGCTGATGCATATCGATTGCTCATTAAAGCTTATTGTGAATGTGTTCCATCGGTTTCAACATGAGAATGATGATTTCGATCGAAAAAAATAGTAGTCGGACGAGGCAAGTTCTGGACTATACGGCAGTTGAGAGAAACTTCCCAACCACTGCTTTCTAATAGTTTTTAATAGCTATTGCATCATGTGGCCTAGTGTTGTCATGATGGATTATTACCGTTTCATGTCTGGCCGCATATTCTAGGCGTTTTTTGGTCAATGCTCGCCTCAAACGAATCAATTGCGTTCGGTACAGGTTCCCTGAGATGGTCTGGTCAGATTTCAGCAGCTCATAATAGATAGGGGCTGTTTGGGTTCCACCAAATACGTTGCATTACCTTAGCGTAATGTATAAGGAGTGATATCGACCACTAAACTTACAGTTTTGAATATTTTCTTATTTGATTGAAATTTACAAAAAAAAAAAAAATATTTTTATATTTCTAATCACCAGTGATGAAACTTTGAACATTTTTCGGAAACCCTTCCATTATGGTTTTTATAGTGATTTATGTCACTTTGTTCGAACAGGTTGTCCATCTTTTCACAAGAGCCCAATATCTCTCTACTGGCCTTAGCTCCAGGCAGTTTGGAGAATTCGCCTCTCTTGGTACAAATACCATATTATTGTTCTTGTACCACTCAATACCTTGCTTCCATAGTGACAGGATGCCAAATCAGGCCAAAAGTAGTGGACACATTAAGAAGTCTTATGAATGGAAGCGTCCTCCTTTGTAAACATTCCTTGATGTATATTTCGGTATTTGAAGAACCCTTTGTAACAAATGTTTGGCTTCTTTTGCCGCAACTGCATATTGCTTGCCATACCAAGAACTTTTTGGGAAATTTTGTCTGCTTTTGGGTTCTAAACTTTTCTTCAACATTCCCTCTAGCATCAGCAACATAAAAATATTCACCCGGAAGCTGTGAAAAATTTTCCATACGTACGTTTCTCCATCCATTATGCAGCAGGTGTTTTTTTTTTTGTATAAAATTTGACTTCAATTTCCGTGCTCTGTCTTTGGCCTCTAAATGTTTAGCAGCGTTCCTGTCAGGAACTTTTTGAGCCGTGTATGTTTTTAAACCTGCATTAGCTTTAACTTTTCGTACCAAATAGTCCGAGCACTGAGCTAACCGGGCTGCTTTCCTACCGGATGTGTTGGGAGCTCTTTTGAAAATGCTTGTTGTTTATATCAACTGACAAGTTCTCCCGGTACTGTTGAATAACATTGAACTTTGTTTTGTAAAAAATATTTAATAATTTTAGTATGCACTTTTTGCTGGTCGCTCATTTTAATAAGATTAACAAGAAATGAATATAATTGACATTAAACATAATAACGGACATGTTTTACAAAGGTAAATTGATAAAAAAAATCAAATAATACTTGGGTTAAAAGTTTTAATGAAAGACGTGTGTTAAGAATTTTACGATCGCACTCCTTATTTGGCTTGGGTAACGATTCGGCTAGTTGGTCGGGCTTCACATTCGATCGCTTACGCTTCGGTTTATCGTAATGGATCTATATTTAATCGCAAGTAATGATTCGGTGCAAAATTGTTTTCTTTTATTGCGTTTAGCAGCATTTCGGACATAAAAATCGTCTTTTAAGGTCTTTCAACTTCAATTTGTATGGTACCTAAGTTGCCTGCTTTTGAATGAATTCTGCTGCTAGCAAACGTTTTGAAATTCCTGCTTGAGTAGCTCCCAATAATTTTGCAAGCTTTTGAGTTTGACATCAATCTTCATGAAGTAATACCTCTCATTCTTAGTCTTCAAACATTTTGGCTGGCTTTGTCTTTCAAAATTACTAATTCTGAACTATACAAACCATTTCTCGCACATTTAAACCAATGAAATACATTCATCGTAAGCTTTGGTTAATAATCTGTGAGCTTCAGCGGCACTTTTTTTCAAATTAAAGATGTAAAGCAAATAGAGTTGTGCATGTTTACAGTAATAATTGTATCAATCATATTAATGGTTACAGTAAACAAGTACAAATATGTTTGTGTCAACCATTTTTATGATTAAGGTTTTATCATATTATGTTGCTCTCGGCTAATTGTTATCATATTCTCTGAACAACATATTGCTAAGTTTTAATCTTTTTAAAACGTTGGTTTATTTTTTTTTTTAATAAATCGGATACTATTGATTGCAAATAGTAGTAGTTTAAAATTGTAACAACTCTTTATTTATTTAAAATGTACAACAACAACATTGAAAATAGTCACTCAGTATCTTTATACATGTTTATCAATTCGCAGAAATGCATACACACATTATAATGTACAAGGCAGTTGATATTAACTCTAACAGAGCCTATTATCAACTCACTCACTACTGCAACCTCTGCCGCCATTTATACATGAGCCAACTTTCGTGAATCTTTTACAATGCTCTTAACGGAAAAACTAGTATGTTCGAATTCTAGAGCTTTCGATGTCAATGTTAGCAGCTTAAACATTTAGTGTTGCCATACTTACAAACAATGCTAATAACCGCATGCTATCAACATTGTTGATAAGTAGAAGCTACTACTGATGGACGCGCTTATAAACTTGATGAATGCTGCAGGCAGTCGTTACAGACTAGGAAATTCAAATCGCT
Organism: Calliphora vomitoria; assembly: GCA_942486065.2. NCBI lineage: Eukaryota > Metazoa > Arthropoda > Insecta > Diptera > Calliphoridae > Calliphora > Calliphora vomitoria. The sequence continues at coordinate 118,136,506 of OW818030.2, read as the reverse complement.
ATTGCAAAATCGTAACAATATTATGATATGAAGATTCATCATAACAATGATTGTCACAAACATATACATGTTTAATGTAAACATATATATGATTAACACAATCATGTGAATCGTAAATTAACCATATTGTGGTTACCACAATCGTGTGAATAGTTATTGTGACTATAATATTGTCGAAAAACTTTTAAAAATGTTGAAATGGTTACTGTAAACATGCACAACTATATTTGTCTGCGTGTATGACGCTTTGTTGGTACAAAATTCAAGATTTTCGAAGCAAAAAAAAACTTAGTTGTTTACACTATAATGTATAATAACAAAGTGAGAATAAATGACAAATATGTAGCCTTTAAAATTACATATGAGTTATTACAAACAAGAAACGTGTTCAGAAGATACGCCATCTATTGTAAATCCCACATTTTTAAGTCTTCAAGAAGATCTTCAAGAATGCTGTTGAGAATTTAACTCATCGAATTACATAATAGCCCTTTAAGTGCTTAGTCAATGTTATTTACACATTTGGTCAATTCACAAGGCCTCTTATCATGTCATATTGTCATAATATCCTAATATTTCACAAAGGTTTTTATTGCTTTTCAAGAAAAAAATGTTCTAAAATAATACTACTTTCTATGCTATGTTTATTGTGTTATTCTAACGAACAAGCAGAGACCAACGCCGAATGCCTAAGAGTCGGTTAAGCCGAGCCTCCGGGTCGTGATATATTAACATTATGACAATATCACATGATAATAGACCTTGTGAATTGACCAATTATGTATAAATATTAGAATACTAGCTTGACCCGGTGCGCTTCGCTACCCCTGTCGCAGTCTATGATGGAAATTTCAATAAAATCGTTTCGGCCGTTTAGTATATTAAGAACTAAAGGTTTTAATTGCAAATAACTTTTAAACTGCCTTACCAATTTTTACACTATTAGTCTCATAGTAATCCTAAAAATCCTTTTACTATGAACTACCATATGTACTCAATACAGTTTTGTTATGGATTTCTCACTGTTATAAAGTTCAGAATACGGGTATAAATATGAAATATCGTTTGTGCCAAATTTATTTTAATTCAATGCATTAGTTTTTTCTTTGATATATTTTAATATATATATATTAACGAAAAAAAATAGTTTTTATTGTTGAATTTTGTATTTTTTTACGTTTAACTAAAATCCCGAAAAATCTCGAAATCACGAAAAATCCCGGGGTCCCGAAAAATCCCGGGATTTACATTTCTAAAATCCCGAATCCCGGGATTTGTAAAACCCAGTCCCGTTTGGCATCCCTAGCTATGACGATGTTTTCATCAGCACTGACGATGTTTACATCAGTGCTGATTAATCAGCTATGACGATGTTTTCATCAGCACTGACGATGTTTTCATCAGCACTGATTAGTCAGCACTGACGATATTTACATCAGCACTGATTAATCAGCTATGACGATGTTTTCATCAGCACTGATTAGTCAGCACTGACGATGTTTTCATCAGCACTGACGATGTTTTCATCAGCACTGACGATGTTTTCATCAGCACTGACGATGTTTACATCAGCACTGATTAATCAGCTATGACGATGTTTTCATCAGCACTGATTAGTCAGCACTGACGATGTTTTCATCAGCACTGACGATGTTTTCATCAGCACTGACAATGTTTTCATCAGCACTGATTAGTCAGCACTGACGATGTTTAAATCAGCACTGACGATGTTTTCATCAGCACTGACGATGTTTTCATCAGCACTGACGATGTTTTCATCAGCACTGACGATGTTTTCATCAGCACTGACGATGTTTACATCAGCACTGATTAATCAGCTATGACGATGTTTTCATCAGCACTGATTAGTCAGCACTGACGATGTTTTCATCAGCACTGACAATGTTTTCATCAGCACTGACGATATTTACATCAGCACTGATTAATCAGCTATGACGATGTTTTCATCAGCACTGATTAGTCAGCACTGACGATGTTTTCATCAGCACTGACGATGTTTTCATCAGCACTGACGATATTTACATCAGCACTGACGATGTTTTCATCAGCACTGACGTTGTTTTCATCAGCACTGACGATGTTTTCATCAGCACTGACGATGTTTTCATCAGCACTGACAATGTTTTCATCAGCACTGATTAATCAGCACTGACGTTGTTTTCATCAGCACTGACGATGTTTTCATCAGCACTGACAATGTTTTCATCAGCACTGACGATGTTTTCATCAGCACTGACAATGTTTTCATCAGCACTGACGATGTTTAAATCAGCACTGACGATGTTTTCATCAGCACTGACGATGTTTTTATCAGCACTGACGATGTTTTCATCAGCACTGATTAGTCAGCACTGACGATATTTACATCAGCACTGATTAATCAGCTTTGACGATGTTTTCATCAGCACTGATTAGTCAGCACTGACGATGTTTTCATCAGCACTGACAATGTTTTCATCAGCACTGACAATGTTCTCATCAGCACTGATTAGTCAGCACTGACGTTGTTTTCATCAGCACTGACGATGTTTTCATCAGCACTGACGATGTTTTCATCAGCACTGACAATGTTTTCATCAGCACTGACGATATTTACATCAGCACTGATTAATCAGCTATGACGATGTTTTCATCAGCACTGATTAGTCAGCACTGACGATGTTTTCATCAGCACTGACGATGTTTTCATCAGCACTGACAATGTTTTCATCAGCACTGACAATGTTTTCATCAGCACTGACGATGTTTTCATCAGCACTGACGATGTTTTCATCAGCACTGACGTTGTTTTCATCAGCACTGACGATGTTTTCATCAGCACTGACAATGTTTTCATCAGCACTGACGATGTTTTCATCAGCACTGCTAAGTCAGCACTGACGATGTTTAAATCAGCACTGACGATGTTTTCATCAGCACTGATTAATCAGCTATGACGATGTTTTCATCAGCACTGACGATGTTTTCATCAGCACTGACAATGTTTTCATCAGCACTGACGTTGTTTTCATCAGCACTGACGATGTTTTCATCAGCACTGACGTTGTTTTCATCAGCACTGACAATGTTTTCATCAGCACTGACGATGTTTTCATCAGCACTGCTAAGTCAGCACTGACGATGTTTAAATCAGCACTGACGATGTTTTCATCAGCACTGACGATGTTTTCATCAGCACTGATTAGTCAGCACTGACGATATTTACATCAGCACTGATTAATCAGCTTTGACGATGTTTTCATCAGCACTGATTAGTCAGCACTGACGATGTTTTCATCAGCACTGACAATGTTTTCATCAGCACTGATTAGTCAGCACTGACGATATTTACATCAGCACTGATTAATCAGCTATGACGATGTTTTCATCAGCACTGACGATGTTTTCATCAGCACTGATTAGTCAGCACTGACGATATTTACATCAGCACTGATTAATCAGCTATGACGATGTTTTCATCAGCAGTGACGATGTTTTCATCAGCACTGACGATGTTTCCATCAGCACTGACGATGTTTTCATCAGCACTGACAATGTTTTCATCAGCACTGACGATATTTACATCAGCACTGATTAATCAGCTATGACGATGTTTTCATCAGCACTGATTAGTCAGCACTGACGATGTTTTCATCAGCACTGACGATGTTTTCATCAGCACTGACGATATTTACATCAGCACTGACGATGTTTTCATCAGCACTGACGTTGTTTTCATCAGCACTGACGATGTTTTCATCAGCACTGACAATGTTTTCATCAGCACTGATTAATCAGCACTGACGTTGTTTTCATCAGCACTGACGATGTTTTCATCAGCACTGACAATGTTTTCATCAGCACTGACGATGTTTTCATCAGCACTGACAATGTTTTCATCAGCACTGATAAGTCAGCACTGACGATGTTTAAATCAGCACTGACGATGTTTTCATCAGCACTGACGATGTTTTTATCAGCACTGACGATGTTTTCATCAGCACTGATTAGTCAGCACTGACGATATTTACATCAGCACTGATTAATCAGCTTTGACGATGTTTTCATCAGCACTGATTAGTCAGCACTGACGATGTTTTCATCAGCACTGACAATGTTTTCATCAGCACTGACAATGTTTTCATCAGCACTGATTAGTCAGCACTGACGTTGTTTTCATCAGCACTGACGATGTTTTCATCAGCACTGACGATGTTTTCATCAGTACTGACGATGTTTTCATCAGCACTGACGATATTTACATCAGCACTGATTAATCAGCTATGACGATGTTTTCATCAGCACTGACGATGTTTTCATCAGCACTGATTAGTCAGTACTGACGATATTTACATCAGCACTGATTAATCAGCTATGACGATGTTTTCATCAGCAGTGACGATGTTTTCATCAGCACTGACGATGTTTTCATCAGCACTGACGATGTTTTCATCAGCACTGACAATGTTTTCATCAGCACTGACGATATTTACATCAGCACTGACGATGTTTTCATCAGCACTGACGATGTTTTCATCAGCACTGACAATGTTTTCATCAGCACTGACAATGTTTTCATCAGTACTGACGATGTTTTCATCAGCACTGACGATATTTACATCAGCACTGATTAATCAGCTTTGACGATGTTTTCATCAGCACTGATTAGTCAGCACTGACGATGTTTTCATCAGCACTGACAATGTTTTCATCAGCACTGACAATGTTTTCATCAGCACTGATTAGTCAGCACTGACGTTGTTTTCATCAGCACTGACGATGTTTTCATCAGCACTGACGATGTTTTCATCAGTACTGACGATGTTTTCATCAGCACTGACGATATTTACATCAGCACTGATTAATCAGCTATGACGATGTTTTCATCAGCACTGACGATGTTTTCATCAGCACTGATTAGTCAGCACTGACGATATTTACATCAGCACTGATTAATCAGCTATGACGATGTTTTCATCAGCAGTGACGATGTTTTCATCAGCACTGACGATGTTTTCATCAGCACTGACGATGTTTTCATCAGCACTGACAATGTTTTCATCAGCACTGACGATATTTACATCAGCTATGACGATGTTTTCATCAGCACTGATTAGTCAGCACTGACGATGTTTTCATCAGCACTGACGATGTTTTCATCAGCACTGACAATATTTACATCAGCACTGATTAATCAGCACTGACGATGTTTTCATCAGCACTGACGTTGTTTTCATCAGCACTGACGATGTTTTCATCAGCACTGACGATGTTTTCATCAGCACTGACGATGTTTTCATCAGCACTGACAATGTTTTCATCAGCACTGATTAATCAGCACTGACGATGTTTTCATCAGCACTGACAATGTTTTCATCAGCACTGATTAATCAGCACTGACAATGTTTTCATCAGCACTGACGATGTTTTCATCAGCACTGACAATGTTTTCATCAGCACTGATTAGTCAGCACTGACGTTGTTTAAATCAGCACTGACGATGTTTTCATCAGCACTGACGATGTTTTCATCAGCACTGATTAGTCAGCACTGACGATATTTACATCAGCACTGATTAATCAGCTATGACGATGTTTTCATCAGCACTGATTAGTCAGCACTGACAATGTTTTCATCAGCACTGACAATGTTTTCATCAGCACTGATTAGTCAGCACTGACGTTGTTTTCATCAGCACTGACGATGTTTAAATCAGCACTGACGATGTTTTCATTAGCACTGACGATGTTTTCATCAGCACTGACGATGTTTTCATCAGTACTGACGATGTTTTCATCAGCACTGACGATATTTACATCAGCACTGATTAATCAGCTATGACGATGTTATCATCAGCACTGATTAGTCAGCACTGACGTTGTTTTCATCAGCACTGACGATGTTTAAATCAGCACTGGCGATGTTTTCATCAGTACTGACGATATTTACATCAGCACTGATTAGTCAGCACTGACGATGTTTTCATCAGTACTGACGATATTTACATCAGCACTGATTAATCAGCTATGACGATGTTTTCATCAGCACTGACGATGTTTTCATCAGCACTGACGATGTTTTCATCAGTACTGACGATGTTTTCATCAGCACTGACGATGTTTTCATCAGCACTGATTAGTCAGCACTGACGATATTTACATCAGCACTGATTAATCAGCTATGACGATGTTTTCTCCAGCACTGATTAGTCAGCACTGACGATGTTTTCATCAGCACTGACGATATTTACATCAGTGCTGATTAATCAGCTATGACGTTGTTTTCATCAGTCCTGGTTAGTCAGCTCTGAGGATATTTACATCAGTGGTGATTAATCAGCTATGACGATGTTTTCATCAGCACTGATTAGTCACCACTGACGATATTTACATCAGCACTGATTAATCAGCTCTGACGATGTTTTCATCAGCACTGATTAGTCAGCACTGACGATATTTACATCAGTGCTGATTAATCAGCTATGACGATGTTTTCATCAGCACTGATTAGTCACCACTGACGATATTTACATCATCACTGATCAGTAATCATTCAGTGCAGCGTCGAATAATAATTAAGTGTAGTATTACATACTCAATCATGCAAGTTATTGTGACAATCATATAAATGATTGTTTTAACCATATATATTATTGCGGCACTCTACTTGTATCATCACTCTGTTAAAGATTAATTATATTATTGATATTTTTTAAAATACTATTTTAATAGTATTTTACCAATTTTTCCCCTTTTTCCCTGTTTATCCCCTGTTTACCCCTTTCTGGTCCAAGTATTGAAAAAAGTTATAGCCTATTGACGCTTCCAAGTAAGGATCTATCTACGTTCCTGATGCTCAAACAAACAAACAAACAAATAAACAAACAAACTTACAAAGACATTTATATATTTATATAGATTACAGTTCTACCTGCTCGAAATGGTACTTTTAATGTTAAATTAAATAAAAATAATCCAAAAGTTATTATTTTCTTAATCAAATATTTGCATTTGAGTCCTTTAAATTTCCTAGCAATTTCAATTTAGTTTTTACTTTACCTTGTGTTCGAAAAATACTAAAATAAATACATGTGTTATTTGAATACTACCATAATTTCCTTTTCTACAATATATTGATTACTCTTAATTGGTTCTATTGTGTTTGATTCACACACACAAAAAGTGATATTAGAGACAAAACACAGCAACGTTCACACAGGAAATTATAATAAACAAAAAAATCGGAAACTAAAAACAATTTTTCAAACAACAACAAACAAATTAACAATATTTGTTTTATAACAAAACACAAAAGAACAGCTTTAATTTTACAGTGGTACGAGTATACGAGGAATGCAATCAGACAACAGCAATGAATATAAGTTCTCTTATGTGGGCGGATCCTTCTTACACAAAGAGTGTGCAGCCATTATTTAGTATAATGCAACAAATTTAGGACTTTAGAAAACTCTACACTAAGTAAGCTATACTCTTACCAGTGAAGACAAGCATACGAGTACAAAATGTTTAATACTTATTATGATGACTTTATCAATACTTCCGCTTGACAAGCATGTGTATTAGGTTGCTGCTTATTTTTGCACTTTTTGAATACATATAAATCAGACTACATATATTTGGGGTATTCAAACGGTCTGCTTTTAAGTCATATTATTTTTATAGTTCTAATCACAAATTTTTTTTTTCGGAAACTTTTCCATTAACGTTTTTATAGTGCTTTCTGTCACTTTGCTCGAAAATGTAGTCCATCTCCGTTTAAAATCGAGAACACTTTTTAACACCTTTTTTGTGCTCTTCAATTCTCTTTTAACAAGAGTCGAATATCTCTCCACTGGCCTTAACTCCAGGCAGTTTGGATGAATTTCATCTCTTGGTACAAATACCACATTATTGTTCTTGTACCACTCAATACCTTGTTTCCATAGTGACAGGATGGCAAATCAGGCTAAATATAAGTGGACACACTAAGAAGTATTATGAATTGAAGCATCCTCCTTTGTAAACATTGCTTGATTTAAATTTCGGTATTTAAAGAGCGCTTTGTTTCAAATGTTTGGCTTCTTTTGTCTCAACTGCATATTGCTTGCCATGCCAACAACTTTATGGGAATATTTTCTGCTTTTGGGTCCTAAACTTTTCTACAACATTCCCTCGAGCATTAGCAACATACAATTTTTTACCAGCAAGTTGCGAAAAATCTGCCAGAACATACGTTTCGTCATCCATTATGCAGCAAGAATATTTTTTTTATAAAACTTGACTTCAATTTCCGTGCTCTGTTTTTGGCCTCTAAATTTTTAGCAGCGTTCCTGACGGGAAATTTTTGAGCCTTGTATGTTTTTAAACTTGCATTAGCTTTAACTTTTCGTACCAAATAGTCCGAGCACTGAGCTAACCGGGCTGCTTTCCTACCGGATGTGTTGGGAGCTCTTGAAAATGCTTTCTATATTTTTTGGCTTTAGTAACATCATGTGGACCATTCCTTCTACCTGAACCAGGTTTCCTATCAACGGACAAGTTCTCCCAATACTGTTTAATAACATTGAAATCAGTTGAACGCAGACCTTTGATAGTTTTGCGAACTTTTTGTAGGACCAAGTTGGGTTTTGTTGAAAATATTTAATAATTTTACTACACACTTTTTTCTGTTCACTCATTTTAATCAGATTAACAACAAATTAACATAATTGTCATTCAACATAATAACTGACATGCTTTACAAATGTAACTTGATAAAAAAAAAGATCAAATTATACTTGGATTAAAAGTTTTAATGAAAAACGTGTGTGAATTTTACGATCTCAGTCCTTATATACTTTGTTCAACGTTTCTACAATTTTTGTATCCCTTTCAAAAAATAAAATTTTTCGAGGTCATCTAAATAGGTGAGATGATTTCATCTTTGGAGTCAAATCTCTTTCCGGCGAGAGATTTCTTCAGTTTTGAAAAGCTTTCTCAATCCCAAGTGATCTTTCAAAATTAAAACCACTGAGCCATGTGAGACGCCTATGGCTTCTAAAATCTCTCGCACTTTCAGTCGGCCAACATCATATCGTGATTTTTTTCAATTGTAGCGACCTCAACTGGGCTTCCAGAACGTTCGGTATCAAAATCAGTAAACATCTTTTTTACTATTGAAATTGATGATTCAGAAAAATTATGCTTAATGAGCAGGCGAAATTCACTTTTTTCCAATTTCTCCTCAAATCACGATCAATGGCTGTCATACAGAAACTAAATGGCGCAGCTTGTTCAAATTTTGATAGGAGTAAACTGACAGATTGCCTGTTTACAGGAGCAGTATTGCTCTTTTAGTTAAGCGTCGGAATCATCAAAAGCAGTCAGGATCATGTGTGTTTAGTTTCGTGATTCTAAGTTCAATATTAAGGAGTAAGATCGTAAAATTCTTAACACACGTTTTTCATTAAAACTTTTAACCCAAGTATTATTCGATTTTTTTTTTTGATCATGTTACCTTTGTAAAACATGTCAGTTATTATGTTTAGTGTCAATTGAACTCATTTTTTGTTAATCTGATTAAAATGAGTGACCAAAAAAAGTGCGTACTAAAATTATTAAATATTTTCAACAAAAGCCAACTTGTACCTACGAAAAGTTGGCCAAACAATCAAAGGTCTGCCGTCAAACTGTTTCCAATGTTATTCAACAGCACTGAGAGAACTTTTCCGTTGATAGAAAACCTGGTTCAGGTAGAAGGAATGGTCCACATGATGTTTCTAAAGCCAATAAATAGAAAGCATTCAAAAGAGCTCCCAACACATCCGGTAGGAAAGCAGCCCGGTAAGCTCAGTGCTCGGACTATTGGGTACTAAAAGTGAAAGTTAATGCAGGCTTAAAAACATACAAGGCTCAGAAAGTTCCTGACAGGAACGCCAAAAACAGAGCATGGAAATTGAAGTTAAGAATTGTTCGATCTCACTCCTTATATAAAATTCAAAAACTCCAACTTGTGGAAAGAAGTGTTACCTTAATACCTTGATTCACTCTTTACTCAGAAGCATAGCACCCAACTACTATGTACATATGTATGTATGTGCGAGTATAAAAATTAATTAATTTGATATATTAAAAAGGTACCATTAGAAGAAAAAGTATCAATTTTTTTTTTCTCTCTTGAGCACCCGTTGAGTTTGAAATTTTAAAATACTCTATTTTGTCAAGCAGTTGTGTGACAAAGATATGTCTCAAAATGACTAAAATCTGTGTTTAAGAAAAAATATGTTTTTAAAAATTACCAAACTTGCCCAATCTACACCTCCGCACTCAAGTTCAAATCTTAGTTAATTTTTGTAAGACTAGAGCATAAGATATTTTAAATTTTATAAAAATTAGCTTAATCATTTTTAATTAAATCCAAAAAGTACCATTTGGTAACTAGTACGAATTAAAATTTATTTTTATTGCTTTTAAAGGTACTTAAGATGTCAACAAAGTACCAAAACAAACCCGTTTTTTCACCAAAGAGTTCGAATTTCCAAAAAGTACGAAACACATGTTCGCAAATTGTTTTTTAATTAGATATAGATGCATTTTAATTTGATTGTATCTGCATTAGTTTAGAAGACATTAGGTTACCCGATTTACCCGTTTTTACTCCCAAAACCTTCTAAAAAATCCCTTCCTAGTGGATCTGCTTAGGGAGCGAGGAACCTATAGTCAAAATTTCATGTCTCTACCTTTTTGCATTTGGGCTGGGCGATGTGGTATCAGTTAGTCACTCTGTAATGTTACTCTTTTGTATATAGATAGATAAATAAGAATCGAAACATTAAAAAATAGTAAAAATATAAAAGTTAGGATTTGAGATATTCATGAAATTTCATTATTTTTTTTTTTTGGGAAATTTATATACTTTATATTGAAATAAATATGAGTAAGTAAAAAATATCAAGTGAGAGAGCTATCTTCCGATTCTGTGCTGTGACGAATCTTATATACCCTTCACGAAATTATACTTGAAAATAAAAATTTTAAATATTTTTATGTAAGCTAATTTTTTTTTTTTTTTCTTTTCAAAATTGTGTTTTTAAAAAATGTTTTATTTATTTTTTTTTTTTCAAAATTATTTTTAAATTTATTGGTGGAAAAAAATTTATGACAAAAATTTTTTTTTTTTGGTGAAAAAAAAAATTCAATTTAAAAAATATTTTTCTCCATTTTTATACTTTGTAGGTCCAACTTAATATGGCCATATATATGCAATTGCAAAGGAATTTGAAATATCTACCAGATATCCATATTTTCTATATTAATGACTTATCAATACAAATACCGATCAAAAATAGGCTAACAATCGATGTTGTCCTGGATTTTTCCTTATATCTCAACCATTTGTGGGCCGATTTTCTCGATTTTAAATAGCAATCGAACCGCATTTATAGCGAATATATTGATGTATCAATCATGTTTGTAAGTTATTTAGGGGATTTGGAAAGTTGATTTCAACATACAGAAAGACTTGGCTATATCGATTCCGCTATCTATAAAGATCCAGAATATTTATACTTTGTGGGGTCGCAAATGAAAAATGTTGAAGTTACAAAGGGAATGATTGTAATTGCCACGTATTTAAACAATTTGTAATTGGATTTTTTTTCAACGTTTAATTTTTAAATTTCGTTTGACTTCAAACTCGAAACTTTAAATAAAATGTGCAACCTCTAAAACGTTATTCAATTTTATTAAAATTTTCAGAATTTGGTTTCTAGATCACGAAGAACAGGAGCATTGAAAATTTAAAAAATGCTAAAATAAGGGTTATCCTAATGTATATACACTGTATATTAAACAGTGTGTGTGTTTAGTTTTTCAGTGTGTGAGAGTTCTCAGTCGAATAAATGAATACTTGAGTGAGTGAGTTAAATGTATGCATGAGAATATACGTTCTTTTATGGGTGTGTAGATTTTATTAAAATAAATTTTTACAAATAAAGCAATGAATTGATAAGGAATTAAGTGGATGAAAAAGTGATTTCTGGTTTTAAGTAACTGAACTTAAATTCAGAAGAAAACAAGTTTCCCAAAAAAAAAAAAAATGGTCCTTGTCCTGTTGGCTAACCAGCAGCATCTTTATATCACTAATAGCAAGACTTAACTTGACCCACACAAATCTCTATTATCAGCTTTTCTTAAATAAGCTGCATCTACTGTTTTACACTTTTTTAAACATAATTAAGAAACTGTAAAATTTCTTTGCATTTAGTTTAGAAATTGGCAAAGAAGCCTAATCTGCTTAAAACGAAATAACCTTTGATCATCGCCAACATAAATTTCTCATTGTTAGTAGAAAAATAAAGAAAAATATCTGATGTTAGACCAGCATGTATGCATTACTAACAGACATGAGGCAAAAAAGAGATTCTGAACCAAAAGACTGCATCAAATTGGTCAAGTACGTTTGTGTACATTATACTCCTTTTTTTCTTCCAATGTATGTTGTATCTACATTTGTTCATGTTGCAATATTGATGTATGATGTTTCCATGTCTAACGACAGTTTTATCAAACGAGACAATAAGTTATCTTTACAAAAGGATAGAACAAATGCAACTCCAACAGCAATGACTACAAAAACTATTGAATATAAAGAAAAAAAAAATGCTGAATGCAAATCCATTTGAAAGCTGATGGTTACATGTGAGCAAATAAAATGTGTGTTAGAAAAGAAAAGAAACAAACAAATAAAACTAAGAGAGAGTAAAAAACAAGAAAAAAATGTTAGAATACATTTAAATATTTTTTTCTCTTTGATTCAAACAATCCTATCATATGGTAGTAGTTGTTGCAGGTTACTGTTGCAAGCAGTGCTTGTGTAAATTGTGTTGGTTGATTTCATTTGAAAAATCTAGGGGTTGAAAGCATTTGATATGCATTGTTTACTCCTTAAGGACTTAAATAAGAAGACAAATATGTAGGAATTGAATTGGTTGTGTGTTCAGTATAAACAGAATTGGAAAAAGTGCATGAAGAGTACATTTTTCTTTGCTTTATTTGGCATCATTTGTTTCAATCATGAAATACATGTAAAGCAAACAAATAAGAAAAAAAGAAAAAATAATTTTGTTTGTACATAATAAAATGCATTGATACAGACAGACACTACATAAAGCAGAATTATTGAAATGAGTTTGCGTTGTTCCCTGAATTGTTGGTCACATTGTTTATATAAAATATGCATAAATAAAAATTGCATTATTTCTAAAAAAAATAAAAATAAGAATCCAATTTAATATTACATGTAGTCTAGTAAATTGAATTGAATAAATTTATGCAATGAAGTTGCCTCTTTTAAGGAGATACACACTTAAATGTATTCAGTGTTTAAGCCATATGTGATGTCATTACCATAATCTGTCTCACAAAAAGTACAGTATATCACAATATTTAAAATATGCCACTTTTTGGACGTAAACCATTTTTAAGTAAATACTAATGAATTGAATTTGTTAAAACTTTAAAAAACAAATGATTTTTGCTAACAACATCATATTCACCCCTATCGTGAAAAATTTGTGAAATTTATGTTCCCATGATATATTGATTTCCCTCGAAGGGAAAATTTAACTTTTCATTCACAATAGTTGATTTTGTTCCTAACAGCTGTTTATTGCTTACAAAATTCCATCTAAAAATTTCACAACATGGGGAATTTTTCACGTGAACAGAATTGATGAACGAAAAATGGGAAAAGGGAACATATTTCATGTGAAATATTGATTCGCGATAGAGGTGATTAAAAACAAGTAACAGAGCTATATTCGTTTTTGCCGAATCTTATATAACCTTCACCAAATTATACTTAAAAAAAATGTTAAATATTTTTAGGTAAAAAAAATGAATTTTTTTTTTTTTCAAAATTTTTAATTTTTTTATATTTTTTAGTGAAAAAAAAAAATTAAAAAAAAAAAAATTTTTTTTTAATTTATTTTTATTTATTAAAAAAAAAAAAATTTTATTTATTTATGAAAAAAATTTTAAAACAAAAAAAATATTTTTTGGTGAAAAAAGATGCGAGGTAAAAAATATTTTTCGCGATTTTTACCAATTGTAGGTCCGACTTACTTTAGTCTTACATACGCCATTGCAAAGGTCTTTGAAATATCTACGAGGGCGGATAAATATTTCCGTGACTTTTCGAACTTCCCTCGTAGTTATATGAAATGCAACACTGTTCCCATCAAGTACACCTGTTACTTAATTTGAACAAGTGTCGTTATTTACTTTGAATTTAAAGCTGTAAAGCATACAACCTTGTGTATTTTTCTAAAAATGGAAAAAAGAGAATTTCGAGTGTTCATTAAATATTATTTTTTGCGACAAAAAAAACCGTCAATCAAACCAAGGAAAAGCTCGATAAATACTATGGTGCAGAGTCCCACCATCGATTTCAATGGTAAAAAAGTAGTCTTTCGTTGTGGTCGTACAAGTACAAATGACGCTGAACGTTCTGGACGGTCAGTACACCCGAAAATGTCGAAAAAATCCACGATATGGTGTTGGACGACCGAAGAGTAAAAGTGCGTGAGATTGTTGATGCCATAAGCATTTTACATTGCAGTGTGGTTTCGATTTTAAATGATCAGCTGGGTTTATGAAAGTTGTCTGCAAGATGGGTGCCTCGTTTAAATGAGTTTTTGATCATGCACGGGTTCACACTAGGGTGGCCCTTAATAAATGAAAGTGGGATTTTTGCCACTCTCACCCTCCCTGTTTGGTGACATTGGTAAAAAATCATCCTGAAAACATTATTTAGGTAAATCGGTTGGGGTTAAGACATGCCGCAAGCCCTCTGAAGTTTTGAGATGCATTTCAGTTTCTGTAAAAATGTTGAAATGTGTACGTAATTGTCGTTCTAATGAGAAATAACAAGTTTTTAAATTGGCCAAGTTTAGATAGGTCTGTAGGGGATTGCGTCCGCTTAACTGAGCCAAATTGTACTGTACACGTTTTTTAATTAAGTTCTCTTTCCGGATCATGTAATTGTTTATAGTAACGAAAAAAAATTTATGTACAAAATATTAAATATTGAGACACTTTGGGAAAAACGTTAAAAATACGTCCCTTCTGTGTAACATTCTATAGGGTCGAGATAACTATTATCAAGTTGACTTTATTTTATTTAGAATATAATCGCCTCTATAGCTGATTTTAAAAAGAAATGTCGACCCTCCGTAGCCCCGCCATATTTAAAAAACCAAAAAAAGAAAAAATAAATAAATAAACCAAAATATATCTTCAACTAAAAGATATAATCTACATATGTAAGCGCATTTTTTTGTATATCTTCTCAATTGCTATACTATATTTTAAATTTTGGCTCATTCAGATCATAAATAGATTTTTGGCGTTTTTTTTAAATTTTAAACCCAAGGTGACCAACTTTTAGGATTCACACACTGGCTCCCATAAGCGCTAGAAAGCTTAACAAAATAAAATTAACTCGAAAACACCTCAGCTCCTACCATGAGAAATTTCGTAACAATATCTCGAATAGTTTCCGAGATACCGAATTATTTCCAAAAAACGTTTCTAAAGTACTGTGCATTGTAAAAATATAGCACACATTTAAGCGCTATTAAATATAAATATCTGTACCAATTAGCGTATACTTAATATGTAATGCATTCACTCAGCTCAAATCAAGTATACGTGTCGTATTCCAAAAAAAAAAAAAAAAAACTGATTAACATAATTCTGTGGTATGCTTTTGGGGGCAAATATACAGAACTTACTTGGCGTATGATTGATATTTATTTAAATTAATTAAATATTAACCCCACGTTTTTATGAAACTTTTTGCACGAAAGAAATTTTGTTTTCGACTCTATTAAAAGAATTTTACTATTTCCAAACTAAATTCCTTGAACGTTTTAAAATATGTATATATTATCTAAAAGAAATGTTTCTGATTTATAAATTTGGAAATTTGTAATTTATTTAAAAACAGTATTTGAGTATGCGCTTTAGATTTCCCATAAATACTAGGGTGGCAATTGGAATTGATTTTTACGAATTCCGATATTAATGATTTTTAAAACGAACCGAAATATCAATGATATTATTATAACTTTTTGAAAAATTTTAAAATTTTTAAAAATTTAACAAAATGACATTCATATAAGGAGTGAGATCGAAAAAAAATCTTAACATACATATACATATGTTAATAAAAAAGAAACCACTGAACCTACAGTTTTGATTTTTTTATTTGATTGAAATTATTATTACAGCTTACAAAAAATATTATTTTTATAGTTCTAATCAATAGTGATGAATTTATGAACCTTTTCCGGAAACCTTTCCATTAAGGTTTTAATAGAACTTTCTGGCACTTTGCTCGAATACGTAGTCCACGAACACTTTTGGTCACCTTTTTAGTGCTTTTCAATACTCTTTTAACAAGAGCTCAAAAAATGTTAAAGTTATTAAAAATTCTCCAAGGCCATTAGCGTGTCTCAGGCCACTAGAACATGAAATGTAGGAACAAAATTAATTTTTAGTTAAAATATATCCATATTTACTTGTTTATGAGTTTTTGTCTTCGTAGGATACCGTTAACCTATTCGCAGGTATGACCAAAAAAATTAAATTTTTTTAATGGTAGTTTCAAAGCTCCATTTTTAAATTTTTAAAAATTTTGTTAAACAAATTTCATGCTTAAGCATTAGAGGGTTAAAAGATTATTTCAGAAAGTCTCACCAAAGTTCACATCTGTGTATACCATCATTTTTTTGTTGAATTGTTATGTCATGTTTTGTTTGCTTTTGTTCATTTTATTAATAAAATGCTTAAATAAGTACACAACATTTGTGTTTTTATTTTTATTTTCAGTTTAAAATTAAAATAAAAATTATTCGGTTAATCGAATAATTTAAAATTAACCGATTAAATTAAAACCCTGATTAATAATTTGCTCGATTAACCAATTAAACTAGAAACCTGATTAATTAAATACCTTAGTGGGTATACAAGATTCGGCACAGCCGAATATAACGCTCTATTATTAGCAACCTAATGATAAAGTGCACTTATCTTTGTTGCCTCCACTGATTTCAAATACCGAGTAAAAGTCTCCATATTTAAGTGTGACCACTTATATTTATTAGCATTTCAAACCATTACTTGGTAATTAGAGATTATTCTGTAAACTTATTAAATATCCTTATTTTAAGAATTTAATATAATAAACAAATCTATTTTTCCTCAACAAATAAAAAACCTTAAATAAAAGTATAAATAAATTTACTTATTCAAACATACTCGTACATACATACATGGGCACACTATGAGCTCAACTGTAAATTTTTTAAAAATATTTATTTAATAAATCAAAAATTACTCTGGAAGTTGTCTACATACAAGTGAGTACATTGAGTGCATATCCTCTTGATTTCTGTTTTTTTTTATTTTTATTTTTTTTATCAAAAATAAAATGTTGTTCTTTAGTCTCTTGTTTCTTGTTGCTGTAGTTACGAGTATTACAGTATATTTGTTCAGTTATATAGCTTATAACTGTATGGAACCAAAAAAATGCAGAAAGGATTATTTGTTTGAAAAGTTGGAAGATAAAATGTTTTGGTCGTATCAGTTTGTATCATTAAAAGCAATTAAAAACAAATTCAGTTTTTTCTTATTTTAAGATTTCTATATGTATTTTTTATGATTTTAATCTCATCAAAGGTTTTCTTCCAATAACTATAGATAGATAAACTCTTTACTCTTCTCTACACCAATCCATAGCTCATCTTCCAAAGAGTCCTCTCAATAGGTTGTGGGTTGAGCCAGTAGAGAATTGAATCCGAATTTTTGCAATCACATTCCTGTTATGGACATTTTCTCCTTAGTTAGTTTCAGTTTCCTATTTGGCTTAAAAAGAATTCGTTTGTGGCCAAATCTTTTCGTCTACACACTTTACATATATTTTTAAGTGTAAGGGTTTTTGTTTAAGTGTATTTGTGCATTTTGTTGCTCTATGCTCAATTTAATTCTTACAAATACATGAAGTACTTGTTTTTTCTTTACTCTTTTACTCATTCGTATACAAAATTTTATTTGGTTTATAATCGTATTTTTTTTTTTTTTCTGTATTTTCTTGAAAAATTTTTTATGTTGTATGATGTCCATTATTTATTGTATAAAAACACATGAAATATTCTTGATAATATTACAATAATAACTACAACAGACATAACAGAATAATGTTGTGTTTTATACGGGCATTAGGGTGGCTGCCATAAGATGGGTTTTCTTAAAATGATTATTCTAGTATTGTTAGTTGGAGGTAGAGATGAGCGATATTTCCATAATTGTGTTTTATTCTCTGATTGAAAAATCACTGGTAACAACTGTTACTGAGCAAATAACAGGTACATTTAAGTCGTTCTTTTATATTTTTCAACATTTACTAGTGACATTGTTAGCTCTTATTTTGAAACATGTGTACTAGGGCAGGTCGATTTGTAGGGACGCAACAAAAATCGACCAAGTGACAAGGAAAATCGCATTCTAGGTATCAAAATAAGAAACTTTGCCCAAGGAACCAAGTTTCTTATTTTGACCCAAAGGTCAAATATTGAAAAGTCCCACTTTCACCCATTTAAAGTGTCTCGGAGGGCCGACCCACCCATGCTAAAAAAAATCACAATTTTTAGCACTTTAATGAAATAATCAGTGACATGTTTGTTTTTTTGGAGATAATTTTTATTTAATACAACTTAATAATAAAAATCATAATGAGTGAAATCGTAAAACACACGTTTTTCATTAAAACTTTTAACCCAAGTATTATTTGATTTTTTTTATCAAGTTACCTTTGTAAAGCATGTCAGTTATTATGTTTAATGTCAATTATGTTCATTTGTTGTTAATCTGATTAAAAAGTGTGACGAGAAAAAAGTTCATACTAAAATTATTAAATATTTTCAACAAAACCCAACTTGGTCCTACAAAAAGTTAGCCAAGCATTCAAAGGTCTGCCGTCAAACTGTTTCCAATGTTATTAAACAGTACCGGGACAACTTGTCCGTTGATCGAAAACCTGGTTCAGGTAAAAGGAATGGTCCACATGATGTTTCTAAAGTAAAAAAAAAATAGAAAGCATTTTCAAAAGAGCTCCCAACACATCTGGTAGGAAAGCAGCCCGGTTAGCTCATTGCTCGGACTATTTGGTACGGAAACTTAAAGCTAATGCAGGTTTAAAAACATACAAGGCTCAAAAAGTTCCTGAGAGGAACGCTGCTAAAAATTTAGAGGCAAAAAACATAGCACGGAAATTGAAGTCAAGTTTTATAAAAAATATTCTTGCAGACAAAATTTCCCAAAAAGTTCTTGGTATGGCAAGCAATATGCAGTTGCGTCAAAAGAAGCCAATCATTTATTACAACGGGCTCTATAAATACCGAAATTTACATCAAGGGATGTTTATAAAAAACCTGCTTCCATTCATAAGACTTCATAATGTGTCCACTTATTTTGGTTTGATTTGGCTCCCTGTCACTATGGTAAGAAAGGTCTTGAGTGGTACAAGAACAATAATGTGGTATTTGTACCAAGAGATGAAAATCCTCCAAACTGCCCGGAGCTAAGGCCAGTGGAGAGATATTGGGCTCTTGTTAAAAGAGAATTGTAGAGCACAAAAAAGATGTCCAAAAGTGTGGTAGATGTTAAACGGAGATGTAGCAAGGTCACAGAAAGCACTATAAAAACGTTATTGGAAGGGCTTCCGAAAAACGTTCAAGATTTTTTTTAACATATATGTATGTTAAGAATTTTTCGAACTCACTCCTTACTCGCAAACATTTTAAATAAAAAACTAGTGGTGAATGAGGGTATATATAAGTTTGTCATTCCATGTGTAACATTGAGAAATATTAATCTGAGACCCAACAAAGTAAATATATAATTGATCGTTAGAAAATTCTAAGCTAATTGAGCTAAGTCCGTCTGTGTAAAACACTCTCACGTCCAAAATACATTAGCGAAATGAATGAAATGTTTATAATTTTTCTAAGCAGTTTGGCATTGAAAATAAGTAAAATCGAAGTGGTAGAACCAGGGTTATGGATCAAAATGTAAGACAACCACCGAAATTTTTCTATCACTATATTTATATGATAAAAAACAAATTCTGATGAAAATCGTAAGAATCAGTCCATAATTCCTCCTAGCCCCCATACAAATTTCTTTCCGAAATATGGTGTTGTGGTATATAAATGACCATATAATTGCAGTATTCAAACAAAATTCAGCACAACTAAGTTTCGTGCAAAGAGAAATGGCCAAACCAATTTATTTTTTGTATCGGGCACTAGTTGACCATAGCTCCCGTAAAAAGTTCACTTCCGAAAATCACTTAAATAAACATAAATATCTTATGTACAGTGGATCAAAGCCAAAGTCGTACACTTGGATATTTTGTATATATGTATCTCTTAATTTCGGCTTACCTATTAGAGTTATATAAAAAGTGTGTTTGTGAGTCTTGTAGCTTATGTAATTCTTTATTCAATTCAAATGTAAAATAAAAACCAAACCATTTAAATAACACTGAAAATAAGAACTAACAAAAAAATCCTTTAAAAGCCAAACTCGTACATTGAACATGGTATGCAAAAAAATTTACAATACTATTAAAAACAATACTTTGTATGGAATCTTTTTGCTTGAATAAGCATTTATGGTCTGTTGGGCGTACTTTCCGCTAATTTGCGGTAAACGGTTGGATCAATATTTTTCCATTCCTCAGTAAGAACTCGTTTCAATTATTATTTACTGAAAATGTGGTGTTGTCTAACTTTATTATCAAAGTAGCTTCAAAGATTATCGTTGGGGTTGATGTCATAGCTCTGGGCAGGTGTCTCCATTACATGAGGACAATTGTACAACAAACACGATCTGACATTGTAAGCTTTATGCTTAGGGTCGTTATCCTGGTAGAAGTAGTAATTGTTTGAAAGACTCCGTTTTTGCTTTGATAATGACAATTACAGTTTTAAAATTTCTAAATAAATTTTTTGGTCCATTATGCCTTCTATGAAAAGAAGAGAACCTGGACCAGCTGCCAAGAAAGAGCCATAAACCATCACCGATCCACCACCATGCTTTACAGAAGATTTAACATGTTTTGGTAAGAGCTCCTCATAAATATGGGTTTCCGTTAGAGCCAAATATGTTGAAGTTTCTCTAGTTTGTGAACAACACATCTTTCCTGCAAAGCAAAGGCATTTTTGTAGCCATTTTACCATTCAAATTCGCACTATGGAGTATATTCCAGATGGTTTGGGCGCAAGCTTTCTTTCCAGTAGTGGCTTCCATAATGGAAGAGATCGTTTTTACACGCTCCGTTAATATTTCGCTCTTCAGCTTCACTGAATATTTTATTGTGTGCTTTTTTTTTATTTTTTATTTGTTTTGAAGTCCTGAATCGTTTTAGAATGTATTGGATAGTAGAATGACACCTTAGCAGAATTTTGGGAATTTCACGTGGAGAGTTTCCATCCCCCGAAAGCTTTACAGCAAGCTTGTTCTTCAATTATGGTAAATAAGGAAAATGTTGAGCCAATTAATAAGATTAACCAATTATTAAGTGTAAAAATTGTTATATAGCACATTTTATTCCTATTATAAAATTATAGACTCTATTGGAAATATTAGGAATATGTAGCTATTTCAAATAGAAATTGCTGAATTAGATATCATTTTTATACATTTGAAATAAAATATCTTCTATGTAAAATAGTTTTTCTAACAATATAACAAAATACTATTACACTAATATTCTACCAATCTTCATAATCGGAACTAAGTCCCAATAACAAACACTGAATATGGATATTAGAGTATTATACCTATGTAATTTCTATAATTTTGATCATATTTAGGTGGAGGGTATTTAAGATTCGGCATATCCGAATATAATACTCTAACTTACTTTCTTTTAATTTATCTATCTATTCTGTCCGTTTGTACTCGAATCTCTTAAGCTACAAATCTGTAATATACATATAAATATAACAGTTGAATTGTATGACTTTTGGTAGTTGTTTGCTCTTGTTGTTTGCAAACTAGCCTACAAATAATAAATATTTGTATTTAATAAAAATTTATTCATAGAAAAAAAAAAGAAAGAAGATGTTTAGTCCATTAAACCTAAATAGAAATGTTTATACATGTAGGAATTTGCATACGTTTACAGATTTTTGTTTTTGGTTTTACTTAATTTTTGTGGCAGAAATTTTGTGTTTATGAAACATATATTTTATGTTCAATGAAATAAAATTTTCTTAAAATATTTAAAATTACACACACAAAAATTAGGTTAGTAAAATAAGTAAATTCACATACTTATACAAGTAAATTTATACAATTAAATAGATATTAAGAGCCAGTGCTAACTAGTCTTACTAAAATTCATTAGTTTTACAAAAACCTTTCCCAAAACTTCTGCAATACCCTATAGTGCACATTTAAATCATCGTTGACCATCCCTCTACATTTATCATGGTTTATTTTTAATAAAAAATAATCGTCCTTATGTTTAATTCCCTGCTCGGTGTAAGCGTGTGTGTGTTTGTGTTGGTTGGTTTTGAAAAATTGCTGCTACTGCTGTTGCTGTTTGTTCTTGTTCTTGTTGCTGTTGTTTTTGTTTATGTTGGTTTGTGTGCTGCAGCACATTTCCCATAAAATATTTGTCTTTCATATTTAAGTAGAGAAAACAAAAAATAAACTACAAAAATAGCACTACAATCAAACGAGTTTACAAGTGAAAAAAAAAACACCTTTATTTTATGCAGTGTTGCCTGATGAAGGGATTTGTCCCCTAATTGGGAATTTCTTATTTGATTTGCGGGTTTTATATTTTAGGTTGAATATCTGTGTTAAAAAATTTTAACCAAATCTCATCCGTAAAAACACAAATTTACGACAAGCATTATGAGACTTTTTATTATTTTTTTAATCTTCCCAGCAACAATTTTGGTAATAGCAACTAGTTACCACATACACTATCTTGTAATTGTATTGAACTTTTGCAACACCTATCGAAGTCATTAAAGGACATCATTTTTCTTTCTTATACTAAACACATATCGTTGTTTTTTTAAGCCGAAATTATTTTCCTAATTATGATATATATGCAGACCATGTTCGGGTTATCTTTTTCAAATTGTTGAATGAATTTTTTATTGAAAATAATGTTGCAAGAATAGCACTGTTTCGATTTTGTCCCGTACAACTGTCACAATATAGGAGTTTTTCTTTCTTCAGCAAGTTTTAAATATTTGAATATTTCTGGTGCCACTTTCGTAAAAGCTTTCGGTATAGAATACATACTTTCTAGAGTAAAACAGAGTTATAGCGTTTCGTTGTGATGTATTATGTAAAGGGTTTTCCAACAAGAGGTGTTATTTTGAATCACCCGGTATTTCGGTAGCTGTCACTTTTGAAGCTTTTATTCTTTGACATTTGACAAGTAGAATCTACGCCATTACTAGAAATTGAAAGATACACGCTTCAACAATGCACTGAAATTATTAAAATTCACTACAAAAATGGTGAAAATTTGGCAGTCACAGTTCGCAAAACTAAACGATTTTTGGGTCGTCGTGAAGCAACTTGTTGGACCTCAATACAGAAATTGGTGGACAAATTCGAACTATTGGGACAAGTTAGTGTAGTGAAGAATAAAACCCGTGCACGTTGCTCAAGAACAACTGATTCCTCGTCGTTCTTTGGAATTGGGCATTCCACAAACGTCATTATACCGTATCTTATGGTCGAAGTTGGATGATATTGATCTGGACAATGTTTACTTTCAACAAGATGGCGCCACACAAGCAAGGAATTCATTGCTCTTTTACGGGAAAAGTTTCCGGACCGTGTTATCTCTCGAAGAGTTGATCACAATTGCCCACCGAGATCTTGTGATTTAACACCTTGCGACTTTTTCCTTTGTGGTCACGTGAAAGATAAGGTCTACGCCAACAGCCCAGCGTCGTTTCAAGATCTCAAAGATAGAATTCGTGGGGCTATCGAGTATATAGGGCAGCCACTTTGCGATTTGGTTATGGAAAATTTCATGAAAAGGATATGGTCCTGTAAGCGTGGTCGTGGTGGCCATTTGGCTGATGTTGTTTTTCATTATTAACGGCATACCTTCCAATTTATTACGAAGTAAACATTCGATCATTTATCTCAAAAAATTTTGTTTTTCTTTGAATACCAAAATAACACCTCTTGTTGGAAAACCCGTTACCTTTTGCAGATCGAAAGTAACACTCAGAAATGAAAAATCAGCTTTGCTCTGCTCCGCTAAAAAATGTTCCTTGACCTTTGACTTCTCTTTATTCATTATGTGCATTTGACATTCTCTTGTGGTTTGTAATTTAATTTTCGATTCTCTACTTATGCTCTTGACACTTTCACATGTAGTACACTTATCTTTCTTAGGCATATTAAAATGATGTTTTAGTATTATTATTAGACTTGGGTAGTTCATGAACGAACTAGTATAATTGAACGATTCCATTATTTGAACTAAATGAACTAGTTCAAATCATTTGCTCACTTAGTTCAGTATTAAACTATGAACAAAAATGATTCATATATACGCTCTTAACTAAATTTGTGGTTTCGTTATTTTTCCAGCTTCTTTTCATACGAATTCCGACATAATGCCGAACAAATAGGGATCATAATGGATAGAATCAGTTCTCTAAATTAAACAGCAACTGACAGAAAATTAAAAACCCAAAGAACATTTTAGCTCTAAGGAGTGAGATCGAAAAATGTTTAACATACATATGTGTTAATAAAAATGATACCACTAAACTTCCAGTTTTAATTTTTTTTATTCGATTGAAATTATTATTACAATTTACAAAAAAAAATAATTTTTATAGTTTTAGTCACTAGTGATGAAATTTTGAAACTTTTTTGGAAACCGTTCCATTAACGTTTTTATAGTGCTTTCTGTCATTTTGCTGGAACAGGTAGTGCATCTCCGTTTAAAATCTACCACACTTTTGGACACCTTTTTGGTGCTCTTCAATTCTTTTTTAACAAGAGCCCAATATCTCTCCACTGGACTCAGGTCCAGGCAGTCTGGAGAAATTGCCTCTCTTGGTACAAATACCACATTATTGTTCTTGTACCACTCAAGGCCTTTTTTACCATAGTGACAGATGCCAAATTAGGCTAAAAATAAGTGGACACATAAAGAAGTCTTATGAATGGAAACAGCCTTTTTTGTAAACATCCATTGATGTAAATTTCGGTATTTATATAGACCTTTGTAACAAATGTTTGGCTTTTTTGCCGCAACTGCATATTGCTTGCCATACCAAGAACTTTTTGGGAAATTTTGTCTGCTATTGGGTCCTAAACTTTTCTTCAACATTCCCTCGAGCATCTGCAACATAAAAAAATTTAACCAGAATCTGCAAAAAATTTTCGACGCGTACATTTCGTCATCCATTATGCAGCAGGTATATTTTTTGTATAAAATTTGACTTCAATTTCCGAGCTCTGTCTTTGGCCTCTAAATTTTTAGCAGAGTTCCTTTTAGGAACTTTTTTAGCCTTGTAGGCTTTTAAACCTGCATTGGCTTTAACTTTTCGTAACAAACAGTCTGAGTACTGACCTAACCGGGCTGCTTTCCTACCGGATGTGTTGGGAACTCTTTTGAAAATGCTTTCTATTTTGTTGGCCTTAGAAACATCATGTGGACCATTCCTTCTACCTGAACCAGATTTTATATCAACGGATAAGTTCTCTCGGTACTGCTGAATAACATTGGAATCAGTTTGACAGCAGACCTTTGATTGTTTGGCCAACTTTTTGTAGGACCAAGTTGGGTTTTGTTGAAAATATTTAATAATTTTAGTACGCACTTTATTCTGGTCACTCATTTTAATCAGATTAACAACAAATGAACATAATTGACATTAAGCATAATAATTAACATGTTTTACAAAGGTAACTTGAACAAAAACAATCGAATAATACTTGGATTAAAAGTTTTAATGAAAACGTGTGTTAAGAATTTTACAATCTCAGTCCTTAAGCTAAAATTGTTTTTGTTATAAATTCATAACGGTAAATAGTGTGACCGTCACATTTTTATAGATGATGCAAATAGTGCCAACGAATTCATTTATGAGCTTTTTTTGTGGTTATGGCTCGATATGTCATTTTGAAAGTACATACCTGTCATATATTCTCACTTAGTCATTAAACAATATAGTGTAAACAACTAAGTTTTTTTGATTCGAAAATGTCGAAGTTTTGCTTTTCTTTTTTAATTAAAAAAAAGTGCCGCTGAAGTACATCGATTGCTCACCAAAGCCTATCGGTTTCAACGTACGAGAGATGGTTTGTGCTGTTTGAAGACCAAGAATTGGATGAATTACTCCAGGAAGATTGATCTCAAACTCAACAAGAGCTTGCAAAGTCATGGGGAGCTACTCAAGCAGCGATTTCAAAATGTTTGCAAGCAGCAGGATTTATCTAAAAGCAGGGAAATAGGGTACCATACGAATTCAAGCTAAGAGACCTTGAAGGCCTATTTTGAATGTCTGAAATGATGTTTGAACGCTATAAAAGCAAATCATTTTTGCAACGAATTACTTGCGATGAAAAATGGATCCATCACGATAACCCGAAACGTAAGAGATCGTATGTGCACAGCCGAATCGAACAAAATGGTCCTATCTCTTATAAGCTGCTGAAATGTGACCAGACCATCACAGGAAACCTGTACCAAACGAAACAAATTCGTTTGAAGCGAGCATAGACTAAAAAACTTACAGAATATGCGGCCAGATAACCTTCCATCATGGCAACGCTGAAACATATGTTGCAATACCGATTAAAATTTATTTGGAATGAGGTGGTTGGGAAGTTTTCGCTTTATAGTTCAGACCATGCAACGTTCGACTACTATTTATTACGATCAATGCAGAACTGGGATAGGATTCACTTAGGAACATAGTATACGATATTGGCTTCATTCGTTCTTGGACTCAAAAGATTTGCTCGGAATCCATATGTTGCCAGAAAGATGGGAAAACATCATAGCTAACAATGGCCAACACCTTGAATACATTTATATTGTATAAATGTTTCAAAGATCATTTTTTATATATAACTCTTTTTTGAAGACTACTTCATTGTTTTATGGGATGAAATTTACAATGCAATTGAATTTAAGTACTCCTACGTTCATTAGAAAATTGTGTTGGTATAATTACAAAATTTGGGGGACAAAATAGGTTAACTAAATTTAAATGGGTATCTTTTGGCGACTTTGGTTGAAGAATTGGGGACATGAGGTAAAATTGTCTGGAAACACTGCTATTGTATTAAAATAAACGCCACACTGATGAGAAAGAGAGAGAACCAATTCAAATAAAACAGTATAATACACCATTAATATGTAGTTTTGGCCGTCTATGGGAATTGAATCAGTTATGGATCGACCTGCACAGAATTTGATAGAGTGATTCATTTCTTAAAACTTTAAATAAGTTATGTGGAAATTTAGGGCCTGGTTCACTAAATGCGAACGAACATTTTCTTTCTTATTTTATTTTCAATATAAAGTAAGAAAAAAAATGTTCGTTCGCATTTAGTGGGCCAGGCCCTTATGGTAATATTATTATGTATAAATTATTTATTGATAATAAAATATTTTTCTGATATAGGGGTTCTATTGATCGATCCTCACAAAGGTTGGTGGAAAGATTTGGGTTCATATTAAATTTGTTTATGTCCTATTTCACAAGAGGGACCTTGTATAATTTCAAAGTATTTAGAACTTATTTGTGCATAATTTTGTCAGGATTGCCGAATAATAAACATATTTATGACTGCAGTATTCCGGATGGCATTTTTATGCTGGCTAGGTGAAATCATGGACCGATATTACCCATTTTCACAGAGAGTATTTGTGAAAAATTTCAGGCTGCTAGCTCCTTTCGTTTGTATCTTATCGTTTTTTCAACAGACAGACTGTTGGAGGGACGGACATAGCTACATTGTCTTCGAATCTATGAGGACCCAGAATATATATACAAATGTGGGTCGGCGGCAAATATGTTGATGTGTTACAAACGGAATGACTAAATCAATATACTGCCCATCTTTTTTGATGGTGGATATAAGTAAGAAACACAAACATTAAATCCCAACCAAACAAAAGAGAATAAACCAAACAGCCAACCATCAACTATCATGCAACACAACATCAACTACAGCTACAACAAACAGCAACAATAAAAACAAACAAACAAACTTACATTTAAAAACATTAAAATGTAAAAAAGCAACAATAACAACAACAACAACCACATCAACAAAATTAAAATAATGAAGGATAAAACAACAACAAAATTCTGAAATACCAAAAAAACCAAGAACAAAAAAAGTATAAACAATGGTGCCTTTTGTCCTCTCAAGAGAAAAATTAATAATAACAAATGCAAACAATAAACAATATGGAGTGAGTGAGTGTGTGTGTGCCAGTAAAGAACCGCTACCAGAAAGCTGGAGAAGGAATAA
Organism: Calliphora vomitoria; assembly: GCA_942486065.2. Taxonomy (NCBI): domain Eukaryota; kingdom Metazoa; phylum Arthropoda; class Insecta; order Diptera; family Calliphoridae; genus Calliphora; species Calliphora vomitoria. The sequence goes on along the minus strand of OW818030.2, from coordinate 118,107,911 downwards.
GCCAACTGACCAAATATTTGGACATTTTTGCTACAGCCACAAATTGAAATCCTCTGTAATTCCGGACTTCGAGAACCTCTATCAGTCTTGACTATTTTGTGTGGAAATGATCCTGAAAGTTTTTAAAAGTAATGGTCAATTGGGTAGGAAAGTAAGCACTTACACTTGACTGTGTGTTACGTTTGTGTAAGAGTGTGCCAGAGATTATAACTGTGAAGGTTTGCTCTGCAAATGGCCACTACTGTAGCATATTTAAGCAGTTGCACACAAACGTACAAATAAATAAAACAATACATACTTAGGTACATTTCTATATGAATGTAGGAAAACTCTTTTAGATGTAAACATACGTGGCAGGTGTTATAAATGTACTGTTTTAAGGCTCCATACTCTAGGAACATTCTGGTTATCAGTGCATTCAATCCCTAGGCATGATGAATGGTATCAATGTAAGGCGACTAGAACTCTAACTAAACTCTTTGCAAGTCCTAAGTCTCATTTATACTAAGTATCGCATATAGTCTCAGTCTGGGCCGTAGTCTTGGTTATAGTCTCGTCTATAGTATCTTCTGTAGACTCATCCATATAGTCTCGTCTATAGTATATTGTATCGACTAGTTTATGGTCTCTTCTATGGAGTTTATGTTTTCGTCTTATTTACGAAATATAAAAGCCTCTTCCACCATCGAGCTTTCAGTGAAGATCTCAATAATATTCCCTTTAATGGGTTGTCCCCTCCATTTGTTGCATTTGCAATGGACACATAAAAGCCATATCGAATAATGATTTGGGTTTGCACTAGCCAATGTTGTCCAGGAGTTCGGCACCAATGCCATGCGCCTTTAAAATCTGCTCCATTTTCTAGTTTGCCATAAACTACGACACACAAAGCCGATAAACAAATTTCTTAAATTTTTAAAGAACACTCTTTTTAAATTTAACAAATTTGTTTATCGTAGAAGAATTATAAATTTGACTTCACCACCCTCGTGTATACCCACATTTACACACTAATCCCTGCACGTTTAACTTTTTTTTCTCTTCAAAATGTTTTTGCGAGTTGTCATGATAAAGTTGAAATCCACAGAGTTTACACTGTATACCAACTACATACTTGTTGTAGCTGATCCTTTTTTCTTTGAGTCTTTACAACTCCGCGCATAGATTTCCTAATGACAAACTTAAATAAAAAAAAGACAATGGCGTAAAAAAGTGTTTTTGTGAATGCAGTTGTTTAGCGAATGTAGTAACTATCCTAAATTTAGATTGTTATAGATGAAGCAAAACTTAGCAATAAGTTTACAAAAGATTGAAACTAAAAAAAAAACTATAAAAAAGAAAATCTTTTTGTGGTAGTTCCTGCCAGTTGAGTAACTAAAGTGATTCATTCATACATTCATCTAATTATAAATGCGTTTAAAGAAAAATGTTTTAGTCCAGGTTAGCCACTATTCATTTGTGTAAGTGTTCTTAGTTCAAATAGGAGGGATGAGAAAAGTCTTCAGTCAATAGTAAAAACTTTCATTAACATGTGCTGGGTTAAAACGCAAAATAGTCTCGTCTATGGTCTCTTTTGTAGTCTCGTCTATTGTCTTGCCTATAATCGCGTCTATAGTCTCGTCTATAGTCTTGTCTATAGTCTCGTCTATAGTCTCGTATATAGTCTCGTCTATAGTGTCGTCTATAGTGTCGTCTATAGTGTCGTCTATAGTGTCGTCTATAGACTAATGTATAGCCCGTCTATAGGGTCGTCTATAATATCGTATGTAGTCTTATCTATAATCTCGTCTATAATCTCACTTATAGTCTCGTTTATAGTCTTGTCTACAGTCTCGTCTATAGTGTCGTCTAAAGTGTCGTCTATAGTGTCGTCTATAATATCGTCTATAGTCTCATCTATAATCTCGTCTATAATCTCATCTATAATCTCGTCTATAGTCTTATCTAGTCTCGTCTATAATCTCACTTATAGTCTCGTCTATAGTCTTGTCTACAGTCTCGTCTATAGTGTTGTCTATAGTGTCGTCTATAGTGTCGTCTATAGTGTCGTCAACAGTGTCGTCTATAGTCGTGTCTATAGTCTCACCTATAATCTCGTCTATAGTCTCGTCTATAGTCTCGTCTATAGTCTTGTCTATAGTCTCGTCTGTAGCCTCATCTATAGTCTCGTCTATAGTCTCGTCTGTAGTCTTGTTTATAGACTCATGTATAGCCCGTCTATAGGGTCGTCTATAATATCGTATGTAGTCTCATCTATAATCTCGTCTATAGTCTCATATATAATCTCGTCTGTAGTCTCATCTAGTCTCGTCTATAATCTCCTCTACAGTCTCTTCTATAGTATTGTCTATAGTCTTGTCTATAGTATCGCTTATAGTCTCGTCTATAGTCTCGTCCACAGTCTCGTCTATAGTCTCGTCTATAGTGTCGTCTAAAGCCTCGTCTATAGTATTTTCTATAGTCTCGGCTAAGTCTGGGCTATAGTCTCATCTATAGTCTCACCTATAGTCTCATCTAGTCTCGTCTATAATATCGTTTGTAGTCTCATCTATAATCTCGTCTATAGTCTCATATATAATCTCACCTATAGTCTCATCTAGTCTCGTCTATAATATCGTATGTAGTCTCATCTATAATCTCGTCTATAGTCTCATATATAATCTCGTCTGTAGTCTCATCTAGTCTCGTCTATAATCTCCTCTACAGTCTCTTCTATAGTCTTGTGTATAGTCTTGTCTATAGTATCGCTTATAGTCTCGTCTATAGTCTCGTCCACAGTCTCGTCTATAGTCTCGTCTATAGTGTCGTCTAAAGCCTCGTCTATAGTATTTTCTATAGTCTCGGCTATAATCTCGTCTATAGTCTCGTCTATAGATTCGTATATAGTTTCGTCTATAGTCTCATCTATAGTCTCATCTATATTCTCGTCTATAGTCTCATCTAGTCTCGTTTATGTTCTCGTCTAATCTCCTCTATATTCTCGTCCATAGTTTCGTCTATAGTCTCGTCTAGTCTCGTCTATAGTCTCGTCTAGTCTCATCTATATTCTCGTCTAAAGCCTCGTCTATAATCTCGTTTATAGTCTCGTCTAAAATCTCGTTGATAGTCCCATCCATAGTATCGTCTACTGTATTGAGATCACGTCTATAATCTCATCTATTGTCTCGTCTATGGTCACGTCTATAATCTCATCTATTGTTTCATCTGTAGTCTCGTCTGTGCATACAATCTATAGCTACCAACCGCTGGAAAGTTTACTAAAACAATCTAAATGTATTCCATTTTCCCTTCGAAAAAAATCTAATTACAATTATCTTTAAGACATCAAACATCAATGCTCATCAAACGAACCCCAACATAATTATATTAAACAGTAAATATTTTTATTAATAAAATCCTTAGATTTTATATTTCTTATTAATGTTGTACTTTATCTTTTACTTTTGCTAGCATGTTAAAGAAACTTTTATAATTTAAGGCAACAGCAACTGAAGTTTACATATTTCCTCTTTTTTCTGTTTTTTGGTTTTATGACTGTCAAGTTGAGTTTAAAACTAAAAGCCAAGAAATATAAAGAAAAGTAGCAAAAAATAATGATAAAGAAAAAAACATAGAATGTAGTAATAATTTTCAATTAGCTTTTAAAGAGTTTCTTTAAAAAGAGAAAAAAAAAACTTTATTTTTCACAAACAACAAGCTCAAAACTAAAAACTCATAAAGACAACCGCAAAATTTTATTACAAACATTATGAGTTTTATGAGGTTAAAAGCTTTACGTTGGTTGGCATGAACATGCATGCATGATAAAGTAGAAAAAAGTTTGCAATGCAAAGTCTAGTACATATATTAAATAAAAAAGAAACTGAGATAAATTAAATTTATATGAATGAAAAAAAAAAAAAATACGAACTTAATACATAATAAAAATTGTGTATGTTGGATTTTAATTAGAAACATGAGTTTGTTGGCAGCAAAAAGGGAAAATAAACTTTATATATATGTGTATGTATATATTTACTATAAAAACTATTTAATGGTTAATAAAATATTTATTTTCAAATAAGTATAAACTAAAACCACATTTATAATTATGTTAATAATATAAGTTTTACTCTTGCAAACTAAACAAAAAAATATCTACTAAAACTAGAGACTAACTGTATTGAAGAGAAACTCTTCAAATGTTTGAATGAGATTATGAATTAGCTATACAAACTTTGTTTTTGAATCTTCTTGCATGCTATGTAATGCAAATATATTTCAAAATAATCTTCATTATTTCCTAACGCTAAGACTTTATCTCAATTGATTTTACTGTGCTTTATTGTTCCTGATTTATTTACAATCTTATAAAAACACTCCCAAGCTAATTCTTGCGCTATTTTTAAAGTAATATTTTAAAATTTGAAACCGAAAACCAAAAAAATCCTTAGAAAATACAACAATAAAATAAGCAAACGTATTTGGTTGAGAACTCACCACACTTTAAGCTTACTTCTTTTAACACCTTAAACTTACTCTATGACAAGGTATGACTTGTGTAGCTAACTTCTTGATTATATCTTCTTTTTTATTTATATATATTTTTTTTGTATGTCATATATTTAAGTATACTAATATGGCAACAAACTGAAAAGTTCTTTAGAAATCTCTACGAAAGTGTGAATGGAGTTTTATAAAAACAATTCGTGCTAACTTAACATTGATATAGTACTAGACAATGCTTTAGGCATATCACTAGACATTTTATTATAAATAGCAAATCGCTCTATACGAGCTTAGCAACTACAAAAAAAGACAATAAGCGATACAATAGACGATATAATCGACGAGCATATAAAACAGACATAGACGATACTGTATAGGAGATGAGAAAATAGAGGACACTATAGACGAGAAAATATAGGAGTCTATGAATTTAAAGACGAGACTATAGATGCGAGTATAGACGAAACTATAGATGAGACTATAGATGAGACTATAGACGAGACGATAGTATAGAGGAGAATATATACGAGACTATAGACAAAACGAGACTATAAACAAAATAATAGACGATACTATAGCGTGACTATAGACGACACTATGGACAAGACTATAGACGAGAATATGGATGAGACTATATACGAGACTATAGACGAGACAATAAACGAGACTATAGACGATACTATAGACGAGACTGTAGACGAGACTATGGACGAGAATATGGAGGAGACTATAAACGAGACTATACACAAAACAATAGACGAGGCTACAGCGAGACTATAGACGAGACTATAGACGAGACTATATACGATACTGTATTCGAGACTATAGACGAGACTATAGACGAGCTTATGGACAAGACTATAGACGAGACTATAGACAATACAATATTCGAGACTATAGACGCGAATATGGACGAAAATATACACGTCTAGAGTGGAGACTATAGACGAGACTTTATGTCAGACCATAGACAAAACAATAGACTAGATGAGACTATAGACGGGACTATAGACGAGACTATGGACAAAACTATAGACGAGACTATAGACAATACAATATTCGAGACTATAGACGAGAATATACACGTCTAGAGTGGAGACTATAGACGAGACTATAGACGAGACTATAGACGCGACTATAGACGAGACTATCGACGAGACTATAGACAATACAATATTCGAGGCTATAGACGAAAATATACACGTCTAGAGTGGAGACTATAGACGAGACTTTATGTCAGACCATAGACAAAACAATAGACTAGACTATAGACAAGACTATATACGAGACTGTAGATGAGACTATAGACGAGACTATAGACGAGACTATAGGCGAGTCTATAGACGAGACTATAGACGAGATTATATACGAGACTATAGACGAGACTATAGACGAGACTATAGACGAGACTATAGACGAGACTATATACGAGACTATCGACGAGACTATAGACGAGACTATAGACGAGACTATAGTCTCGTCTATAGTCTCGTCTATAGTCGCGTCTATAGTCTCGTCTGTAGTCTCGTCTATAGTCTCCACTCTAGACGTGTATATTCTCGTCTATAGTTTTGAATATTGTATTGTCTATAGTCTCGTCTATAGTTTTGTCCATAGTCTCGTCTATAGTCCCGTCGATAGTCTCGTCTATAGTCTCGTCTATAGTCTCGTCTATAGTCTCGTCTATAGTCTCGTCTATAATCTCGTATATAATCTCGTCTATAGTCTCGTCTATAGACTCGCCTATAGTCTCGTCTGTAGTCTCGTCTATAGTCTCATCTACAGTCTCGTATATAGTCTTGTCTATAGTCTAGGCTATTGAGACTATAGACGAGACTATAGACGAGACTATAGAGGAGATTATAGACGAGATTATAGAAGATACTATAGACGAGACTATAGACGAGACTATAGACGAGACTATAGAAGAGATTATAGACGAGACTATAGACGAGACTATAGACGAGACTATAGACGAGACTATAGAAGAGATTATGGACGAGACTTTAGACGAGACTATGGACAAAACTATAGACGAGACTATAGACAATACAATATTCGAGACTATAGTGAGACTATGGACAAAACTATAGACGAAACTAAAGACGAAACTAAATACAATGTAATATTCGAGACTATAGACGCGACTATAGACGAGAATATACACGTGTAGAGTGGATACTATAGACGAGACTATAGACGAGACTATAGACAAGACTATCGACGTGACTATAGACGAGACTATAGACTAGACTATTTACGAGACTATAGACGAGACTATAGACGAGACTATAGACGAGACTATAGACGAGACTATAGGCGAGACTATAGACGAGACTATAGACGAGACTATGGACAAAACTATAGACGAGACTATAGACAATACAATATTCGAGACAATAGACGAGATTATGGACAAAACTATAGACGAAACTAAATACAATATAATATTCGAGACTATAGACGCGACTATAGATGAGAATATACACGTCTATAGTGGAGACTATAGACGAGACTATAGACGACACTATATACGGGACTATAGAAGAGACTATATACGAGACTATAGACGAGACTATAGACGAGACTATAGACGAGACTAGACGAGAGTATATTGTAAATGATACTATAGACGAGACAAAAGACGAGACTATGGACAGGACTATAGACAACACTATAGACGAGAATAAAGATGAGACTATAGATAAGACTATAGTCTAGACAATAGATGAGACTATAAACGAGACCGTAGATGATACTATAAGCGAGGCTATAGACGAGACTAGAGACAAGACTATAGGCGAGAGTAGAGACAAAACTATAGTCGAGACTATAGACGAAACTATAGACGAGACTATATATGAGACTGTAGACGAGACAATAGACGAGACTATAGACGATACTATAGACGAGACTTTGAACGAGCGTTATGTAAGAAATACCTTCTAACTTTTATTGAATACTGTCTCCTAAAGGTGCTGACATCCAGATCATATTTAATCTATGTGGAATATCGAAAGCTTATAAATTTTAGGAATATGAAACGAATTTTAATACTCTCTTCCTATGTTTCATATTCTAGCTGAAGACGTACACACAGATATTGGGTGTGTAAATAAATGCGTTGTTTGCATATGGCATATTACATCTTTCTATTTAACTGTATGAGTGTGTTCTATTTTTTCCATATTAACTTTACAACATCATCGTTATTTAAAACATCTACTCAACCTTTTTTTCACTAGAATTTTCTTAAAAAATGTCTAACGAAAGCCTAAATCCCCTCAAGATTAGACACTGTGTGTTGAGATATTTTCCTGCCTGGAGATGGTAGGTTGGTTGGTGTGTATGAGAGCTTTTTTTTTTTTGTTGTTGTTAAATAATAAAAAATCCAGAAACGAAAATGAAACAGAAATAGAAACAGATAGAGCTATAAAATGTAACATACGTTAATATTCTTAGAGATGTATGTATCTTTATGTTTATACTTTTATGTGTTGCGAGACATGTTGTAATACATTTTAAATGAGCCCAACAACCATTTATATGTTTTTTTTTTTATGGTTTAATCTATAAAAGATCTACGCACTCACACAACAGACGAAATTAAATGAAATGTAAAACAAAATGTAACAAATACGAGTACATATATGCAGGCGTTTTAAAAAGGGCTTAAATTAATAGGAGGTGTTAAAGGAAAATAATAACTTTTAAGGCATTCCAAACAATTTCATTACAATTTAAAAAGATTTGCTTCTCTTTTTTTGTTTTAGGTTTATTTTTGGAGCATACTTAATCATGCATGTAGATTTTGATGGGATATTTGTGTGTATGAGTGAATATAAAAATAATTTTGTTGAAACTAATTTAAAGAACTTAAAGTACTTGAATAATTAATATGTGTTTGAATTTAGTTAGTTTTTCTTAAATATCGAATGAATCTTTATAATCGTTAAAGTTAAATTACTATGTTAAAGAGAATATATGAATGAATTGTATGTTTTGATTTAATTGATCAGGAATTTTAGAAATTGTATAAATTTTGGTTATTTAAAATTCTATTATATCTTTTTATGTATATTTTTAGAATTGTTATGAAAATTTCCATGATCTAATTTCTTATAAGTTAAAATTTTGTTAATAAAATTACAAGCTGTGAACTGTTTAACAACTATTTAAAACTAATACCCTTTTTATACTCTCTCCCATAAAACATCACATTATGCTGTAAATCCAATTTATGTAAACTTTTGTATTTAAATCGGCTCATAATGATAGCTTTTATATGAAGTAAATCTTCTATATAAAATCTCCTTTATATTTAAATGAAATTTCTTTTATATTCATTGTGATTATGAAAACTCTTTTTTATTTTTTTAAATTTAAGGTTGTATTTTTATGTCTCTTACAACTCTCCAGCAGTGACATTCTTTCATTTATTTTGATTTGTGCAAGTTTTTATAGCACATTTTATATTTTTTTACTTTTGATTTTGTTGTGGTTTCCTCTTGTATTTTTTTTCTGTATTTATTTTACTTTCATTTCACTTTATTACAACAACAGGTGTCAGTGTATTTAAATACAATTTTAAATTCATTGAATTTACAGTATGTGTTTGAGTTTAACACAACAAGAGGAAACAAAACAAAAAAAAAAAAAAAAAAATAAGAAAACGAGTTAAAACCATAAAAAGTGGAGAGTCGCATCACAACTATGAGAGAAGTAACGGAGAAAGTAAAACAACAACAGCTAAATAGAAAAATACACACACACACATGTTGTCCCCCAACAACCTGCATTTGAATGCATATTACATGAAGTTTATTTTGTAGTATTTTCCTTCAGCCTCGTCTCTCTCTCTCTCTTACACTCGCCATTTTTTATGATGCTCTTGCCTGCAATTTCATTACTGCAAATACTACATGTAAGTGTGTTTGTTTAAGTTTATGCACACATTTGAGTTTGTTGTTTGTGTTTTTGGTATTTAAATGAAAGTGTACATTAGGGTGGTCGTTATTTTGCACTTTTTTGATTTTCGTTACTCTTTCCTAGGCCTAAAATTGTTCTTTGTCATATAAAAACCAAATGCAGAAAATTTTCTTAAAATGTCATGCATATCGAACAAAAGTTGTGTTTTAAAAAACAAGTAAGAGTGAGATGTGCAAATAAAATATTTTTCTAATATAGAGCAAACTTTTTAGTTCTATGACCAATATTATCATCCATCTTAATTGATGGGGGTTATACAAATAATGAAAATGTTTACGCCTTAACTGTACGCATTTCCAAAAAGTACTAAACTTATATTTGTTATTATACCCTTCACCATGAGTGGCAAGGGTATATACATATAAGTTTGTCATTCTGTTTGTAATTTCTACACTTTTCATATGTGACCATACAATTATATATAATTTTTAGATCATATAGATAGCGAAGACGATATAGCCATGTCCGTCTGTATGTTGAAATCAACTTTCCGTAGCCCTCGAATAACTTACAAACATGATTGATACATCAATATATCGGGAATTTTTCCGGCTCGGTTGCTATTTTAAATTGAGAAAACCGGCCCACAAATGGCTGAGATATAAGGAAAAAACAGGGATAACCTCGATTTTTGATTTATATCTGGATAACTAAGTCATTAATATAGACAATATGGATATTTAATGATAGATATTTCAAAGTCCAATGATGTATATAAGGCTATAGTAATTTGGACCTACAATGGGTCAAAATCGGAAAAAATATATTTTAATACGAATTTTTTTTACCACAAGCATTTTTTTGTCATACATCTTTTTTCACTAATAAATTTAAAATTTTTTTTTTAAAAAATTAATAAAATTTTTTTTTTTTAATTTTGAAAAACAGTTTTGATTTTTTTTTTTTTTTTTTTTGAATATTGCCAAACAATTTTGAATTTTTTTTTTCATTTTGTTTACCTAAAAATATTTAACTTTTCTATTTTAAAGTATAATTTGGTGTATATCATGATACAATAATCGTAGAAGGTGGAATCACTAGGGAGAGTTTTCAATATTTAGCCCTATAACGTCAAACTTTGATTTTTTCCTATTTTTTTTTGTTTGACAAGAATTGTATAATTGAGAATTAATTTTCTAATGATTGTACCTTATATTGTTGTATCATGGTGTATATAGCTCTCCTACTTGTTTTTTAATAAGTAAAGAATACGATTTAAAAATTTATTTCTATGTTTACTGCACGCAGAAAAAAAATATAGTTGTGCATGTTTACTGTAACCATTTCAATATTTATGGATTTAAAAATTTTTAACAATATTATAGTTACAGTAACTATTTATATGATTGTGGTAACAATAATATCTTTAATTTACTAGTTCGAAAAAGAATCTGCAATTCCCTTTTTTATATTTTAGCTCAGTCAGGATCATGTTTGTTTAATATCCTGCTTATAGGTTCATTATTATAGAAATTTCAATAATAGTTTCTGTTACCTCAATATCATTATGCCCTCTATCCTTGAAGAACGAAAAAGTACTGCTTAGTTTGGTTTAGTTCTCCATTTTTGGTATCATAATACAATTGAGCACTCTATTCTTGATTATTTTTTTTACTGAGAAGCATATTAGCCAACTTAGCCAAAGGTTCCATTAAAAGAAAAAGTACCAATTTTCCTATATCCTCGTAAATACTCGTCAAATTTGAGCTTTAAATTTGTTTAGCAGTTCCTATATTATCAACTGATTTAATAGTTAATAAATTATCACAAAACCGAACCGAAACCGATCGGTTTTCAATTTTTTAAAACCGCGGTTTTGACTTTTTGCGAAAAATAACTTTTTTATTGTTGAAAATGAATCTCTCGGGTATCAGAAACAAAGATACCGTTATTTTAATGTTACTCACGAAAATCGGCTTTTTGACCCTTAAAACAATAAAATTTGATTGGACAATGTTCTGCAACTTTGTCCAGGAGTGTTAGGTCTATATTTTTTCTGAATGTACCAAGATCGAAAAAAATCAAAATAAAAAGAATTTTTGAAACAGAAAAATAGATAATTTCAAAACCTTTCAAAGGTGTTATCTGTTATGAAATTTCGATGAAAAATTTTTGTTTATAAATAAGTTTTTTAATATTAAACGGCTTTATTCAACGTTATTCAATTTTATATATACATAAAGAGTATTTCGAAGAATAAGTCACTATTAACAAAATCAGGATTAAATATAAAATTAAATTTGTTAATTAAATAACCGTGGTTAGAATTCGGTATAAGAGTGCAAGTTTTTTTAACTTTTCTGTAAGTTCGGTCTCTAAATCCATACTTCTTGTTTACCAGATTTTTTCACCGCGGTATTTGTATTGTTTGTTTCTCAATATATTAATTTGTTTTCTAAGAATTTTTATTCTGCAACTTTGTATATCAACGTCAGCTAATTGTCACCAAAGTCACACAATTCAATGAGTTCATTTATCTGGATTATATTTTCAAAGTGAATTTTACTATCCGACCGTCGTTTTTTTATATTTTTTTCGATCTCCTCTAGTCTTTCATACGTTCTCTAGCGTTCCATTTAGCATTTCCTTCAAAATATTTTCTCATTAGAGTTTTACCATTTTCCATCTCTACTTTCGTTAGATCGAATCGCTGTAAATTAAAAAGGTATTAAATATATTTGTTATTTCGGGCTTTTTTCAATTGATATGATCCATTCACATTGCTATCATACATCAAGCTCGGTTCACCATATGAAAAAGCCACAAAAACATGCCACAAATATGTTCGCTTGTTTTTAAAATGGCACTAAAACGGCTGAAGAGTTTTGCTCGAAACTTTGCAAACTGGACGAGAACTTCAATATCTAAAATTCCTCCGAAATAGATCTCTGAAGTTTTAAGATGCATTTACAAGGGGAAAAATGCATATTTTTTTTACTTTTGCAATTTAATTTAAAAGAATAGAAATGTGTGCGTAGTTATCGTTCTAATGAGACATAAAAGACAGAAATTGGTCAAAAAATTTTAAAGTTATTAAAAATTTGCCAGGCCATTATCGTGTCTCAGGCCACTAGAACAATACATGTAGGAAAAAAATTAACATATTTTGATAAATATTAAAATAAAAGCTCATTTTTACTTAAAATATACCCATATTTACTTGTTTATGAGTTTTTGTCTTCGTAGGATCTGCTAACATATTCGTAGGTATCACCAAACAATAATTTTTTAAACGGCAGCTTCAGAACTCCATTTTCAAATTTTTAAAAATTTTGTTAAAGAAATTTCAGAATTTTTAGATCATCTCATTGGGATTTATTGATAATATAATAGTGAATAACAATATGAAAAAATTATGAAAATATTTCTTATAGTTTTTCCGTACCTGCGATTTAAATTTTGAAATTTTCGAGAAAAACTAATTATTTCGCCATTTTATGGCGAATGAGCTCTATTTCCTTACTGTTATGAATTTTAAGTAAAACCTATTCAGAATATTATAGTCCAGATATTTTTTTTAAATATATTCTGAAAGTTTTATTAAAATTGGAAGACGTTAAACCTTAAATCGTGAAGGTCAAAGGTAAAATTTGTCAATATTTGGATTTTCTAATTTAAAAATAGCGAAATGTTATTTATTTTTGGCCGATTTTGATGAAACTCAAGAAAAATATAACATGATATATGATCAGCACTATTGAAATTGACAAGGTTTTTTATGTTTGGGGTCATTTTAACCCCTAGTGTCATTAAGGTTAATTTCCATTTTTGTTCTGTTATGATGAGCAATTCTTTTGGTTCGGAATCTATATGTTCCCAGAAAGATGGGAATTTTTATTTATTTTTTTTTTGCTTTTGAAATTTACTTTATTTCCAATTTTTTATACCTTTCACCATGAGTGGCAATTTCTACATTTTTCATTTGCGACCCCACAAAGTATATATATTCTTGATCCTCTCTCTGTCTGCATGTTAAATCAACTTTCCGTAGCCTCCAAATAACATACAAACATAATTGATACATTAATATTTCGGGCTCGGTTGCTATTTAAAATCTAGAATCGAGATATAATAAAAAACCGGGACAACCTCGATTTTTGGCCTATTTTTGGTCTATATCTGGAGTACTAAGTCATTAATATAGACTATATGAATATCTAATGATAGATATTGGACCTACAATGGGTCAAAATCGGGAAAAATATTTTTGAACCCGAATTTTTTTTCCCACAAAAAAAATAGTTTGTCTTACATTTTGTTTCACTAATAATTTAATTTTTTAAATTAAAAAAAAAAAAATTTTGAAAAGAATTAAAAAAAAATTTTTTGAAAAAAATTGAAAAATCAATTTCGAAAAAAAAAATTTTGAAAATCAATTTTGAAAAAAAAAAAATTTTTTTTTTAAATTTTGAAAAACAATTTTAATTTTATTTACCTAAAAATTTTTAACATTTCTATTTTAAAGTATAATTTGGTGTATAAGATTCGGCACAGCCGAATATAGCTCTCTTACTTGTTGTTAACTATGTTTCTCTTTTAAAAATTCAGTAATATCAATTGATTTTATTTCGCATCATTATGGGAAATACTGTTAATTGACATTATTTCTATTGATCTTGCTACCCGCCACCATCTGATTTCGCTCAAGTTTTCAGTGTTTAGTTGCTAGATGACGGAGAACATCACCCTAATAAACATACGTACATATGTAAGTCGTACTGTATGTCATTGAATTGAATTTCTATGTAAAAAGTTGTATTTTAGAGGATTTAACTTATCTGTGTAGTTTTGTTTGTTGTTACGTTATGCAAATACCAGGGTTGGTTGGTTTTGAAGATGATGTCTCGTTGTCATTGAATATTCAAGTTTCTATTTAGTTTTAGTTTTCCAATTTTTTTAGTATATTTTTGCGCAAAAAATGGAGCAGAAATCAATAAGAGTTGTTGGTTAGTTCAATGTCATTGAAGAAGGCTTATTTTTAAAAGGATTTTCATCAATAAATTAAAGTTATAAAATATTTAAAGAGTACCCTAGAACTCTCTTGTTAATTGACAGCAACCCTAAAATTTAATTAAATAAACCCCCACAAATCAAAATTCAATGCCAAAACAATCAATAACATAAAAATCAAACAATAAACTAAAAGCTTAACATTTCATAAATTAAAAAGCCTTTAAAATGTAAATCAATTACAAGTATAAATAACTCATCAACAGTTTGTGTATGCAACCAACCAACCAACCAACCATTCATCTATATCTACCCACATTCATTCGTTCATTCATTTAACATCTATCTAAATAACACACTTAATAGTTAAATAATCGCATTTCGTTATCTCTCAATTTATATTTACATTTTGCTTTTTCCCATTGATTATAATAATTATGGGTTGTTTAAGTTTTTTTTTTTGCAGCAACAACATCACCAACAACAATGTAAATAAAATAAATTAATGGCCGTCCATCTGAGCGACCACAAGCGTATGATTATTATTTGCTGGTTGTTTATCTGTGAATGTGCAATGTTAATCATACGTCACCACCCACTGATAAATTTCACATTTTATGTTGTTTTAACATGCACCAGAGTTTTTAAATATTTAATTTTATTCTCTTTTTTTTTTTTTTTTTTTTTTTTTTTTTTGCAACATGTTTTTTATCATGCAAACCTATTTTGTCCATAGATAATTCGATTGATTTTATATTTTTTTTATATTTCAACAAGATATATATTTTGCTGTTTGCTTGTTATATTCGTTGGGGATTTTTAAGCCAATCGCCAAACCAATTTATAATTAACAAGTGTTTAACAGGAAATTGTCAGGCATTGACACAATAAATCTGGGCTGTTGTGATACATGAGGAAAGAGTTTCGTTTAAAAGTAAAGAATTTAAAATATTTAATGTGGTTGACTTAACATATTTTGTTAATATATGTATAACTTTTTTCATGTTTTTTTTTTTTTTTTTTTTTTTTTTTTTTTAGCAGGGGAATGGAATATTGGTGCCATATTTATGAATTCAGTTTTATTTTAATTATTTTTTGAGTGTGTTTATTTATTTAAGCGATTATATTAAGAGCGGCATAAATATTATTCGGCTATACTTTGTGGTATAATAAATGAAAATATCTAATATAGAAATTTTTTATACTATTGCTATTTATAGTTTCATTCTCCAGAATTTGCTTCAATACTCAAGGATTTTATATTTATTGTTCAATTCTCGGGAAATTGCTTATTATAGTAAATTTCTGCAAATCAGCTGCAAACCGTTCAGAATTTTGATTTACTCTCTAAGACAAAGTTTTAGCCCTTGCTAAAGAACAAAAGTTGTAAACATATAAAATCAAAAAAACTTCATCTTCAAGATCAAAATCGCTAAAAATTTAAAAAAAATCGATTTTTTTTTTTATTTTTTGCCCTGTTCAGGTCCATGGGTAGCAAGCCCTTCAAAATTCAAGGACACAATCAACTACAAAAATAAACAAAAAACAACTTTCTAGAAGATTTGTTTTTTCTTTACTTCAACATTGAGATACTATCCTATCTGTGACAAAAATAATAAAAAAAATATTCGTATTAATTTTATAATGTTGATGGCCTTGGACTTGCAAATCGCACTCTCTTAAGTTGTGGATCCAAATCGTCAGAATCTGACTCTGATTCAGAACTTATGGTGTCAACAGGAACGTTGCTCCAGACTGCCCTCCATCATCAGCTTCTTCTTCTTCATATACTTAATGAACAAGTCAACATCTCAATTAGATTCAAAAATATGCCAATTTAAAATACCGTCCTTCAACAATATTGCACTTTTTCATATTTTAGTATAAAATGTCAGAACTATTGACTTGTTGTTGAATAAAATATTAAGAAAATTTATAAAATATTTTAATTATGAAAAAGTGCAATATTTTTGAAGGACGGAGTTTAAGGTTGGCATATTTCTGAATCTAATTGAGATATTGAATTCAAATTTTGTTTTGTAAGACCAAAAATTAACTTATCTAAACAAAAAAATTTGCTTGGAGTAAATGTAGATCAAACTGGATCTAATATTTGCAATCCTATTAAAAATTTTATACAAATTTTGGTTATAGAGATTCAATAAATATGTAATAAAATCTTTATTTACAAAACTCAATGAAATTTTCAACATTTTTTTAAAGCAAAAGTCCCAAAAATTTTGTTTTTTACAATTTTACCTATAGGTTTCACATTTTCTTCAGAGCTGGGAAAATACTTTGGGAATAAATTGGGAACACATCAAAGTTTGCAAAGGTGCTTTCCGTTTTCTGATCTCAGCTTTGAGATTTTAGAACATGTGGCCCAAATTTGAAATTTTGATTAAAAATAGTACAAATTCCGAAAGCCGTAGGACATGTTTTTTATGAAAAATGTTCTCCGTAAAGATACCTTTCAGAAAAACATAAAATGGTTACATATTCTTAAAGAAAGTTTTTTTTTAATAAAAAAAATAGTCAAATTTGTATTTTATTGGTAATTTAGTTGTCTAACTAACAAAAAAAATATTTGAATCCATTCGGTCCAAAAGTGCGACCTATAATTTTAAAAAAGCGGACCAAGGTATGACAAACATTTTTTTTTAAATGTCAATAATTTATTTTCTTGAGGGATTTTCCGAAGTGGGCCTTATATGGGCTCTGTGACTAATTGCGAACCGCTCATAAAAGTAGGTGACATAACTTCGGTATATACAAAACTTATTTGGAGCGAAATTTGTGTATATACTTATATACATTAAACATTTATTTACTAAGTCATTAATATGGACAATATGGATATCTAATGATAGATATTTCAAAGAACTTACAACGGCATATATAAGTCCATAGTAAATCTGACCTACAATGGTTTAAAATCGGGAAAAATATTTTTTAACCAGAATTTTTTTCACCAAGAAAATTTTTTTGGTCAAAATTTTTTTTACTTATAAATTAAAAAACTAAAAATTTAAAAAGAATTATAAAAAAATGTTGAGTATTAAATTAAAATTTTTTTTAACATTTTTAATTAATTGTTCATTTCAATTAAAAATCATATTCAGTGCAATGACTTAAATTTGCAGTGTTAAATTTTTATTGAGAATAGAATACAACATTTTATTGAGGATAAAGCTAAAATAGTGAAATGTTAACATTCTTGAAAAATCTGGCAAATTTTCTTAAACATCCACCATTATCAATTATTATACTCAAAAGAAACATATGTTTAGATATACATACTAGGTTTCGTACCAAAAAAAATTCACATTCTAGGCTGTATTACTCAAAGTTTAGAAGAAAACAAGTAAGAGAGCTCTATTCGGCTGTGGCAAATCTTATATACTCTTCACCAAATTATACCTTAAAATACAAATTTTAAATATTTTTAAGTAAACAAAAATTATTTTATTTTTTTTTTTCAAATAATTTTTAAAAAAATTAAAAAAAAAAAAATTTAAATTTATTAGTGAAAAAAATTTATGACAAAAAAATTTTTTTTATCAAAGAAAAATTCAGGTTAAAAAAAATATTTTCCGCTATTTAGAGCCATTGTAGGTCCAAATTACATCGTTGCAATGGACTTCGAAATATCTATCATTAGATATCCATATTGTCATATTAAGGACTAAGATCAAAAAATTCTTAACATATATGTATGTAATAACAAGTAAGAAAGTATGGTCGGTCAAGCCCGACCATATAATACCCTACACTAAGTAAATGAGTAAAAACATTTTTCTTTCAAAATTTCAATAATTTATATTCGTGAACGATTTTCGGAAGTGGGCCTTATATGGGAGCTATGACCAATTATGGACCGATCACCATGAAATTAAGTAGTGTGATTAATGTCTTTATGAAAGTTGTTTATGTTGCATTTTATGTGTATACCAACATTTTTAAGAGATTTATGCTCGTTAAAGTGATTATCGGAAGCAGGCCTTATATGGGAGCTATGACTAATTATGGACCGATCATAATAAAATTTGGTGACATGAATTTCGTATATATAAAACTAATTTGGAGAAAAACTTGTGTAGATACCTATATAAATTAAACATTTATAACCGATAAAGTCCAATTTCGGGAGGACATTAGTATGGGGGCTAGGTGAAATAATTAACCGATTTCAGCCAGTTTCAATAGGCTTGGTCCTTGGGCAAAAAAAATGATATGTACCAAATTTTATCGAAATATCTTCAAGATTGCGACCTGTACTCTGCGCACAAGATTTACATGGACAACCAGCCAGCCAGCAAGACGGACGGACGGACATCGTTTAATCGACTCAGAAAGTGATTCTGAGTCGATCGGTGTACTTTAAATTGAGTGTTAGACTAATATTTTTGGGCGTTACAAACATCTGCACAAATCCAATATAACCTCCCCACTATGGTGGTGTAGGGTATAAAAAATTAAAGCACTAAGCTTACACTTTTGATTTTTTTTTATTTGTTTGAGATTATTATTACAATTTACCAAAAAAATATTATTTGTATACTTTTAATCACTAGTGATGAAATTTTGAACCTTTTTTGGAAACCCTTCCATTATGCTTTTTGTAGTGCTTTCTGTCACTTTGTTCGAACAGGTTGCCCATCTCCGTTTAAAATTTACCACACTTTTGGACACCTTTTTTGTGCTCTTCAATTTTCTTTTAACAATATCCCAATATCTCTCCAGTGGCCTTAGCTCCAGGCAATTTGGTGGAATTGCTTATCTTGATACAAATATCACATTATTGTTATTGTAGCACTCAAGATCTTGCTTACAATACAAATACATACAAATACTGACCTGGAAGCTGCGAAAAAATTTCCATAAGTACGTTTCGTAATCTATTATGCAGCAGGTATATTTTTTACTTCAATATTCGTGCTCTGTCTTTGGCCTCTACATTTTTGGCAGAGTTCCTGTCAGGAACTTTTTGAGCCTTGTATGTTTTTAAGCCTGCATTGGCATTAACTTTTCTTATCAAACAGTCCGAATACTGAGATAACCGTACTGCTTTCTTACCGGATGTGTTGGGAGCTCTTTTGAAAATGCCTTCTATTTATTGGCTTTAGAAACATCATGTGGACCATTCCTTCTACATGAACCAGGTTTTCTACCAACGGAGAAGTTCTCCCGATACTGTTTTATAACATTGCAATCAGTTTGACGGCAGATCTTTGATTGTTTGCCCAACTTTTTGTAGGACCAAGTTGGGTTTTGTTGAAAATATTTAATAATTTTAGTACGCACTTTTTTCTGGTCACTCATTTTAATCAGATTAACAACAAATGTACATAATTGACATTAAACATAATAACTGACATGTTTGACAAAGGTAACTTGATAAAAAAAAAAAATCAAATAATACTTGGGTTAAAAGTTTTAATGAAAAAAGTGTGCTAAGAATTTTACGATTTCAGTCTTTGTAAGTTTGTCATTCCTTTTGTAATTTCAACATTTTTCATTAGCGACCTCACAAAGTACATATATTCTGGACCTGGTCGATATTGACGTGTCCGTCTTTCCGTCTTTCCGTCTGTCCAACTACATATATGTTTAAATCAACTTTCCGTAGCCCATTCATCAATATATCCAAACCGGGACTAGTGCGGTTGCTATTTTAAATTGAGAAAATCGGCCCACAAATGGCTGTGATATGGTATAAAAATCTCAAAATCCTGTCGAATAGTTTCTTAGAAAAATTATGTTAAAATTCAACATTGATTTACTCAAAATGCATTTTTGGCATATTAATCCCCCAGATCCACGGAGACCAGAAAATTAAAAGTGTTAGAAAACACTTTATTTTATCATATTTCCATAGGGAAACAATCAAATTTAAATAATGTAAAGAAAATTTTCATTTATTCATAACCCATTTCGAGATATTCGAATGCAAAGTCGCTCAAGGGCAACTTTTCTCATTTCTATATTTATAGTGCACGTTTTGATTTGATAAAAGTTCTTAAAGAGGGATATTATGCATTGACTTTTGATATCTAAAATCTTTCTGAGTCTAATAAGAATGCAAAAGAAATTATGGTATTGAAAATAACTATAAGTTTTTGCTTTGCATTATCACATATTTCGATGTTCCGTGCGACATTGAAAAACAGCATTTGTTACTAGTGCGTCGAAAGTACATGCAGAAAGCTTATCAAATATTGAGTCCAAACAAAGATTTTTTATACAATTAAAATGAAAGAAACCTTACTGAAAAATATAAAAATTTATGATATTGGTACTTATATAAATATGTCACGTGCGACATCTTAAGTGTGAAATTTAAAAATTTTAAAATTATTTTTTCTTACATAAATTAAATAAATCAGGAAAATATGCACAACACCACATAAATGGGGTAAAATAATATCTTATGCTGTCTGATCAGATTGAAAAGCATTCCTTGTTACATAATTTAGACAAAAAATGGAAAGAAGTGAAAAGCATTCCATGTATAGCCCAGTTGGACTAGTTTTGTTGCAATGGCCATGAAGGAAAAGCTGGTAGGACTGCGTATTCTGGAAAAAAAACTGCGTTTGATATTCCTGAAACTTCTTTCATTTAAATTAATTTTTTTATTGTGTTGACTACTACACAATACTTTACCCCATGTCTATACTTAATAAATTTTTGTAATGATAAACGTCAAAATGGTAGTCCCATTTATTAGTATTATTGCTTCGTTATTAAAAATTGTTAGTGTTTTTGTTTAGAAATCTTTGTCTTAAAAACAAGCGTCATTAATTATTATGATAAATATTCGCCAAGTATAGACAGGGGCTTATTCGTACTAAATATGTTTGTTACGTTTTTAGTTTGTTGATATTACATACATATATGGGAATAAATACATTGAATACTTCTGTTAATTTAAAAACATTTATACTAAGGTTATTTATATAATATTTCTTTAAAAAAGTAACAGAAACTACAAAAATATCATGATGGAAAAAAATGTCCCGTGGGACATATCTCGTGCGAAAGTGATTAAAATTAATTTAAAAAAAAGTATAACTAATTTTTGCGTAAAATCAAAACTATTTTTAAGAGACATCAGTGCATAACATTCTAAAATTAGTCACATTGAAATATAGCCTCAGGTTTCGCTGAAATTGGCGTTTGAATTGTTGGCCGCAAATACTTCTGTATTTGCCCCGTGCGAATGCCTCTGTTTTTACAAATATCTTGGAAATTAAAAATGACCCAAACTTAGTACCAATTATAGGGCTAATTAAGAGCTATAAATTAAGCCTTTTGTTTAAATAAAAATTTTATTTATTTTCACTTTTTTTCACTTTAAATGTGTACGACGGTCCCGTGCTACATGATGGAATTGCCCATATATAATACGGTCATTTCAAACGCATTCACTTAGATCAACTTTGAATGTCTCTACAAAAAAGTAATAAAGATATCAGCCTAATATATTTGGAACATGATGACTAGATTGATTATTACAAACTGCGGAAAAATCAGGTAGATCAGAAGACATGAAGAAAATTAATTAATGCCGCTCTTAAACCACTGTGTAATGTCTGTTCCATTGTGCTATTTATAGAAAATTTCTTGGGAAATAACTATTTACAGTTTAGTTTTCGGGTTTTTGTCATTTATAGTTCAACCGTCAGAAAATTCTCGATAAAATGTTATTTGTAGTAATTTGACCAAAAGCTATTGCTATTTTTAGTTAATTTCTCGAACCCTTTCTATTTAATTTCTCGAGCATTTGCTATTTATAACAATTTTCTACAGCATTTGCTTTTTATACTAGATTTTTCGAACATTAAGTATTTTTATATTTTATCTCAAAATCATTCTTGCATTATAACATTTAATGTCAACCATTACCATTCCTTTATTTCCAAAAAACAAATTGTTTTATTTATATAATTTTCTATGAATTTATTTAATTGATTATACAGTATAAATACACATATATTTGCTGTTATTATTTTTAAATAAATAAAATACACAAATACAAATACATAATTACAAAATTTGCATAATGTGTATTATTATGATTTTATATGTTAATAAGCTTATAATTAAAATACAAAACAGCAAAAAAATAATTGAGTAAGAGCAACAACAGCAACAACAATGAAAAAAATTTAACGTGACATTTTAAAATAATTACAACTGCCATCAACACTCACCAGTGACATCGGCCGCCAATCACAACCAATGAGTACCGCCCGCCCACATGTCATAAAAATAACACCACAAATTTCAAATATAACGCACAAACTCAAATACACTATAAATTAAAATGTATTCAATGCAGTAAGCAGTTGTAAAGGGTTATCCAACAATAGGTGTTATTTTGAATCACCCGGTATTTCGGTAGCTGTGACTTTTGAAGCTTTTATTCTTTGGCAGAAACTACGCCATTACTAAAAATGTAACGATACACGCTTCAGCAACACATTGAAATTATTAAAATTCACTACAAAAATTGTGAAAATCTTGCAGTAACAGTTCGCAAAATTAAAGCATTTTTGGGTCGTCGTGAATTACCTTGTCGGACCCTAATACAGAAATTAGTGGAAAAATTCGAACTGTTGAGACATGTTAGTAATGTGAATAATAAAACCCGTGCACGTCACTCAAGAACAACTGAGAATATTGCAGCTGTAACCCAAATTGTTGAAGAAAACTCAGGTTTGTCCATTCCTCGTCGTTCTTTGGAATTGGGCATTTCACAAACGTCATTACACCATCGGAGTTGGATGATATTGATTTGGCCACACAAGCAACGAATCCATTGCTCCTTTACGGGAAAAGTTTCCAGACTGTGTTATCTCTCGAAGAGTTGATCACAATTGGCTACTGAGATCTTGTGATTTAACACCTTGCGACTTCTTCCTTTAGAGCCACGTGAAAGATAAGGTCTACGCCAACAGCCCAGCGTCGATTCAAGTCCTCAAAGATAGAATTCGTGAGGCTATCGAGGACATAGGGCAGCCACTTTACGATTTGGTTATGAAAAATTTCATGAAAAGGATATGGTCCTGTAAGCGTAGTTGTGGTGGCCATTTGGCTGATGTTGTTATACCCTTCACCTTCGTGAGAATTTGTCATTGTCCGTTTGTAATTTCCATATTATAATTTTCCGACCCTATAAAGTATATATATTCTGGATCCTTATAGATAGCAGAGTCGATTAAGCCATGTCCGTCTGTCTGTCTGTCTTTATACCCTACACCACCATAGTGGGGAGGGTATAATGGATTTGTGCAGATGTTTGTAACGCCCAAAAATATTAGTCTAACACCCACCTTAAAGTATACCGATCGACTCAGAATCACTTTCTGAGTCGATTAAACGATGTCCGTCCGTCCGTCCGTCCGTCCGTCTGGCTGGCTGGTTGGCTGTCCATGTAAAGCTTGTGCGCAGAGTACAGGTCGCAATTTTAAAGATATTTCGATAAAATTTGGTACATATCATTTTTTCTGCCCAAGGACGATCCCTATTGAAACTGGCTGAAATCGGTTCATTATTTCACCTAGCCCCCGTACAAATATCCTCCCGAAATTGGACTTTATCGGTCATAAATGTTTAGTTTATATAGGTATCTACACAAGTTTTTGTCCAAATAAGTTTTATATATAGGGAATTCATGTCACAAAATTTTATTATGATCGGTCCATAATTAGTCATAGCTCCCATATAAGGCCTGCTTCCGATAATCACTTTAACGAGCATAAATCTCCTACAAATGTTGGTATACACATAAAATTCAACATAAATAACTTTCATATAAACATTAATCACGTGACCAAATTTCGTGGTGATCGGTCCATAATTTGTCATAGCTCCCATATAAGGCCCACTTCCGAAAATCGCTCACGAACATAAATTGTTGAAATTTTGAAAGAAAAAGGTTTTTGCTCATTTACTTAGTGTAGGGTATTATCTGGTCGGGCTTGACCGACCATACTTTCTTACTTGTTTTTTTTTCTATTGGAGGTGGAAACCTTACATAGGTCCCAGATGGGTATGTCGGATTCGTACCGACTAAAACCACCTCCATCGTCAACATCACACTCCGCGGGACTGCCATCAGGTAATACTTTGCGGCGCGGTCAGCTGTTTTTGCTGCCTTTATTTTCTCATTGCGATTGTACTACTATAAGCTGCTTTCGAAGCTGTTCCTCTTTCGTTAGTGATTATAATACGTATCTTATAAGCCCTTTTACACGATCCCAGTTTATCTCTGAACCCAACATAGCATCTACGATATTCTGGGGTGTTAAACTGCTACCAAGCTGTTTTTCAAGCCTTCCTCGTTCTTCTCTAAATCTTTGGCATACGAATATGACATGTTCCGCGCTTTCATCAGTCTCTATGCAGACTGGACACCTTGGTGAGTTATCATGTCCAAAACGGTATAAATAACTCCTGAATCGCCCGTGTCCTGTTAAGAACTGCGTCAGGTGGTAACTGACCTCTCCATGTCTGCGATTTACCCATCTCTCGACATTTGGGATCAATTTGTATGTCCATCGACCTGCGGTAGAAATATCGCAGCTTCCCTACGTCTGCGTCTCTGGATTCTTGGATTTCTCGTAGTGTATTTTTGAAAATTCTCGTGCTGTTATTTCTCTCTGCTTTTGAGAAGTTTCCTATTTAAAATCGGCAAAATTCGTCCATAGATAACGAAGATATGAGCAAAAATCCGAGACAACCTCTGAAAATTTCATAAAAAAAGAAAATTTATTACATGCTTTGACAAAAAAGCAACAAAACGTATGTTTGAATGTGTGTTGGCTTCATTGCTTTGCGTATTTTGTTGTGGTGTTTGACAAAACAGCAACATTGCTTTGCGTATTTTTTTTTTTGTGTTTGTAACTACTACAATATAATCTTTTCGTCAGCAATTAAATGTAAAATAGAATGCTATACGCTGATGGGCAATTAATGCATCCACAACAAAGGTGAATGGTATATAAGATTCGGCATAGCCGATTATAGCACTCTTACTTGTTGTTCATTATTAACGGCATAGCTTCCTCTCTATTATGAAATAAACATCCCATCATTTATCTCAAAAAAAAAACATTTTTCTTTGAATACCAAAATAACACTTCTTATTGGAAAACCCTGTATGTGTGGGTTACAAGTATTTGAAAGTTTATTTAAATTAAATAAATTACAATTCCATTTAATTAGTCGCCATTGTTTAATTTGTTCAAACAGGCCATAAAAGGGCATTTTGTTGGTAAAGATAAAGAGAATTTAAAATGAGTTTAATTGAAATTTTATTTAAATGTTTTTATTTTGATTTGTGCAATACAGTAAGCAATTACAGCTAGACATATACTACAATAAATAATTCAAAACTTGCAATTACTTATTCCACTGAGGTAACGCTGTTGGTAATGACAAACTATTACCTGCTAAAGGCATTAGTAAATTAATATTTCGTTACCTTTGAAAAAGTACAGTTTCTCTTACATAATAAATCTTGTACTGTACTCCTCACTAAAACCGTTTTCTCATCACTTGTGTCAGTTTTAAGCACCAAAGTAAATTTTCAACCTTAACAGAATCACAGTTTTCAGTTTTTTGCTTCTTTTATTTTTTTTGTTTAAGTTAAAGGTAAAAATAAATTTTATTATTTATTCATGTGGTCACTACAGCAATTTTCTTAAGTTTCGCTATCATTAAATAAAGCAACAAAAAAATGAAGAAGAGAAACAAACGAGAGAAATAAAAGTTTATTCATAATTTTCCTTTTTACAGCTCAAGTACATCCGAGTATAATAAAGAAACCACGACAAAAGGTCAATTTAATAATGAATAAATAAATGTGAAACACAGGCGTAGACTTAAAATCTTAAAGAGGAAAGAATTCAATCTAAATACAATCTAATACAAAATATGAATTTGTTATGTCCAAATAAGACCCACATAACACCCTGAATTTGTACAACATTTCGGCAAATTTAAATAGATTGCAGAGAGAAAGGTGCCATTAGCAATAGAAAGTGAATTTTTCTTCTTGGAGACTTGACAATTTTCAAGAAATTTCTGACCAGAAAATTTTATCTGAATTATAATGCAACTGAACTTTAACTACGCCCCTCCACACTGTCAAACAAACTCCTTCAGTTTCACAATACACCTCTTGCAGTTGCCAAATACCCCTGAGTATTTAATCTTAAGCACAAGAAAATTATTAAAGTGGATACAAATATAAATATAAAGTAATAAAAGGGAGTGGGGGGGATGTAGGCCAGAAATGAATGAAAGCAACACAATCAAATAAAATGGAAACATGAAAATATAAAAGTTGTGGCAAGCAATCACATGTCCAAACATGTGTATATGAATGTAATTAATGATTAAACATTATAAAACGTCATACGTCAGGGCAGAGGGAAAAATAAAATACATACAAATAAATAAAAATAACAAAAAACAAAAAACATGTAGAACAAACACTACAGAAGCACTACAAATTACATAAAAATCACAAGGATAAAAAGAATTATGTCAATGACTAAAGTGTCAGTGAAAGGGACCAAGAGCCAGTATTTAAAATGTTAATAATTTACTGTTTGTAGTAAATTTTCCGAGAATTTTACTGTTTCCAGTAAATTTCTCAAGAATTTACTATTTGCAGAAAATTTCTCCAGATTTTGATCTCGCGATCAATTGTTCTTTAGAGTACAACTCTTATGAATTGGTTTATACTAAAACACTTTTAATTTGCGACCTCACAAAGTAATAGAGTCGATATAGCTATGTCTGTCTATTCGTCTATATGTTGAAATTATCTTTCCGTAGCCCCCAAATAAGGAATGAGATCGAAAAATTCTTAACATACATATGTGTTAATAAAAATGAAACCAATAAACTTACAGTTTTGATTTTTTTTTATTTGATTGAAATTATTATTACAATTTACAAAATAAAAAAAAAATATTTTTATAGTTCTAATCACTTGTGATGAAATTTTGAACCTTTTTCGGAAATTCTCACATTATGGTTTCTAAGTGATTTCTGTCACTTTGTCCATCTCCGTTTAAAAGCTACCAGACTTTTGGACACCTTTTTTGTGCTTATCAATTCTCTTTTAACAAGAGCCCAATATCTGTCCACTGACCTTAGCTCCAGGCAGTTTGGAGAATTTGCCTCTCTTGATACAAATACCACATTATTGTTCTTGTACCACTCAAGGTTTTGCTTACCATAGTGACAGGATGCCCAATCAGGCCAAAAATAGGTGGACACATTAAGAAGTCTTATGAATGGAAGCGTCCTATTTTGTAAACATTCCTTGATGTAAATTTCGGTATTTATAGAGCCCTTTGTAACAAATGTTTGGCTTTTTTGCCGCAACTGCATATTGCTTGCCATACCAAGAACTTTTTGGGAAATTTTGCATCAGCAACATCAAAATTTTAACCCGGAAGCTGCGAAAAATCTGCCAGAACATACATTTCGTCATCCATTATGTAGCAGGAATATTTTTTTTTTATAAAATTTAACTTTAATTTCCGTGCTCTGTTTTTGGCCTCTAAATTTTTAGCTGAGTTCCTGTCAGGAACTTTTTGAGCCTTGTATGTTTTTGAACCTGCATTGGCTTTAACTTTTCGTACCAAATAGTCCTAGCACTGAGCTAACCGGGCTGCTTTCCTACCGGATGTGTTGGGAGCTCTTTTGAAAATGCTTTCTATTTTTTTGGCTTAATAAACATTATGTGAACCATTCCTTCTGCCTGAACCAGGTTTTCTATCAATGGACAAGTTCTCCGGTACTGTTTAATAACATTGGAAACAGTTTGGAGGAAGAGCTTTGATAGTTTGGCCAACTTTTTGTAGGACCAAGTTGGGTTTTGTTGAAAATATTTAATAATTTTAGTACGCACTTTTTTCTGGTCACTCATTTTAATCAGATTAACAATAAATAAACGTAATTGGCATTAAACATAATAACTGACATGTTTTACAAAGATAACTTGATAAAAAAAAAGAAAAAAATCAAATTATTTTTTTCCATCATTTGTTCCTTATGGTATAATTTTCGGTCCGTGGTGCTGGCCCTTAGAAAACATCTGTTTTATATTGCATCTCGATCTCGATTTTAATATACAGAGTCGGAAAAAGTCTGTGATCCAACCTTCAATGTTAATACATGTGGTGGCAGTCCGGCTGGTTGCAATGAATTCAATAATTCAGTAGCATAATCGACGGCTTGTTCTTCGTTCATTACTGTGTCAATCGATTTGTATTTTATTGTTTCGCCAGGCAGTTTCAAGTGTATTTGCTTAGTCCCCATCAATACTGTGAAACATTTGCTGCAAAACATTTGAGTTTGTCGATGAAAGGGAAAAGAGGAATGGAAAAGGGTACTGTGTTTCATGTACATGAAGTTTTTGTTGAGTATGTCATCCACATTTATTCGTTCATATTCTTTCTGTACAGAAATGTCAAAAACTGAAAAGCAAAACCTTAACTGTTTGGACACGAATACAGTTTCAAAAGAGAATTTAAAAATGTTTTGCAGCAAATGTGTGGACCGGGACTTATTGAGCTTCTTAACATCATAATTTGTAGGTGCAAAAATTGCAAGTTCCCACAGCCAATAGGAATTTTCGTAGTTGGTTGTAAGGCTTGGGAATACCTTGTCGACAACGGCTTGAATATTCATTTGCATTTGGCAGAAGTTCGGGAACGAAATCTCATTTGTTGCGGGATCAATTGGAATTTTTCCATATCCGATCTTAAACAATTGTTTTGAGAATGTTTCGGAAGAAGAGTGTTGCAGCAAATGCGTCAATAGCGTTCGGCTTCTGTAGCTTCATTTACAGTGAAATAAATTTGAGAGAACTTTTCATCATTGGGAAGCGGGAGCAATGATCTAATTCTGTGGTACATTTGTCCTTGAACTTTAAAAGTGGGCATGAAGCAGACATCATTTGAAAGCATAAGTGGCACTTTTGGATATTTTGAAAGAAGTGCTTTTCAGAAGTGCAGCTCAGGCGGCTCAATAATTGTTGGCAGAATAACTTTAACGTTCGAACAGCACATTCCCGGGGATTACTTAGGGAACTCAAAACGCTGTAATGTAAGCAATATAAGTTCATTGCGCCAATCAGTAGGTCCGTAAGATTCCTGTAGTCATCATACTTATTGTAATAAAATGCCGGCAACTTCAAATCGATTCATTCTCTTGATCGAGCCATTCGGGAGCGATTGGCTTCTAGTCTTTCGATATGCTGTTGAGGTGCCTCCGCGACTGCATTTGCTGAAGCCGTGATTATCGTTCTCTTCCCGTTTCTGCGGCCCTAGACGTAGATGCCTTTTCAAAAACAAATATTGTGAAATTGTCATTGTTGAACGTTGGGAATAAAAAAATAGTATTTCTTCTCCAATTGAAAAAAAAAAAAATTTTTGTTGAGAAAAAAATTTGTTGGACAAAATTAATTTTTTTTTGAAACAATTTTTTTTTTCAACAATCAAGGTCGACAAACAATTATACAATAATCTTCTTTTTTTTATGTCATTAGCGGTATATTATACAAATTTGATTTGGCCACGCTATTCCGTCCACAGACCAAAAATCATAAATCTGACTTTACAGTGTTACAGTGGGCTGTTCTGAAGATTCCATGAAAATGTCATCAAAATCGGTCCAGCCGTTTTTTTATATATATATATGGCATTAGCGGTATAATGTAAAAATTGTATTCTGCCACGCTCCTCCGCCCACAAACCGAAAATAAAAAATCTGACTTTACAGTGTAACCCGCTAGGCTATTCTGCAGATTTCCTGAAAATTTCATCAAAATCAGTCCAACTGTTTTTGAGTTCATTCGGAATATATCTACATACAAACATCCATTTTTATATATATAGATTTCTCGAGCATTCGCTATTTGTCGGAAATATCTTGTAAATTTTCTTACTGTAATTTGGTTTTTAGCATCCTTTTTCACCTTAACCCATTCACTTGCAAACACATAATTTTTTTTGTCTACGTAATCAAGCTTTAATGAGACATTTACAATCCCCAACAGGCAGGACGAAAAACAAACAAACAAAAGCAAAAACAACAAGCAACATAATGATGGTAAGATTAACAACAAATCATAATAAAAATACAACAGGAAAAAACGTGATCAAACTGTATAAGCTAAATATACATTTTTATTTATGAGCAACAAAAAAAAAAAAAAAAAAAAAAAACAGATTTATAATTTCATTTAATATAAAACTAACAATATAAATTTAATTAAAACAAATTTCCTGCATTAAAGTGACATTTTAGCAGAAATTTTAAAGGTTTCTAGGTTAACTGGCCACATCTAAAACAAGACACACAATCTCATACATACTTGTCAGCTAAGGATGAGGTCGTTTCATTTGTATTGTTTAGCTGAAATAACAATTTATTCAAAATCACACTTTCCATTTTTGTTTCCTTCAAGTCTTTCTATGGTTTTTGTTTAGCTGGCATTATTATTTTTCTTTATGAAAAGTAGTTCCACTTATCCTGAGACTTACAACAAAAATAACAACAACAACAAAAAAAGAAAATACCCCTAAGAACCCTCAACAGCTGTCAGTCTTATTATTTCTCTTCTTATTGTCTTATTTATGCCTTGTGGATGGAATGTGTGTGTGTGTGCGTACATATGCAACCAGCTATTGAGGCAACCAGCCACTCACTCACTTAGATGGAATGAATGAATATATCCTCTTTCAAATGCATCTTGTTCTTGGGTAATTTTTTACTATGGCAACACTTCCTCTTTCTTTGTTCAAACATTGTAAAGATTCTTATGAGTATTTGTACCCTGAAACTATATTACATACATATGTACGTTGATACAAACACACATATTCAGACAAATATGCATGAACACGTCCATAAACATACATATATGGAGAATTATAATGTAATTGGTTGTTGCACAGTGGCTAAAAGTCCATTGGTCCATTATTATAAAATATTCAAAAAGTACTTTTAGTGCACATTTTTAAAAGTTTTTAATAATATTATAGTCACATTAACTATTTACATGATTGTGGTAACCATAATATGGTTAGCTTACGATTCACATGATTGTATTAATCATATATATAGTTACAGTAAACAAGTATGTATTTGTGACAACTAGTGTTATGATGAATCTTTATATCATAACATATTGTTCTCTGATTATGATATCAATTAGCCGTGAGCAACATAATATGGTAAAACCTTAATCATAAAAATGGTTGTCACAAACAAATACTTGTTTACTGTAACCATATATATGATTGATATAATCATGTGAATCGTAAGTTAACCATGTTATGGTTACCACAATCATCTAAATAGTTACTGTGATTATAATATTGTTAAACAACTTTTAAAAATGTGGAAATGGTTACTGTAATCATGCACAACTACATTTTTACTCTGCGTGTAGGAAAAAAAAGTACGCTCTTTTGTATATTCTAACTCAGTCAGGATCATGTTTGATTAATTTCCTCATTCTAGGTTCATTATTATAGAAAATTCAAAAAGTACAATTTGAAAAACGATAAAGTACCACAGGTCCATTTTTGGTATCTTAATTCCCCCTATCCTTGATTCTTTCATTACTTAGAAGCTTATCAGTTAACAAATTATGTATGTAAGTTAAATAATTAAATGTATTAAAAAAGTACTAATATCCTGGTCCCTTCTGAACACCCTTCAAGTTTGAAATCTTTAAGTACTTAATTTTTCCATATTTTTTTTTTGTGACAAAAACATGTCTCAAACAACTTAAATCTGTGTTCATGTGCTCAAGAAAAAATATGTTTACCCGGATTTACCACAACCTACAGCTTCGCTTTCGAGTTCCATGTTAGTTAGTTTTTGTATGAAATCATTTTCTAATGTTAATGCCACATATCTTTCGAACCAAAACAAATGTTTAATATTTTATAAAAATTGGCTTAAAAAATTGTAATAAAATGTATTTTTTGCCTTTTCGGTTTCAAATTTCCAAAAAGTACCAAATTTATATTTGTAATTTTTTGATAAGTAAATATACGATTTAAAATTTATTTATATTTTGATTGGTTTCTTAGATACAAAGGTTACCAAATAAGTACCAAAACTTATCTTTTACCCGATTTTTCCACTAAAGGCTTCGAATTTCAAAAAAGCATCAATCACCTGTCTGCAACTTTTTAAGTACATGGATATTCATTTTAAGTTTAAGGCAGTTTAAAGATACACGGTCTTACAAATAATATATTTCATCTTTATTAATAAACTAGCTGACCGCACCGGCTTCGCCCGTTTTCTATTTACTAATGTTAGTTCTTCAAGTTTCTCCAAAAAATTTATTTTATTATGAAAAATGAGAAGTGAAAAGGAGACAATATATTAAAAATTTAAATTTCCAAATTTTTGAATTTTTTTTCTTTACAAACCATCTCCTAAACATTTCAAATCGAATAAAAAATAATCATCCGAATATATCCAGCCACGTGATTACATTACATACATGGACTATTTCATTTTTATATACATAGATATTTAGTGAAAAATTCTTTAATTACTGTTTGTATGCTATTTCGGATTTATTGAGATAAAATAAAAACAAAACTAATTTATATTCATTAAATTCTACTAAAAAACATAAAATAATTCATTTTTGGCATAAAGCTAATTTACATAAGTTTACATACGGGATAAAAAAAAACTTAAAAAAAATTAAATTAATATTTTGTGTGGCCTCTTTTGGCTTTAATTACAGCCGATAATCTATTTGGCATGGACAATGTCAATTTTTTTTATTTCTAGAGAAATTTTGCCCCATTCTTGCATCAACGCTTCTTTGAGTGCTGGAACTGATGTTACTTGTCGATTTTTTAGACCTCGTTTTAAAATATCCCATAAATGTTCAATAACATTAAGATGCGTTGGATGTTCCAATTTGTTTTTAACGTTATATAGAAGCCATTCCTTAACTAACTTTGATGAATGCTTCGGATCGTTGTTCTCGAGAAATATTGCGTTGTCCTCCAGATCTAGAAGTTGGACGCTGGGAAGGTAGCTTTATTTTAAAATATCGATATGCATGGCCTTATCCATAGTACCATCGATGAACCTGAGCTTACCGTCACCATTTGCCGCCATACATCCCCAGACTATGACTGACCCGCCTTCTATTTATAAATCGGCGACCAGCCTGATGGTAATTTCTAGATTTGTTCTCATTTTCCAGTTTAGTTCGACGGCACTTAGCTTAGGATTTTCTTGAATGAAACGTATAATAGACTGTTCTGTTCGTTTGTCGAGAATGCGGAGAAGACCACTACGAGCTTTGCTTTAATAATTTCCATTTTCTTTGATATTTTTTTTATTATTTGGACTGAGCTTTTACTTAGATTTAATAAATTCCAATTTCATTAAAAGATTTGCCATCATTTCTCAACTTAATGACGGTTTTTCGAATTGGCTCAGAATTTTTTTTGCCTTTGCCCATTTTCTTCCACTAAAAATACTTTTTGATTTTATTTTGTGATCACTTTTAATGAAAGTAAACTTTCTACCACTGATTTTAGCGGAAATTTTAACGGTACAGCATTTTTTTTGCAGAGTATGTAAACTTATGTAACTTAAAAGGATATCAATTACTCGTGTTTAATTGTTATTTATTTAAAATACCAAAAAATATTATAAAATATGATGGAAATATATTTTTTAAGTGCATTAAACAAAAATATAACAACAACTCTTAATAAAATTACAGTGAGGCCTCGATTATCCGTGGTTCGATTAACCGGCA
The DNA here is from genome assembly GCA_942486065.2 of Calliphora vomitoria. Classification (NCBI taxonomy): domain Eukaryota; kingdom Metazoa; phylum Arthropoda; class Insecta; order Diptera; family Calliphoridae; genus Calliphora; species Calliphora vomitoria. Next base: position 118,073,644 of record OW818030.2, on the reverse strand, counting down.
ACTTCAATTATCCGGGAAAAAAAAAATATATATATTTTGGATCGATTTAAATTTGTTTGCATCCATTAACCGTAATTACCCCTATTATCTGGGATTATAATTTTTTTCGATTATTTTTGAACAATCTAACACAATGTGAATAAAACGAAAAAAGGGAATTCCCTCGATCGATTTGTAAGGCCAACATTTTTTGATATTGTGCCATCGATTTTTCGATAGCTTTTTGCGTAAGGATTGTTAGACATCCTTAAAAACTGCTGAAGAACCAAAAGTAAATTTTCCAGTTTATGAATAATTCCGGTAGAAACAATTTAAAGGAACTCCAATTTCTGGATTAACAGTGAAGGAAAACCTAAAATATTCAACTCAAAATTTAAGAAAAACCGACATTGTATTCGCAAACTTAATGCTGCACTAGAAATATATTCAGCTGATTAGCTCCCACAATTTTTGTGGAAAAATTAAATGAATTCAAATCAATTGTTTTTCACCAATGAGATAATGGAGAATGGAAAGTGTTTACTTGAGAGAAGTTTGGCTTGCCATAAGGTCTCAAAGGAGAGACTAACCTCATTAATTTGCGTTAATGCTGCTGGTACACACAAGTGCAAAGCATTAGTTATTGGAAAGAGCTTTAAAAAATGTCCATGAGAATGGTACCAGATGTGGGAGAGAATTTTAAGAAAATCGGTCTAAAAGATTGTAGTAAAATCATTCTGCTATTGGACAACATCCAAACGTGCAGGATTTCAGTGCTTAAAAAGTTATTGTGAAATTTTTTCCACCAAATTAGACGACTTTTATCCAGCCCATGGATTAGTGTGCAATATGGAGCTTTAAATGTCAGTATCGAAAAACTGTCATCAATAAAAAACTATTAAAACTTGGTACTCAATTAACCGGTAAAATTGATTATCCAGAATGTTCCCCGTTCCCGACCATTACGGATAATCGAGGTCTCACTGTATATATTTTCCAAAAAAAAAATATAAAAGTTTCAAACGTATGTAAACTTGTGTAAGACTATATATATGTAGTAATATACCCGTTTTTACCCCTTAAATCATCGAATGTCCAAAAATCCCTTAAGCTCGATAGAACTTGGAATTGTAAAAAAGAGCAATAGTAAATTTTAATCAAACATTCTTTTTTGATTCGAAAGATCAATATATGGCATTAACATTTGAAAATGATTTCATATAGCCGCCTCGGCTGTTCTTGATGAAATGCAATCTTGACGGGCAATTTTTGTCACTTTTTCGAGCATTGCTGTCCGTATAAGTATCACGAATAACACGAACAATGTTGGCCTCCATGAAGTCAATTGTTGCTAGCATTGACTTCACGAAGCCCCACAGTCAAATCGCTCGACTTTGGATACCAATTGCTGGCCGTATGTCATGGCGTCAACTGTTGCTGGCCAGTTGTCAGCATTAACGTGACCCTACAGGAAATAATTGTATGACCTTAGAGGCCAATTGATAGGTCCATTTCTCGAAATCAAGTTAACGCCAAATTTTTATTTCAATAAATCTATAGTTGCGTTCGCCGTATAGCCATCCACACACATCTCGCCCGGATCAATGTCATTCATATTTTCAAACAAAAAATCATTGATCATGGTGCGGTAACAATCTCCATTGACCTTAAAGCGAGCTCCGGCTTCATTTTTGAAGAAATAAGGTAATGGATTCAGTAGGGTGTGTTGTGGATTGGTCTCACTCCATATGCGGCAATTTTGTTTATTAACAAACCACCCAGCAAAAATTTTGTGGATTTTTGTAATGGCAACCAATTACCACATACATTATTTTGTAATGAGTGGTGGTTATTTTATTTATTAGAATAGGTATTTATTTATATGTTAATGTTAATAAAATAACGCGTATATGGAGCAGTGAGTTAGCAGCTTGACCAGCAAACACAAGCAAATAATGTGTCGTTTCGATACCTACACGAGGCAATATTTTTCTGTTTTTTTTTTAGCTACATATTCTTATTGTGAATGTAATACTTATAATTGAGCTGAATGTAAGTACATTAATAAGTAGTACCCCTGCTGGGCAGTTTAGTTAATAATGAGCTTCATCTATAAGTTGCGCTAATCGATGACTGATTTTCAAATTAAATTTGGAAAATTTGACAGCATTGTTCAAGCGTCAATCTATTCATAATGATTTATCAGTTCGTTTGATAGTTAACACTTTCATAAAATCAATCAGGCTTTAAAAATTACCCTTTACATATGAAGAGGAAAATATATAGTCCTAATTTAATGTTTCTACCTTTGACGTTTGGGCTGGGAGATGTTGAATCAGTCAATCACTTAGTAACGTTACTCTTTTATATATTGTACTAGCTAAAACCCGGTGTGCTTCGCTACCCGTATCGTAATGAAATAAAAAGTTTAGAGTTAAACAAATATATTTATTAAGTTACTAAAATCTACAGTTTTCCTTTTAAATTAATTCTTATTATATTATCTTATGATTTACAATATACTTAATTAATTTATCTATTTTAATAAGTAGTACATTATTTGTTTCTTATTTATAACCTTAATGTTAAATATAGAAGTTTGTAGAAAAACATTTTTTATTTATTGTTTGATATATACATTATTTTTATTAATTATTTTTTATTCTAATGCCTTAGGATATACAATATTTTTGGTTTTTCCTTCTGGTGCATATACATATAAGTCTGTGGGTTTTCCCACTCGCGAACATGCAACATAAAGCTGTCCATGTGAAAAACATGGATTTTCTAGATTTAGTCCACAAACTTGCAAAGACTGACCTTGAGCTTTATTAATTGTCATTGCAAATGCTAGGCGAATAGGAAACTGCAATCGCTTAAAATCAAATGGCATTTCCGAAGTTATCATCGGAATACGTGGCAGCAATACATCTGATCCATTGTACTTTCCAGTTATAATGGTCGCCTCGATTAGATTGTTCATTAATTTCTTTACTATAAGTCGAGTGCCATTACAAAGTCGTGGTGGATCAATGTTTCTTAGTAAAATAATAGGAGCACCAATTTTCAAATGCAAGTCATGTGGTGGAAAGCCCGGTAAATCTAACGAATTTAAAAATTCGACTGGATAATTGACGACATCCTCAATATTTGTAACAGTGTCGATTGATTTATAAATTTTTAGATTACCATCGATGGTATTCAGAATGTTGCTGTTGATGGAGTTAACGTCTATATTTTTGGCTGCCAGTAACGCGCGTTCACATAACCATTGCTTGTTTTTAAAATTTTGTCCGATATTGGGGAAAACGCAATTTATTAACTCTTCTATAGATTGCGTCATCCTGCAGAAGTCAGATGGAAATGTTATACATTTTGTTGTGGGATGGATTGGCATTTTACCGTTCCCTAAATCCAGTAATTGTTTGGAAAAAGTTGAAGCTGAAGCATCACGTTGCAACTGAACACGCATATTAGTCGTCAATTTTAGTGTGTGAACATGTTTCCAAAGGTATGATGATTTTAGACATGCATTTAGCTCATCAGCTGGCGTTGATCCCGGTATTACCGGAAGCGTTTGACGAAAATCGCCAGCTAATAGAACTAATGCACCTCCAAATATTTTGTTATTACTTCTTAAGTCCTGTAAAGTGCGATCAAGGGCTTCCAAAGATTTTTTGTGTGCCATGGTGCATTCATCCCACACTATGATTTCACATTGTTGCAGTACTTTACCCATAGAAGAATTTTTCTTTATGTTGCATGTGTAGTCTTCGTAAAATTGAGGCTTCAATGGTAATTTGAGTGCAGAATGTGCTGTTCTGCCACCATCTAAGAGTGTTGCAGCAATGCCAGATGATGCAATAGCTAATGCAATATGTTTTTGCGATCGAACTTTTGCCAAAATTAATGAAATCAAAAAAGTTTTTCCAGTTCCTCCGGGTGCATCAATAAAATACAGTCCTCCATGTTTGTTTGATATTGCTGCCATTGTAGTATTGTATGCTATTCTCTGCTCTTGTTGTAAATGTGGTAAATTTTCTTCCAGTAAACTTTCCAAATCTTGGGAGTTGTAATCTCTTTCTCGTCGCAAATCTTGATCATGTGCATCAGTTCTTGACCGAATCGGGGAAATCATTCCAACGTCAATGAGTGCGACATTCTTTATCTCCAAACATTTGTCTTCCAGTAAAATTAATGCCTCATTATACATTCTTTCATTGAGTTCAATTGTAGCGTTGTTTGTGGTAACTCTCTCCCGGTGTAATATATCTTCAGCCATATATGTTTTGAATTTATTCCATAGTTCTTTTGGATTGGCTGGTGAGCAAGACACCAATATTATTGCAAATAACGTTCTTATTTTCGAAGGATGGTTGATTGCCGCTGCATCTTCAAGTGTGGTTTCCCAATGACTATCGTTCTCCAATAATTGTAGTTTTTGGCATGCCTCTCGATACGTTGAACATATTTCGCCATCAACAGTACGCAAGTTCTCAAAAGATGTTGGTCCTGGAACATTAATTAAAAGCAGTCTTAAATAAAAACATTCTGAATTTTGGGGATGGACAGTATACACCCTACCTAATGCATCTGTTGAATATAAATTTGGCCATCCTGCAACAGGTTTTCCTTGCTTACGACGTTGGAGCTTCCTTGTTGATGCATTCCACGTATAGTACGTTGGAATTTCTGAATACAGCAATGTTTTAGCAAATAAATCCATTCTGCAAAGATCAAAAAATGAAGTTAGTGTTGTAGCCGGTGGTGCTGTTGCTCTCTCTCGCGCATTTCCTTCTGTAAAATAAACTCGTTGTCCATTTTCAAGATGTACTGATAAGTGAACAACTGTGGGATGCCGTTCATGAATAGGAAATCCTAAAATTCGCCAAACTGCTTCATTGCTACTAATGTACCTGGCCATCTGATACTGAGTAATTTCATCGTTTGGATTTTGCAACGAAAAAACAGCCATATCCGACCCTTTAGTCACATATTTGCAGATGTATTTGATAGACTTTACAGAATGACAATACTCCACATTTATATGCGCTTTAAAGGTTTTTAAAAGCAATGGACAGTAAGGTACTATCCAGCGATTATCAACATCAACATCATTTTCATTTATTTTTATTGAAATTGTTTGGCCACCATCATCCACAGACCGTCGGCGATAAAGTGGGTATCCATCATTTCCCGAGATTGTTTGTGGAAGCAATTGACGTGGATATTTTTTTGTGCATTTTCCATCAACCATGCATGGAGAATGTGTATTAAAGATTCCACATGGACCATGAATCATATTTTTAATTACAATTTCGTGCAAATCTGGATCAATGTTTGGATCGGGTATCTCTGCAGAAATTATATTATCAATAAGATTAGGTGTAATTTTTTCAACCAACCAAATCAAAATATGAGCGTGTGGCAATCCACGTTTCTGCCATTCGACAGAATACATCCAGCACCGTGTTTCTCCAAATACATGACATTTTACAATGAAATCCATAAGAGATTTTAATTTTTGTTTAAACACTCGTGCTGTTATGTCATGTCGATGTGCTGATTTTTGGCCATTGGACAATTCAGAAATAATTTCATTCCACTTGGGATTACATGTAAATGTAATAAACAGATCTGGGCGTCCATATGATCGAACATACGTCATTGCATCTTGACAATATTCCTGCATATGACGTGGGCTGCCTGTGAAAGTTGCTGGTAGAATTATGGCTTGGCCAAGTTCATTGGGATTTATATCATTTTGATTATTTAACGCATCCCTAAGATGAATATAATTATCCACTCGTAATTTAGCTTGATTACGGCGTATGTATAATAATCGCTCCGTTTCAATTTTCGCGTACATATCTACAATGTATTGGTGAAATAATTCCCGGCAATTTAGAACGTGATTCACATTTTGGCGTATCATTATGCGATATGCATAGAAATCCATTGCACTCACTTTTTTCCTTGTTGTTTCATCTGAAATTAGAAAAAATAAAAATAAATTAGTTTATGTTTGGCATATATCTATAATAAGATCTTAAAATATTTCAACTTACTTGTTGCTGGATTAATTTGCCGCAACTCAAAATGATATCCATCTTCCCCATATGGCAAAATAATTGGATATTGAAGTGCGTCATATGAACGATGAGTTTCAGCTATCCTGTTTGTTCGATCGTCACGTTGACGAATAATAATATCACGTGGCGCTATTGGATCACCAACCATTAGAATTGCCACATCCTCCATTGTGGGTGCATTGTAACGTCCTTGGTGTTGTCCAGCTGGTGTTTTATCAGCATGAATCGCTATGACGTGGTCATCTGCACATAATCGCGGGTCATCTTTGGCTTGCTTAAAGGTCCTTATTAATTCGTTGTTTTCATGAAACATTACCTGTAATTCAGCTACAATACGTTGCTTTGTTCCAGGGTTATAACGCTGCCGTTGTTGTACCTGTACATTATCATCTGCCTGTCCCATGAAATAAATTTGAAGAAACTTGGGCTCTTCATTTGGAATTGGCAAAATTGATCCCATTAGATGATATATTTGTCCTTGCACACGAAATGTTGGCATGTAATTATCTCGAACTACTTTAGTAGCTCCGAATGATGTCATTTGAAAACACGAATTATATTTTCTTATGTTACTAAGAAAACTTCGAGAATCCTCGCTAGTTCCTAAAAAGAGTTATTCATAATAAATATTTGGTGTGTTAATTGATATAGATTTAAAAAGACTTACCTGAAATCAGTGACTTTAAAGGTTCTGGTGGTAGAAGCATATCTGGCAAAACAATTTTACCGTTTGAACAACACATTCCAGGAGCTTCATTTTTGTATCTGTGTGCATTACAATATTGGCAAACTACATTCATGGGACCAATTGCCACTAATATATCATTAGCATAGTCCATATCTGTTCTGTAATTAAATGCAATACGTGCGTAAGCATCTGAAGTATTTCGACGATTAACCGCCATTCGATTGCGATTTTGTTCACGACGCAAGTCTTGTTGCTCAGACCTCTCTGCTGCTCTTCTTGATGATGTTTGAATACGCTGGACTTCCATGCGTGCTTCTCGTTGTTCTGATGTTTCATTTGCTCTCAATGTTGTGGCATGGTGACGCAGACCTTGAAGGCGCCCTTCCCTTTCTGATGGCGTTTCGTTAGCTCGTGATGTTGTGGCATGATGCCGCATATTTTCTATGCGTAGTTCTCGTTCTGACGGTGTTTCGTTAGCTCGTGATGTTGTGGCATGCTGCCGCATATTTTCTATGCGTAGTTCTCGTTCTGACGGCGTTTCGTTAGCTCGTGATATTGTGGATCGTTGTCGCTGACTTTGAAGTCGTTCTTCGCGTTCTGATTCGACAGCTCGCTCTATTGATGATCGCGATCTTTCCCTTTCAATACGTTCGCTGTATTGTTCAAAAGCCGCAGCTGCTCTAGACGTTGAAGCTCTACTCGCTTCAGTTCTGAGGCGATCTTCTCGTTCTCCCGAAGTTTCATTTGCTCTTTGAGATTGTGAAGACAATGCTTTTTTGGTACGTTTGTATAGTGATGATTTTTTGGGGGGCATTTTTGTTAATAAGTTTGGACACTGTATTCACTTAAAAACGTGTAACTCTTTTAGAATCAAAGATTCAACTAAATATTAAAATTGCATGCATGTTAATATATCACTTTTTCTTTAAAAAATTAGGTACAAATTTCGGAACAGGTCAAACCCTTAAAGAATAAAAATGCAGGTAATAAAACTTAAACATTCACGTTGATGGCAGGTCTCAAAATAGTTTTTATAGGGTTTTATTATTACTATTAAGGGTAAAAAGTTGTTTTTTAGTTTTTATAAATTATCAACGAAATGTTACTACCTAAATACTAAGACCATATGTCCACAACAGATCATTTATGGCCCAAATATCTAGTAATTGAATTGCTCACACAAAATGTAGAATCTACATATTTTCCTAAATAAGCAATAAACCGGAAATATGGTAATAAAAGATTCTACCTCATGTAATTTCGAAGATTAGTATTTATATATACTTTCACAGGTATATTAATTTTAACTTAACATTATTGATTGATCATGATTTTTCTCCACGTATAAAATACAAATAAGCACACAATCATACAAACAAACACACATTCACTTTTATATATAGATAAGGGTTTCAAATGTATACAAATTTTAACATTTACTTAATATTGTTGGTATTCAGCGCATTTCTGTCCTAAATATTAATATTGATAGATGATATAGCATTCCCTATTTATAATTTGTCATCATATGTATGGGAGGTGCCACGCCCACTATTGATAGTCCGCCCATTCTTGTTATAAATATTAATATTGATGGTAGAATAACCGTACCATATATCGTATTGTTTCCCATATATAATTTTTTTTTTTAATTATCATCATATGGGAGGTGCCACGCCCTCTGTGGCTACTACTCCCATTTTTGCCGCAAATATTTAAACAAACAGTGGAATTGCTCATGCAAAATTTGAGGACAATAGCTATTATAGTTTCCTAAATATTTGATTTTTAAAATTAACTTTGTATGGGAGGTACCACGCCCACTTAAAATTTCAAAACAAAAAGTAGCCTATAGCTCCTTCCAGACATACATAAATATGCTGTAAAAATTTCAAGCAAATCGGTTCAGCCGTTTAGCCGTCTATAAAGCCCAAACTAATAATAATAAACATACATACATACAGACACACATTCACTTTTATATATATAGATAAGGGTTTCAAATGTATACAAATTTTAACATTTACTTAATATTGTTGGTATTCAGCGCATTTCTGTCCTAAATATTAATATTGATAGATGATATAGCATTCCCTATTTATAATTTGTCATCATATGTATGGGAGGTGCCACGCCCACTATTGATAGTCCGCCCATTCTTGTTATAAATATTAATATTGATGGTAGAATAACCGTACCATATATCGTATTGTTTCCCATATATAATTTTTTTTTTTAATTATCATCATATGGGAGGTGCCACGCCCTCTGTGGCTACTACTCCCATTTTTGCCGCAAATATTTAAACAAACAGTGGAATTGCTCATGCAAAATTTGAGGACAATAGCTATTATAGTTTCCTAAATATTTGATTTTTAAAATTAACTTTGTATGGGAGGTACCACGCCCACTTAAAATTTCAAAACAAAAAGTAGCCTATAGCTCCTTCCAGACATACATAAATATGCTGTAAAAATTTCAAGCAAATCGGTTCAGCCGTTTAGCCGTCTATAAAGCCCAAACTAATAATAATAAACATACATACATACAGACACACATTCACTTTTATATATATAGATAAGGGTTTCAAATGTATACAAATTTTAACATTTACTTAATATTGTTGGTATTCAGCGCATTTCTGTCCTAAATATTAATATTGATAGATGATATAGCATTCCCTATTTATAATTTGTCATCATATGTATGGGAGGTGCCACGCCCACTATTGATAGTCCGCCCATTCTTGTTATAAATATTAATATTGATGGTAGAATAACCGTACCATATATCGTATTGTTTCCCATATATAATTTTTTTTTTTAATTATCATCATATGGGAGGTGCCACGCCCTCTGTGGCTACTACTCCCATTTTTGCCGCAAATATTTAAACAAACAGTGGAATTGCTCATGCAAAATTTGAGGACAATAGCTATTATAGTTTCCTAAATATTTGATTTTTAAAATTAACTTTGTATGGGAGGTACCACGCCCACTTAAAATTTCAAAACAAAAAGTAGCCTATAGCTCCTTCCAGACATACATAAATATGCTGTAAAAATTTCAAGCAAATCGGTTCAGCCGTTTAGCCGTCTATAAAGCCCAAACTAATAATAATAAACATACATACATACAGACACACATTCACTTTTATATATATAGATAAGGGTTTCAAATGTATACAAATTTTAACATTTACTTAATATTGTTGGTATTCAGCGCATTTCTGTCCTAAATATTAATATTGATAGATGATATAGCATTCCCTATTTATAATTTGTCATCATATGTATGGGAGGTGCCACGCCCACTATTGATAGTCCGCCCATTCTTGTTATAAATATTAATATTGATGGTAGAATAACCGTACCATATATCGTATTGTTTCCCATATATAATTTTTTTTTTTAATTATCATCATATGGGAGGTGCCACGCCCTCTGTGGCTACTACTCCCATTTTTGCCGCAAATATTTAAACAAACAGTGGAATTGCTCATGCAAAATTTGAGGACAATAGCTATTATAGTTTCCTAAATATTTGATTTTTAAAATTAACTTTGTATGGGAGGTACCACGCCCACTTAAAATTTCAAAACAAAAAGTAGCCTATAGCTCCTTCCAGACATACATAAATATGCTGTAAAAATTTCAAGCAAATCGGTTCAGCCGTTTAGCCGTCTATAAAGCCCAAACTAATAATAATAAACATACATACATACAGACACACATTCACTTTTATATATATAGATATAGATTACTTGCGATTATGCTATTTTTAATAAATTTCTCGAGAATTTGAATTTTGCTATTTTTAGAAAAATTCTTGAGAATTTAGTAAAATTCTCGAGAATTTGCTATTTATAGTGAAATTCTCGAGATTGTGCTATTTATAGTAAATTTATCTTGAATTTGCTATATATGTAAATTTCTAAAACATTCGCTATTTATAGTTCAATTCGCGGGAATTTGCTATTTATAGTAAAATTCTTGAAAATTTGCTATTTTTAGTAAATTTCTCGAGAATTAGCTATTTATAGTAAAATTCTTGAGAATTTGCTTTTTATAGAAAATTTCTAGAGAATTGGATCTTTTAGTAAAATTCTAGAGAATTTGCTCTTTTAGAAAATTTCTCGAGAGTTTGCTATTCTACAGAATTTGCTATTTATAGTAAAATCCTTGTGAATGTGCTATTTATAGTAAATTTCTCTAGAATTTGCTATTATGTATTTGTAAATTTCTCAAACATTTGCTATTTATGTTTCAATTAGCGGGAATTTGCTATTTATAGTTAAATTCTCAAACATTTTTATGCATTGTTCAATTCTCGAAAATTCACTACTTTTAGTTATTGATTCGAGGGCGGATCAATAAGTCCGTGACTTTTTAAATGAAACACAGGTTTTTTTAAAAACAATTATTTTATTTTTCAACATAATTTCCTTGGAGCTCTATGTACTTTGTCCAACGTTTCTCCAATTTTGTATCTCTTCCAAAAATAAGATTTTTCAAGGTCATCAAAATATGTATTTTTTGAGAGATGATTACATCATTGGACTCAAATCTCTTTCCGCCGAGCCAAGTCTTCAGGTTTGGAAACAAGAAATAGTCACTCGGGGCTAAATCCGGAGAATAGTGTGGAAGAGGGAGCATTTCGTAGCCTTATTCATGGATTTTTGTCATGAAAAGTGTACATGTGTGTACCCGATTGTGACCATCTTGCGGAAAGCTTTCTCATACTCAAGTGATCATTCAAAATTGAAACCACTGAGCCATGTGGGATGCCTATGGCTTCCAAAATCTCTGGCACTTTCAATTTCCAATCGGCCAGCACTATGTAGTTATTTTTATAATTTTTTCGGGTGTAGAGACCTCAACTGGGCGTCCAGATGGTTCAGAATCTTACGTGCTTGTACGGCCACAACGAAATTCAGTAAGCCACTTTTTTGCCATTGAAATTTATGGTGAAGTATTTATAGTATTTATCAAGCTTAGCATTGGTATAAGTGATGGTTCTTTCCAAAAAAAAAACAGTGTTTTCCAATTTCTTCTCAAGTCACGAGGTAGTCTGCTATCAATGGCTGTCTAACACAAACTAAATGACGCAGCTTGTTAAAATTTTGACTGACAGATGCCTGTTGGCAGGAGCAGTGTTGCCCTTTCAGTTAAGAGGCGAGAAATTCAAAAAGTCGCGGTCTTATTGACCCACCCTCGTAAGTTCGAGTTTAGAGAATTTGCTATTTATAGTTCCATTTTTGAAAATTTGCTATTTATAGTTTATTTTTTGTATAAGTTTTTTCTGGCTCACTCTTAATGACAATCATTGAAAAGGGACACTTATACTTTGTAAAGGAAAATGTAATTATCTTTTCATATTTAATCATTAAATAAATGTACAAAAAGTGTTTGTGTCAGGTATTTTTTTTAATTAATTAAATGAAATATTCAAAATGATTATACTTTTTACTTTAACACTGTGCTGCTTAGATTTAAAGTACGTGTCAACCAATGCAAACAAAAAAGAGAAACTAAAAACAACAGCAAAACAAAAACTAGTCATTCAGTCAGTTTTAGTTCAGAGTCATTCTGGATAGACATCAAGTAGTGAGTGAATCAGCATGCATACAATACGTATGTACATACTAACACGCTGTCCTTAAATTTATAAGTGTACAATATATAAATATAAAAATACACACTTTCATGAAGTACACTTGTGGTTATAATGAAACGGACACTGTTGAAAAATATTTCAAATTAATTTGTGGTCATCTTAAAAACAATTTAAGGACATGTTTAAGTAGACAACAGTGAGGGTGATAGATAGATATCACAATGAATAGTTATACATATAAATTACTGGTAGAAATGTTGGAAACTAGTAATAGCAATTTGTTTTTCGGTATAATATTTATAGAGATTATAATTTAAACGGTGGAGTAGATACTTTGCCAGCAGAGTAGTCTGTTAGAACTTTTGAAGTGATTTGTATGTCTTCCATTAATTTAGCTTATTGTATAATATTAAAACTGAAATTTATAAAAGTTCTGCTCCTAAAATTATAACCATGTATATTTTGTCACCTTTTTTTTATTCGTATTTCTATTTGGTTTTTCTTTTTAACCTATTTTTTGCCTCATCATACATTGTTAAAAGTGTGTCAAATGACAATAAGTTATATGGCTGCATACACACATAAAAACGCATATAAACACACACAATACATACACAATATGGTATACAATGTATTTACACAGCCACATATACGTGGTATATACTCTACCAGATGCACAAAGTTCCACATTTATTATCTGTTTTATGGACATACGTATGTAGTTAGTGTATATGTATATGAATGGTACTGACAAATTCTTTTAAGTGCATGTTAGTGCATGTTTATAAATATATTTTATATTATCTATATTATCTATATTTCTTACTACCACTACTACAAAAGCCTCTAGTAGTAGCACTAACACATGCATAGTTATAGAAATTTTAATATATGTAACTAAAGGGTGTTTTTTTAAGCTGGATAGAAATTAATAAAAAGGTTAATTGTCAAACGAACTGTCATAGCGTGCTCACTTTTTGACATTTGTGATCATTATACTGTGGCAAATTATTATAAATAAATTGACGCTTGAGTAACGCTACCAAATTATCCAAATTCACTTTGAAAGTCCCTCTTAGATTCGCACAACTTATAGACTACCATTTTATTGCAAAACTGTGTTCAGTGATGAGTCTCATTTTTGTCTAACCGGTTTGTTAATAATCATAATTGCCGCATATGAAGTGAGACCACAGGAAGAAAAAAATATATAGCTGTGCATGTTTACTGTAACCATTTCAACATTTTTAACAATATTATAGTCACAGTAACTATTTATATGATTGTGGTAACAATAATATGGCTAATTTACGATTCACATGATTGTATCAATCATATATAGCTCGCGTTGCGGTCAATGTAGATCGTTACCGCACCATGATGCCATACGGCGACCGCAATCATCGATTTATTGAAATCGAAATTTGGCGATAACTTAATTTCGAGAAATGGTCCTGTCAAGTGGCCCATGGTCGTGCAATTTTTCAACTCTCGATTATTTCCTTTGGGTCATGTGCTTTCACTGGTTTGCTGATAATCCAGCTGCAATTCTCGTCTTTTGATTTAAAATTGAATTTTTGTTTCTTGTTACAATTTCATGTTCTATCGGGCTTGAAAAAACACCTTTACATACATTTTAATACGAGGATAAGCACTACAAATTTACAAATAGCAAATTCTCGAGAGCAGAACTATAAATAGCAAATTATCGCGAATTGATAATGAATAAATATCAATTTCTTGAGAGTTGAAATTTCAATAGCAAATTCTTGACAATTGAACTATAAATATGAATATCTTAAGAATTGAACTGTAAATAGCAAATTCTTGAGAATTGAAATATTAATAGTAAATCTTGAGAATTAAACTATAAATCAATATTCTAAGAGAATTGAACTATAAATAGCAGATTCTTGAGAATTCAACAATAAATAGCAAATTCTCAAGAATTGAACTATAAAAAGCTAATTTTCTAGAATTCAACAATAAATCGTAAATTCTTAAGAATTGAATTACAAATAGAAAATTTTGGAGAAAAGAACTAGAAATAGCAAATTCTTGACAAATGCACTATAAATAGCATATTCCTGAAAATTCAACTATGAATAACAAATTCTCCAGAATAGAACTATTAATAGCAAAATCCCAAGAATTGAACAATAAATAGCGAATTCTTGAGAATTGAAATATAAGTAACGAACTCTTAAGAATTGAACTATAAATAAAAATTCTCGAAAATTGTACTATAAAGAACTGAGCTCTTAGGAATGAAATTATAAATTTTCAATAATTGAACTGTAAATAGCCAGCCAAAAAAGTATGATGACCAAGAATTGGAGCCATTACTCCATGAAGATTGTTCTAAAACTCAACGAGAGCTTGTAAAGTCATTGGGAGCTACTCAAGCAGCAATTTCAAAACGTAGGAATCATTCAAAAGTAGGGAAATTGGGTACCATAAGAATTGAAGCCGAGAGAACTTGAAAGACGATTTTACATGTCCGGAATGATGTTTGAACGTTATAAAAGAAAATCATGTTTGCACCGAATCATTACTTGCGATAAAAATTTAACCATTACGATAACCCGAAGAGTAAGAGGTCGTATGTGAATATCTACGGCACTACGGTAATGCTTTGTGTTTGGTGGGAGCTATGGCAATCAATCGATTAACCCATAATCGGTTAACCGATTAATTTTTGTCGGATAACTGTTCGAATAATTTAAAATTGCCGATTTTCAAATAACAACTAAACCGATTAATTTGTGTCCATTAACCGATTAACCGAAATTTCTGAGTATGAACTTAAAGTAGTGCTCTAAACTTTTTAATAAATGAAATGAAAAACAGCAAAAATTACAGCCGTTGGACATGGCTATAAAGAGCATAGTAAGGATTCTGCTACTTTAATTGAATTTGAGGAAGTAATAAAATGTTCTAATGGTAACGATTTAGTTGAAAGCATAAAGTCTGGACTTAATGATAGATGAAATATAGTCTTAAATACACAAATTTTATTTCTTAACCTTTCTGGTATAATGTAGGATTTTGTATGCTTAGAAAAAACTAAAAAAGGAACTGAGAAATTTGATATTCTTTAGCGTGCCTTACTTTCGATTTCTGCAAAATCTACAAACAGCGTAAGAGTTATTTCCAAGTCAAGTTTTATTAAAACTAAAGAAGAAATCTTTTAAATGGAAAACATTTAAATTATATTATTTTCTTAAAAGATTATTAGAGAAGATCTCATTAAAATCCTAAAAAAACTCACGTGCATATATAAAAAGGATCTCAAATACCATATTTGTTTGCTATTATTATTTTTTGTTGTAACGTTATGTTTTGTTCGTTTTATTAATAAAATACTTTACCCTTAAATGCGTACTGTTGCCATTTGGCAACAAACCGATTTTTTAATAAAAAAAAGTACTTTTTAGGTACAAAAACGCAATTTTATACATTAGGTCATATTGGTTTAACACTGTTTTACAACATCTGGTTATCTGAATTTGAAAAAATTTAATAGAAATCGTTGTTTTGCACATTTTTGTCATTGATAAAGATGAACGCCTGTTTTCGTGATTTTCGGTTTGTATTTTTAAAAATTTCTAAGTGATGAGAACTAAAAATTCGTGGTTTTATTCGGTTAATGGAATAATTTAATATTAACCTAAGGACTGAGATTGTAAAATTCTTAACACACGTTTTTTATTAAACTAAGTATTATTTGATTTATTTTTATCAAGTTACCTTTGAAAATCATGTCAGTTATTATGTTTAATGTCAATTGTGTTCATTTATTGTTAATCTGATTAAAATGTGTGACCAGAAAAGAGTGCTTACTAAAATTATTAAATACTAGCTTGACCCGGTGCGCTTCGCTACCCCTGTCGTAGTCTATGTTGGAAATTTCAATAAAATCGTTTCGGCCGTTTAGTATTTATTTTTTAAGAACTAAAGGTTTTAATTGCAAATAACTTTTAAACTGCCTTACCAATTTTTACACTATTAGTCTCATAGTAATCCTAAAAATCCTTTTACTATGAACTACCATATGTACTCAATACAGTTTTGTTATGGATTTCTCACTGTTATAAAGTTCAGAATACGGGTATAAATATGAAATATCGTTTGTGCCAAATTCATTTTAATTCAATGCATTAGTTTTTTCTTTGATTTATTTTATTTCATTTCATTTATTAAGTCAATGGAAATACAAATTCCTTACAGACTACGATTTAATATATATATAGTCAATGGAAATACAAATTCCTTACAGACTACGATTTAATATATATATATTAACGAAAAAAAATAGTGTTTATTGTTGAATTTTGTATTTTTTTACGTTTAACTAAAATCCCGAAGTCCCGAAAAATCTCGAAATCACGAAAAATCCCGGGATGCCGAAAAATCCTGGGGTCCCGAAAAATCCCGGGATTTACATTTCTAAAATCCCGAATCCCGGGATTTGTAAAACCCAGTCCCGTTTGGCATCCCTAGCTATGACGATGTTTTCATCAGCACTGATAATGTTTTCATCAGTACTGACGATGTTTTCATTAGTACTGGCAATGTTTTCATCAGTACTGACGATGTTTTCATCAGTACTGACGATGTTTACATCAGCACTGATTAGTCAGCACTGACGATGTTTTCATCAGCACTGACGATGTTTTCATCAGTGCTGATTAATCAGCTATGACGATGTTTTCATCAGCGTTGACGATGTTTTCATCAGCACTGACGATGTTTTCATCAGTACTGACGATGTTTTCATCAGCACTGACGATGTTTTCATCAGTACTGACGATGTTTACATCAGTACTGATGATGTTTACATCAGCACTGACTAGTCAGCACTGACGATGTTTTCATCAGCACTGACGATGTTTTCATCAGCACTGACGATGTTTTCATCAGTACTGACGATGTTTTCATCAGCACTGATGATGTTTTCATCAGTACTGACGATGTTTTCATTAGTACTGGCAATGTTTTCATCAGTACTGACGATGTTTTCATCAGTACTGACGATGTTTACATCAGCACTGATTAGTCAGCACTGACTATGTTTTCATCAGCACTGACGATGTTTTCATCAGCACTGACGATGTTTACATCAGCACTGACGATGCTTTCATCAGCACTGACGATGTTTTCATCAGTACTGACGATGTTTTCATCACCACTGACGATGTTTTCATCAGTACTGACGATGTTTTCATTAGTACTGGCGATGTTTTCATCAGTACTGACGATGTTTTCATCAGCACTGACGATGTTTTCATCAGTACTGACGATGTTTTCATCAGTACTGACGATGTTTACAGCAGTACTGACGATGTTTACATCAGCACTGACTAGTCAGCACTGACGATGTTTTCATCAGCACTGACGATGTTTTCATCAGCACTGACGATGTTTTCATCAGCACTGACGATGTTTTCATCAGTACTGACGATATTTTCATTAGTACTGGCGATGTTTTCATCAGTACTGACGATGTTTTCATTAGTACTGGCGATGTTTTCATCAGTACTGACGATGTTTTCATCAGCACTGACGATGTTTTCATCAGTACTGACGATGTTTACAGCAGTACTGACGATGTTTACATCAGCACTGACTAGTCAGCACTGACGATGTTTTCATCAGCACTGACGATGTTTTCATCAGTACTGACGATGTTTTCATTAGTACTGGCGATGTTTTCATCAGTACTGACGATGTTTTCATCAGTACTGACGATGTTTTCATCAGCACTGACGATGTTTTCATTAGTACTGGCGATGTTTTCATCAGTACTGACGATGTTTTCATCAGCACTGACGATGTTTTCATCAGTACTGGCGATGTTTTCATCAGTACTGACGATGTTTTCATCAGTACTGACGATGTTTTCATCAGTACTGACGATGTTTACATCAGCACTGATTAGTCAGCACTGACGATGTTTCCATCAGCACTGACGATGTTTTCATCAGCACTGACGATGTTTTCATCAGTACTGACGATGTTTTCATCAGTATTGACGATGTTTTCATCAGTACTGACGATGTTTTCATCAGTACTGACGATGTTTACATCAGCACTGATTAGTCAGCACTGACGATGTTTTCATCAGCACTGACGATGTTTTCATCAGCACTGACGATGTTTTCATCAGCACTGATTAGTCAGCACTGACGATATTTACATCAGCACTGATTAATCAGCACTGACGATGTTTTCAGCAGTACTGACGATGTTTTCATCAGCACTGACGATGTTTTCATCAGCACTGACGATGTTTTCATCAGTACTGACGATGTTTTCATCAGCACTGACGATATTTACATCAGCACTGACGATGTTTTCAGCAGTACTTGAAGAGCACAAAAAAGGTGTCCAAAAGTGTGGTAGATTTTAAACAGAGATGGACTACCTGTTCGAACAAAGTGACGGAAAGCACTATAAAAACGTTAATGGAGTGTTCAGCGAAAAGGGGCTTGTTATTAAACCAAATTGCAGTATATGAATTGACACTAACCTATAACACAGGCTCCATTACAACCAGAAAAATGTACCATTTGGTGCATCTTTGGACCTTATTTTTAAAAAATTAAGCCGGAGCTCGCGTTGCGGTCAATGGATATCGTTACCGCACCATGATTAATGATTTTTTGTTTGAAAATATGGATGAAATTGATTCTGGCAAGATGTAGTTTTAACAGGATGACGTTATGTGTCATACGGCGACCGCAACCATGATTTATTGAAATACAAATTTGGCGATAACTTGATTTCGAGAAATTGTCCAAGGTCGTGCAATTTGTCAACTCTAGATTATTTCCTGTGGGATCACATGAAGTCACTGGTTTGCTGATAAACCAGTAACAATTCACGCCTTTGAGGCCAACCTTGTTCGTGTTATTCGTGCCATACGGCTGGAAAAACTCGAAAAAGTGGCCCATAATAAGAACGTCCAGAATGAAATCATTTTCAAATGCTTTTGAAAAAACATTTTTTTGATTTAAAATTAAATTTTTGTGTCTTGGCCTTGGCGACCAACCTTGTTCGTGTTATTGGGGCCATACGGCTTGAAAAACTCGAAAAAGTGGCCCATAATTAAACGTCCAGAATGAAATCATTTTCAAATGCTTTCGAAAAAACATTTTCTTTAGTAAAATAAAGTTTTTGTTTTTTGTTACAATTTCATGTTCTACCGGGCTTGAAAAAACACCTTTACATACATTTTAATACGAGGATATGCACTACAAATTTATAAATAGCAAATTCTCGAGAGCAGAACTATAGATAGCAAATTATCGCGAATTGATAGTGAATAAATAGCAATTTCTGGAGAGTTAAAATTTCAATAGCAAATTCTTGACAATTGAACTATAGATATGAATATCTTTAGAATTGAACTGTAAATAGCGAATTCTTGAGAAGTTAAATATTAATAGCAAATCTTGAGAATTAAACTATAAATAATCTAAGAGAATTGAACTATAAATAGCAGATTCTTGAGAATTCAACAATAAATAGCAAATTCTCAAGAATTGAACTATAAATAGCAAATTCTCGGGAATTGAACTATAAATAGCGAATTCTTGAGAATTGAAATATAAGTAATGAACTCTTAAAAATTCTCAAGAATTGCACTATAAAGAACTGAGCTAAAAATATAAATAGCAAACTCTTAGGAATGAAATTATAAATTGAAAATTATGAAATTATAAAGTGAATTATAAATAGCAAATTTTCAATAATTGAACTGTAAATAGCCAGCCAAAAAAGTTTGATGACCAAGAACTGGAGCCATTACTCGATGAAGATTGTTCTAAAACTCAACAAGATCTTGGAAAGTCATTGGGAGGTACTCAAGCAGCAATTTCAAAACGTAGGATTCATCCAAAAGCAGAGAAATTGGCTACCATAAGAATTGAAGCCGAGAGAACTTGAAAGACGATTTTACATGTCCGAAATGATGTTTGAACGCTATAAAACAAAATCATTTTTCCACCGAATCATTACTTGCAATAAAAATTGAACCATTACGATAACCCGAAGCGTAAAAGGTTTTGTGTGAATATCTACGGCACTACGGTAATTGTCTGCATTTGGTAGGAGCTAGGGTATTCAATCGATTAACCCTTTATCGGTTAACCTATTAATTTTGGTCGGATAACTGTTCGAATAATTTAAAATTCACGATTTTCAAATAACAAATAAACCGATTAATTTCTGTCGATTAACCGAAATTTCTGAGTATGAACTTAAAGTAGTGCTCTAAACTTTTTAATAAATGAAATGAAAAACAGCAAAAATTACAGCCGTTGGACATGGCTATAAAGAGCATAGTAAGGATTCTGCTACTTTAATTGAATTTGAGGAAGTAATAAAATGTTCTAATGGTAACGATTTAGTTGAAAGCATAAAGTCTGGACTTAATGATAGATGAAATATAGTCTTAAATACACAAATTTTATTTCTTAACCTTTCTGGTATAATGTAGGATTTTGTATGCTTAGAAAAAACTAAAAAAGGAACTGAGAAATTTGATATTCTTTAGCGTGCCTTACTTTCGATTTCTGTAACATCTACAAACAGCATTGTATGCATCTACAAACAGCATACAAATCCAGTTTTATTAAAACTAAAGAAGAAATCTTTTAAATGGAAAACAATTAAATTATAATATTTTTTTTTTTAAGATTATTAGGAAGATCTCACTAAAATCCTAAAAAAAACTCACATGCATATGTAAAAAGGATCTCAAATACCATATTTGTTTGCTATTATTAATTTTTTTTGTTGAAACGTTATGTTTGGGTCGTTTTTATGTTCTTGTTACTTTTATTAATAAAATACCATTGCCATTTGGCAACAAACCGATTTTTTAATAAAAAAAATACTTTTTAGGTACAAAAACGCAATTTTGTACATTGGGGCCTATTGGTTTAACACTGTTTTACAGTATCTTGTTATCTGAACTTGAAAAAATTTAATAGAAATCGTTGTTTTGTACATTTTTGTTGTTGGTTAAGTTGAGCACCTGTTTTTCTAAAAAGTCCGATTTTCGGTTTGTATTTTTAAAACTGTCTAAGTGATGAGAACAAAAAATTCGTGGTTTTATTCGGTTAATAGAATAATTTAATATTAACCGATAAATCTTAACCTTGAAACCAGAAACCCGATTAATTGAATACCCTAGTGGGTGAAAAAGGGCTGCTGAAATCTGATCACACCATCACAGGGTACCTGTACCGAACCCAATTGATTCGTTTGAAGCGAGCATTTGCCGAAAAAGGCCCATAATATGCAGACATGAAATAGTAATATTTCATAATGACAACGCTCGGCCACATGTTGCAATACCTTTTAAAAGTACTTCGAATGAAGTGTTTGGAAAGTTGTATCACACCCGCTTTATAGTCCAGACTGTGCTCCGTCCGACTACTATATGGTTCGATCGATATAGAACGCTTTCTCTGGGCTACGGTTCACTTTAGAACATAGTATCCTCTATTGGCTTGTTTCGTTCTTGGCCTCAAAAGATGAGCCGTTATTTTGGCTCGGAGTCCATATGTTGCCAGAAAGATAGAAAAAGGTCATAGCTAACAATGGCCAATACTTTGAGTATATTTATATTGTACAAATGTTTCAATATAAAAGATACAGATTTGAAAATGTCCCGCATTTTTAAGTCATACACCCAATAAATGTTGGAGAATTGTAATATAAATAGAAAATTCTCCTGAAATAGCCTCTAAAATATATAGCTTTTTAA
The DNA here is from genome assembly GCA_942486065.2 of Calliphora vomitoria. Classification (NCBI taxonomy): domain Eukaryota; kingdom Metazoa; phylum Arthropoda; class Insecta; order Diptera; family Calliphoridae; genus Calliphora; species Calliphora vomitoria. The sequence goes on along the minus strand of OW818030.2, from coordinate 118,051,492 downwards.
TCTGCCTCCGTAGATATACAAAATGCAACTATAAAGTTTCGTTTTTGAAGCATTTACCAGAAGCTGACATATCATTAAAAGTTGCATATTCATCAATTTTAAGTAGTTTACAGTGCATGCTACTACTCAAGCACATTGAGCACACACACATACACAGATATAATAATAAACACCCAGCAGTTCAGCAAGAAGTCTATGTATCCCTTATAGACAGTAATCGTCACAAATGTCTTATCACACTTGGTCATTTGACACGTATGTGCTCTTGGTAGTGCAGAAAGAATACAATTGGTTACTTTATACATCCCAGGTAATCTAGCGTGAAGACAATTATCACATAAGCGTCTCTAAGTAATCTGGAGTGTAGTCACTTTAAACATTTTGTGAGTAATTCGTTCAAACTGGTTTTATACAACTTGTATTGATATAATTCTCAGACAGTTAATTTTTTTTTTGCTTAAGTATACTGATATCTCATCTAACATAACATGAAGCTAATAGTCACTTTAGTGTCTCTTAGTAACCTATAGTGAAGTCACTTTAAACGTTTATTTTGTACTGAACTTTAGAAAGTAGTTATTTTACCCACCAGAAAAGCAATCTATTGGAGAGTTGTCGAAGAAAGGTTTGTTTACAAGCAATCGTTTTTTGAACTGCATATGATATGTCTTTTATTCCTTGCATGTTAAAATAACTAGTTATGTAGCTGATCAAGTAACCAGTTAGGTAGCTAGTAAGGTAACTAACGCTATTTACGCAGTATGTGAATGCAATGCGTTGACTAATTTGGACCAGCTATTAGACAGTCTCATGGTAATCCAAAAGGGTTAATTAAGCCCCTGCTTAGGACATGCACGTGTTAAAATAACTAATCATGTATCTTTTAAAATAACTAGTTCCCACCCTAAATGATGGATAAAATCACTAGTTCGGAACTGTCTCCTAGAACTGCTGGGCATATATACATATGTATGTCCCTACTTATAAATATGTGTAGAAACATAAATTCATACATACAAACGTTGCACATTATTAAGTATATGCCACTGCTGGCTGACTTGATGTTCAGTTTTGTAGTGGTATTATAAATGCATGCATATGTTTATTTATTAAAAGTTTATGTATGTAAGCTTATACATATATGTATGTATATTGAAAAGTGTATGTGTATTTGTTAAAAAGCGTTATTATTTTTACAGAATAGAGTCTAAAGTAGAGTAGTTAAATAATCATATGACATATGAATGAATATGTTTTTTTTTTTCTTGTTTTGTTAATAAACTATTACTGTGTGTCTCTTTAGTTAAACAAGTTCCCTCTACCTCCTAAACGTATACACTATTTACGTATGTTTTCTATTGAAAAGCAACACTAAAATGAACATCACAATTTGCTTTTACCTCCTGTCTGGCTGAAAGTCTTTCTCTTTCTCTACCCCTCTCTACTGTGTGAACTAACTGTGCAAAATATAATAATAAATATGACTGTGAGAAGCAGGAAAGCAGTGCTTGTAGAATGTTTTTTTTTTTTTTTCATGCCAAGAAGTTGTCATTAAATATAAAAGTACCATGGATAATATAAAAAATTCATAGCTATTGATTTTGTGTTCAAATTCCACCTTTCATTCTTTTCTCATTTTTAATACATGCGAATGCATGTATTTTTATTATTTTGCTTTTATTAGTTCAGCTCAAGAACATTTCATACACGTTAATATAGAAAGTTATAGAAATGTGTATTTTTAGATATTCATACAGTATAGATATACATATATTATACATATTAATTTTGATTAATAAAAATTATTTAATATTATAGCATAGAAAAGACATGGAAAAGCTAATTAAATTAATAATACCCAAAGGAATTTATTTACAGATATTAATTTGATTTTGAATTAATACATATTTGGTTGGTATGGAAAAACATTGCTAGTTTTTTTATATTCCCAAAATATTGTTACGTTTTAACCTTTTTAAAACGTTGATTTATTTCTTTAAATAAACCGGATACTTTTGATTGCAAATAAAAGCAGTTTAGTAGTTTAAAATTTGTAACAACTCTTTATTTATTTAAAATGTACAACAACAATAGTTCAAATAGTCACTCAGTGTCTTTATACACGTATATCAATTCGCTAAAATGCACACACACTTTATAATGTACAAACTCAAATGTACACCACAGTTGATGTTAACTCTAACAGCGCCAATGATGAACTCAACTCACTACTGGCACCTCTGTCACTATTTATACACACGCCATCCTTCGTGAATCTTCTACAATGATCTTAACGGAAAATCTACTACACTCGAATTCTAGAGCTTTCGATGTTAATGTTAGCAACTTAAACATGCAGTATTGCCATACTTACAAACAATGCTAATAACCGCATATAAGTAGAAGCTTCTGCTGAAGGACGTGTTTATAAACATGATGAATGCTGCAGGCAGTCGTTACAGACCGTTAAATTCAAACCGCTATTGCAAATTTGTAACAATATCTTTTAAATTCATTTACATCTTAAAAAAAAATTAACAAAAGTTCTTTATATAAACGGTGGGCTACTTAAAATTTTAAATTTGAATCTTTTATTAAAAAAGTACTGATTATTTTTTCAAATTTCTGGTTTTATGGGAAAGGTTGAACTTTGTCATTTAAGAATGAAACACAATATCATTCATATGACTAAAACGACTGGCTCGGCAGTACCTCATCCGATCAACCCAATTTTTCACTACAACGCAACCATTGATATTTTACGCACTGTTTTGGAAAATCGAATAAATTGTGATGTCAATTGGCCACCTCGGAGATATAATTTTTCTATTTCAACGCTTGAATATTTCAATTGAATCATAGAAACATAAAATCGAAGTTGTTATTGATGAAATTCGAGTCGAAACAATCGATAATGTGTGGAAATATTGGGTTGAACGGATGATAAAACCAGAAATTTGTAGAAATAATCCGTACTTTTTTTGTAGACGATTCAAATTTAAAATTTTAAATGGCTAACCTTGTACATAGCACTTTTTGACAAAGGTACCTTATTAAGTGATTTTTAACAAAACTACTTTTAACAAGTAAGAGAGCTATATTCGGCTGTGCCGAATCTTATATACCCTTCATCAAATTATACTTTAAAATAAAAGTTTTAAATATTTTTAGATAAACAAAATTAATTTTTTTTTTTTTCAAAATTGAAAAAAAAAATTTTTTTCAATCTGTTTTTCAAAATTAAAAAAAAAAAAAATTTTTTCAAATTGTTTTCTCGAAATTGTTTTTTTTAAGTTTTTCCAAATTTTTTTTTAAATTTTTTAAAAAAAATGTTTTTATATTTATTTGTGAAAAAAAAAAATTTTTTTTTGTGGTAAAAAAATATATTCGGGTTAAAAAATAATTTTCCCATTTTTGACCCATTGTAGGTCCAAATTACTAAAGCCTGCAATGGACTTGAAATATCTATCATTAGATATCCATATTGTCTATATTAATGATGTAGATCAAAAATAGGCCAAAAATCAAGGTTGTCCCGGTTTTTTCCTTACATCTCAGGCATTTATGGGCCGATTTTCTCGATTTTAAAAAAAAATTCCCGATATATTGATGTATCAATTATGTTTGTAAGTAATTTGGGGGCTACGGAAAGTTGATTTCAACATACAGACGGACAGACGGACATGGCTATATCGACTTCGCTATATATAACGATCCAGAATATATATACTTTGTGGGGTCGCAAATGAAAAATGTATAAATTACAAACGGAATGATCAACTTATATACCCACTCATGGTGAAGGGTATAAAAAGTATTTTTAGTCTTTAAAGAATGAAGCAAATGTTTATATTCGTGGTTTTATTAAACGTCAAAATTGCCAAATTTTAGGTTCAGGTTCAGACTGTCGACAAACAAATGTTTCGAAAAAGTAACACTGTTTGATGCGGATTTTGGGTTCAATATGCTTCCTAAAAAATGAGGCTGGTCAAACAGTGACTGTTACTGGCATTGATATCGTGATACGATTACAGAGTTCTTTCTGCCTAAAATAGATGATAATTATTGTGGTTTTAACAAGACGGTGCCACATGTCTTACAGCCCTTGAAGCAATTATTCAATGTTGTTTCAACGAAAGTACTTTTTAAGAAATCTTCTTATTGTTTACTAAAAACATTTGTTCCCTCAGAAACTAAATTTTAGGATTTATAGTTCCTAATATTGCAAAATATTTCGATGGCCTATTGAAAAAATATTTGTCTCATATGGTCATTTCAAAGTCCCGAACGCGACATAAATTTTTTTTTTTCTTATTTACATTTTCAATCATACAGTATCGGTCATGACTAAAGCACCCCCTCCATGAATTTTTTCATATCATAATTTTTTTGATAAAAAAAGGTTTCTTGGGATGTATTTTGTATATATTTTATTAACTTCTATTGTTAATATTCGTATAATGTTCGTTTAGTACAGGATAATTTTAGGAACAGTTGATTTAAAATGATAAAACATCGAAAAATACAAAACGGGACGGACAAAACAAAAGCACCCCCTTATAAGATGTTTAAACATTTTACTTTTTTTCTGCATATTTGCAATGTCAGTTAACGGGATTCACAACGGATGAATTAAAAAATTCCAAAAGATAAAAATATAATTTAAGTTTTATACAGTTTATTGTGAAAAAACTATGGATTGCAAGGAACAAGTACTCCAGTGAATTTAAAATTAAAGTTATTGAAGACTGGAAGGCGGGCTTATCACGGCATGAATTGAGTTAAAAATATTCAATTAACAGATCGTTATTTCCAGGCTGATTCCAATGTTTTTGCAGAATGGTCGTATTTCACCAGGGGATTCTGGAGGACGTCCGCGTAAAACCACACGATATGATGATTCCTTGATCAAAGGAGCAATGCAGAAAGATCCTACAGCATCTGCTAGTCAAGTACGAACAAGTTTAAGATTATGCGTTAGCGAAAGAACAATCCGTAGAAGAGCAGTAGAAGCACGATTATTCAGCCGATGACCAGTAAAAAAACCGTTTATATCAGATAAGAACAAGAAAGCTAGACTGGAGTTTGCCAAAGCCCACATCCACTGCAGTGTCCAAAAATGGAAGACAGTACTGTTCCCTGACGAATCCAAATACAAATTAAAAATAAGGCGTGTACGCAGACGAAAAGTAGAAAGACTGAATCCAAAGTATTTCAAAGGAAGAATTAAACATGGAGGGGGCAATGTAATGGTCTGGGTTTTCTTTTCTGGTCAAGAAATTGAGCCGAATCATAAATATGTATCGGTTCATGTACCGTGATATATGGAAAGATGTAATGTTGCCTTATGCCTGTGAAGAGGTTCCACTTATAGGGAGGTTCCAACAGGATAACGATCCTAAGCACACCTCCAAAGTTTGTAATACTTGGCTGCAGAGCAATAAGATTCAAGTTCTTCATTGGCCTGCTCAATCTCCCGATCTCAATCCTATTGCGAACTTGTGGGAGATTGTTAATATGAAAATAAATCGTTAAAATTGCCGAAATAAGGATCAGCAGTTTTCACGATTTATTTCAAGCCGTTATTATAGCCTGGTAAGGAATATCGCAAGACACCATAAAAAACTTTATATATTCTATGCCTAAGAGATGTGCTTGTGTCATCCAAAACAAAGGATTTGCAACAAAATATAAATTAAAAAAAGTGTTAATTTTAATGAAGGGGTGCTTTAGTTTTGACCGGTTTATTTTCTAGCTTTAAATATTTTTTGATTTAAAGTTACCTCTTATAGAAAGATTAACTTTAAAAGTATTTGTGTATCAATAGTAAATATATTAACAACTTAAAACTTAATTTTTATAAAAAAAATATGGTATGAAAAATTCACTTTAGTTATGGCTGATACTGTACATATTTGTAGCTCTATATTTAGCGCAAAATATAGGTTTTATTGAGAAGTTGTTTCCAATACATTTGCAATACCCATGCGACTTATTGAAGTATTTGTATTGAATGTATTTTGACAAACTTTAGTATGATTTAGCACGCGACATATTTTTTGGTCTCGTTTGTAATGGGGATTAGCTCAACAAATTTTAGCAAAAGCTTGCATTCAATATTAATGGTATGTATTAAAATAGTGATTCAATTACTTCAACTTTAACTCATTAACTAAGCCCATTAGTAACGAATTTTCATAATTAATTTTGTTGGTGGTCTGCCTACCTTTTCAGCAATTAATTTGTAGTTACATTTAGAAAATAAAGAAACTTTAAGATTTAATTCCACAGAAATAGCAAATCTTTAATATCGGTTACTTTTTTGAACAAATTAATAGTTTTTCTGTATCATTGACAAAACATTTATTTGGTGTGGTCAACAAGTTTCTTGTATAGTACTATTTGTTATTGAAAACATTTCATGTATTGTAAATGTGTTTTTTTCTCTTTTTATTCTACAAGCTCCATTATTTCCTCTTTATGTTATAGAAAGAAAATCTATTGAGTTTTCTTAAAAAGTATGTAACACATGAAACTTTCACTTGTAAAATAAATAATCACTACTTCAACAAAATCATATGAGAAATTTTTTTAGTTAGCATTAGCACTCCCTGTATCGTTTTCAGGAAACTGCTAAATCGGTCTTAGAGAAGTTCTAGGGAGTTAATGCTTTCTGACTCCAGTCTCATCTATAATCTCGATTTTGGTCTAGCCTATGGTCCCGTCTCTACTCTCGTCTCTAGTCCTGTCACTAGTCTTGTCTATAGTGTCGTCTCTAGTCTCGTCTCTAGTCTCGTCTCTAGTCTCGTCTCTAGTCTCGTCTCTAGTCTCGTCTCTAGTCTCGTCTCTAGTCTCGTCTCTAGTCTCGTCTCTAGTCTCGTCTATAAGCTCAACTCTGGTTTAGTGTCGTCTATTGCCATGACTCTAGTCTCGTCTCTAGTTTTATACATAGTCTAGTCCAGTCTCTGGTCTCGACTGGAGTCTATGCTATAGTTTCATCTCTAGTATCTTTTATAATTTCGACTCTGGTTATGTTTCGTCTATGGTCTGCACAATAGACTTTTTTGCTGATTTTTTTGGTTATAGCCATTGAATACTTCGTGTATGCTTATATTTCCTTAATAGTTTTTTTTATCCACTAAGAATATAATGCTCTTTGTATATTAAGTATTTATGTATTGTAGTCGCATTGTATTGTATTCTTTATATTTAATGTTGTGTAAGTTATGTACATTTAACATTTTATATGGATAGATACTTTCATTATTCAACAATGAACTTTGCAAAATACACTGTTGTATATTTTAACAGTTGGGATGAAAAGTCGTCATACACAGCGTAATAATAATAAGATCTAACAGTTGGGATAGTTACTGCGATACGTTATGAAAATGGGAAACTTTAACTGCCAATCGATGGTAATGCAGACGGCATATAGTAGTCATTATAAAATAATACCCAGTCATTATCAAGTATATTTTCAATAGGTTTTAACTTGTGATTTATTTTATGCATCTGAAAACTTTTACCTTTGACTGTCTCCAGAATACAATAAAATACATTTCATTCATAGTTGTTTTCCTTTAGCAACAACAAAAACCAAACTACAGTAAATGTTAAAACAAAATCTAAATCTAATATTTATTACTTTTATTTCTTCTACAATTCCACTCCAAAAGACCGTTGTTGTTTAACAAATTAATATTAATTAAGAGCTCCATCAAATGTCGTGACAAATTTTCTCAAATGTCAGCATGAATATGAGGAAAAAGAACTTGTAAATAATGTGCTTATTTGCAACTGCGTTTTCTCTGTCACATTGTGTATAGAAGAAGAAGTTAAGGATAAGTTTTGAAGTTACTGGCAGTAACAAGCAAAGTCATTTAGGCCTAAACAGAAATGTAAGTATAAAAAAGAGGGGAGAAATAGAAAAGCAAAAAATGTCACTCAACAAGTTAATGCTTTGTCAGAGTGTGTTGCATACAAAGAATTAAGGCTAAAATGTTGTTGGTTTTTATTATATTTATACCTAAATAAACAATTTTAAGTAAAAACATACCATATTGGAGAGGACGAAATGGAATTAGTTTTGATATTGCTGCGTTAAAGTACGCCTCCACATGAAACCAGAATACAGGCGATTCTATAGATGAGATTGTAGACGAGACTCGTGTATATAGTCTCGTCTGAGAAGATTTAGCAAAAAAATAGGCGAGACTATAGACGAGACCATGGACGTGACCCTATACGAGACTATAGACGAGACTACAGACGAGACTATAGACGAGTCTATAGACGAGACTATAGACGAGACTATAGACGAGACTATAGACGAGACTATAGACGAGACTAGATACGGTACTAATGACGACACTAGATAGGAGACTAGACTAGAGACTAGACTAGACTAAACTAGCCTAGACTAGACTAGACTACACTAGTCTAGACTAGACTAGTCTAAACTAGTCTAGACTAGACTAGTCTAGACTAGACTAGACTAGTCTAAACTAGTCTAGACTAGACTAGTCTAGACTAGACTAGACTAGTCTAGACTAAACTAGTCTAGACTAAACTAGTCTAGTCTAGACTAGACTAGTCTAGACTAGACTAGACTAGTCTAGACTAGACTAGACTAGACTTGACTAGACTAGACTAGACTAGACTAAACTAGACTAGACTTGACTAGACTAGACTAGACTTGACTAGACTAGACTAGACTAGACTTGACTTGACTAGACTAGACTAGACTAGACTAGACTAGACTAGACTAGACTTGACTAGACTAGACTAGACTTGACTAGACTAGACTAGACTTGACTAGACTAGACTAGACTAGACTAGACTAGACTAGACTAGACTAGACTTGACTAGACTAGACTAGACTAGACTAGACTAGACTAGACTTGACTAGACTAGACTAGACTAGACTTGACTAGACTAGACTAGACTAGACTAGACTAGACTAGACTAGTCTAGACTAGACTAGACTAGACTTGACTAGACTAGACTAGACTAGACTAGACTAGACTAAACTAGACTAGACTTGACTAGACTAGACTAGACTTGACTAGACTAGACTAGACTAGACTAGACTTGACTTGACTAGACTAGACTAGACTAGACTAGACTTGACTAGACTAGACTAGACTAGACTAGACTAGACTAGACTAGACTTGACTAGACTAGACTAGACTTGACTAGACTAGACTAGACTAGACTAGACTAGACTAGACTAGACTAGACTAGACTAGACTAGACTTGACTAGACTAGACTAGACTAGACTAGACTTGACTAGACTAGACTAGACTAGACTAGACTTGACGAGACTAGACTAGACTAGACTAGACTAGACTAGACTTGACTAGACTAGACTAGACTAGACTAGACTAGACTAGACTAGACTAGACTAGACTAGACTAGACTAGACTAGACTAGACTAGACTAGACTAGACTAGACTAGACTAGACTAGACTAGACTAGACTAGACTAGACTAGACTAGACTAGACTAGACTAGACTAGACTAGACTAGACTAGACTAAGCTGAAAAAAAAAACTATAACAAATGGAGGACAAAGGGGAAATAATGGCTGAGAATTGTAAACAATAACTAAAACTATTGGCTAAAAAGCAGAGGCGGGCAAATATGTTTGAAAGTTTTGGTAAGAAATTCAAAAGAAATTAAGTCTAGTCTAGACTAGACTAGACTAAACTAGACTAGACTAGACTAGACTATACTAGACTAGACTAGACTAGACTAGACTAGACTAGACTAGACTAGACTAGACAAGACTAGACTAGACTAGACAAGACTAGACTAGACTAGACTAGACTAGACTAGACTAGACTAGACTAGACTAGACTAGACTAGACTAGATGTTGTAGATTGTTAGTATTTTCTAAATCTAATTTACTTGTTAAATAAATTTGTTTTTGAACATACATAGTTGTTTTGAATTTTATATTGAAAAAAAAATGAAAAAATTGGAGAGAAAAAAAGAGAATAAAAAATTGTGTCGAAAGGAAAAGTTTGTTTTAAAATATTTAAAAAATTTTGTTTGTTTTTAAATAAAAAAGAAAAAAATTGTTGCAATAAATTAATAGTTGTAAATGATCTAAAATATCCTTAAAGCAATTCGTGATAATCTTGCAAAACTGTGTTTGTTTCTACATAAAAACAAATAAAACTATTCAAACATAAAAAGAATATAGTAACATCAAATAATCTGAAAAAAATCAAATATTTAAGATTTTTCTTAAGAAAACATTAACTTGTTTAAAAGGAGTTTTTATCAAAAGACATACAAACAAATGAAAACATGCAAATCAATATAAAATTTTCACAATTTGAAAATATAAAAAAATGATTATTTTCATATGAAATAAACTAAACAAAAACTATAAAAAAAACATACTTTGAAATTTTGAATAATAAATGTGAATTATATTCTTATTGAAAAAAAAAAGAAGAAAAAAAACTATCAATGACCATTAGATGTCCCAAGGAGTGTTTTAAACTCAGAAGCCGTTGAATTATTTGTTTAATCAAACTTTGTTAATTTTAGTTTATTAATTTAAAATAATTTATTTGATTTAAACAAAAATATTGTATTTATATGTAAGAGGTGTAGCTGATATGTACATATCAACGATGGACCCAAATATTATGTAAGTTTTTTTTTTTACTAAATAACTGTGTTTATAAATTTTAACTTGGTTTATGATTTTAACTAATTAATTTTTGATTTTAATGAATTTAAATTTTAAACAAATAATTTTGCATTAAATCTAATTTAATTTTGAAATATTAATGAATTCAATAAAAATGTTATTTTGTGTTTAAGTTGTTTAAAATGAAGAACTAAGTTTCAATTATTTTGAGTTGTGAGATTCATAGGGATAAATGGGTTAATTTGCAGTATGATAGTTTGCTAAGGGGTTATATTTAAAACTTGGTCGAAATATAACCATGGTGATAGTTAATTATCATATGGGTGGGTGTTGACCCAGGGAATATGAGATCTGTTTCCCAAAACAACTTGTTCTAATTATGATGATTAATTGTATCTCATTGGTTGAACCCTTAATAATTAAATTTAAAAAAAAAATAAATAAACTCATAAAGCTAGCCAAACCAGTGACGTTACAAATGGCGCCCAACGAGGAACACATGAATTTTCAGTTTAACGTAAATGTAACTTAATTGTCAGTATTGATTTTAATCGTATATTTTGTTTATGAAAATTCAGATGTATAGTCCAATCAAATATAGCCCATGACATGTGATTCGTATCTTGGTAGTATGATTTGATTGCACTATCAATATCAATGTTTTGTTGTTAGATTAGCAATGAAATGTTATGATAGATTGGAATATTAGATTCAAAGTTGAATATTTGTTTGAGAAAATGAGAATACTGCAAATCCATTTTGAACTTTTGGATTTCACAACTCGAAATTTGTTTTGATTGATTGTTGATAATTTTTTTGGTGAAGTTTGTTTTTTTTTACAATTATAATTTGTTTTCTTTATTATGTCATTTTGTAACTTAAATATTTGATTTGTTTGATTATTTGTTTTGTTTTAAAGAATTATACATAAATATTCAAGTTTTTAATTATTTATTTTTACATTAATATTAAATATTATTAGCTATGAGTACTAATAGACCACATACACGCAGTTTTGCAAGATCTTTGGAGAATATGGGTAATAATAATATGAGTACTGAACGTCGTTCTGCTCAGATTATTAGTGATTCAGAGCTTAACTCAACGGTTCGACATTTTGATGAGCAATTACTGAATGATGATAGAGAGGATGTTCAATTAAGAGTTAGATCTGACTTGACTCATGGAGAAATTAGTGATTTGATTTCAGAGGCAGTTCGGAACCAGGTTTTGGGTTTGACTTCTACTTTAGAACAAAATTTGTCTGTTAAGATTAATGAAACTATTTCTCAGTTGATCAATCGTTCTACTATAGAAGGAAATGTACCTCAGGGAGATAATTGTCGACGTGTTGCTGTTGATGATGATTCTCAAGTTTTCGATAATAGGCGTGCAGGTAACTTTTATAAACCCTTGGAAATGCATAGGTGGAATATATTTTTTTCGGGTGATGATAAAACGTTAAGAGTTGATGACTTTGTTCGTAGAGTTGAACATATTTCATCTACTCAAGGATATTCTTTACAGGAGGTTGCTAAAAATTTATATATTCTGTTGAAGGGACAAGCAGCTAAATGGTATTTCCATTGGGTTCAACGAAACGAAGATATATCTTGGGATATTCTAAAATCGGCTTTACAACTGCAATTTAGATCAGGCGAAACTGATTATGATTTAGAGCATCGTATGATGAATCGCTTGCAGAAGCATAACGAGACGTTTGATCAGTTTTATAATGTAATATTAGACCTAAATTCAATGATGTCACGACCCAGATCAGACAGGGATATTATTGAAATAATGAAACGTAATATTTCAAGTAAAATGTTGATTTTTATACATAATTCAGCATCAAAAACATTACCTGAATTTCTAATAGAATGCCGTCGTGCTGAGAAAAATGTTACCAGATTTGAAGCTGGTAATGCCAAATCCGTATTTAAACCTAAAATTAATGAAGTTGAAATTACAGAAGAAGTTATATCTGAAAATAATAATAATTTTGTGGATGCATTAAATCACGGAAAAACAAAGAACATTTCAGATATTACTTGCTTCGATTGCAAGGAAAAGGGCCACTTTGCTTTTGACTGCACACGAAAATCCGGCAGAATTTTTTGCTACCGTTGTGGCAAGGATAATTATGTAATTTCAAATTGTCCCTTTTGTGCTGAGGGAAACGTAAGAAAGAACAGGAAGTCCGGGGACCCTGTTCAGTAATGGAACCCCCGGAAACTAATTTGATGAATTTCCCACAGAATTTTGAGGATATATTTTATAACAAATGGATGACATATAATGAAATTAGGAGAAATATTTTTAAGGACATACTTAATTCAGAATTAAAACCCATTTCGAACAAAATTTTAAAAACAAGACAAAGACACCGAGAATTAAAAGAAGAACATAAAACTATTGAGAGTACAATTTTGAAGGATGATAAAGGAGATATTAGGCCTTATGCGAAGGTTGAGTTATTTGGGGAAATGGTAACTGGTCTACTGGATAGTGGAGCAACGATTTCCGTTTTAGGTTTAGGATCTGAAGAATTTTTAAGGAAACATGATATTCAAATGTGTACTTTTAATTCAAAAGTAAAAACTGCAAATGGATCTACTATGCCGATTATAGGTAAGATCATGACAACTATAAAGTTTAAGGGAAAATCTGAACCTATAACAATATATATTGCACCTGGACTAACACAAAGACTCTATTTAGGATTTAATTTTTGGAGGCTATTTGATTTGGATTCATCTTTGAAATTTGATGTTCAGGAAATTGTTAGGGAAATTGACTCAAACGCACATATTTTAACGGATTTACAAACTAATGAACTTCTTGAAGTAATTAAAATGTTTCCTTCATCGGATACTTTAGGTTTAGGAAAAACTACATTATTGGAACACGTAATTGACACTGGAATTAAATAAAGTTACTGTAAAGGATGCATATCCGATTCCCAACATAGAAGGATTATTGATGCGTCTTGCGGACACAGTTTTTATTAGTGCCATCGATCTAAAGGATGCTTTCTGGCAAATTCCTTTGGAGAAAACAAGCCAAGAAAAGACCGCTTTTACTGTTGCAGGAAGGCCTTTGTACCATTTTAAGGTAATGCCTTTCGGGCTTTGTAATGCCCCCCAAACAATGATGAGATTGATGGACAAAGTCATTCCATCAGAATTGAGAGAACGAGTTTTCGTATATTTAGACGACTTGTTGGTATTTTCAAAGAATTTTGAGGAGCATATGGTACTATTGAAAAAGGTTGCCGAATGTCTATCTAAAAGTGGTCTAACCATAAATGTCGCAAAATCAAAGTTTTGTATGAAGGAAGTAAACTATTTAGGTTTCATTGTTGGTGGTGGTATAATAAGAACATCTGAGGAAAAGGTAGAGGCAATTCGAAATTTTAAAATACCTCGAAGCATCCGAGAAGTTCGTCAATTTTTAGGAGTTGCAAATTATTATCGAAAATTTGTACCAAATTTCTCCACATTAGCTACTCCAATTTCTGATTTAATAAAAAAGGGAAAAAAATTTGAGATGACTGATGAAGCATTAGACGCTATTTCAAAATTGAAACAAGCTTTATCATCTGCTCCCGTTTTAATCCATCCTGATTATACAAAACCATTTTTAGTTCAATGTGATGCATCTTCTACTGGGATTGGTGCCGTGTTATGTCAGGTTGATTCACAGGGTATGGAAAGGCCAATATATTTTTATTCGAAAAAATTAAATAAGGCACAGAAAAATTACACGGTTACTGAACTGGAATGCCTGGCTGCTGTTTCTGCTGTAAAAAAATTTAGGCCTTATTTAGAAATGCAACCGTTTAAGGTCATCACGGATCATGCCAGCTTAAAATGGCTCATGAATCAGAAAGATCTGTCTGGTCGCCTTGCTCGTTGGAGTTTGGCATTAACAGCATACGATTTTGAAATTGAACACAGAAAGGGTTCTGAGAACATTGTTCCAGATGCATTATCACGATCATTAGTAGATGACGAAATTGCGGAAATTTCACAATGTATCATTGATGTAGATCTTGAGAGCAGTGAATTCGATAGTGAGGACTACAAAATTTTAAGACAAAATTGTCAAGATAATTTGGACTCTTTACCCGACATGAAAGTTTCAGATAAATTCGTTTTTAAAAGAACAGCATTTTCTAAGGGCAATACAATGAGTGATATTTTAGTTTGGAAACTTTGGATTCCTAGCGGCCTAACGGAATCATTGATTGCATCAGCACATAATCCTCCTCAGTCTTCACATAGTGGAATTTCAAGGACTCTATTTCGACTTCGTGAAAAATATTATTGGCCAAATATGGCAATTCAGGTTAGAGATTATATTGGAAAATGTGTAACGTGTAAAATGATGAAAGCCCCAAATTTTGTTACCAGGCCACCAATGGGTGAACAAACAGTTACTGAAAAGCCATTTCAAAAACTGTTTATAGATTTACTTGGGCCATATCCACGCTCCAAATCTGGAAATACGCACATTTTAGTAATTTTGGATCATTTTAGTAAATTTTGTTTTGTACATCCTTTAAAAAGGGCGGACGCAAATAGTGTGGTTCAATTTCTACAGTGCAATGTATTTAGTGTATTTGGTGTACCAGAAATGATACATAGTGATAACGGTAAACAATTTATTTCTAAACAATTTTCGGAAATGTGTAAAAATTATGAAATTAGACAAATATTTACAGGATCGTACGCGCCTCAAAGTAATGCCTCTGAACGTGTTAATAGGTCGATTCTGGCAGCAATTCGATCCTATGTTGATACCGATCAGACTACTTGGGATGAGAATCTATATTCAATTAATCAAGCTTTACGTAGTACTGTACATTCATCAATTAATGTCTCCCCTTATTTCGCACTATTTGGTCGAAATATGATAGTACACGGTTCGGCATACAAAATTTTACGACAACTAGATAATATGAATGATGGGGAAATAGAGATTGTTAGTAAGCCTGATCAAATGAAACTTGTTGATGAAGCGATATCCAAGAATTTAGATAAGGCATATAAGAGAAGTGAACGTGTGTATAATAGGAGAGGATTTAGAAATGTAAGATATGTACCTGGTCAGGAAGTATTAAGAAGGAATTTTCAACAAAGTGATTTCGCCAAACAGTTCAATGCCAAATTAGCACCGAAATATGTGAAGGCTAGAGTAGAATCAGTATTAGGAAATTGCCTATATCGTTTAACGGATTTAAATGGTAAATTTGTTGGAATATTTCATGGCAAGGACATAAGACAGTGAGATTATAATATTTATTGTTAGGTTATTCTCTTTATTGGCCCGGCTGGTAATAAGAGCGTGGGTCGAGCCACACGTTGGAACACATTATTTGATTCCCAGATTCCCAAAACATTTTTTTTGTGATTTAAAATGTTTTGGTTTGTTGTAGATTGTTAGTATTTTCTAAATCTAATTTACTTGTTAAATAAATTTGTTTTTGAACATACATAGTTGTTTTGAATTTTATATTGAAAAAAAAATGAAAAAATTGGAGAGAAAAAAAGATAATAAAAAATTGTGTCGAAAGGAAAAGTTTGTTTTAAAATATTTAAAAAATTTTGTTTGTTTTTAAATAAAAAAGAAAAAAATTGTTGCAATAAATTAATAGTTGTAAATGATCTAAAATATCCTTAAAGCAATTCGTGATAATCTTGCAAAACTGTGTTTGTTTCTACATAAAAACAAATAAAACTATTCAAACATAAAAAGAATATAGTAACATCAAATAATCTGAAAAAAATCAAATATTTAAGATTTTTCTTAAGAAAACATTAACTTGTTTAAAAGGAGTTTTTATCAAAAGACATACAAACAAATGAAAACATGCAAATCAATATAAAATTTTCACAATTTGAAAATATAAAAAAATGATTATTTTCATATGAAATAAACTAAACAAAAACTATAAAAAAAACATACTTTGAAATTTTGAATAATAAATGTGAATTATATTCTTATTGAAAAAAAAAAGAAGAAAAAAAACTATCAATGACCATTAGATGTCCCAAGGAGTGTTTTAAACTCAGAAGCCGTTGAATTATTTGTTTAATCAAACTTTGTTAATTTTAGTTTATTAATTTAAAATAATTTATTTGATTTAAACAAAAATATTGTATTTATATGTAAGAGGTGTAGCTGATATGTACATATCAACGATGGACCCAAATATTATGTAAGTTTTTTTTTTTACTAAATAACTGTGTTTATAAATTTTAACTTGGTTTATGATTTTAACTAATTAATTTTTGATTTTAATGAATTTAAATTTTAAACAAATAATTTTGCATTAAATCTAATTTAATTTTGAAATATTAATGAATTCAATAAAAATGTTATTTTGTGTTTAAGTTGTTTAAAATGAAGAACTAAGTTTCAATTATTTTGAGTTGTGAGATTCATAGGGATAAATGGGTTGATTTGCAGTATGATAGTTTGCTAAGGGGTTATATTTAAAACTTGGTCGAAATATAACCATGGTGATAGTTAATTATCATATGGGTGGGTGTTGACCCAGGGAATATGAGATCTGTTTCCCAAAACAACTTGTTCTAATTATGATGATTAATTGTATCTCATTGGTTGAACCCTTAATAATTAAATTTAAAAAAAAAATAAATAAACTCATAAAGCTAGCCAAACCAGTGACGTTACATAGACTAGACTAGACTAGACTAGACTAGACTAGACTAGACTAGACTAGACTAGACTAGACTAGACTAGACTAGACTAGACTAGACTAGACTAGACTAGACTAGACTAGACTAGACTAGACTAGACTAGACTAGACTAGACTAGACTAGACTAGACTAGAGACTAGGCTAGAGACTAGACTAGACTAGACTAGACTAGACTAGAGACTAGGCTAGAGACTAGACTAGAGACTAGACTAGACTAGACTAGAGACTAGGCTAGAGACTAGACTAGACTAGACTAGAGACTAGGCTAGAGACTAGACTAGACTAGAGACTAGGCTAGAGACTAGGCTAGAGACTAGGCTAGAGACGAGACTACGGACGAGACTAGAGACGAGACTATGGAGGAGACTATACACGAGACTATAGACGGGACTATAGACGAGACTATAGACGAGACTATACACGAGACTATAGAGAAGACTATAGACGAGACTATAGACGAGACGATAGACGAGACTATAGACGAGACTATAGATGATACAATAGACGAGACTATGGACGAGACTATACACGAGACTATAGGCGAGAATATAGACTAGACTATAGATGAGTCTGTAGGTGAGACTATAGACGTGACTGTAGACGAGACTATAGACGAGACTATAGACGAGACTATAGACGAGACTATAGACGAGACTATAGACGAGACTATAGACGAGACTATAGATGAGTCTGTAGATGAGACTATAGACGAGACTGTAGACGAGACTATAGACGAGACTGTAGACGAGACTATAGATGAGACTATACACGAGACTATAGACGAGATTATAGATGAGTCTGTAGAGGAGACTATAGACGTTACAATAGATGAAACTATGGAAGAGTCTATACACGAGACTATAGACGAGAATATAGACGAGACTATGGACGATACTAAAGACGAGACTATAGTTAAGTCTGTAGATTAGACTATGGACAAGACTATACACGAGACTATAGACGATATTATAGACGAGACTATAAATGAGACTATGCACGATAATATAGACGAGACTATAGACGAGACTCTGTACGAGACTATAGATGAGACTAACGACGAGACTTTGGAGTAGACTATAGACGAGACCATAAACGAGACTATAGAAGAGACTATAGACGAGGCTATAGACGAGTCTATAGACGAGACTATAGACGAGACTATAGACGAGACTATAGACGAGACTATAGACGAGACTATAGACGAGACTATAGACGAGACTATACACGAGACTATAGACGAGACTCTGTACGAGACTATAGATGAGACTAACTACGAGACTTTGGACTAGACTATAGACGAGACCATAAACGAGACTATGGACGAGATTATAGACGAGACTATAGACGAGTCTATAGACGAGACTATAGAGGAGACTATAGACGAGACTATAGACGAGACTATAGACGTGACTATAGACGAGACTATAGACGAGACTATAGACGAGACTATACACGAGACTATAGACGAGACTATGGAAGAGACTATAGACGAGACTATAGATGAGTCTGTAGATGAGACTATAGACGAGACTGTAGACGAGACTATGAAAGACACTATAGACGAGACTATAGATAAGTCTGTAGATGAGACTATAGACGAGACTGTAGACGAGATTATAGACGAGACTATACACGAGACTGTAGACGAGACTATGAAAGACACTATAGACGAGACGAACTATAGAAAGATTTGGAAATCGAATTTATAATAAAATGTATTTCGTTTCTTGCTCTATATCGAATACCGTAGTCTCGATTTAGAAAATTACGATCAGTTTTACTAGATATCGAATACGGTAATTCGGCCTCAGTTCTTAATTAACATTTTAAATTCACTAAATGGAACAAAACAATTAGTAACTATTTTATTTTGTTTTATACACTCTTAACTAAATCGTATTATTTTATATGCTGTAAATGTCTATAAAGCTACTAAAACTAAATACAGAAATAAAGAAAAAAGAAATAAAAAATGTAGATAATCCTCTTAGATCCGCTAACAAAATAGTAGCAGAGAAACAAGTTTGTTTTATTTGTGCAATTTCTAGAATTTCTTTTATTTCCCCCCACACTTTTGCTTTGTTTTCCTTAAGTAGGTGTTTTTTTTTTCTCAGTATTTTTATTATTTTTTATATTGTTGTTAAACCCCATTATAAATTCTTGCATTCGTTGTAGTATTTTTTTTTTTTACCAGGTTTTAACATGTGTACTACCGAGCTGGTTTGCAGATGTGTGTCTAAATGCATTCGAATACACATTTGTACATATTTATCTTCAGACATTGCTATAACATTCTATAAATTGAAATTGTACTTAATACCCAAGGCGTATCATCCTATAATCTATTCTTTGTTTTCTTTTTTTGTTTGTGTTTATTTCTTGTTGCAACAAAAATGTTCTTGTGTGCTGCAGTATAGAGGTTGGTAGCAGGCTAGAGCTAGTTATTTTAAAGGAAAAGCAGCAACTTTTTGTGTTACGTTTGCTACGGTGTGGCAGTTTGTAATTTCGATTTAAAACATATAAATTGCATTTGATATTTCTTGCTTGTTTATTTGTTTGTTTCATTTGTGCGAATATTTGTTGCTGTTACACTTTCTTTTCGTTTTATATTAAATGAAAAACTACAATTGCTTTTCTATATAGCCCGTTTTTGTTAGTTGCTTGCTTTTGCTGGCTGTTGTTGCAACATTTTATTTGTTTGCCAACTGTTGTTGGGATCGTTTGAATGTTTATTTGTTGCATTATGCCAGGCTTTTAATCGAAAACCATTGTGCTGTGTTGTAAAGCAAATTCCAGGGATGGCCAATTGAAATTGAAAGGTTTTAAATTTGAGTCTTAGATAGAAGCACGATTTTAAAGAAATTGCTTTTTTAAAACTTAATTTCTTTTGAATTTCTTACCATAACTTTCAAACATATTTGCCCACCTCTGCTTTTTAGCCAATAGTTTTAGTTATTGTTTACAATTCTCAGCCATTATTTCCCCTTTGTCCTCCATTTGTTACAGTTCTTTTTTCAACTTCATTTTTCTATTTTTGTATTTTTTTGCCAGCCAAGTCTTAAATAACATTTAGTGCTTTTCCTAATTGAAATTGGCACAAAGAATTCTGTATGTATGAGTTTTGTTTCTGTTGTTGTTTTTTTTTTTCATCTTATTCGTGCTTCCTGTTTTTCTCCATTTTGAGTTTTATCGGAAACGAAATGCTTTTAGTCTCTGTATAAATTATTTATTGTACTACGAGTATTTAGGAAAGCACAAGAAAAGGTTTATAAGAACAACACCAACATCAACAGCCACACAAGAGGTAAATAAATATGAACAGCATAAGGATGCAAGTGAACTGATGATGATGTTGGTGGAGATGCAGCTGCAGGCGGCAGCAAATGTAATACATTTTGTTATTACATCAATGTTTGCTGTATCGTGCTGCTTTAGCTGATGCAAGTAATTTTGTTTATTTGTACACAATCCAAAGTCAAAGAATTAAATTAGACGTATTATTTTCTCAACTTAAAATAATGGCAATCAGAAAGTAATAAATAAATAAATTACAATCGAATGGAGAAAAATTTAAAAAAGGATATTAAGAAAAGATGTTGTACTTTTTATTAAAATGTATTTAAGGTAAAATTTAATTGGGTATTAAGTAATGAAGGGAATTTGACAGAAAATTTAAGGAAAACTTAATTAATAATTATTAATACGATAGCAATGAAAGAAAAATCATATTAATATTTGATAACTTTAAACATACAGGAAATGAAAAGAAGGACACATTCTCTTCGTCTTTAATCTGCTTTTACACAGGACAAGTTTCCTTGCCGCAAGTCTGAGTTTATAGGAGAGAGAGCCAAGAAGAAAGAAGAACGGTACACACTTGCTTGTACTGGTCTCTTCAATTCTCTTTTGTTTTCTCATTTTCAATATGGCGTCTATTAGATTTCGACTTACAAAATTGAACACAGATTTGCTGTGTGTAAACAGACGAGCAAGTTTAAAAGAGAATCAAAGAGACTTGCTTTAAGTAAACTTGCTGTGTGTAAAAGCAGATATAGTCTCGTCTATAATATAGTCTCCTCTATAGTATCATCTATAGTCTTGTCAATGATGTCATGATTTCTCTCATCAATGGTTTCTGATGTCTTCTGTGGTCTCTTCTATGATCTCTTTTGTAGTCTGTTCTATGATTACCTATTGTCTTGTCTATTGTCTCGTCCATGGTCTCATCTGTTGTCATATATGATATAGTTATTTTCCCGTCTATAGTCTGATATATTGTATCCTCTATAGGCTCGTCCATAGTATCGTCTCTAGTCTCGTCTATAGTCCCATCCCTGGTCTCGTCTATAGTCTCGTCCATAGTCTCGTCTATATTCTCGTCTATAGTCTCGTCCATAGTCTCCTGAATAGTCTCGTCTGTAGTCTCGTGTATAGACTCGTTCATAGACTCGTTCATAGTCTCGTCAATATACTTGACAATAGACTCGTCTCGTCTATAGTCTCGTTCATAGTCTCATCTATGATCTCGTCTATAGACTCGTCTATAGTCTCGTATAGAGTCTCGTCCATAGTATCGTCTCTAGTCTCTTCTCTAGTCTTATCTCTAGTCTCGTCTCTAGTCTCGTCTCTAGCCTATTCTCTAGTCTAGTCTATAGTCTCGTCTCTAGTCTCGTCCCTAGTCTCGTGTCTAGTCTCATCTATAGTCCCATCCCTAGTCTCGTCTATAGTCTCGTCCATAGTCTCGTCTATATTCTTGTCTATAGTCTCGTTTATAGTCTCGTGAATAGTCTCGTCTATAGTCTCGTGTATAGACTCGTTCATAGACTCGTTCATAGTCTCGTCAATATACTCGACAATAGACTCGTCTCGTCTATTGTCTCGTCTATAGTCTCGTTCATAGTCTCATCTATGATCTCGTCTATAGACTTGTCTATAGTCTCGTATAGAGTCTCGTCCCTAGTATCGTCTCTAGTCTCTTCTCTAGTCTTATCTCTAGTCTCGTCTCTAGCCTAGTCTCTAGTCTAGTCCCTAGTCTCGTCTATAGTCTCGTCTCTAGTCTCGTCTCTAGTCTCGTCTCTAGTCTCGTCTCTAGTCTCGTCTCTAGCCTAGTCTCTAGTCTAGTCTCTAGTCTCGTCTATAGTCTCGTCCCTAGTCTCGTCTCTAGTCTCGTCTATAGTCCCATCGCTAGTCTCGTCTATAATCTCGTCCATAGACTCGTCTATATTCTCGTCTATAGTCTCGTGTATAGTCTCGTGAATAGTCTCGTCTATAGTCTCGTGTATGGACTCGTCTATGGTCTCACCTACAATACTGTTAATGTTCTGGTATATGGTCTGATCTCGTATATTGACTCTCCTTTGATATTTCCTCGTCTATGGTCTGTTTAAGGTGTCGCCTATAGTCTCGTCTGTGGTCTCATCTATTGCACACCTGTGGTCTCATATATTGTTTTGTCTCGATTATGTTCTTGTCTATGGTCTCATCTACAGTAGCGGTTGTGTTAATTTCTATGGCTTCGTCTGTAGTCTTGTACATGGTCTCGTCTGTGGTGTCTAATGTCTCGTCAATGGTCTCTTCTATGGTCTCGTCTATGGCCTGGTCTATGGTCTCATGTATTGTGTCGTTTATGGTGTAGTCTATGGTGTACAACATATTTTCTTTATAGCCTCCTTTGAAGTCTCGTCGGTTTCTTGGTAATTGTTTCTGGTCTCATTTATGGTCTGATCTGTGATCTTTGGTAATATGGTAACGTTTATGATATCCTCTTTAGTATTACAGCAAATAAATTTATTTATATAGAATTTAAAAATTTATTTATGCACGTCCAATTTGTCCTCATCACCAAAAGTACCATAAACTTCAACTAAATCTTCCTTAATTTCTTGTAGACACATATAATTTAAAAATTATAAACTACAACAAATACAATTTATCCTTCACCTTATATTGATAAACCACATCATCATGCAATTTTATAATATTATCTTGAACAGGATATACCACATTTTGGCTTTAAGCATCCTTTATGATATATGAAATCCTGTCTGTTTTTTCGAAGGCAACTATAGCCGCAATTATATCCGACCCTTAATACAATTTGTCCTTTCCATATATTTAAACAGGACTTTCATGTAACTTGTTCACAGACTTATCGACAATGTAATACAAATATTATCTATCCTTAACTAAATACTCAATTTAGAAAATTGTTCCTTTTTTTTATGTCGTTGGCACATGCAATATATGAAATTTTTATTTTTTATTTTTGCCCACTTTCATCTATTCTGTTGACAATAAGAAGCTAATCATGTTGAAATATAAATTTTCTTTTGCTCTGCTTTTTTTTCCGTTCTTTTGTAGTCATACACATATGTATGTGTGTATAAGTGAAAATAAACGAGTCAGTCCCATGCAAGTGAATGGGTGAAAAATATCTGGTTGATTTTTGAGATGATGGCGATGGTGAGAGGTTCATTCACAGTGCCATTACTACATGTCAAGTGATTGGATTCTCATCGCTATCAACACCAAATTGAATTGTCGTCATTCTCTCGTTCCTTCGTTCATCGCATCCATACAAGTGCAGTTTGAAAAAGTTTGATGCTGAATTTAAGCATACATAGACACACAGTCATACGTGTCCTTGCATATGCTTGTGTGAGTATGTTGGATGGCAAATTTTGTTAGATATTTATTTGATGAGTGTTGGAGTATATGAAAGCGAGTGAGTGTGTGTGTGTTGCAGGGAGGCAAAGTTTGCAGTGCACATGTTAGAATGACACATACATTCATCCATATTAAATATAGACTTAAGGTAAGTCAGCATTGTTATATTAAATTTTCCTTATTCATATATAGAAAGAAGGTATAAAATATATTCTTTCCTTTTGGCGTTCTCGAGAAAAGAAATTTGTCAACAAAATATCTGCCAGAACTTTTACAGGGTGTTTCTAGAAAAATACTATTTTAACAATTGCATTAATATTTTTGTATAATACATTCTGTGCAACGTATTCTATAGAAGACTGTCTTTTAAAGATTGTCTTTTAAAAGCTTTCTATAGAAGACTTTCTATAGAATACTTTCTATAACAGACTTTCTATAGAAGACTTTCTATAGAAGACTTTCTATAGAAGACTTTCTATAACAGACTTTCTATAGGAGACTTTCTATAGAAGACTTTCTATAACAGACTTTCTATAGAAGACTTTCTATAGAAGACTGTCTATAGAATCTTTCTATAGAAGACTTTCTATAGAATACTTTCTCTAGAATACTTTCTATAGAAGACTTTCTATAGAAGACTTTCTATAGAAAACTTTCTATAGAAGACTTTCTATAGAAGACATTCTGTAGAAGACTTTCTATAGAAGACTTTCTATAGAAGACCTTCTTTAGAAGACTTTCCATAGAAGACTTTCTATAGAAGACTTTCTTTAGAAGACTATCTATAGAAGACTTTCTATAGAAGACTTTCTATAGAAGACTTTCTATAGAAGACTTTCTATAGAAGACTTTCTATAGAAGACTTTCTATAGAAGACTTTCTATAGAAGACTTTCTATAGAAGACTTTCTATAGAAGACTTTCTATAGAAGACTTTCTATAGAAGACTTTCTATATAATACTTTCAATAAAAGACTTTCTTTAGAAGACTTTCTATAGAAATCTTTCTATAGCAGACTTTCTATAGAAGACTTTCTATAGAAGACTTTCTATAGAATACTTTCTATAGATGATTTTCTATAGAATACTTTCTATAACAGACTTTCTATAGAAGACTTTCTATAGAAGACTTTCTATAGAAGACTTTCTATAGAAGACTTTCTATAACAGACTTTCTATAGAAGACTTTCTATAGAAGACTTTCTATAGAAGACTTTCTATAGAATACTTTCTATAGAAGACTTTCTATAGAAGACTTTCTATAGAAGACTTTATATAGAAGACTTTATATAGAAGACTTTCTATAGAAGACTTTCTATAGAAGACTTTCTATAGAAGACTTTCTATAGAAGACTTTCTATAGAAGACTTTCTATAGAAGACTTTCTATAGAAGACTTTCTATAGAAGACTTTATATAGAAGACTTTCTATAGAAGACTTTCAATAGAAGACTTTCTATAGAAGACTTTCTATAGAAGACTTTCTAAAGAAGACTTTCTATAGAAGACATTCTATAGAAGACATTCTATAGAAGACATTCTATAGAAGACTTTCTATAGAAGACTTTCTGTAGAAGACTTTCTATAGAAGACTTTATATAGAAGACTTTATATAGAAGACTTTCTATAGAAGACTTTCAATAGAAGACTTTCTATAGAAGACTTTCTATAGAAGACTTTCTATAGAAGACTTTCTATAACAGACTTTCTATAGAAGACTTTCTATAGAAGACTTTCTATAGAAGACTATCTATAGAAGACTTTCTATAGAAGACTTTATATATACGACTTTCTATAGAAGACTTTCTATAGAAGACTTTCTATAGAAGACTTTCTGTAGAAGACTATCTATAGAAGACTTTCTATAGAAGACTTTATATATACGACTTTCTATAGAAGACTTTCTATAGAAGACTTTCTCTAGAAGACTTTCTATAGAAGACTTTCTATAGAAGACTATCTATAGAAGACTTTCTATAGAAGACTTTATATATACGACTTTCTATAGAAGACTTTCTATAGAAAATTTTCTATAGAAGACTTTCGATAGAAGACGTTCTATAGAAGACTTTCTATAGAAGACTTTCTATAGAAGACTTTCTATAGAAGACTTTCTGTAGAAGACTTTCTATAAAAGACTTTCTATAGAAGACTTTCTATAGAAGACTTTCTATAGAAGACTTTCTATAGAAGACTTTCTATAGAAGACTTTCTATAGAAGACTTTATATAGAAGACTTTCTATAGAAGACTTTCAATAGAAGACTTTCTATAGAAGACTTTCTATAGAAGACTTTCTAAAGAAGACTTTCTATAGAAGACATTCTATAGAAGACATTCTATAGAAGACATTCTATAGAAGACTTTTTATAGAAGACTTTCTGTAGAAGACTTTCTATAGAAGACTTTCTATAGAAGACTTTCTGTAGAAGACTATCTATAGAAGACTTTCTATAGAAGACTTTATATATACGACTTTCTATAGAAGACTTTCTATAGAAGACTTTCTCTAGAAGACTTTCTATAGAAGACTTTCTATAGAAGACTATCTATAGAAGACTTTCTATAGAAGACTTTATATATACGACTTTCTATAGAAGACTTTCTATAGAAGACTTTCTATAGAAGACTTTCTATAGAAAATTTTCTATAGAAGACTTTCGATAGAAGACGTTCTATAGAAGACTTTCTATAGAAGACTTTCTATAGAAGACTTTCTATAGAAGACTTTCTGTAGAAGACTTTCTATAAAAGACTTTCTATAGAAGACTTTCTATAGAAGACTTTCTATAGAAGACTTTCTATAGAAGACTTTCTATAGAAGACTTTCTATAGAAGACTTTATATAGAAGACTTTCTATAGAAGACTTTCAATAGAAGACTTTCTATAGAAGACTTTCTATAGAAGACTTTCTAAAGAAGACTTTCTATAGAAGACATTCTATAGAAGACATTCTATAGAAGACATTCTATAGAAGACTTTCTATAGAAGACCTTCTGTAGAAGACTTTCTATAGAAGACTTTATATAGAAGACTTTATATAGAAGACTTTCTATAGAAGACTTTCAATAGAAGACTTTCTATAGAAGACTTTCTATAGAAGACTTTCAATAGAAGACTTTCTATAGAAGACTTTCTATAGAAGACATTCTATAGAAGACATGCTATAGAAGACATTCTATAGAAGACTTTCTATAGAAGACTTTCTGTAGAAGACTTTCTGTAGAAGACTTTATATAGAAGACTTTATATAGAAGACTTTCTATAGAAGACTTTCAATAGAAGACTTTCTATAGAAGACTTTCTATAGAAGACTTTCAATAGAAGACTTTCTATAGAAGACTTTCTATAGAAGACTTTCTATAGAAGACTTTCTATAGAAGACTTTATATAGAAGACTTTATATAGAAGACTTTCTATAGAAGACTTTCAATAGAAGACTTTCTATAGAAGACTTTATATATACGACTTTCTATAGAAGACTTTCTATAGAAGACTTTCTATAGAAGACTTTCTATAGAAAATTTTCTATAGAAGACTTTCGATAGAAGACGTTCTATAGAAGACTTTCTATAGAAGACTTTCTATAGAAGACTTTCTATAGAAGACTTTCTGTAGAAGACTTTCTATAAAAGACTTTCTATAGAAGACTTTCTATAGAAGACTTTCTATAGAAGACTTTCTATAGAAGACTTTCTGTGGAAGACATTCTATAAAAGACTTTCTATAGAAGACTTTCTATAGAAAACTTTCTATAGAAGACTTTCTATAGAAGACTTTCTATAGAAGACTTCCTATAGAAGATTTTTTATAGAAGACTTTCTATAGAAGACTTTCTATAGAAGACTTTCTATAGAATGCTGTTTCAAGCATTGTTACCATTACTGGAATAACTCGAGTAATGTTTGCTTCCAAGTCTTGATCTATAGCTATACTTTTGACTTTACATAACCCCAAAAAAAACCAGAGGTATGATTTCGCACGATATATTTGGCCAGATGATAGTTCCGGAACTCAAAATTACCAAACGTCCAATTTGAAAACCATATGTTGTGATCTGTAATACAGCTGAATAATTTTGAATACTTTATTGCGGTGCGAGTCTTTCCAATTGTCAAAGAATACTGAATAACAATAAGATGACAGTATAACACCGGTCGTGCGTAATCTGTGAAAAATCCTCTAAATGAATCACCCTTTAATTATGCTATAGTAAAGTTATCAAGCACATTTTGGAACATTTCAAGAGTCAGACATTACAGGCGTTGCAATGTCTATTGCATACAACACAGCAAACATCGCGTCTTTCACAGACGTTTGTGTGCCTGAGACATGATGACAAAGGCTTGGGAAAATTCACTTGAAATTACATATGCCAGTTAAACTTGATAGTTTCATTTTGCTTTTGCTGTAGTTTTTTTCTTCTTTCTGTTAAATATGATTCGTTTGTGTTGTACGCCATTGTAGTAAGCAAGGAAGGATATAAAACACACATATACCAGGATAATCGTATAACATTCGATTTAAGGTTTTTATTTCCTTGTTTTTTTTTTACTCTCGAGTTTAAGTTCAGGTGTGTGAGTGTAAATGCGTGTATAGTTTTCTCTTGAACTTTTGAGCCTGTGTAAGTACTTTTGATGTCAATGTCGTGGTGTGTTGTTAACAAATCGTTACTTTTTTTTTCGTTAGGATTTATTTTGAGTTTTTTTTTCTTTCAACTAACATCAGCAGTTTGTCATAAAAGTGATTGCTTTGTGATATTAATGTTAAATTTTAAGTTAGAGTTGGGTTATATTTATAGCGATTACTAATATCAATGTCAAAAAATATTTATCTGACTATTTATTATACTGTTGCTTTTAAACAAATACCTTTTGAAATTTGTGTAAAAATCCAAAAAATAGTTTGTCCTTCAAAAAAACCAACATTTACATTACATGGGCTTTTAAATTCGATTGGAAAATTGATTTAATTTTCGCTAAAAATTAATTTTCATGCCCCAGCTAGTTTTGGCGTTGCGTAAAGTCAGACATTTTGCCGAATGTATGACGCATTATT
Organism: Calliphora vomitoria; assembly: GCA_942486065.2. Lineage (NCBI taxonomy): Eukaryota > Metazoa > Arthropoda > Insecta > Diptera > Calliphoridae > Calliphora > Calliphora vomitoria. The sequence continues at coordinate 118,022,372 of OW818030.2, read as the reverse complement.
ATTAAATCACATTAAATTGCACATGCAGAGTAGCGTTTGGTTAGTGACAGTACATTGTCAGTGAATTATGACTTCATTAAAATTTTGGAATTTGGATCTTGTTCCCCAAATAACGTGTGTTTCAGACCACTTGAACGAGTGGAAATTTTCCAAGACCTTTTTTATTATTATTTTTTGATTCATAAAAGCTTAGTAATAAAGTCTACATGGGATATTATTGGCCAACATAGGAAAAATTAGTTAAAGTGAAGAACTGTCTAATAAAACAAAAGGTTATAATTCGCTGAGAACTTGCTGTAGTTGTACAACTATGTACAAACAGATATAAAATCAAAATCGCTTGTTTTGCCTGGCAGCTTAAATACGTACACACATTCATACATGTGTACATTCACACTTAAACATGCATGCGCAAGCATTTACCAAATCTAAACATGCATCACTAAAAACCAAACAAAATGCTGCTAAAGCAATATCAATAGCAACAGCAAAAGCAATAACATTATCAATATATAAACACATATGTATATACTACATATGTATGTATTATCATGTATAAAACACCCATACACACTTACCTACATGCATTTATCTCTTTGTACACGTGCCATGTATTGTTATTAGTGGCTAAAACAGGACTTATAATCCTGTTCTTCTTCTCCCCTTAGACAAACTCCTCTATGCTTTGGATTGCTCCTTATGTGGTTTTTAAACATTCCCTTAAGTGTATTTTGTAATTTAAGTCTCTTATTACAGTTTAGTTTTCAAACACTGCACATTGGGTTGGCTTTAGAGAGAAGTTGGGCGGAAATTCAAAAATTAATAACACAGGATTTTGGAAAAGAGATCATTGGCCACAGAACACTTTTTTCAATATAACCTCTTCATTAGTTTTTTCAACACAGGTTTCTTGTATCTGCTAACAGCAGTAGTTCCTACCCAATGTACTGTATTCAGTCTCAATGCTGTCTCATGTTCGTCTTTAAGAAACATGATTATTAGTTCTTTAAAACTTGTGTAGATTTTTAAGAGGAGTAGAATGTGTAGAATGTGTCTGTTTTTTGTGGTTTTTGATTTTGCTTTAACAACCTAATAGTTGAAATCACACATGTATACGTGCATTATTGCCATTGACCATTAAATATGTTGTATACAATTTGATCAAATATCATCAGCCGTCATAATCATCATCACCATCATCATCAACATGCTCAGCATCATCTGCATTAGCATCTGTTTGGGTTTTCCAACATCTACTTTAGTTGTCCACTTGGTTTTGCTTTAACCAATTGCTGCATAAAATACAGAAGTTTCATATAATGACTTCAAAGTCAGTTAAGTTGCAGTAAATTAGAGAGCTAATGCTCCAATGGGAGACGACATATATCCTTTACCATGAGTGGCAAGGGTATCTATACGTTTGTCATTCCGTTTGTAATTTCTATATTTTTCATTTGAGACCCCACAAAATATATATATCCTGGATCGTTATAGCTACTCGCAGAAAAAATATAGTTGTGCACGTTTACTGTAACCTTTTCAACATTTGTGAATGTTTACTGTAACCATTTCAACATTTTTAACAATATTATGGTCACAATATCTATATATATGATTGTGGTAACAATAAAATGGTTAATTTACGATATAAGTTGTTGTCACAAACATATACATGTTTACTGTAACCATATATATGGTTGATACAATCATGTGAATCGTAAATTAACCATATTGTTGTTATCACAATCATATATATAGTTACTGTGACTAAAATATTGTTAAAAATGTTGAAATAGTTACAGTAACCATGCACAACTATATTTTTTTCTGCGTGTAGCGGAGTCGATATAGCCATGTCCGCCTGTTTGCCTGTATGTTGAAATCAACTATATATAGCCCCCTATATATAGACCCGGTTCAGTTGCTGTTTTAAATCGAGAAAATCGTCCCACAAATGGCAGAAATATAATCAAAAACCACAACTACCTCGATTTTTGACCTATTTTCGATCTATACCTGGATTACTAAGTCATTAATATAGACAATATAGATGTATAATGATAGATATTTCTTTGCAACTACTCACAGTGGCTCAGAATCGTTTTTCATTGGCAAAACCCCTGTGACTTCTGAACCGAGAGAGATATCTTAGAATGATATTTTTTGAATGAACAGATGAACAGATATCTTCTTTTCTCCAGTTTTAATTTCATTAAAATCGATTCAGCAGTTGTTGAGAAATTTAAGTTTAAAGTTGAACTTTTAATTTTTGTATGGCATTTAGTTTTTTGTTTATTTTTCTCCTCTCTTGGGAGCATATGGCTTTTACAAAGCATCTCCATCTTACACGATTTGAAACAGTTGGTTTTCGCGTCTTCCCATGTAATATTGCACTGTCCCAGATCTTGGAGTATCGTGCGTCTCCAAATGTTCTTTGGTCGACCACGGCTTCTTGAACCTTGAAGGTTCCAGTCTAGCGCCATCCTTGTTATACTGTCAGGATTCTTTCTGATAGTATGGCCGATCCACCTCCATTTCCTACGTTTTATTTGCGTTAGTATGGGTTCCTCGTTGGTGAGGTTCCAGAGATCTGTATTGCTGATGTTGTTAGGCCAGAATATTCTGCATATGATTCTGAGGCACTTGTTAATGAATACCTGTAGTATTTGCGTGATGGTGTTTGATACTAACCAAGTTTCACTTCCGTACAACAGAGCAGACTTTATACATGCATTGAATATTCTAAGCTTGGTTCGTCGGGATATTTGTGAGTTTCTGCATACTGGCTGTAGTCTTCCTAATGACGCTCTCGCTTTATTGAGCCTGTTATTTACGTCTGTTTCAGCGCCGACATTTGTTGATACTATACTGCCTAGATAGCAGAAGCTTTCTACGTATTCAACTGGTTGGCCTTGTAGCATGATGTTATCGGTGCTAACGTTGTTGATTCTCATAGCTTTGGTTTTCTTAATATTTTTCTGAAGTCCAACATTGCATGCTAGTCTTTTCAGATCATCTATCTTTGCCTGCATGTTGGAGATCTTATGCGAGAGTAGACAAATATCATCCGCATAATCCAAATCCTCGAGTTGGCGTGAGAGGCTCCATGTTATTCCTCTTCTCTCTGTACAGAATTCGCTCATAATATCATCCAGCACTATAGTGAATAGCAGAGGTGATAGGGGACATCCTTGTTTTACTCCAGCGTTTGAGTGAAATGGGTGACTTATATTCCTATTGTGGAGAACTGATAGTTCTACATCCTCGTATATAGCTCTGATGATTCGAGTTATTTTCTGGGGTACTCCTTTTCTTCTCAATGATGCTTCCCTTCTGATGGTGTCAAACAAAGGCTTTTTTGAAATCTACGAACAGTAGGTACAGGGGGGTACGCCATTCTAGAGATTGTTCTATTATAATGCGTAGAGTGTTGGTCTGGTCTACGCAGCTCCTGTTTGCGCGGAAACCTGCCTGTTCATTTCGTAGGATGCTCTCCATTTTAATTTGAAGCCTTCCCTGTATTATGACAGCTAGTATCTTGTATATGGTGTTAAGCAGAGTAACTCCTCTCCAGTTGTTGCAATCTTTCAAGTCGCCACTTTTCGGTAACTTAACGATGATATCATTCTTCCAGGTTGGAGGTAGCCTTTCATCCTCCCAGACTGATGTGATGTGTGGTCGTAGAAGTTCAGCTGTGGTTTTGATGTAAACCCGAAGAATTTCAGCTGGTATTCCATCTTCGTCTGCTGCCTTGTTATTTCTTAACTTCCCGATGATATTCTTAGGATATTTTCTGCACGGCTGTTGTTTTCAATTGCGTTGTTATTAGTAATTGCATCCGAAGTGATGTTACTAATATCTTCTAAATGTTATCTCCATATTTGTGTCTGCGCATCATTGTTTGTTAATAGCATTTAGTATGTAATCCTTTTTCCTTTTTTCCTGGGCTTCCTCTGATAGATCTCCAAGTGGTACTAAATGATGCTTAATGACATCTTCTCCATGATAAAGGATTTTTGAACAGTTGCAGACATATTTCTTCATGGATATTTGGTTGTATATATTCCTGCAGTTTCCTTCGCATAATTACCAAATTTTCTAGCATCAATTTGTTCCTTGCACACAAGTACATCGATAATTGTTTTAAATCTTGAAATAAGATTTATATCAGCATCTGTTATTTTAGATGCTCTTTCGGGATCTGAAAAGAACCTTCTTGCTGTGTTCCCATAATTCGTATTACCTGATCCTTGTTTTGGTAGATCTGTTATTTGAGAATTTCGTCCTGAACATGTTTCTTTTTTAAACTTCTTAACTCCTTATTGTTGTCGTTGTTTCTTATTGATCCTGTCGGTTTAAAATCCAAATCATAACTGTTTTTTGTATGTGTTCCATGAATCGTATTCTTGTATGTAGCGGTGATAATCCAAATTCATATGCATCAGTATTATCTAATGATTTAATTTCATTCAAATGAAAAAAAGTGTTCAACAAACTGGTCATAACAGGTCAACAAGTATATATGGGCTTAAAGAGGACACTTTGGCCTTTCTCCTGGTAGTAAAATTGGTTTAACCCCTTTTGACCCTAAGGACTTTTATTTCACTGAAATTCAAATTTGACTAAAATATAGTAACTGAGAAAAAACTTAATAACGCAGCAGGTATAAACGGTACATTGACAAATCATACCAGTTCTTAAAGACTATTATCCTACCAACATAACAAAAATAAAAAATCGTTCAATCATCGATAATAGTTGCGAGTAATGATAATTTACTTCTGATCAAATTTACAAAAATCACATTTTTATATATATTTTTTTATAATATTTGAGTTTAACAGCATGCCACGCACACAATTGACAATAGTTATATCTAACTTTTTGGCTACCTTAGTTTCAATGTGTTTATTATTGAATGGCATTAAAATTTTTGAAATCGGAGTTAACAAAAAGTTGGACTTTTGACCGATGAAATTGAGACCTGAGCCACCGTGCGACGTATATAAGGCCATATTAGGTTGGACCTAAAATGGGTCAAAATCGGGACAAAATTCTTTGTAACCCGAATTTTTTTTTCAATTATGTCATAAAGTTTGTTTAATTAAAAAATATTTTTTTTTTTTTTTTAAATTAAAAATTTTTTTTAAAAAATTGAAAGAAAAAAAAATTTACAAAACTTTTTTTTAAAATTTTAAAAAGGTTTTTTTTTTAAAATTAATAAATTAAAAAAAAGTTGTTTACAAAATATAAAAAAATTTTTTTTTGATAATTTTATTTTTTAATATTTAAAATTTTTCTTTCAAAGTATAATTTGGTATGATTCGACACAGCCGATTATAGCTCTCTTACTTGTTTTTTTTTTAATAATTCTACTTCAGGTATTTATGGACAGATTTTCCGATATTCAATAGTAACCTCAAAGGCTTGTAATTTATATGCAAGCTTCGGATATTTGATTTGTCTAAAAAGATCCAGAATATGTACACTGAAATTGAAATAAGCAGAAATAAAGTTATAAAAATAAATTGACTCCATTTCATGTACAGTGGTTTTAATTTATAAAATTTAACATTCCTTTAAAACTCTGTAATTAAACAGCCACAGAGAAACTATTAAACTGTACTAAAATTGCATTCATCTACCATGTACTACTACAACTGCTACTAAATAATACCGACAACATACAAAATATCATCAATATTATCATGTGTCAATGTTTATTATCAATACTAATTTGTGATTGAATATTGATTTGAATTTTATTTGATATAAACAAGCGAATATAACTTCACCGCAAACACACAGATACACACACACACACACACGGACATAAATAGAGCAATACAAACCCATGAATAGAAATGTTAATATCCTTGAATGTGTGTTTAAGAGTTAGATAGAGAGAGTGGGAGTGGGAGAGACAGAGTTAAATATATTGCATGCATATTGCATGATGCCAGTCATGTATTAAAACATGTTCGAATGTATAAATAATCTAATAATCTTAATCTACTTGTTTGATTCATTGCTAAATGATGTTAGAGTTTTGTATTTCTATTTCTATTTGTTTGCTGCATTTAATCATACAACCATTTAACCATACACATTAGGGAAGTCCTCATTTTTAGATTTCCAATAGTTTTTGGATATATAAATTCTTATTACAATTTCCAAAAAAAAAAAAAAAATATTTTTATAGTTTTTCGGAAACCCTTCCATTAACGTTTTTATAGTGCTTTATGTGTTCGCACAGGTTTTCTATCTCCGTTAAAATCTACCACACTTTTGGACACTTTTTTGTGCTCTTCAATTTTCTTTTAACAAGAGCCCAATATCTCTCCACTGGCCTTAGCTCCAGGTAGTTTGGAGAATTTGCCTCTCTTGGTACGAATACCACATTATTGTTCTTTTACCACTCAAGACCTTTCATACCATAGTGACAGGTTGTCAAATCAGGCCAAAAACAAGTGGACACATTTTGAAGTCTTATGAATGGAAGCATCCTTTTTTTAAACATTCCTTGGTGTAAATTTCGGTATTTATAGAGCCCTTTGTAACAAATGTTTGGATTTTTTGCCGCAACTGCATATTACTTGCCATATCAAGAACTTTTTGGGAAATTTTGTCTGCTTTTCTTAAATATTCATAAACTTTTCTTCAACATTCCCTCAAACATCAGCAACATAAAAATTTTGACCCGGAAGCTGCGAAAAATCTGCCAGAACATACGTTTCGTCATTCATTATACAGCAGGAATATTTTTTTTTATATAATTTGACTTAAATTTCTGTGATCGGTTTTTGGCCTCTAAATTTTTAGCAGCGTTCCTGTTAGGAAATTTTTGAGCTTTGTATGTTTTTAAACCTGCATTAGCTTTAACTTTTTGTATCAAATAGTCCGAGCACTGAGCTAACCGGACGGCTTTCCTACCGGATGTGTTGGGAGCTCTTTTGCAAATGCTTTCTATTTTTTTGGCTTTAGAAACATCATGTGGACCATTCCTTCTACCTGAACCAGGCTTTTGTATCAACGGTCAAGTTCTCCCGATTCTGTTTAATAACATTGGAAACAGTTTGACGTCAGACCTTTGATTGTTTTTCCAACTTTTTGTAGGATCAAGTTGGGTTTTGTTGAAAATATTAAATAATTTTCGTACGCACTTTTTTCTGGTCACTCATTTTAATCAGATTAACAACAAACGAACATAATTGACATTAATCATAACAACTGACATGCTTTACAAAGGTAACTTGATAGAAAATATCAAATAATACTTGAGTTAAAAGTATTAATGAAAAACGTGTGTTAAGAATTTTACGATCTCACTCCTTATTTCAGACTTTGCTTCATCCGACCACTATTTGTTTCCATCGATGCAGAACGCTTTTTCTTAGAACAGAGTATCCGAAATTGGCTTGATTCGTTCTTGGCCTAAAAATATGAGCAGTTCTTTTGGCTCGAAATCCATATGTTGCCAGAAAATGGTCAATACTTTCCCATCCTGCATTTGTAAGTCATATAGCCTATAATTTGTATACCCGTCATCAAAAAAGATGATTGATTTTGTAATTGTGTTTATAACATATCGAGATATTTGTAGCAGACCCACATTGTTATTTAGATTTTGGGTCCCCATAAGATTTTAAGACGATCCAGCTATGTTCGTCCGTACAGCTGTCTGCATGTTTAAAGCACGATAGAGCCCAAAAAAAAGGAGTTAGCTAGCTGATATTTTCTACAAATACTCTCTATTTATAAAGTTTGTTTGGTATTGAAAATGGGAAATATCGGTGCATGATTTCAACTAGACCTCATACAAATGTCCCTCCGGAATACTATTTGAGCAGTCATAAATATGTTGATTCACGATTGCCTGATAAAATTGCACAAACTAGTTCTAAGTACTCTGAAATTATGCTGTAAAGTATGGTGAAAATCGGGCAACATTTGTCGCTAGTCCCCATACGGGAAAATTACTTGAACATTCATAATTGAGTTATAATAACTAATAACGTATTGAAATTGGACATAAACATGTTTTATATGAACCTAAATCTTTCTATCAACTTTTGTGAGTTTAATAAACTAGAAACCTTAAAACCTTATCAGATTTTGGTTTTAAGTTGCGAGTGTATAAACGCCACCCTAATACACACATATTTCGATATTATTTAGACACAAACTCATTTAGATAGATTTAGCCACACACACACACATATGCAGCATAAGGAAGGATTTTAGCAAAATCTGGTATTAGATTTTGGAAAAAAAAAATAAAATAATTTCTAAATCATTATGAATGAATTTATGAGTACATGATTAAACAAATACTTACTAGTATAAATGAGTTGATGTTTGCTATAATTTTTGTTTATTTTGTTTAACTATAAAGCAATTTTTTAGTTTATACTTTGAATTTTGAATATTTTTCATAAATTTAAGCAAATATTGGCTTAAGATCATTCAAGTGCATGTAAAATTAATAGGACTTGACAATAAGTAAGCTAATTTGTAATTAGCAAGGTTTTTACTAGGAGTATTTATTTAAAGTGAAAATTTGGAGATAGTCAAGTGTGTAAAGCTTTTAAATAAAATGTAAAATCATTAGAAATGGCAAAAAACTGGGCAACAGAAATATAATTAAAAAAAATTAAAACTATTTAAACTTAAATACCGGAAATTAAAATGGAGACACCACATAGAGGATAGGATCAACAGGGCACATCGGTGCTGGACTCTATGTAGGAGAACCATAGGCACGAAATGGGGCCTTAGTCCTACTATGACACACTTGCCTTATAAAACCGTGATTAGACCAATTCTAACTTATGCTTCAATAGCCTGGTGGACTTCTTTGGACAAAAAGTGTAATATAAAACCATTACAATGAGTTCAGCGTACATGCTGTCTGGATATAAGTGGGGCCATGAGCACTACGTCTAGATATTACTCCTATTAAATCATATATAAGATATCAGGCGGCACTTAAGTTTAGGCGAACTGACCAAAGGCGGTTATAGGAGACGTCATTAATGTACACTGGACTTCGGATGTGCATACCAGACACAGAATATAAAGGAAATACTGACCCCAGATAGAATATCATGATCAAACGGAACATTAGAGCAAATACCCGTAGGAATCCGTTACTACACGGATGGCTCTAAACTGGTGGACAAAACGGGGCTAAGGTTCTACATTGAAAAAACCAGAAACAGAAATATACTACCGTCTTCCTAATGATAACACTAGCTTCCAGGCAGAAGTCGCACAGTGTCGTGGGTTCATATAACCAGTGGCCAAAAATAGACGGACTTATCGTATAGTAATGAAATTTGACACACATGTTTAAATTGGTAAAATATGAACACACCAGTTAAATATTAAGGATTCGTGTCCTTCCCATATATCCTGAAAAAATATCATAACAGAGAAAAACAATTGTAACTTATTGAAATTTTGTAGATACAAGAATTTTAATAATTTTTTCTTTGTTGAAATTTCGTTCAGTTTGGAGGAAGGCCACTCGTACCTCAAAAATGTTCTTTTTCAAAAAAGTAAAAAAGGAGCAAAAAATAAATTTCCATCACTTATAATGAGCTAAATGTTTAACTATACAAAACATCTAATATAAATCACACCTAAAATTTGGACATTTAAATTACAAGGACTCGTGTCCCTCACTTTAATGTGCTGAAAATATCAAAATTTTAGTTTAAAATTATTTTGTGTAATACAGTCGAACTTCCCTATAATGAATCTTGACGGGACCAGAAAATCACTTCATTATATAGAAACTTCATTATACAGAAATTATATTTTTCCCCCACTTTTTATTTAAAATAATTAGGCATATTAGTTTGGGTTATACTTTTCCATTTTTCTTCCACATCAAAACCTTGTAATACCAAATAACAAAGCCATTATATAAAAATTATATTTTTTTTCCATTTTTATTTAAAATAATCAAGTATTTTAGTTTGGATTAGACAAAAGTTCGAAGTACATCTATTGATGAAGAAACGTGCTCCAATATAGGTATCGTCTTATTGACGTCAGCCAATTCTTCACCAATCAGCCAATTCTTAACTCTATAAATGTAAAATTAATGTTCATCACACATTTATTTGGCATTAGGATTAAAATATGTATGTATGCACACAAAACTAATAAATAAATATGTATGCACCTGCCATAGCCGAAACTCAACGAGTTTCCAGAACACTAATGAGAATATTCTCATCGGATGGGATGCCCATGGTCTGCACATCAATATCAACATTGACATAATCTTCAAATGATGCATCAACGTTCGTTACTTCCCTAAATGAAGCCTGTAGAGCAGGCAAATCAGCTAACGGAAGAAAGTCTTCCTCATCCCAATGAGTCCGCAGGCCATCTTTGGAAAATCCTGCCTTTCTGGAACAATTCGCAATTGTTTCTGATTTTACAAAGGCATTCCACACTGTCCAGAATTGTTATTGATGTGGCTTTCTTCTTTTTTTTTTTTTGTTCTTATTTTCCTCTTTTGGGAATCCCCTCATTATATGTGGAATCTTTCTCGGTACACAGAGTTGTTAGTATGCGTAATAGAAAATTGTTTGAAAAATTCATTATATGGAGACAAAAACGCATGTGAGTCAAATATTACACCTGCAAAATTGCTTCATTGTATAGAAAACTTCATTGTATGGAAATTCATTATAAGGAGATCAAAAACAATGAAATTGGAAGGGAAAAAGTTGTGTATTTGAAATCAATTCATAATAGGGAGAGCTTCATTGTATAGAAGTTCACTATAGAGAAGTTCGACTGTAATTACTAAATGCAACTCCAAAATGGGATTTTTGAGTTAATAATGATGAACTAACTACTGGTTGTTTCACAATGTCGAAAAGAAAATGGGGCTTTGTACAGATTTAATTAAAGTTGGATTTTCTTTTTGCAAATATAAATATCTTTTTACAGTTATATTTAGACTAGTTAGTAATGATAATGTTACGGATGTAACCATTCCTTTAGGTATATATACATTTTTTTAGCGTAATGCAGAGCATGGTAGTAATTAATTTTTGTATTAGAAAGTTCTATTTATAAGTATTTTCAACATAAGTTATTATATTAGCCTTTGCTGCACTAAATGTATAAAAATATATTTTTTCTGTAGACCACTGAACTTGTACTTTTTTCACTAACAGATGTTTTTCTTTTCATTTACATTTTAAGTAACATACGAGTTTCAAAATATAGAAAAACGTAAAAATATAATAACAATATTCCCCTTATATTTTAATGTAACAATTTTTTTTAAATTAAACTGTTCTCACCATTTTTTAAATAGTTGCGTACTTACCTAAAACTTTTTTACTTAATTAGAATATTGCACACAAAATACAGTAATTTGTTCTATTTAATTCAAAACTTATATTTTTAATTTTTGGTCGCCTTCGCGACTTTGTGTGGCGCCTATAGGGGTTAACATATTTACAGACAGCCAGAAGACAATTAGGACGATATCAGATGTTAAGGTTAAATCTAAAGTTAGGGTCACTCATGGTAAATATTTGACGAACAAGACGTAACCACTAAATAAAATATATTTGAATTCTTTTATTTATATCAAAACCATATTTTACTTAGCATGATTAAAAAGAAACATTTAGTGTTATTTTATTTGATGCTGTTTTATCTTACAAAATACTTGTAAGAGTAAACAACGTTAAAGAAATTAGTGCTAAAAACAAGTGGTTACACTTTTATGAGTAAATATTTGCCATTTGAGACCTTACCTTAAGACCGTATTGGACTGTAAGAGAGCTTTGACGAATACTATCCAGGCTGTTCGGGAATAATCACCAACGAAACGTACTTGCTTTTAAGGGAAGGGAACTCGGGGTAGTTAACCTGACAAACGCAAAACCGTTCTACGCAACGAGGGCTGAATTAAAAATATAGGCGTAACCATAGCGAGATTAGGACGAGAAGCCTCCTCAGAATGAGCAAGTCCTAGGTTAGTATGATGGTATTCTAAGAGGACACACAGGATTACGGGAACAACTATATAAAATTGGACGTGCGGATTCAGACGAATGTATAGCATGTGGAAAGGACAGTAAAAATCTTCAGCACTTTCCTTGTCATTCCCAGGTTTTCGTCGAAATTAGATCCAAATATCTTGGGAGCGATATTATTCCGGATATAAAATCCCTCACGAACACTGATTGCAAAATTCTTAGGAATTACGTCCAGGAAACTGAGTTTCTAAACATCAGATGATTATTAGTTATAATTTTGAGCAATAAACTCTTTATTTTACTGTTTTCTCTATAACAAAAATTCATTGAAACCTGTACATATTTTCACAAGTTAAAAGTTCTGCAGAGATTCGCATACCAGAGATGATCGACTTTGATACCATGTATCTCACCTTGTGTTTTAATTTTCTGGATGCTTATGTCCTCATCTACGATTCATTTGTACATTACTTTGCAATCAGGCTATGTAGTAGTTTTGAAAATATAGATTTATTACCCATTTTTCTCGATAGACTCCACTGTGTGCCGCTTTTCATGATTGATTATTTTGCAAGCTAAAAGCAGTTTGGAGAATTTGCCTCTCTTGGTACATATAACACATTATTGTTCTTGTACCACTCAAGACCTTGCTTACCAAAGTGACAGGATGCCAAATCAGGCTAAAAATAAGTGGACACATTAAGAAGTCTTATGAATGGAAGCATCCTCTTTTGTAATCATTCCTTGATGTACATTTCGGTATTTAGAGGGCCTTTGTAACAAATGTTTCGCTTTTTTGCCGCAACTGCATATTGCTTGCCATACCAAGAACTTTTTGGGAAATTTTGTCAGCTTTTTTTCAACATTCCCTTGAGTATCAGCAACACCAAAATTTTGACCCGGAAGTTGCGAAAAATCTGCCAGAACATACTTTTTACTTATAAAATTTGACTTCAATTTTCGTGCTGTGTCTTTGCCCTCTAAATTTTTAGCAGATTTCCTGCTAGGAACTTTTTGAGCCTTGTATGCTTTTAAACCTGTATTGGCTTTAACTTTTCGTACCATATAGTTCGAGTATTGACCTCACCGGGCTGCTTTCCTACCGGATGTGTTGGGAACTCTTTTGAAAATGCTTTCTATTTTTTGGCTTTAGAAATATCATGTGGATCATTCCTTCTACCTGAACCAGGTTTTATATCAACGGACAAGTTCTCCCGGTACTGTTTAATAACATTTGAAAAAGTTTGATAGCAGACCTTTGATTGTTTTGCCAACTTTTTCAAGGACCAAGTTGGGTTTGTTTGAAAATCTATATAAATATATAAATGTCTTTGTAAGTTTGTTTGTTTGAGCATCACGCCTAAACGGCTAAATCGATTTTATTGAAATTTGGAACGTATATAGATCCTTACTTGGAAGCGTCAATAGGCTATAATTTTTTTCAATACTTTTACCAGAAAGGGAAAAACAGGGGGAAAAATTGTTAAACTTGGTATCTTTAGTTCTTAAACAATAATTACTAAACGGCTGAACCGATTTTTACTACGATAGGGGTAGCGAAGCGCACCGGGTCAAGCTAGTATTTTATAAATTTAGTACGCACTTTTTTCAGATTAACAAGAAATGAACATAATTGACATTAAACAAAGGTAACTTGATAAAAAAAAAAAAAATATCAAATAATACTTGGGTTAAAAGTATTAATGAAAAACGTGTGTTAAGAATTTTACGATCTCAGTCCTTATTACATTTGTTTATTGCATAATAGCCTAAAAGCGTGGGTTAATAAGTTCATGACCTTTTGAATAAAATAAAATCATTTACGTTTCTCCAGTTTGTTTATAGTTTCCAAAAAATAAGATTTGTCGAGGTCATCAAAACAGTTATTTGTTTGTGAGATGATTTCATCTCTTTCCGCAGAGTCATTTCTTTAGGTTTTAATCAAGAAATATTCAGGCGGTGCAAAATCCGGATAATGGGCGGATGAGGGAGCAATTCGTAGCCTTATTAATGGATTTTTGTCATGGAAACTGCACATGTGTTCACCCTTATATGGTTGTTTTTTCAAATCCTCATTAAATCGATCATATAAGTTATTTTCGTTATAATGTTCGCAATTGATTGTTTTACTCTTTTGAAGGTAGTCTATATGGTTTGTAATGCGAGCGGCCATAACAAAATTCAAAAATACCAATTTTTTCCATTGAAATTGATGATGCAGAGTTCACGGTATTTATTAAGTTTAGTCTTGGTTTGAGTGATGTTTTTTTTTTTTTTAAATTTCATCGCATTCGCGGTAGTCTGCTATCAATTGCTGTCATACACAAACTAAATGACGAAGGAGTCAACTGATAAATTCCTGTCGACAGGAGCAGTGTTGCTCTTTAAGTTAAGACGCGGGAAATGGAAAAAGGCATGGGCATGTTGGCTCGCCCTCGTACTTTGAATTTTTCAAATATATATAGTGAAGAACATACAATGAAAATAAAAATTTGTCAACATCGAAATCAAAGTTTTATTCACACAATGGACAGTTATCTATCTGGCGAATTGTATAAACATTTTTTTAGAAACAAAAAATTTAATAAAAACCTACATTGCCATTAAACCCCTTTAAAGCACTCAGGCCGTTTGTAACAATAGAAAACAATTTTGTTAAAAAACTAGGAAATTTCCTATTTGTTTAAATACCCTGCATTTTTTTTTTGCGCATAAATGAAAACAAAAACGTTTTTCTAACAATAGCAAAACAGACTTTAAAGCAAAAAGGAAGAATCAAATTTTTTTTGTAGGTTTTATAACTGTGACTTAATTCCAGTCTAAATACAAATAAGTAAGTAAGTGAGTGAGTGAGTGAGTGAGTGTGGCGTTCTGTATTTCTGTAGACTCTTGTAAATACTTTTTAAACAAAGCAAAGACTAAGTGCAAAGTTAAGTATCTACTTTTCGCTGTTGTTGAGGGTAAGGCACACGAGTATGTTGGTATGCTTTTTGTCCTGGGGCCATTGTACAACTTAATGTGAAAATGGCTCACAAAATAACAATAGACAAACAGGAACAACACAAACATACTTACATATACTAAAGGTTTGCAAAACTAAAATGAAACACGACTGTGTTTCACAAAAAATACAAATAAGGAACAGTAAAACACGTGAGAATTACAATACATGTAACAGTCACTCACTTGCACACATTCAAGCGCACATACTCGTACATACATGTACGTTCTCATATTAATATCGGAAGTAAAACAAAAACAACTGTAACAGCATGAAATCATGTGAAGCTTACAATATGGCAAAATTGTAGTATGTATGTAGTTTGCTCATGTGTGTCTGCCTGCATGTAGTTACAGGAACAATCACCATTTTAAAAAGCAATAGGCATAATAACAAAATGGTTTAATAACAATAGCAACAACAAAAACAACAGGCACAGAAACAGAAGCAACAAAAACAAAAGCAACGCTTAAAAGTATGCTACACAGAAATCGGGTTGAATGTACAATTAACCGGAAGCGCCCACATTTATTACGCTGTCATTAAATTTTATACATTTCTATAAGTGAATGTACTTTTTATAGTTATTTTTTCATTCAAGAGAATGGAATAATGCTTTTTTTCTTTTTCTGCAAAATTGAATTTGATAGACATTTTGTTGACTAAATGGCAACGTGTAGAAGTGATTCTTAAATTGCATTAAATTTAGTCAAGTTTTTAAAGTACACAGGTTGTGTTTTAGAATAACAATCCAATAAGGAAACATTTTTTTGGCAAGAAGATAGCATTAAATATATAGACTTTTACTTTATTAATATAGACAGCTGGTGAAATAGATTAAGGTAGACAGATGGACACACAAAACTTTGGTAAAGTGACAGGCTACAGTTTTGCCAATTTAATATTGTAAATATAGCTATTGTACGATGGTTACTACTTATATTTTAAGATAAGTCAATATCTACAGATATATTTGGCTGTGACGAATATTATACCATTCACCAATGTATGCTTTAAGAAAAACATTAAAAATGTTTGCTAAAAAAATTGCGGATTTATTTTGGTTAAACACCAAAATTTTGTTGAATTTTTTTTTTTTTTTTTGAAATGGTAAAATTATTTTTGGTGGTATTGGTTAAAAAAATGTGGCGAAGGAAATTTTTTTTGAAAAAAAATTTTTGCAAAAAAAAAAAAAAAATTCCGGATATATTTTGGTGAATAACCAAAATTTTTGTTAAATATTTTTTTTGAAAACGGTGAAAACATTTTTGACGAAGAAAATGTTTGTTGCAAAAAAAATAAAAATTTGCGTGCAAAATAGGTGAAAAGTCTAGGTTTTTTCCTTACATTACGGATATTAGTGGACAGATTTTTGCGAAATAAAATTAAATGGCAATCAAAGCGGGGCTAAGCGGATACATTAATGTATCAATCATATATGGAAGTTTGTGGGGAGCTTAGGAAAGTTGATTTATACAGACATACGTATATGCTATATGGATGCCAGAATCCCGAATATATGTATAATCTATGAGGCTGCTGTACCAATGGACCGATTCTTACTACAGGGTTTTCCAACAAGACGTGTTATTTTGGTATTCAAAGAAAAATGGCACTTTTTGAGATAAATGATCGGATGTTTATTTCATAATAAAGAGAAAGGTATGCCATTAATAATGAAAAACAACATCATCCAAATGGCCACCACGACCACGCTTACAGAACCATATCCTTTTCATGAAATTTTCTATAACCAAATCGCAAAGTTGGTGCCCTATGTCCTCGATAGCCTCACGAATTCTATCTTTGAGGCCTTGAATCGACGCTGGGCTGTTGGTGTAGACCTTATCTTTCACTTGGCCCCAAAGGAAGAAGTCGCAAGGTGTTAAATCACAAGATCTCGGTGGCCAATTGTGATCACCTCTTTGAAAGATAACACGGTTCGGAAACTTTTCCCGAAAAAGAGCAATGGTTTCGTTGCTTGTGTGTCACATCGCGCCGTCTTGTTGAAAGTAAACGTTGTCCTGATCAATATCATCCAACTCCGACCATAAGAAATCACTAATCATCTCTCGATAGCGCATAGGACGAGGAATGGACAAACCTGGGTTTTTTCAACACTTTGGGCTACATCAGCAATATTCTCAGTTGTTCTTGAGAGACGTGCACGGGTTTTATTCTTCAAATCACTAACTTGTCCCAACAGCTCGAATTTTCCCACCAATTTCTGTATTGCGGTCCGATAAGGTCCTTCACGACTACCCAAAAATTCAATGCGTATCAATGCGTTGTTGAAGCGTGTATCTTTCCATTTTTAGTAAGTTTCTACTTGTCAAATGTCAAAGAACAAAAGCTTCAAAAGTGACAGCTACCGAAATACCGGTTGATTCAAAATAACGCCTTATGTTGTAGACCCCTTTAATTCAACTCATTTTATTCTTTTATCATAGGAATAACATGTGAAAAATTTAAAAATATATTAGATGTATGATGTAAGATGGGAGATTTACAATATATAACGTATCTTTTGAACGCGGTTTTTCGACACGGAAGACAAAGATCGCCCAGGCCAGTAAAAAAAAATTGAATGGCCAAGAATTGGAGACATTACTCCATGAAGATTGTTGTCGAACTCAACAAGAGCTTGCAAAAGGTATGGAAATTGGGTATCATACGAATTGAAGCCTAGAGATCTTGAAAGACGATTTTGCATGTCCGAAGTTATATTTGAACGCTATAAAAGAAAATCATTTTTGCACCGAATCATTACTTGCGGTGAAAAATGGATCTATTACGATAAGCGAAAAAGATCAGTGGCGAAGCCGGGCTAACCAGCCGAATCGACACCGATACCAGATAGCCATGGCGCTAAGGTAATGCTCTGTGTGTGGCCCGACATGAAACCGTTATATACGCTTGTCCACATTATGTAATAAAAAATAAGGATTTAAAATGAATTGGTTGGGAAGTTTTGCCTCACTCGTTTTATAGGCCAGACCTTGCCTCGCCCGACTACTATTTGTTTCTATCGATTCAAAACCCTCTCTCTGGGATACTCTTCACCTTAGAAAAGAGTATCCGATATTGGCTTCATTTGTTCTTGGCCTCAAAACATGAGCAGTTCTTTTGGCTCGCAATTCATATGTTGCCAGAAAGATGGGAAAATATAATAGCTAACAACTAACGTCAGATTGGATAAAAAGGCACGATGGAATGATGAGGAAATGTCGTTGTTGGCATGTATCGGAGCGAAACTTACCAACAATGGAGGGGTTCGCTTCATAAATCATGTCCACATAAGCGATTCGCGCATCGCACTATCGAGGCAATCAAAAAAATTCGCCAGAGATGTGAATATAAGGTCAAGGTCCAAACCTATCTCTCGCGAATGATTGACCCAAACAGAGGACCAACAAATATTGCGACTGCGTGCGTACCAAGCCAACAACCAATCATGGAATCATTTGAAGTCGTGACTGAGGCTGATCCTTTAGTGGACAGTCCAGTCTCAAGAAACGCTCCTACAGTGGACGATCCTATCAAATCCTTTTTGCTCAGTCTAAGTGACCTTGATACTGAAGGCTATAGTGATCCTTATCTGAACTCCATTGTACGTAGTGTCAATGATGAAGATAAGGACCATGTTCTACTTATTTATTGAATTCAGACAGCGTGTCGGACGTTGACAACCTCCTACCTTTACTAATAGACTTAAGAGGCGTAGACATGAGTTTGCTAAAGTCAAACGTGACTGGCGTAAGCACAATGGTCGATGTATCCAAAGGGATCCTAGACGGCATTGAGAGTTGCTCTCAGCCAGCAAGATGGAACCTTATTGGAGAGAAGTTATCAAACATGAGGCAACATTGGGGCCATTGCGTGAAGATGTCACTAGCTTTGCTAGGGTCAATATATGGTATCCAATAAGTCGTTCTGACTTGAAGGATTCCTTGCCCATACATACAACCTCGCCCGGCGCTGACGGGATCACATCAAGGCAAATCAGGTCGGTTCCAATGGAAATATTGGAACATATCTTTAACCTGATGATGTGGTGTTGTAAGGTACCGAGACGCTTCCGTGTGGCCAACACTATATTTCTTCCAAAGAAGCAGAAGCCCTCAATCCCAGAAGATTTTAGGTCAATAATAATAAATTCGCTGGTTTTATTCCATCCTGGCTAAAAGAACGCAAACAAAAAGGATTTATGCCTACTGATGGGTGTGCCGATAACACGACCAGGGAGCATCAACAAAATTGTCCTTCTTGCTATATTTCGGTCCTAAATGTCAGTAAAGCATTTGATTCGGTGTCGTATAGTACAATCTATTGGAGTCTTGAATCATACGGCCTACCGCAGGAGTTGTTCGAATATATTAGGCATGTGTATACCACTTCGCGCATCAAATTCTCTGGCGATACATGGGAATTGTATCAACTGGTTTTACCCAGTAGATGAGTAAAACAGGGAGACCCTTTGTCTTCAGTACTGTGATGGACAGACTGATCCGAAAACTCCCGTCAGAGTTAGGGTGTAGGATTGGTATTTTCATGACCAATATTGCTGCTTTTGTTGACGATCTGGTCATCTGGGCTTCAACGCCACAAGGACTTCAGAAGTTGCTTGATATAGAAAGTGAATTGCTCGGCTCTTGTGTACTCAAATTGAACAGCTCCAAGTGTCTGTCGGTGTCCATTAAAGGACAACCGAAAAAGAATTGTTTAGTGGTTGTTCAAAAAGAGTTCTTTGTCGATGCACGAGCTTTAAAAGTACTGAATAATGAATAAATAGTGAGCAACGGTGCATGGCTCTGAATAGTGAACAAAATTGATTGTTATTTTGGAAATTCCTAATATCTTAAAAAATATTCGTTTTAGTTATGGGAATCTCCAGATTGCTAAAACAACAATGTTGGGTTTTATTTTTAAGGTATTTAGTTCTAGTTATTTAATAGTCTTCAGGCAAAAATTATTAGAAAAAAGAGAGATTAGCTTGAAGCAATGAAAAAAAATATATTTAAAGAAGTAATTACTATTTTGGAATCCAAAGAAACTTTGGATAATTGATGGAGAAATCTATATATGGTAAATGATGAAGACGACCCGGAATGTGCCAATAGGAGGTTAAAGCTTTGGAACATACAACAGCAGATCTTCTACAGACATTGTGTCCGCGGGAAGTATACAGTGCTCCAAACATTCGGGAATGGAACAACAAACCTTGTGATAAAGTTTGTTAATTTTTTATATTTTGTTTATCGGAATATTACTTATTAAATATTAGTTCTTATTTAGCTGATAAACAATAAACATTTTTAAACAATTTTAGTTTTCTGACACTTGGCTTTCTCCCTCCGGCAATGCAATGTGAGTTAGCGTGTATGTACACCATGTTTTAGGCAAATGAATGCACATTAAGAAACAAGGAAGTTGGTGCCAAAACCATGTTAAACGCTTAAGAAAATACTAATCATAACAACAGTTGCAACACGTTTTTAGGAAACAAATTAAAATCAAATCGTTACACTAGCACAAAAGGCGAAAAATTACAATTTTGTTCCAAATTAAAGAAATAATAAGACAAAAAGTAACAATACATTTGCTTTTCAAAAGCCTGTACAGCTATATATAACAAAAACGGAAGTAGTTAAATGTTAAATAAAGCAACTCGAGTGTTTAAATGTCTAATTAACAAAAAGTTATGCAAAACGTAAGAAAAAATCAAGCATAAATTTGTTTTATGTTTTTTAGTTACATAAAGAAAATATTTAAGTTTCTTTTCCTAGTTTATTCTAAATGTACTTCTTCATCTTTATCTTGAGTTGGGTCGGCTGCAGTTTGTTTAAACTTTTTTACTGCATATTTTATAACTTTTTTCCTTTCTCTTTACTCTTGATGTCTTTATGTAAAGAGCGACATTTATTTTTAGTATAACAACATTGTCTTGGTTAAAAGCGTTTTGCTAATATTAATATGTATTAGTGTGTAAATGTCACTGTAGTGGCTTTTACTACATTTATCATCATTGTAAGTGGGAAAACATAATGTTAACACACACTCACACTCACTAATAAATTCTAAAATGTAGACACTTTCAAACAGCTATGTGAATACTAGGGAGGCGCCCAAAGAAGTGGTCGATGTTCCTAATATCGTTATATAACAATTTATTTTAATAAAAACCAAATGTACGTAATTTTCTAGAATTACGAACAATGGAACAGTATAGCTGAATTTTAAAAGGAGCTTTAAAGAAAACTGACAGCTTTATTAAAAACTACGTACAGCATGGGTGGTAAAGGTATATAATTGGTCTTTCAATTAGCGCTTCCTATCTTTAAATTGAAATAAAACAAAGTGTGTGTGAGATATCATAGATATTTTGTATTAATTTAAGTTGCCTATCGATCATTTGTGGCTTATTCGCGTAGATGTGCGAACTCAACTAGAAATAGTCTAATGGAGCCAAATCGCACGATCTCTGTGGCCAGTTCACATCACCTCCACTTGAGCTGACCGTGCACTCAAATCTCTCGTGCAGAATGTCCAATATGGCATGAGCTGTGTGGCACGTATGGACTGATGACGCTGTCAGGACAAAATCAACATCAAATACTGCATTGGATCCTCTTGGATCTCATGTGCATTGGTATTGTCCCGAATTCAAGAAACAATATTGTTGAATTCGGGCCTCACCGTAAATTAACCGATGCGGGCCAATTTAGTAAAACAATTTTATGATTTACACGTGTTGTCACACTCTTTACTCGTCCGTGGCGATTTGCCAAAACAATCTGAGTTAATGTCAGCCAATTCGAAAGATGTATCACCGCTAACATCTGTCAAAGTTCGGAAGTTCCTATTGGAAGACTCCTTAGAAGTTTGTCATTTCGGTTGTAATTTCCACGTTTTTCATTTAGTATATATATTCTGGATCGTTATAGATAAAACAGTTGATATAAGCGTGTCCTTCTGTCCGTCTGTATGTTGAACTCAACTTTCCGAAGCCACCAAATAACTTACATACATGATCGATACATACTAGCTATAGACCCGCTTAAATTGCTATTTAACTTCAGGAAAATTGGCCCACAAATAGCTGAGATATAAGCAATAAACCACGGCTACCACTTTGACATATTTCTGATTAATACTAAGTCATTAACATATGCAATATGGATATCTAATTTTAGACACTTCAAAAACTTTTTCAACGATGCACAGTGGTATAGAAAAAAATTTGGAAATAAATCTGTTACTTCTAAACCCTTAGTTCGATTTGAATGAAATTCGAAACACAGACGAAGAAATAGAATCGTTTTAAAAATTAAACATACCCGAAGTGTCCTACTTTGGGGACCCCTGGCGGCACCACTGGTAGTCCCAGATTTATTTACATCTTTCTTACAGATTTATTTACATCTTTTTTATACCATTGTACGACGTATATAACGCCGTAGAAATTCTGATAGTCAGTGGGCCAAAATCGGGAACAACATTTTTTAATCCTTTTTTTAGAAAATATTTTTTTTCATAAAAAACAATTTCTAAATTTGTCTTTTTTGGTAAAGAATATAGATTCGACACAGCCAAATATTGCTTTCTTACGAGTTTTATTTAAAAACCATATTTCTGTGATTTGAAGGAAAACAAAAAATAATTTTTGTTCGAAACATTGACAACTCCTTTTTTTTGGCCACCCTAATGCCCACACATGTCTGATTAGATTCATGTGTTAGAATATTTTGCTTGTGGAGGAGCATAGAGTTATCTGCATAAAATGTGTAGCATTTTTACTCCATCTCAAAGTACCCTACATAATTATTAATCTAAAAATGCTGCTACATATTACAGATTGAAATGATTAAAATTAAAAAAAAAAATTCATCTCAATTATTGGATGTATCATTTTAATCAAATTAACAAAATATATATATATATTTGACATTAAACATAATAACTGACATGTTTTACAAAGGTAACTGATAAAAAAGAATCAAATAATACTTTGGTTAAAAGTTTTAATGAAAAACGTGTGTTAAGCATTTTACGATCTCACACTTTATAATGTTTCAGTTTTGAAGATTAAAATCAAGACATATTCATATGAAGCAAGATAACCAGAGAGCAGGAAGTACTTTCGTAGTTTTTGTTTTTTTTTTTAAATTAACTTCAACTTTGACCTGTGTTTGTAAAACTTGCTCAAGTCCAAAATACAAAACCGAAGTTAAAGAGATTTATGTAGAATGTTTGTCAATATCCTACAATGTTTGCTATTGACAGGTTTATTTTATGAAACTTGTTTTAAATGAATGAAAGAAAATGTGTCATACTACTTTCTTGTTTTAGCGCACTTGCTTTGCATCTCCGTCCATTTTGCAGCAGCATTCAGTTTGCAACTGTTAAGGACTGTTAAAGAATATATAAATTTCTAGAAAATCTCCCATAATTTGACAATGTCACCAATAAAAGACTAAAGTTTTTTAGCTACATTTGTCAAGCATACAACTATATAGAAGAGGAACAAACAAAAACTGTAGGTTTTTCATCTATAATTCAGGCATGTTAAGGTTCTTTTGCAGTCATATAAGTATATGTAAATCTGCCTGTATTTATTCATACATGATTCTTTGTAAAGCAGGTCTGTGTTGGAAGCAGCATGCACACACACACACATACATTTATACGAGTTTTATAATATGAAAAATATTTCTGTAGTTATCATGAAATGAAATAAAAAATATAAAATAAATAAAACTGAAAAAAGTATATAAAGTGCACAAAGTCATGCATTTTTAAAATGTTGATTTATATTTTATGTCAGTGTAATTTATTTAAATATATATTTTTTTTGTTCATTATGTTGTTTTTTTTATAAAGGACTTTTTTTCATAAGATATATTTTATTTATATTATATGCCTATGTGTATATTTATGTAGCCAGACTTGTGTATTAATAAATTAGTATTTATAAATAATACTGCTAACAAGTAAGTAATTCCTCGAAATTAAAGTGATAAAAAAAATACACTGAAAAACCGGTAAAATTAAAATTTAATTATAATCGTGTTAATTATACATGCAGCGTTAAACAATACAGAGAAATGAACTCATCTGGACAAGTGTGAAATCAATAGTAATAATTACGATTATAAAATATTTTGTTTGGCCACAGGTCGTACACATCGTATGTGTGTTAAAATTATTAAAACAAAAAGTTATACATTATACTGGGTCTAGGCGAAAAAAAAGCCATTTAATTAAATAAATTTTACAATGGAAATGTAAATTATTCAGTAATAAACTCGGAATTAAATATTTAAAATAATATTGAAATACTCAAAAGAAACAGCCACTAAAAGGTGGCGTGTTAAAAAGTGTTTTTTTATAGATAAAAAGTTTTTATTCGAAAAACTAAAACAAAAAAAAAAAAAAAAAAAAGATGTGTGTATTTACCGTCTTGTGTATATTTCTATACCTAATTGTCTAATTTTTATACCTCGAAAAAGATCAGGGTATATTGATTTTGTTATTCCGTTTATAACACATCGAAATATTCATCGCAGACCCACAAAAGCATATACTACACAGGGCATCAAAATCAAAAAAAAAAAAAAAAAAAAAATTTTAAGGCTTTTTAAACCACTACACAATTTTGATGTATTGTGGTTCCAGTAGTAAAAATATCGTCCAAATTTTAAATTCTATGGAGAGGTTCTTTTTAAAAAAAACTTTAAGTAAAAATAAAGATTTTTTTTAGACGTTTCTTCACATATTTAATGATAACTCAAAAACCTTTGGTCCGATTTTATTAAAATAAACTTAAAAACATTTAAATTTACATAGATTTTAATCATTTTATATATTGCCTTTAACTTAGCTCAGTAGTTTCGGAGTTGTAATAACAAATTGAAGCAGAAAATATATTATTTACGTGAAAATAGCTAATTTTTTTGTTTAAAAAAAATCATGAAAAATCCAAAACAGCAGAAATTGTTCAACATTATTACTTTTTCAAAAAGCCACATGCAATACAAACAAAATGAATTAGCGTTCATAAAAATCGATGGATTCTTTTCGAATTTATTTACAATTAAGTGAATTCGCTCATTTTCAGAAAGATGTTTGTTTTTTGTGCGATTTACATAAAATTGAGTAGTTAATGTTCTTCTTTCGATTTATTGAATTTTAAAAACATTTTTAACATGCTATATACAAATTGTCACTTATATATTGGGTTTCATTCGGCTTAGTACTTTCGGAGTTATAATAACAAATTCAAGCAAAAAATATATTTTTTACGTGAAAATAGCTAAATTTTTTGTTTTACAAAAATCATGAAAAATCGAAAACGGCAGAAATTGTTCTGACTTGTTGCTTTATCGCAAAGCCGTATGTAATATGAACAAAATGAGATATTGATCATAAAAATCGATTAGTTATTTTCGAATTTATTTACAATTAAGTGAGTTTGCGCATTTTCACAAAATTTTTGTTTTTTGTTGGATATACATAAAATTCAGTAGTTAATGTTCTTCTTTCGATTTATTGAATTTTAAAAACATTTTTTCCCATAATATGTGCAAATTTTCATATATATATTGTGTTTCAATCGGCTCAGTACTTTTGGAGTTAAAATAATAAATTGAAGCAAAAAAATATTTTTTTTTTTCGAGAAAAAAGTAAATTTTATTGTTTTAAAAAAATCATGAAAAATCGAAAACGGCAGAAATTGTTCAGGTTTATTGCTTTAATGTAAAGTCGCATGTAATAGAAACAAAATGATTTATCGGTAATAAACATCGATGGATTATTTTCGAATTTATTCACAATTAAGTGAATTCGCTCATTTTCACAAAAATTTTAGTTTTTTGTTTGATATACATTAAATTGTGTAGTTAATGTTCTTCTTCCGGTTGATTGAATTTTGAAAACATTTTTCCCAATACTATGTGCAAATTTTCATATATATATTGTGTTTCAATCGGCTCAGTACTTTCGGAGTTATAATAACAAATTGAAGCAAAAAATATTTTTTTTTTCGTGAAAATAGCAATTTTTTTTGTTAAAAAAAATCATGAAAAATCGAAAACGGCAGAAATTTTTCAGATTTATTGCATTATCGCAAAGCCACATATAATAAGAACAAAATGAGATATCGATCGTAAAAAGTGATGGCTTCTTTTCGAATTTATTCGCAGTTAAGTGAATTCGCTCATTTTCATAAAATTGTATGTGCTTACTAGCGTGCACTCTGAGTGGAAATTTTACATGTGTTTTGTTATTTTGACTTAAAAAAAACTACTCCATGGAATTTAAAATTTTTTTTGCTGTTGTCCTGTGTTATCTGGGTCCTTAATTAATTATAAGACGATATTGCTATGTCCGTCCATCTGTCCGTCCTTGTCTGCTGAAAATACGTTAAGATAGCTGGATGAAATTTTCTACAAATACTCTCTGTTGATCCAGTTTGTTTGGTATTGAAAATGGGCAATATTGGTCCATGATTTCACTTAGGCCCCATACAAATGTGCCACCGGAATATTGTTTGGGCAGTCATAAATATGTTGATTATGTGGCAATCTTGATACAATTTTGCAGAAATTAGTTCTAAGTAGTCTGAAATTAAACTAAATTATGGTGAGAATCGGGCAACATTTGTCCCTATTTTACGTATGATTATAAATTTTTTTGTAAGGATACAACGGTACGTATGAGTAATATACATTTCATACAACTGAATTAAATAATACTCATACGTACGAGTAAATGGTATTGGCTAATATACGAAATAGACAAAAATAACACTGGTCAACAATAGATCACTTTTTTAGCATGTAACAAAAAACTTTTGTATAGTTATGCTTGGAACAAGGATAAGGATAACCGAAATATAATTAAAAAGTTTTAAATACGAATAGTTATTTCGTAATTTAATTTTATTCTATGTTAGAAGGTCTCAGTTTTTATAAACAAAATGACGTTATCTTGATATAATGTAATATAAAGGTGAATGTATCTATATGATTTTCTTCTATAATTTACTTAAGGAATGTCTCTTTGTAATGTCCAACATTAGTATGCCAGAATTCATTCACCCCACTGGACCTGATATCGTTTTTCTAGAAATGTATTGGTAGAATCTTTTACAGTGTTCATCGCTGACGGCTCCCAAATTATTGGGAAATAAATCTAAATGGGAATGTAGGGAAAGTATTTTATGTGTAAATATGTTAAAAATATATAATTAGGACTAAGAAGTATTATAAATTTTTGCTTGTCCTAGTGTAAGCGATTTCCTTGTTCTCTGAACATAATGAGTTTTTCGATCTCTGCTGTCTCACTCACAAAGAAAACAACAGTATTTTGTATACCCTAGTTGTAACCCTATTGTGACAATAATCTTTCCAGTTGTGTTCTTTGTATTGAATTTTATCCAAGATAAATTTAGTATTTTCATAAGACTCTTTCATGTTAGCAGCTTCACCTAATTGTATAGAGAGAAGTTCATTGCCGATATGTAAAAGAATAGATTTTAAACCTACTCTTGAGCCATTGATAAACGAATGCCACTCTTCTGCTTTACATTCTAATCTCAAGGCAGTCGTGACGCCAAAATCATTATTACAAAATACTAACTGATCATGTTGTAAAAAAAAACCTTTTAGCTCTTCATCCTGATTGTGATAGTAACATATTCTTATTACGGGTTGTAATAAATTCCATCCCTTTAATCGAGAGGCCAAAAGTTCTGCGTGCTGTTTGGACAAATTTAAGTCACGTTTTAAATTATTGAGATCTTTTTGAAACAGCATATTTGACTTGAAAATCAGTGTCTAATGAATCGTTTTCGATTGCTTCTGTTATACTTAGCTGACCAATCGGAATTATGAGCAGGTTTTGCTTTTACTATTATTCTTTTCTTTCTGCTTTTACATGTAGAAGAATTTAAAATCTTCACATATTGCAGCACTTGTTGTAACATAAAAACTAGGCCAGCTCAAACCAATGATGGTAGGTAGGTAACTCAAAATTAGTAAGTACATTTCTTGTTACATAATTTTGTTGACCAATGTAATTAACATATTTTCTTAAAATCAATTTTCGTCTAAATAAAACGGCTTAGTATAGAAAAGAAGCCTAAGTGTTAAAAAAAAGTAATAAAAGGATTAAACTAGAAACAAAAACCTGAATCAGTAAACCACATTAAAAATATATTGGACAAGCTAAGCATTTTATCTTAACTTTACTATAGCTGATGCTTCCATTTATGCCTTCCTTAAAATTTCTTCTATAAATGATTATTCTGCTTTTTTAATTATAGAATTTTCTTTTATCTTCTACAATTACAACTATTCATATAAGACACTAAAAAGTATTTATATATTTTAGTGTTTTGAAATTCCATGTCAATTTAGCAACTAAGAAAGACATTCTTGTCCGAACTTCAAAACTGAAAATAACGAGACTCTTGTATAATGTCTAGTATTATCCTAAGCTATTGTGTATTGAATATCAGCGAAATCGGTTTATTTGACAAAAAAAACTGAGGATCAAATTTTTGGTACTGTAGTACTTAATTTTTTAGATAAATAATTAAAGGATCTTTGTAAAAGCTAACTTTTATATTAGTCATATTTTTTAAAGTGAATTTTTAAATAAAAAATTTTAAAAAGATTTTTTGGAATAAAATGTTTAAAAGTTGGTTTTTAAATGTGTGTTTAACTTAAAAATTCGGAATTTTTTAAAATTTTTAGCTTTTATTTTGAAACTTTTGTACAATATAAATTTATTCAAAGTATTGGCCATTGTTAGCTATGACGTTTTCCCATCTCTCTGGCAACATATGGATTCTGTGCCAAAAGAACTGCTTATCTTTTGAGGCCAAGAACGAAGCAAGCCAACTTCAGATACTCTCTCCTGAAGTGAAGCGTGTCCCAGTGAGAGCATTCTGCACCGATCAAAACAAATAGTAGTCGGATGAGGCAAGATCTGGACTTCCTTCTAAATACTTTTTAACAGATACTGCAACATGTCATTATGAAATTTTACGATTTCATATTTCTCTATTCAAACGAATCTGTTGCGTTTGGTATAACCTCACTGTGATTGTCTGGTCTGATTTTAGTAGCTCATAATAGTGTCTTACGCTTCGGGTTATCGTAATGGATACATTCTTCATCGCAAGTAATGATTCTCTCGATTTCAATTCGTATAGTTTCCTACTTCCTTACTTTCGAATGAATCCTGCTGCTCACAAACATTTTGAAATTGCTGCTTGAATAGCTCCTAATGATTTTGCTAGATTTTGTTAAATTTGACAACAGTCTTCTTAGAGTAGTGCCTGTAATTCTCGATCTTCAAAATTTTTTGTCTGGCCTGGGAGATACCGCACGAATCATCTCTAGCACGTTTAAACCGATGGAACACATTCATCATAAGCTTCGGTGACTAATCGCTGTTTTCAGCGACACTATTTTTCAAATTAAAGAAGTAAAGTAAAATTCCCGCATATGAGCTTTTTTCGATGAAAAAAAAAACTTTGTTGTTTATACTATAATGTTAAATAACGAAGTGAGAAGAAATGACAGGTATAAACTCTTAAAAAAACGCGTCCAAAACATATGCCATCTATTGTAAAGCTCTCATTTTTAAGTCATACACCCAATAATATTTATGCTATTTACACATTATTATTAATACGTAATAAGGACTGAGATGGAAAAATTCTTAACACACTTTTTTTCATTAAAACTAAGTTATCTAAGTTACCTTAAAGTTACCTTTGTAAAGCATGTCAGTTATTATATTTAATATCAATTATGTTTATTTGTTGTTAATCTGATTAAAATGAGTGACCAGAAAAAAGTGCGTACAAAAATGATTAAATATTTTCAACAAAACTCAACTTGTTCCTACAAAAAGTTGGCCAAACAATCAAAGGTCTGCAGTCAGACTAATTTCAGTGTTATTAAATAGTATCGGAAGAACTTGTCCGTTGACAGGAAGCCTGGTTCATGTAGAAGGAATGGTCCACAGGATGTTTCTAAAGCCAAGAAATTGAAAGCATTTTAAAACAGCTCCCAACGCATCCGGTAGGAAAGCAGTCCGCTTAGCTCAGTACTCGGACTATTTGGTACGAAAAGTTAAAGCCAAGGCAAGCTTAAAATCATACAAGGGTCAAAAATTCCTGACAGGAACTCTGCTAAAAATTTAGCGGGCAAAGACAGAGCACGGAAATTGAAGTCAAATTTTATACAAGAAATATACCTGCTGCATAATATGTGACATTTTTCACAGCTTCCGGGTCAATATTTGTATGTTGCTGATGCTCGAGGGAATGTTGTAGGAATGTTTAGGACCCAAAAGCAGAAAATTTTCCCAAAAAGTTCTTGGCATTGCAAGCAATATGAAGTTGCGGCAAAAGAAGTCAAACAGTTTTTACAAAGGGCTGTATAAATACCGAAATTTATATCAAGGAATGTTTACAAAAGAGAATGCTTCCATCCATAAGACTTCTTAATGTGTCCATTTATCTCTGGCCTGATTTGACATCCTGTCACTATGGTTAGCAACGTATTGTTTGGTACAAGAACAATAATGTGGTATTTGTACGAAGATAGGCAAATCCTTCAAACATCCTGGAGCTAAGGCCAGTGGAGAAATATTTGGCTCTTGTTAAAAAAGAATTGAAGAGCACAAAAAATGTGTCAAAAAGTGTTGTAGATTTTAAACGGAGATGAACTACCTGTTCGAAAAAAGTGACAGAAAGCTCTATAAAAACCTTAATGGAACTGTAAGTTTAGAGGTTACATTTGCATTAACATATATGTATGTTAAGAATTTTTCGATCTCAGTCCTTATATCATGTTTGGGTTCAAACTAAATTTGTAAAAGTTTCCTTTTTTTGTATCAGAAATAAAATTTCTGAAAAGGTACTTTTTGAGAAAAAAGTGTCTGAAAAGAAAATTTGTAAGAATGAACTTTTTGTAATACACATTTTTTTTAAATTAACTTTTTTAAAAATAAAAATGTAAAAAAGTATTTTTTTCTTAAGTTTTCCAAATTTTGTAAAATGGTACTTTTTTTTAATTAAATGTTTTTAAAACAAAAAAAAATTTAATTTTTAAACGGATTCTTTAGAAATATATTTTTTAAAAATTTACGTTTTTACAACGATTTTTTAAAAAATTCACATAACTATTATTTTTACCTAAAATGCAGTCTTTGATTTCCTACTCACCTTCGGTGCATTCAGTTTCGGCCTGTCACTACAAATTATTTACACATTTCCGCACACATTTATGAATTTTTCCATGTATTTCTCGCACTCGTTATTGTTCAACAGCATGTACGAGTAGAGTTCACTTCAAGCTATAAATTGTATTAAACATGACACTTATTGTCTGGTACAAAAAAAAAAAAAAAAAAAAAAAGAGGAAATAAAAACTCTCCCACACATTTACACTCTACATGTATGTATATGTGAAGTCACCTGTACAGTTATAAAATACAATTTTACTTTTAATTTCATTAACTTATTATACACCTATACAAACACGCACAGACATTCACACGCCCTCTTATTTATACACTTAAACACACACTGCTGCAGCAAAAAGGAAATACTGACAACCGGTCCTAAAAACACTCAGTGAGCCAGACAAACATACAAATAAATGAATGAATGAACGTATAAATAAACGAACAAACATTTCAATTGGCTTGCAACGTGATAATTGGTTTAATGATGTGCTATTGATAAAAAAAAATAGCAACATCGAGTACAACAAACAACATACATACTTATTTTATTGCTGACTGAAAAAATACAACAAAAAAATAATTTAAATTTACTTTAAGTTGAAAATGTTAAAATAACAAAAATTCTTTATTTAAGTTTTCTTTAAAAATAGAAAACATTTCCTAGTGTGTTAGCCTGGATAATGTATGTGTGACTTTATTTGTTTTCTAATTTTTGTAAATACTTACACGTAGATATTACACATCATCTTGTGCTCCTCGTCTTAATTTCTTTTTATCTATTTTTGTAAACTCCAAACTTCTTCCTACTTAAAAATTTCTTTTTGAAAAACAAGTGGGAAATGTTGATGCACGTGTATTATGAGAAAATTTGCTTGTATTAGTGTTTGCTGTTTGTGTAGAAGTGTGATTGTGTGTATGTATTTGTGGAAAAATTTACATATGCATATTTCATGTTTACAACGTATTAGATACAAGGCTAAAGACATTTATAAGTTATTTTAACTTCACTCACTCGTTAGGCTGTTTATGCACCATGTTGATGAGGTTTACAAGTTTGTCATGATTTTTGTAGTTTCTAAAATATTAATTTGCTTCGCTATAATATATGTCTAAATAATTTAAGTTATCCATTTCAGTCTGTTGTAATCATCTTTCCTAAGACCCTAAATAACTTCAAATATAAGTGTTAGATTACTGATTTTATCAGATATAAGTTAACGAGAATTTTGCAATTGGAAATCATCCAAAACGGTCCACAAATGGCTTTGGTAAATGAAGATTAAGAAATTAGAAATATTTCTTTCATAATAATGTGAGTTTTTGTTCATATTATTGCTTAGTTTCTTGTTTAAGTAATGATGTGTAATTTTCAGAGAACTCATGTAAATCGTGCGTTTGCTATTACATTTAAGTCTTGTCTTGAGCTAGGTAATGACTTGAAATTACTCAATAACTTATTTTTCAATGACTACTAAGTACATACCGTCTTCCTTACTTAGAAGTATTCGTATAATGACTTAATTATTAGCTGTTATAAGGTTGTCATTTACATGAGCACATTCTATTTTAACTGATAACGGCTTCTGTGAAACCCAACTATCAATCACAATAAAGATTTTGCCCCAACCAAATTCTCTGCAATCACATGATTGCTTCATTTTACATAAATCTGATTGTCGTAAATTGGGAAAAAAGTTTAGTGGCAATAATTGAAGCATTCCAGTCACAAAATTGTTCTAGTATACTCCAACTATGAGAAACAGCTGCTGTGCAAAATGGCAAATCTTGTTTTGTTTAAATAAATATTTCTTGTAGGTTTTGTAAAGTAAAACAAGAATCTGATTTGAAATCGGGCAGAAATTGATAAATTTCTACAGCAGTTACTTGTTGTATTCGACAAAACCTACTAGAAAAATAGTATTACTTTCCAGGTATTTTTGCTTCTTTCTATCACATCAATCAAGCAAATACATATCGCAGTCGTTCAACAATATTGTATTAACTCAGAAACTTTGGTGAACAAAATTGGTATAGAATAAAAGGTTGGTTGAAAATATGTTTTTTTTTTTTTTTTTTTTTTTTTTTTTTTAACTCTATTTTCTTTATATTTGCTATTTTATTAATTCAATAACCCACTAAGCCATACGGCTTGTCAGCAGGTGAAAAGAAGTTGTAAATAGTACAATATATGAAAATTAATTTAACTATGTATATTCATTGCGAATTTATAAAGTAATTTTTTAAAAGTTTTTTTCTTTTCGATTCATTAGTTTGGTTTATAATACTTATTGGAATTTTATTGAAAATTGAAGGTAGAGTAACAGCTAGAGTGTGTCGGCCATATTCGTTATGAAAACGTTCCACTTTAAACCTTCCTTGTGCTCGTCTTCTTGTGTTGTATGGGTGATCGATGACATTTAAGAATCGGCTATCGTTGTAGAACTCATTTATTATGGTCATATAATAAATGCTTTTCACTTTCAATATGTTCATATCTTTGGCAAGGTTATTATTAGAGTTACCATTTATTGTGTTATTATTATGTTGATTTGTTTGGTGATGTGGATTGTGATGATTTAAATGTTGTATTGTGTTGTTGTTATGTGCAGTGTGTAAATATGTTGTATTGGTATGTTGTGTTGTGACGAATAAGTTGTTGTTTGTTTGTGGGTTGAGTTGGATGTTGTTTGTGTTGAACGACGTATTGTAGTTATTAGACGTTCTATTAAATCTTGTGTTGTTAGGGTTGACGAAAACGTTGTTGTTGTGTTGTGTATTGTGTTGATTTCCCTCTTGTGGTGTATTTATTGATGTGTTTATTATGGTGTTAAGTTGTGAAGTTGCGTTGTTGTCATCACTGTTGTAAATGATGCCGTTGGAGTTCCTGGTATTTTTGAATGAGTTATAATTTTTCTTAAGGATTTTGAGAATTTGATTTTGCGTGTTTTGTATTATTCTACAATGCGTTGAACTTCCCCATGCTGCAATACCATGCCTAATATAAGACTCCGTTAGTGAGAAATATGCTTGTCTGAGAACACTGTATGTAGAGCAGTAGCTCAAATGGTATAGCATATATGCAGATTTACGTAGTTTCTTTTGTAGGTTTTCAATATGGATTTTCCATTTGAACTTACTGTCTACGTGAACTCCTAAGTATTTGTATGTGTCCACCAATTCTATTGTTGTAGTACAGGTGTCAATTTTGTCGGGATTTTTAACTTTTTCGTGTAGGCATTCAATATTGTGGTATTTTATGTTTATTGATGTAGGTGGGATATGTGGTGGTTTTATATGCATCAATTTTGTTTTTGTTGCATTTATAATTAACCCATTATCATGACACCATTTAGTTGCAGTGTCTAATTGGTTTTGCATAAGTTCATGGGCTGATTTAATATTTTGATCTGCAACAACTATCGCCGTGTCATCTGCATAGGCAAAAGTTGTATTTCCGTGTAGAGTACTAATCATTTCATTGGCGTATATAATATATAATATTGGTCCCAATTTAGACCCCTGTGGTACTCCACAGTCTGTACCTATTTCATCACTACATTTGTTGTTGATATTAACGCGATATGATCTACAATCCAGATAGTTTCTAAACCACGATAATGTGCTTCCCCTTATTCCATTTCTTTCTAACATTTGTAGTAATTTGCAATGTGTGAGCGTGTCAAAAGCTTTGCTAAAATCTATAAATAAAACCAGACAGTGCATACTTTTACTTAAGCAGGTGTTTATATAATTTGAAAAGTTTCCCAGCAGCATGTTTATGTTTTTTCCTTTCTGAAATCCGAATTGATTTTTATTTATAATTTTATATTTTTCCAAATACGCTTTTAGTCTTCTGGCTACAATTTCCTCTAATATTTTTTCAATAACCGGTAGAATTGCAATTGGCCTATAATTGTTGAAATCTGTTTTACATCCGCTTTTGTAAATAGGTCTTATTAGTGACGTTTTAAGATGAGCTGGCACTATGTGAACAAATCAAGGTAGTCGTGGCAGTCATGGTTGTATCGACTCCGATATTTGTGTGCCGATTTTAAATAGCAAACAAACCAGTACCATAACCGATATATTAATGTATCAATCATGTTTCTAGATTATTTAGAGGCTTTGGAAAATTTGTATAAAAAAAAGACAAACGGACATGACTATGTCGACTTTGCTATTTAAAACGGTCCAGAACATTGCAAGCGGAGTGGCAAATTTGTATATGCCCTTACCATTAATGGTGAAGGATATATAATAATGAAAACTAGTCAAAAAAAAAGGGATCCATAACTTACAAATAATGTAACTGCTGTCTATGTGCTGCTAATAAAATTCATCTGTGGCTTAGAAATCCGAAAATATATAGACTTTCAAAAATAAATATTCTTTGATAAAAGATCGAAACCTCGCTCAAAAGCACTACAGTATTGCAAATAAATAAAACCCTGGTTTGCTCTCGTCTTAAAAAGAGGCGCCGTGTATCATTTATTCAACTGAGACATGTAACATTTAGCATATAAAATAAGGCATTCTGAAACCTATTCAATCCCTAGTAAAGTTTTAGCCTGTTTAAGCGAAAAGCTGTAGCCGATTGTTATCGAATAATTTGATTCAGCTTCAGCCAATTTGAAAATAGTTTGTTGTAATAGGGAAATTAAAGGAGAGTGCTAATATTGTTATCCTTTCATTATGCATTACCATATTCTTTTCAATAATATAAAATTGTTTGTTATACAGCAGTACGTATGATTAATATGTATTTCATACATCTGAATTAAATATAGCTCATACGTAAGAGTGGGTTTTATTGGTTAATTCTAGAGTTTCCAAAAAACCGAAGAATTTCAAAACCGCATTTTCGGTTTTAAAAAATTGAAAACCGATCGCTTTCGGTTCGGTTTTGTGATAATTTATTAACTATTAAATCAGTTGATAATATAGGAACTGCTAAACAAATTTGACGAGTGTTTACGAGGATAAAGGAAAATTGGTACTTTTTCTTTAGATTCTTACTTAAAGTTGGCTAATATGCTTCTCAGTAAAGAAGTAATCAAAAATAGGGTGCTCAATTGTATTATGATACCAAAAATGAAGAACTAGAACTAAGGAGTACTTTTTCGTTCATCAAAATGAATTTTCTATAATATTGAATCTAGAATGTGGAAAATTTTTACTTTTTCTTCTAATGGTACTTTTTATTATAATAAATTATTTTACTTATTGTATATACATAATAGTTGGCTGATAAGCTTCTGAGTAAAGAAAGAATCAAGGATAGAGGGCATAATGATATTGAGGTAACAGACATTATTATTGAAATTTTTATAATAATGAACCTGACTGAGTTAGAATATAAAAAAGGGAATTGCAGGTACTTTTTCGAACTAGTAGTATTTTTTCAATATTTTATAATGATGGACCTAGTAACGCGAATTCAAAACGGATAATTAATGTTACTATTTCTTTATTGTAAAGGTACTTTTTGAATATTTTATAATAATAAACCATAAAATTAGGCACAAACGATTCTGAACGAGATAGAATTCACGAAAGGTGATTATAGTCTTACCTTTCTTTTGTATTTTCTATAATAATGGACACAGAAATATGAAATTAAACATTCACGATGCTGAGTAGGAATACAAAATGTGGGTCTTTATGGTATTGTTTTTATTCTAATAATACGTCTAGAATGAGCTACAATCCACATTACAATTAATCAATAAACATGAAACTAGAGACATGTTTTCCTGATTTAGTATTAATTTACAATGGGAGACTTAGTAGTACTATTTCTTTATTCCAATTGAGGTGACGAAGCGCACCGGTCAACTAGTACTCCATACTTTTATTGGATATTTGTTACAAACATTTTGCATTATTTAGCTTGCGAAAGGTAGCCTACTATATCATCTGATGCAATTATTGTAATACAATTTAAAAAATTTTAACAAATCTTAAGATATTTTTACCGATCTGTGTTTAGAGATATTGGATGAATAATTGGATGAAAAAGTTTGTTTTTCATTTCTAAATTTTGAATTTTTCTATTGAAAATAGATTAAAAGTGAAAACCGAAGAATAATTGTCGGTTTCGGTTTAAGGCCTTGAAAAACCGCGGTTTCGGTTAAAACCGAATTGGAAGCTCTAGTTAATTCCCTATAAATGAAATAGTTATGGATTTTTAAAAATATCTCATATTTCGAATTATTACTGCTTTTTATAATTACTAGAAATGTCGCATGGACTTAAATAAATGTAATATTTTCCCCAAAAAAACAAAAAAAAAAAAAAAAATAAATAAATAAATAGAAAAAGAAAAATACCTCACAAATGTTTAACATCTATTTCTAAAATCTATTATCGTCTATTGTCCGGTAAGGTTGATCGTCAAACTGTCTAAAAAGCTATTGAAAGGAATCTAAAATACTTAAGAATAGAACAAAATGCTGTAACACTACAGACATTCTAATGATATTCGAAAAGCGAAACAAATGTAATATTTGATAGACCACTTTTTGACGGCCAAATTGTTCGTTCATATATTTCCTAACTTTACCATAGCTGGTATTGCCATTAAGTATATGTATTTGTCTAGTTCAAAAAATTATTTGAAACAGTAATGGATTTCAAACCATGATTTGTTTACTAAGAACTTTAGCAATGCAGGGGTCTTCCAATTATCGAATTTGTTCCACTTTCAGCTTGATATAGGTTTAACTTCCTTGTTTTTTAACCAACTTGAGTTTGTCTATGTATTTTTTGTGTTCATAGCAGTTTACGTGTATGTATGTGTGTGTTTAAACGTTTGCAAGTATTTGTGTGCGATTGTGTTTTTTAAGTATTTAAGCCATAACATTAATATTTTACTAAGCAGAATATACAAAATAAACTTTTACATTTTCGTTTCGAATTGACATTTTAGTACATAAACTATTTTGCCAAATAGATAAACGCAACGATACGCCAAACGAAAACACAATTGTCTAAACAAGTTTGAAGAGATTGAGAAAGTTTTTATGGGGGATTTTATCTAAAGGAATAAAATAAAATAAAACTAGCTAAAGACTTTAAGGGGAAAGCACAAAAAAACAGCTACTAGATAAAATAAAGTTTTGAGAAAAAAATCTACATATGATGGGATTAGCAAAATGTTTAAATTATATACAGCATGATACTACTTGGAAGATTTTATTTTAAAAAAACAGTCATGTATTCACTTATGTTTTATTCACAAACCTTTTCTATTTGGTAGCAAATTTATTAAAACCTTAAATTGTTACACTTTTATACATCTAAATGCTTTATATGATTTTAAATCTCTTGCAGCAACATTAACAAACCTACAACACTTTCTGGCCTATAATTACAAGACAAAACTTTTTTTGTGTGAAAGTTTTTAGTTTCCTTTTGCAAGTGTAATTTACAAAACACCCCTACCAACTTTCACACATACCCATAAACTTAAGAGTGTGTTTGGGTATCTGTGTGTGTGTGTGAAAAGCTCAAAGCTACAAAAACCTCAAAATTTGTTTTGTAAGGCGTTACTAATTCGCTCGTTAGCCAGACAATTAATTTTAATTATAGACATTATACTTGAACTTCTATCACTAATTTTTGTACGTTTTTAATAACAAATTCAACAACGACAAGCTCTGAATCACAAACACAATGGAATGTAGCTCTTAAACAATCCTTAATATGAGTATTATGTTTTTAATTTAAAAAATTAAATATTTTATTGCCTAGAATCAAAAGTCGTTAGTAATTAAAAAACTTTTCCCATAGACTATAAGGATTAATGAAAAAAGGAAATTAATGGAAAAAAGTTAAAGAAATAATGGACAAAAGAAAAATGTTAAGTTAAGCCTTATGAAAAAATCTATAAACATAAAATGTTTCCTAGATACCTGTAAAAGAATATAAAACAAATAAGCAATTAAATCAAAAAATCCACCAATAAAGTGGCCATAAGGTTTTAAAGGTTAATTTATTATTAGTTAAAAAATAATTAAATCCTAAAGCAATGCATAAGTGGTTTAAAATGTTTTTATAACAAAAAACATTAACGATGATATTAAAAAACTAATCACATATCGGTTTAAGAGTGTTTATGTATAAATATATAACGCTATACGCCCTCTATGGATATGACTGATTATGAAATATATAACTAATGATCTATATCCATTCACTAGTACGTATGAGTAACATTTAATTTAGCTATAAGAATTTGTTGATTATACGTTTAGTTGTAGGCGAAATTCGTTTGCTAGAACTGAACTAGAACTGAACTAGAACTGAACTAGAACTGAACTAGAACTGAACTAGAACTGAACTAGAACTGAACTAGAACTGAACTAGAACTGAACTAGAACTGAACTAAAACTGAACTAGAACTGAACTAGAACTGAACTAGAACTGAACTAGAACTGAACTAGAACTGAACTAGAACTGAACTAGAACTGAACTAGAACTGAACTAGAACTGAACTAGAACTGAACTAGAACTGAACTAGAACTGAACTAGAACTGAACTAGAACTGAACTAGAACTGAACTAGAACTGAACTAGAACTGAACTAGAACTGAACTAGAACTGAACTAGAACTGAACTAGAACTGAACTAGAACTGAACTAGAACTGAACTAGAACTGAACTAGAACTGAACTAGAACTGAACTAGAACTGAACTAGAACTGAACTAGAACTGAACTAGAACTGAACTAGAACTGAACTAGAACTGAACTAGAACTGAACTAGAACTGAACTAGAACTGAACTAGAACTGAACTAGAACTGAACTAGAACTGAACTAGAACTGAACTAGAAGTATAACTGAAGTAGAGTTATTTGTTTTTACTTTGAGCTGGAGATGAGTTTTTGTTGCAAATCCCCCTATTTCATGTGCATGTTTTTAGTTATTCACTTTGATTTTCCATTTCCTTTATTTTAATGGCAGATGACATTTAAAGATATTTCATGTGCCTATGACAACAAGTAAAGAGCTTAAGTTCCAACTGCAAATGGTTGTCAGCATTAGTTTGAGTTTTGCTATTTGTATTATGCTTTAAGTCCAACAAATCTAAAATCCCTTAAGGTCTTTAAAAGAATATTAGCAGCAAAGATACAAATGTAGATTGAATTGAGAATACAAATCTAAAACAAGGACATTTCAAAGAGAATTAAAAATAGTCATAGAGCAAGAATTGAAGGACAACAAAAACACAGATTATATGTCAAAAAATGATGTAACAAAATAACATTTACAAAAAAAAAAAAACACAAATTTGCTAAGAGGTCATCATAACCATTGTCATCTATAGGAGATAGAGTGTGAGAAAAACTACAAAGAACGAGCTATATAAAAAGCAATTGATACAGCATTTATGGGATTTAATTTCCTCTTTTCTGAAGTTTGATTTTTATTTTTTCTTTCTCTTTATGTTTCTTTTATTTTATTTTTCTGATTTTTCATTTTGTTTCCTTTAATGTTTCAGTCTAACAAAACAGTTGTATAAGTAGATTCTGAAAAATATGGGGTGCTTGAAAAATAGAAAATCAGTTTGCCTTGCTTAAGGCTTTTAGAACTATAAAATGATTAAGTAGGTGATGACATTTTGGGCCATTGTGATAAAACATTATTGGCTGGTTGGGCAATAAATAATTAAACTAAAAACAACAAATGTCAACGAAACAACCAATACAGTGGCAGAGAAAAGTTAGGGTACATACAACTAAACTCTTTTGTTTTTTTTTTTTTTTTAATTCTGTTTCTGCACTACCACTTGTGGTGTATGAGGACTAAGACTTATTCATCTAAATACCGATATGTCTTTGATGAAATTCTCGATTTAGATTTGCACATTTGAAAAGCAAAACAGAATTCTTTTAGAGTATTTACCTTTGTCCTAGGCAGTTTGCTATTAAAAATCTGCAGAATTGGTAAAGCTGAAAGAAAGTTATGATTCAAAATGTGGAACAATCTCGAAAAACTTTGTGTTTTTTAATTAAAGAAATCTTAAACATTGTTAGCGTTTCTAAGAGGTTTTGTGATAAAGCCATCTTACTTAATCACTCATATCATTGAATGAGCAACTTCCGTTATTATTTATTTTATCTGAAAACTTTTTCCCCTAACTGTTGCCGTAAACTAACTAAAAACTGTACACTTGTCATGTAGCTACATAAAAATATTACACGCATTTTATTACCCAATTTAGTAATATTTTATTATAACAATCTTATGTTTTTTCCGTTTCTCCTCTCCCTCTTCTCCTAAAGGTTTCCATATAATTAGACTGTTCAAAGAAAAGGGGAGCTTTCCCTTAGTTTTTCGCTGAAGGGGAATTGGTTCACTTTAAACCTCAACCAAACAATTTTCTTATTATAAGTGTGTGTATATAACTGCCCTCAAGCCAAACTCGTGTTATAAACGTTAACGCACAGGAAACACCCTCTCCCTCACCCCCAGCAACAGAGCACATGAACCGGAAATGTTTATTATGGTAAGTTTTATTTTAAATATTTTTGTGTGTTTTTTCTTTGGTGTGTATTCAATTTATGTAAATCTGTTTTGAGATTTATATCAACAAATATTTATTTAACATAATTGCACCTGATCACGATATACATTTTTAACGGTATTATTTTCATTATTTTCAACGCAATTAATAATTTAAAACTGTTACACACACAACCAAATAATAATAATAATAATAATAACAACGAAAATGTGGGATAGTTAGTTATGAAGTGTCAAAAGTGAACATTTGTCCAGTTTTGGGGGGGAAGGAGAGAAATTGATTTGTTGCTGCTGTTGGATATTAATAAAAAGAAACAAAAATTATTTGCAGGCAACACGAAAGTAATGAAAATAAAGATTATGAAGGACTTTAGAAAATATGAAAAAGATTTCAAATAAAAATATACCATTTTTGTGTAAGTCATAGAATATTGAAGATGTTGAGTTTGGGTGCAAACAGATGGCATATATTGATTATAAAATTTTGATTTAAGACTAAACAGATAAAATTAAAAAATATTCTATTGTTTTCTTTATGATATTCCTAAAGTCCTTTAGAAATAATTCTCATATACACACAAAACACTTTTTAGATATAAGAAGTTATATAGAAAAAACCTTAACACACGTTTTTCCTTAAAACTTTTTACCCAAGTATTATCTTTGTGTTCGATTTTTGAAGGATGCCGGGTGGAATACTGTGACACTAGGTCTAAAAGTTAAATTTGTGCATAAATGGAAATTAACCCTTGAAAGCACTTTGGGTAAAAATTACTCTCAATTTGACTGTGTTTTTCGTGATTTTAAAAATTGAGGGTCATTTGGACCTCATGTACTATTAAGGGTTAATTTCCATTTTTGCACTGTTATTGTATATTTTAGACCTTAAGGTATATTTGTCGCAAATTTCATTGAAATTGGTCAAAAATGTATAATATTTCGCTATCTTTCATTTAGAAATTCCAAATATTGCTAAATTTTATATTTGACCTTCACCATTTAAGGGTTAAAGTTATCCGCTTTTAGTAAAACCTTCAGAGTATATTAAGAATTATCTGAGCTATAAGATTCTGTATAGGTTTTACTTGAAATTCGTAACAGTAAGGAAATTGCTCTCATTCGCCAAAATATGGCCAACAAAATATTTTTTCCCGAAAATCACAAAATTTAAATCGTAGGTACGGAAAAACTGTAAGAAGTATTGACATAATTTTTTCATATTTTTATTCTCTGTTATGATCTCAATAAATCCCAATGTGATGATCAAAAAATTCTGAAATTTGTTAAACAAAATTTTTAAAAATTTGAAAATGGAGATTCGAAACTGCCGTTAAAACAATAAATTTGTTTGGCCATCCCTGCGAATAAGTTAAGTAAAATTAGCTTTTATTTTAATATTTCTTAAAATATGTTAATTTTGTTCCTACATTTCTCGTTCAAGTGGCCTGAGACACGTTAGTGGTCTGGGGAATTTTAAATAACTTTAAAATTTTTGTAAAAAAATTTTTGTTTTTTATATCTCATTAGAACGACAATTACGTACACAATTCGATTATTTTGCATTCGATTGCAAAAATAATTATTTAGTAGCAAAATTTTTACAAAAACTGAAAAACTTGCATTTTTTCCGAATTTTAGCGATAACACAGTTTGTGGGTTAATTTGACCCAAAGGAGATATAGGTTTAATCTCAAAAAGATTTTTTTTAATGTAATTTTCATTCATGTAAATAAATCTACATATTTCTGTAACACAATGCAGAAAGTTAAGGAGTTTCACAAATTTATTTCATATTAATAGTAAAATTTAGCATATATCTGACTTTTGACCTCGATGCGCGTACCGATATCGTTGTCAGATTTGGCTCAAAT
Source organism: Calliphora vomitoria (assembly GCA_942486065.2). Classification (NCBI taxonomy): domain Eukaryota; kingdom Metazoa; phylum Arthropoda; class Insecta; order Diptera; family Calliphoridae; genus Calliphora; species Calliphora vomitoria. The sequence continues at coordinate 117,978,693 of OW818030.2, read as the reverse complement.
TATCAGCACTCAACTTTTAGATCTAGTGTCACAATATTTTACCCTGCACTCTTTGAAATCTAAAAAAAAATCGGCTGTCATCCTACTGGTGCATAATGGATGACGAAACGTACTTATGGACAAATTTTCACAGCTTCCGGGTCAATATGTTATATGTTACTGATGCTCAAGGGAATGTTTTTAAAAAGTTTACGACCCAAAAGCAGAAAATTTTGTTACAGAGGGCTCCATAAATATCGAAATTTACATCAAGGAATGTTTACAATTCATAAGACTTCTGAATGTGTTCACTTATTTTTTGCTTGATTTGGCATTTTAAGCAAGTTCTTGAGAGCAACACGGTCAATAATGTGGTATTTGTACCAAGATAGGCAAATCCTCCAAACTGCCCGGTGCTAGGTGCAGTGGAGAGATATTGGGCTCTTGTTAAAAGAATATTGAAGAACACAAAAAAGGTGTCCAAAAGTGTGGTAGATTTTAAACGGAGATAGACTACCTGTTCGAGCAAAGTGACAGAAAGCTATATAAAAACGTTAATGGAAGGGTTTCCGGAAAAGGTTCACAAATGCATCACTAGTGATTAGAACTATAAAAATATTTTTTTTTTTGTAAATTGTAATAATAGTTTCAATCAAATAAAAAAAAATCCAAACTGCAAGTTTAGTGGTTTCTTTTTTATTAACATTTATGTATGTTAAGATTTTAATCTGACAAAAAAGCTAAAATGAAAAATTTTCGAAAAAATAATCTTCCTTTGAGAGAGCGTTCTGCAAGGTCTGGACTATGAGGTGGGTGAGGAAAAACTTCTCAGCGTTGTCATGATGAATATTATGGTTTCCGGTTGTTTTTCGCTAAATGCTCGCTTCAATCAAATCAGTTGAGTTTGGTGATGGGTTGGTCAGATTTCAGCAGCTCAGAGAATTACTTTATGGAAATTTGGCTTTGTTGTCGTTTCTGCTGGTTGACCGGGCTTCACATACGATCTATTACGCTTCGGATTATTGTATACGGATCCATTTTTCGTCGCAAGTAATGATTCATTGCAAAAATTATTTGCTTTTATAGCGTTCAAGCATCATTTCGAGCATGCTGATGCCCAAGGGAATGTTTGGATGAATCCCGCTGCTTGCAAATGTTTTGAAATTGCTGATTGAGTAGTTCACTATGATCTTGCAAGCTCTTGTTGAGTTTGACAACAGTCTTCATGGAGTAATGCCTCCAATTCTTGGTCTTCATATTTTTTTGGCTGGCCTGAGCGACCTTTGTCTTCCGTGTCAAAATATCACTAATCTGGTGATGAACTAGTGAAAAATCTATTTTTTACACCATATTTAGTGCTAGTGAAATGGTTAGTGCACTTCCCACAACTCTGTGGCGAATTAATCGTTAGAAACAAACATTTGCATACATTAAAATATTATTATTTTTGAAACATCAACTTTAAGAGATTTAACAGATTTCCAACTTATATCCTTGAATTCTCATTCACATAAATTAATAAAAAGCCAACACTATTTCACCATTATCTAGCTATGAAAAACGCATAAACAAACACAGCTCTGCATTGGCATTATTTCATTACAAAACCAAACAAACAACTGGAAATATCAACGAAAAGACTGTGTGCAAAACACTATAAACACAACAAAACTATCTGCAAATAATACAAACAACAATATAAACAGCAACCCTGAGAACAACCATCACACATCTCTTGTTTTTCAGCAATGAGAAGAGAAACAACAGAAAACTAAAAAAAAAAACTAAAACAAACAGCAAAACAAAATGATTGATGGCGTATGAAATTAATCATGAAATGATGCATTGCCGAGATCATTAAATGACAGCAACATATCTGTGGCACACAAACAAACACACACACACACACATAAGCAAACATGCAGCCTTGCCAACACATACTTATGCTCATTTACACTCTGTGTAAATAAAGAGACAGAGAGAGATAGTTGGGTAAAAAAGAAAAAGAAATTTAATGAAAAATGTAAATAAACTAGTATAAGTTTTCAAGGATTGCATGAACATCAAATTGATGTTATTGCTGCTTTTGTTGAGTGTTTATTCTCTTTGTTGCTGTGTTTATATTTTAACTATTCGTCTATCATTTGAATTTAACAATTGTTGTTATTTGTACATAGTTTTTTTTTGTTGTTGTTGTTGTTGTCATGTTATTTATACATGACTGCTTGTTTGCATTGTAGTTTCATTATTGACATGACAGCATTGATATTTTGTTGCTGTTTGTTGATGATTTTTTTTTTTTTTTGGCTCATTTTTGTTGATAGAGCATGCAAATCTTTGAGCACAAATATTTCTTTTTTAGTTTGTAAATAAGCTCGTTTGTGTTTTTTATGATTTTGGAAAAAATCCTAGTTGAAATTAAAGAATTTAGTTAACAATTTGTTGGCAGAAAAACTTTAAGAGGAAGTTATGTTCGAAAAATTTAATATAAAACGTAAATGTTCTCAAAACTTGCAGTAAATACAAATGGTCAATTCACAAAGTCTCTTATCAGTCATATTGTCATAATGTCTTAATAAATCACGACTCGGCCGCTTGGCTTAATCTATTCTTATGCATTCGCCGTTGGTATCTACTGGTTGGTTACGATAACACAATAAACATAGCATAGAAAGTAGTATTATTTTAGGAAATTTTTTGCTTGAAAAGCAATAAAAACCATTGTGAAATATTAAGACATTATGACATGATAAGAGACCTTGTGAATTGACCAAAAATATCGAAGAATTTACTATATATTGGTTGTATGACTCGATGTTCTACATCAATTGAAATAAATAGTAGTCGGATGGGGCTAGGTCTGGACTATAAAGTCGGTGAGGAAGAACTTCCCAATCACTTTATGCTAAATTGTTTTTAACATGTAGTGCATAATGTGGCCGAGCGTTGTCATAATGGAATATTACGGTTTAATGTCCGACCGCATATTCTGGGCGTTTTTCGGCTCATGCTTGCTTCAAAAAAATCAGTTGCATTCGGTAAAGTTTCCAGATTCCAGCAACTCTCAATAGAGAGGGTCCTTTGGCTCCCACCAAATACAGAAAATTACCCTAGCGGCATGGATATTTATCTTTGGTATCGATTCGCTGGTTCGCCGGGCTTCACATACACTCTCTTACGTTTTGGGGTATGGCAAAGGATCCGTTTTTCATCGCAAGTAATGATTCGTTGCAAAACTTTTTTCTTTTATAGCGTTCAAGTAACATTTCGGATATGCAAAATCATCTTTCAAGGTCTATCGCCTTCAATTCGTATGGTACCCAATTTCCCTGAATCACGCAGAAAAAAAAATATAGTTGAGCGTGGTTACTGTAACCATTTCAACATTTGTGCATGTTTAACCATATTATTGTTACTACAATCATATATATATAGTTACTTTATATGTAAAGAAAGGTATTGTTGTGTCATTTTATGTGTTTATAAATTTAAGAGCCCCTAACTGCAACCTTCTACTACATTTACTATTTTAGCTTCTTCCCCATAAAAGGCAACTAAAATGACTGTAACAGAATCATTGGCCCAAATTCTTCTACAAAACTTGGTTAATCACATGCCGAAGATTGTTAAAATGTGTATACTTGCATATCAAATATAGCTTATGAATTTAAACAGATACTGACTTTAAAGAAAATTTGGTATAACACATATTGCATGAAATATATGAAAAAACCGTTAAACATTTTCAAAGGTGGCAAGGTTTGTGGAGCTTGTGAAGAGTAAATATAGGCTTTTCATATAAGTATTTGATATTAGTGAAAACCTTAGTACGTGAAGATTGATATTTTAGTAAATCTAATAATTCTATAAATTTTTCGGACGTGATTTACATTAAAACCAAAAAAAAATTATAATATGGTGATTTTTCATGAAGAAAAATATAAAATTTGAATTAATGTAAAATTTTAACGGTTAAAGACATCATAACAGAATTTGGAACTAATGTAGATCCAAATATTTTTAAATCAATGTCATTATAAGTTTTGAAATTTTTTATTTGAAAATATCGAAATTTCTAAAACGGGGAAAATGTGTTCCAAAAAGTGATTTTTTTTTTGAAAATTGCGTACTGTGATGTTCTTTACCGTGTAAAAGAACTTTGTATTTATTTAAATAACATATAAAGTTTTACAAATATGGAGATTTTTTGTAGATCGATGCCTTGCGTTTTCAGAATTTTTTACTCCAACTTAAATTTTTTTATTAAAAATTGGCCAAGTCAGCTAAAGGTAGCCAAATTTTACTTTATATGCTTTCTCATTAAGTTTTCTTTTCAGATCATGTAAAAATTGTATATAGTCGCGAAGAAAAGTTTTTTCTACGACACAAAAAATATAGGGACTTTTTTTTGAGAAAAAACGTAAAAAAACCAACTTTGGATGCGGGTAACTTTTTATAGGGATGAGATAAGGTTAGCAAGTTTTTATTTTATTTAGAATACACCTAATTTTTTTTTCAACCCACCAATAAAACAAAAACAAGTAAGAAAACTATATTCGGCTGTGCCGAATCTTATATACCCTGCACCATATTATACTTTAAAATAAAATTAAAAAAAAAAAAAAAAATTTTTCACGATTTTGACCCATTGTAGGTCCAACTTACTATAGCCTTCTATACATCGTAGCCAACACCAAAAAAAAAAAAAAAAAGACAGAATACGCAAAGAAATGAAACCAACACATCCAAACATACGTTTTGTTGCTTTTTTGTCAAAGCATGGAAAAATTGTCTTTTTTTGATGAAATTTTCTGACGTTCTCTAGGATTTTTGCTAATATCTCCGATGTTTATGGACAGATTTTACTGATTTTAAATAGGAAACTTCTCTAAAGCATGTCTGACAGAATTATTGAAGATTTGTATCCCGAAGATATATGGGGTTCTTAGAAAATTGAACTTGTAGATCTTCTCAAGGACTAATTATAATTAGCTCAGTCGGATCATAAATGGATTTTTGTCTATTTTTTTAAATAATTTGAGACCCTAGGTGACAAACTTTGAGGGGTCACGTATTGGCCGCCATTAGCCATCAACTTGAAAACACCTCAGCTATAACCGTTTGAAATTTTGTAATAATATCTCCAATAGTTCCCGAGATACCGATTAATATAAAAACCAAGTAAGAAAGTATGGTCGGTCAAGCCCGACCATATAATACCCTACGCTAAGTAAATGAGCAAAACCCTTTTTCTTTCAAAATTTCAATAATTTATATTCGTGAGCGATTTTCGGAAGTGGGCCTTATATGGGAGCTATGACCAATTATGGACCGATCACTATGAAATTAAGTGGTGTGATTAATGTCTATATGAAAGTTATTTATGTTGCATTTTATGTGTATACCAACATTTTTAAGAGATTTATGCTCGTTAAAGTGATTATCGGAAGCAGGCCTTCTATGGGAGCTATGACTAATTATGGGCCGATCGTAATAAAATTTGGTGACATGAATTCTGTTTATATAAAACTTATTTGGAGAAAAACTTGTGTAGATACATATATAAATTAAACATTTATGACCGATGAAGTCCAATTTCGGGAGGTAATTTGTATGGGGCTAGGTGAAATAATGGACCGATTTCAGCCAGTTTCAATAGGCTTGGTCCTTGGGCAGAAAAAATTATATGTACCAAATTTTATCGAAATATCTTCAAGATTGCAACCTATACTCTGCGCACAAGGTTTACATGGACAACCAGCCAGCCAGACGGACGGACATCGTTTAATCGACTCAGAAAGTGATTCTAAGTCGATCGGTATACTTTAAGGTGGGTGTTAGACTAATATTTTTGGGCATTACAAACATCTGCACAAATCCAATATACCCTCCCCACTATTGTGGTGTAGGGTATAAAAACGTTTCGTATCCACTGATAACCCGCCCACCGACACGCTTAAAGTGGGTGCATTATTGATCGGATCGAAATTGTTACCAAACATTTTAAATAGTATTAAGACATCAATAAACAATTATTAAGTAGAGTTTCCAATTCGGTTTTAACCGAAACCGAAACCGTGGTTTTTCAACGCCTAAAACCGAAAACGAAACCGACAATTATTCTTCGGTTTTCACAATTATTCTTCGGTTTAATCTATTTTCACTAGAAAAATTCAAAATTTAGAAATGAGAAACAAACTTTTTCATCCAATGATTAATCGAATATCTCTAAACTCAGATCGTCAAAAATATCTTAAGATTTTTTTAAATTTTTTAAATTGTATTACAATAATTGCTTCAGATGATGTAGCAAGCTACCTTTCGCAGGCTAAATAATGCAAAATTTTTGTAACAAAGTCTTAATTATTTTCAAATATCTGATAAAAGTATGGAGTACTAGCTGACCGGTGCGCTTTGCCACCTCAATTGGAATAAAGAAATAGTACTATTAAGTCTCCCTTTGTAAATTAATACTAATTCAGGAAAACATGTCTCTAGTTTCATGTTTATTGATTAATTGTAATGTGGATTGTAGCTCATTCTAGACGTATTATTAGAATAAAAACCCACATTTTGTATTCCATCATGAATGTTTAATTTCATATTTCGTTAATTCTAACTCATTCAGAATCATTTGTGCCTAATTTTAACGTTTATTATTATAAAATATTCAAAAATTACCTTTACAATAAAGAAATAGTAACATTAATTATCCGTTTTGAATTCACGTTTCTGGGTCCACAGCTATAAAATATTCAAAAAGTACTACTAGTTCGAACAAGTACCTGCAATTTCCTTTTTTATATTCTAACTCAGTCAGGATCATGTGTGTTTAATATCTTGCTTATAGCTTCATTATTATAGAAATTTCAATGATAGTTTCTGTTACCTCAATATCATTATGACCTATATCCTTGATTCAAACACTGTCAAGTTTGAAAGTTCAAAGCAATTTTCTGATTCTAGATTCAATATTATAGAAAATTCATTTTGAAGAACGAAAAAGTACTCCTTAGTTCTAGTTCTTAATTTTTGGTGTCATAATATAATTGAGCACCCTAATCTTTATTATTACTTTACTTCGGAGCATATTAGCATACTTTAACTAATTTAATATATTAAAAAGGTACCATTAAAAGAAAAAGTACCAATTTTCCTTTATCCTCGTAAACACTCGTCAAATTTGAACTTTAAATTTATATAGCATTTCCTATATTATCAACTGATTTAATAGTTAATAAATTATCACAAAACCGTACCGAAACCGATGGGTTTTCAATTTTTTAAAACCGAAACCGCGGTTTTGAAATTCTTCGGTTTTTTGGAAATTCTTATTTCAAGTGATCTTTTTCCCTTAGCACCATTATAAGATTCCGCTAGAAGTGGGAGTGGCAATGCTCGATCTACTTGAAATTTTTACTAGGTCTTTGATATACCTACCATAGTCAGTTCAAGTGTCTGGGTACTTCGTGATATTTATTGCCTTAAAAAACTCTCACTAAGCGTATAATGCTTTGAATGAATCATGCTGCTCACAAACGTTTTGAAATTGCTGCTTGAGTAGCTTCCAATTATTTTGAATGATCTTGTAGTGTTTGACCACAATCATCGTTGAGTAATGAAACTTTTTTGGCTGGTCTGGGCGATCTCTGTTCTCCGTGTCAAAATCACCACTTCCGAACAACATAAACCATCTCTCGCACATTGAACACATTCACCATAAGCTTCGGTGAGCAATCGGTGTGTTTCAGCGGCATGTTTTTTTTTTCAAATAAAAAAAGTAAAGCAAAACTTTCCACATATGACGCCTTGTTGGTACAAAATTCGACATTTTCGAAGCAAACAAAAAATTTTTGTATGTATCATTCCAAGTGACATATAAATTATTAAAAACAAAAGCTTTGTTCAAAAGATGAATCATTTATTGTAAATCCCGCATTTATAAGTTATACACCCAATAATATAGAAAGATTTATTAGAAAAAATTATTGTATGGGGTAAATATTTAAAAAGTTTATTAATAATCGAAAAATCTACTATGGTAGTAAACGTTCAAACATTTACTATATGTAGTAAATATGCTATATATAGTTCAAAAAATGTTACTATATATGTTATGTTATATTCGTATTTTTTTGTAATTAATAAAATATCAATATTTACGCCATAAAGGTTTTCTTAATATTTTTAATTACATTAAAATCAAATCTTCCTTTAATAATTCCTTAAACATACATTTTCTCATTTATATTTCTATTGACTTTATACTTTATATTTCGCCTACCACGCACATGTAATATTCCATATTACTTGTCATCACAAATTGTTGTTTTTATATGGTTTTCCATACAAATCACTTAAATTAATTAATTTAAACGAAAAATGGCATCCTTGAGTTGGTCGCGATCTTCTTAAATATTTATAGTATCTGCAGCATGATTGCTGCATATAATTTTCCATTTTATGTTGCCAGTAATATTTATTACATTTTTTGCACATTTTCTGTTTTTATTATTTTGAAAGAGAATAATGATGCTGCTTCACAGCTACACTTTTATCTGCGTCAAACATCCATCCAACTAACCACCAACGCCAACTACAACGACAACGCCAGCAACAACAAAAAAACAAAAAACAACGACAACAGCCACTATAACTGATGAATGATATTTCATCATCATTTTGTGTTTTATGTAGTGGAAGTGTTACACTGTTGCTTTTTTGCCAACGGCTGTTTGTCTGTCTGTGTGTCTTCTTGATAACAGAATATTTGTATGAGCGTGTGTGTGTGTGTAAAAATACAGTGACAAAAATACTGCTGGCTGCTCTTATTTGTTGCAATGACGATGATGTGTTGCCGCTGCTGCTTCAGCTGCTAAGGAAGAGTGGAGAGTGAAGTGAATACAGCTAAAAAATCACTTACTTATTCGTTACCATGACAATTTCGTTTGTTTTGTTTTTGTGCTTCATTTTGTTGCATATTCTATGCAGGGTTTTTTGTTCTTGTTGTTCTTGTTGTTGCTTTCTATGAAATGAATAGAAAGAGAAACAAAAAAACTTGAGTGAAGGTTAGAGAATGCATAAATAATACACAGTCACATACATATTTTACCCCACTGACATCTATTTAGGATTAAGCATGTAGTAGGTACGTATGTAAATGTGCATTCTATGTAAATTTATTTTATTGTTTTAAACAAAAGATGTATATATCGCTCATTTGCTGCTACAACGTCATAACTCAAAATCCATGTTTTTTGAACTGAGTAATACATAATATGCACCGTTTTATAGTCATTCATATAGCTTCAGCAGTTTTAAAAAAGTCAGTTATATTTTGTGTTAGAGTGTTTTTTTGTTGTAAACTTCAAAATTAAAATTCATGTTTTCTCGTATATTTGACAAGTAAAAATTTGGGTTAAATACAGATTGGAAAGATATTAACATCTACTATTTGAATCTGGTTTTATTTCTGAAATCGCACGATTTGTTGAAAATTCATTTAAGAAACAGTAAAATGTCATAAAACATTCAAACCGTTTTTCTCGAAACTACTTTTTTTGAATTATGACGTTGTTGCAGCAAATGAGCGATATGTATATCATTTTGTCAAATCATTAAAAAAAATTATAATCTACTAGATTATAAATTTAAAATTATAATTAAATCAAGATATTTATTTAAGGTCATTTTCTTACAGAAAGGCATATTTTGTTTAAAAAAAATCATATTTATACTAATAATAATAATGACTTACAAAATGTCCGTAGATATTAAATGTTACTGTAGATAGTAAAAAATCGAAATTTTTTCTATTGACAGTACTTAAATGTTCGGTGAATTTACTTTATTGGTCCAACAAATTATTATTTTTAATCAAAAAAATATGTCAAAATGGTCATCGAAAAAGAGTACGTGAAAATACAGGCGTGAAAAATACAGAGGTGTTATTTTGGTATTCAAAGACAAATGGCATTAGTTGAGACAAATTATCGGATGTTTATTTCATAATAAAGAGGAAGGTATGCCGTTAATAATGAAAAACAACATCAGCCAAATGGCCACCATGACCACGCTTACAGGACCATATTCTTTTTATGAAATTTTGCATAACCAAATCACAAAGTGGCTGCGATTTAATCGACGCTTTCATGTGGCCCAAAAGGAAGAAGTCGCAAGGTGTTAAATCACAAGATCTCGTAAAAGAGTAGATGGTAAAAGAGCAGAGGGGCCAAATATACTAATTTTGCGGATTAATTGAAAAAACCAATTTCAAGTATCGTAAAAACTGAAAGTACCTACTTAAAGAGTACAAAATTCTACATCAGCAGGCAAGAAATTAATGTCAAATATGAAACGGTATTTTTATAGTCACGTGTTGAAATTACATATTGTGAGAAAAAAACCTAAAAATTTGATATAAAAAATTTGCGCATATAAATACTATAAAATTAATAAATCTAATTATGCAGCCATCAAGTTCAGGTATTTATTGATATATTTTGGTAAAATTTGAATTTGAATTATTTGTGAAAGTGGCTTTGTTATTAGTTTTTATATTGGAAGTGCAAAAAGAATGGATTTTATCAGTTCAAATAGACATAAAGTTATTAGCTGGACTCAGTTGGGCAGAGAATTTAATATAATTTAAAAGCCTGGATAGTTAAGCGCTGTTTCAGAAATAATTAGGTTGCACATCATTGCTCCTCATAAGTTATATGTAAATTAGTAACAGCTTAAGTCTACCAACAAAAAGCACTTTGCGATTCTGCTAAACGTTTTATCGCTGTTGTTGTTGTTGTTATTGTTATTGTCATTGCTTTTTGTTTTATAAGAGATGTGAAAATGTTGTGATAATTAATGCGAGAGTTACGTGTGAGTCAGGCCTGGACGTGGCTATATTCTTGTATTATAATTAGATAAAAAATAATAAACTTCTACCAATTACTTTTCATTATTTCAGTTAAGTTTAGTTTTCCATCCGTTGAGTTTCTAATCGAGAATGAATAGCTCGCGGGATTTTAACAATTTAACTCTCGCGCACTCATGTTTTTTTAGTGATTAATTCGAAGTTTTTTCTTGTGGTTAATAAAAAGTCATCCGATAGCAGGCGATTTAGCTTAATAAAAAAATCACCCTCCCATTACTAGTTAATATGATATGATAATAATGATATCATCTTGAAATAATATGGTAGTTTTTTTTTTTTGACAATAACATGCATAAATCTAGTGTGTCTCACTGATGTAGTTCTATAGGAGAATTAATAATTCATTTTTATTGGCTGAACCCAATTCCACTCTCGTATATCCTTCCGATTTTGGTGGATCGTGTAGTTTGTTTTTAGAGTTACCCACAGCAAATTTAGTGTACATACTTATGGTAGTTCTATAGATATAGCACAGTTAATAATTATTTTATATGGTGGGTAATTTACGTCCCCCTCCTATATCCCTTAAATTTTGTTACAATATGCGGATTGATCTAAGAGCTAGCCACGTAAAATTTTGCGAGCGTCACTATTATTGTTGTTGAGATATTAATAAATCTGTAAAAAGGGCATTTGACCCCAATGTGCGCCGTCTTGTAAGTAAAGTAAACGATGTCCAGATCAATATCATCCAATTCCGACCAAAAAACGGTGTAATAAAGTTTGTGGAATGCCCAATTCCAAAGAACGACGAGGAATGGAACCCGTGCACGGGTTTTATTCTTCACACCACTAACATGTCCCAACAGCTCGACTTTGACGCAGATAAACGAGTGAGGTAATTGTATATAAAAATATACCTGTTGTGTGATGGATAATGAAACTTATGTACTGGCAGATTTTTCACAACTTCCGGGTCAAGATTTTTATGTGGCTGATGGACAAGATAATGTTCTAGAACAATATTGGACAAAAACAAGTAAGAGATCTATATTCGGCTGTGCCAAAGTAGTACTTACAAATGGAATGACAAACTTATATATACCCTTGCCACTCATGGTGAGGGTATAAAAATAAACAAACAAACGTAGTTTCTTGACACGCCAAGTGCACTTGTTGCTAAAGAAATCAATCATTTGTGACATCAAGCACGATAAACACAGACATATAAGGAGTGAGATCGAAAAAATCTTAACATATATAAATGTTAATTAAAAAGAAACCGCTAAGCCTACAGCCTTGATTTTATTTTTCTTTGATTGAAATCAGTACTACAACTTACAAACAATATTATTTTTATAGTTCTAATCAATAGTGATGAATTTATGAACCTTTTCCGAAAACCCTTGTAACAAGAGCCCAATATCTCTACACTGGCCTTATCCACGGCAAGTTTGGATGATTTGCCTCTCTTGGTACAAATAACACAATATTGTTATTGTTCCATATTGACAGGATGCCAAATCAGGCCAATAATAAGTGGACACATTAAGCAGTCTTATCTATGGAAGCATCTTTGAAGTAAATTTTGGTATTTACAGAGCCCTTTGTTACAATTGTTTGGCTTCTATTGCCACAACTGCATATTGCTTGTCATACCAAGAACTTTTTGGGAAAATTTACTGCTTTGGGTCCTAAACTTTTCTTCAACATTCCCTCGAGCATCAGCAACATACAAATATTGACCTGAAGATGTGAAAAATTTTCCATACGTACGTTTCATCCATTTTTGTATAAAACTTGACTTCAATTCCCGTGCTCTGTCTGTGGCTTCTAAGTTATTAGCAGAGTTCCTGTCAGCATCCTTTTGAGCCTTGTATGTTTTTAAACCTGCAGTGGCTTTAACTTTTCGTCCCAAATAGTCCGAATACTGAGCAAACCGGGCTGCTTTCCTACCGGATGTTTAGGGAGCTCTTTTGAAAATGTTTTCTATTTTTTTGGCTTTAGAAACATCATGTTGATCATTCCTTATACCTGAACCAGGTTTTCTATCAACGAACATGTTCGCCCGGTACTGTTTAATAACATTGGAATCAGTTTGACGGCAGACCTTTGATTGTTTGGCCAACTTTTTGTAGGACCAAGTTGGGGTTTGTTGAACATATTTAATAATTTTTGTACGCACTTTAATCACTCATTTTAATCAGGTTAACAATGAATGAACGTAATTGACATTGAACATAATAACTGACATACATTTCAAAGGAAACTTGATAAAAAACAAGTAAGATAGCTATATTCGGCTGTGCCGAATCTTATATAACATTCACCAAATTAAACTTTAAAATAAAAATTTTATGTATTTTTAGGTAAACAAAATTATTTTTTTTTTTTCAAAATTGTTTTTCAAAATTAAAAAAAAAAATATTTTTTTTTTCAAAATTGTTTTCAAAAAAAAATTTTTTTTGTTCGAAATAGTTTTTTTTTAATTTTTTTCAAATTTTTTTTTTTAAATTCACAGTGAAAAAAAAATTGATAATAAAAAAATTTTTTTTGTAAAAAAAAAAATCGGGTTGAAAAATATTTTTCCCTATTTTGATCCATTGTAGGTCTAATTTACTATAGCCTTATATAGATCGATGCAATAGACTTTGCAATATCTATCATTAGATATCCATATTGACTATATCAAGGACTTAGTAATCCAGATATAGATCCAAAATAGGTCAAATATCGAGGTCGGCCCGGTTTTTTCCTTATATCTCAGCCGTTTGTGGGCTGATTTTCTCGATTTTAAATACCATCCGAGCCGGAAGAATTCCCAATATATTGATGTATGAATCAAGTTTGTATGTTATTTGGAGTCTTCAGAAAATAGATTTCAATAGAAAGACGGACATGGCTTAATCGACTCCGCTGTCTATAAGGATTCTGAATATATATACTTTATGAGGTCGAAAAGTTATATTGTGGAAATTACAAATGGAATAATAAATTTATATATACCCTTCTCACGAAGGTGAAGGGTATAAAAATGAAAATAATACTTGTGTTAAAAGTTTTAAGGAAAAACGTGTTTTAATGTTTTTCTCGATCTCACTCCTTATATTACGGAGTGTCTACAAAAAAAGCTTTTACCTTTCTTAACACAACATAGAGTGCTTTAATATTTCTGAACCGATTTTGGCATCATGTCACTATGGAAAAAAGGCCCTTGAGTGGTATTCAAACAATAATGTCAACTTTGTACTACGGTAGGCAAATCCACCCAACTGTCCAGAACTTCAGCCTCTGAAAAAGTATAGGGCTCATGTAAAAAAAAAATTGAATAACATAGGAAAGGTATTTCAGGATATGTCTCATTTTATGCATAAGTGAACCACCTCGTCCAAAAAGGTAACGGAAGCATCTATAAAATCTTCAATGGGAGGATTTCCGGAAAAAGTGGATAAATTTTTAATATACCAATATTTTAATATTTAATGAATTCATACAATATTTGAATATATTACAGTATTTTTGAAGAATGTTTATATTGAACGGTTTAAGTTGTATTTAATTTATTTATTTATGTTATCCTGTTGTTCTCTCATGTGCTCAGATTTTAATATAATTTTAATTAAAAATTCCCTGTTATTTCATTCTCTAAACAAAACTTTTAACTCAAAACACCTAATACCTTAATTATGTGCTTACATATATAAAATTAATTATAAATGTCTTGAAATTTATTAAAATTTATGAAATATTTCTCAGCAAATATTGTGCACATTTTGTGTTTGTGCAGCAATTAATAAGACAACAAAAATATACAAACATTTTCAATTAAAATTTTTGTTTTAATTTGATTATTTAAACTTGCAAAGTTCTACACAAACTTCAATTATAAACATTGAAATAATGTAGTTAAAGCAAAATTAGTTCTTTTTAATTGCTTTAATTGAAACTCATTATATTTCATATTGCGGGCAGAAGTTTTAGTTTTAAAATAATAAGTAATGAAATAATATTGTGTTGTTGTCTTAGAAGATATCCAATTTTAATAATGTATTTATTATTATTCATACGCACTGTAGTACAGTTATTATATTGCCTAAATTAAGATAAGTAATATTAATCATACGCCTGTGGCTAAATATTTGTAACGCCTAAAAATAGGCTTGCAGATCATAATAAGCTATTGAGTTGAAAAAGTATTGCAGGACACTCAACTAGTTTTTCAGTTTTTTGCATTTAAAGAGTATTTTATTTTACCAAAGTTTTTACCTTTAAACATAAACAATCATTTTCCAATCACTTACATTATTCAATATAACAATGTGGGCCAACATAAATTTATTTATTACTTCCTGGTAAAATATAAACCATCATTTCATTAAGTCGAGCAAGTATTTGCAAACATGCTGCCAATGTAAACATTTTTACCAAATTAAAAATGTTCTTTTTTCTCATTTTAACCTTTAAGCCAGGTACCTTAATGTAATAAAAATGGAAAATATTTCCACTTCGCTCTTTCAGCTCTTTCAGTTTATTTTATCCTACAACTGCAGCAACACACCCAACTCGACTAACACCCTAGCTGCTAACGCTGCCTTGCCACTGATGTGTGGTACAATATTGTTGCAATGTTATCAATAAAATTGATTTCGATTTGGATGTTATTTGATGACACTATCGTTACACATTTTTAAGTGTACGAGCATATTTGCACTCAAAGCTGCTGGCACCAGAAGTAGTCTGGTACTTGTACTACAACAAGAATTTTCTTATTTTGTTTCTTAAGAAAAAAAAGAAAAGGAAAAGAAAATCCTGCAGTTTGTAACAGTAAAACGTAGGGGCTGCTATGAACCTTAGAAAAATGAGAAAAACAAGACTAGAAAACCTGTTAAAGTATGAGGGTGGTATCGAATAAATTCAATGTATTTAATGCTTTTTTCTGCTGCTTAAAACTGTTGAACCAAAAAAATAAACTAGAATATTTGCTTGTTGTTTGTAACAAGGAAACAGCATAAAGTATAAAAGCAAAGAGGAGGAGAGTAAGTGTAAACGTAGAGATGTGGCAACAATGTGTACAATGCACTTGAGAAAATGTAAAGGTGTCAAGAAAAACTACAAGAAAAACAAGTTAAGAAATGAAATTTATTCCAAGGAGATGTGATCAACAAACACTCACACTTACACTTTCAGAAATAGCATTCCAACTACTATACCTCGTCAGGTCGATTCACAAGGTACCCTATCATGCCATACGACATAATGTTTTAATATTTCACAATGGTTTAAAAAATGTTGTTATTGCCTTTCAAGCAAAAAATGTGCTAAAATAATGTTACCACAAGATAACTGCACCGAACGCCTAAGAGTCCGATTAACTGAGTCGTGAAATATTAGAACATTATTACTATATGACATGATAGGATACCTTGTGAATACACCAATTGTATATAGACTTAGTAAATATATGTTTTCATTTTTTTTTTTGTACATACCTACTTGTTATTGCTGCACACATTGATTTTGTGTATAAACACGCATATTATTCTAATAAGAAAAATACTTGTTATAATCAAATGTTTATTTAGGGGGTGTATACAAAAACAATTTCAATAAATAACAAAAAGATTAAATTGAATTTCTGATGGAGGCAAATAGCTGGCATTTAGTAGAAAAACACGATTTATTCTGACACTTTATATTTAACTTCCAGAAAAGTAAACTGTAGTAAAGAATTCGAATAATTGCTATCCATTGTTGAACATGTAAAACTTAATTATTATCTATAGTAAATTTTTCGAACAGCTGCTATCTGTAGTAACTTTGTCGAATAGTATGACTTAAAAATGCGGGCTTTACCATGGATGGTGTATCTTTTGAACGCGTTTTTTGTTTTTAATAACTTATGTGTCATTTTGGAGCGGTGAATATCTATTATTTCGAGACAAAGATCGCCCAGGCCAGCCTAAAAGACCATGAATTGGCAAGACTTCCCAACCGCTTTTTTCTAAATAGTTTTTAACAGGTATTGTTACATGTGGCCTAACGTTGTTGTGTTGAAATATTACGGTTTCATGTCTGGCCGCATATTTTGGGCGTTGCTTCAAACGAATCTGTTGCTTTCAGTGATTGGGTGCAAAAATTATTTTCTTTTATAGCGTTCAAGCATGCAAAATCTTTCAAGGTCTCTGGGCTTCAATTCGTATTGTACCCAATTTCCATGCTTTGGACGAATCATGCTGCTCACAAACGTTTCTCAATGGCTGCTTGAGTACCTCCCATTTATTTTGAATGCTTTTGTTGAGTTTGACAATAATCTTCATTAAGTAATGTCTCCAATTCTTCGACTTCGAACTTTTTTGGCTGGCCTGAGCGATCTTTGTCTTCAATGTCAAAATCACCACTTCTGGTCATCTCAAACCATCTCTCGCACGTTGAAACCGATCGAACACATTCAGCATAAGCTTTAATGAGCAATCGGTGTACTTCAGCGTTTTTTTTCAAATTTATGAAGTAAAGCAAACATTCCTGCATATGACTCTTCGCTGGTATAAAATACGACATTTTCGAAGCAATAAAAAAAACTTTCTTGTTTACACCATAATGTTTAATAACTAGGTGAGAATAAGTGACTGATGTCATATAATTTCTCATACATTTATGTTATATATACATTTTTCAAACTGCTACTATCTAAACTCATTTTGTCGAACTGTTATTAACTCGTATTGAACCTCCTATCATAAAATGGTTAATACACGTTCAGCAGCGTCAAAAGAATGTGTAAAACTTCCTTTTACAACAAAAATACTCCATTTTGAACTCGTCGAAAGAAAGTGTACAGTTTAGAGAAGTTAGAAGAAAAAAACGTGTTTAGTATTTTATTTGACATCCTTTGGCTTTTAAAATTGTTTCAAGCCTCCTTGGCATTGTTTCTACCAATTTTGATGTCACCTCTGTTGGGATTTTGGACCACTCTTCTTGCTGGATTTCCTTTAGAGAGTCTTTGGTGGTAATATTTCTCTTTTCTGATCTGTCTGTCTAAATGCTCTCACAGATTTTCAATCGGATTAAGTTCCGGCTATTGTGGGGGTGTTCCAATTGTTTCGATGTATGATACAACAATTCTTTAATGTGTTTAGAGGTATGCTTCGTATCGTTGTCTTGTTGTAAGTTCTAGGTTCGGTCTAAACTTTTATTTTAGAATGTTTATCTAATCGGCTTTGTTCATAAAAATATCAATTGCAGCCATACACCCCCAATGCTTTACGGTGGATAGTACATTATTTGGTCGAACCCTAGGTTTTTGATTCTCTAAATTTTACTTCTTTTTTTAATTCCGAAAATCTCAAACTGCTTTCATCCATAAACAGCACATTATTCAAAAACGATTTTTCTAAGTTTTTGTACTTATTTGTGAATTCTAGACGTCGCTCTTTATTTCATTTTGAAATGTAGGGCTTTTCTTTCGGAACTCCGCCATAATCTTCTAAACTTCCATTTTTTTTTTTTTTTTGATGTCTATAATCTTTTTTATAGTATTATGGCTTCTTCCTATTATAGAGGCGATTTCACATAACGATTTGGCTTAATTTTTAAATTTTATGACTTACTCTCTTGTTTCAACTGCAGTTTGTTTTTCCATTTTTTGGTTTTAAACTTCTCGCGGTCAAACAAAAATCTCATGAGACTAACAGCAAGAACTACAAGAAATGATAATCAAGGCAAAAACAAAGAATAACAATAATTTTTTTTGATGTAACTTTTTTCTGACGCGTTAAAAATGGAGTATTTTTGTTTTTGTTGTTACTGTTTTTTTTTCTGTTGAACTAATTTAGTTTTTTATATATTTGATCAATTCACAAAGTCTCTTATCAGTCATATTGTAATAATGTCCTAATATATCACGACTCGGCGGCTTGGCTTAACCGACTCTTAGGCACTCGGCGTTGGTCTCTGCTGGTTCGTTACGATAACACAATAAACATAGCATAGAAATTAGTATTATTTTAGGGAATTTTTGGTTGAAAAAAAAAAATAAAAACTATTGTGAAATATTAGAACATTATGATAATATGACATGATAGGAGACTTTGTGAATTGACCAATTGTAAGAGAACAATTAAATGTTTTGTTAAATATACTGGAACTTTAGAAAAAATAGTTTTTTAATATGTAAATAAAAAGGTTTAAATGTAAAAACAAAATGTACACTTTCTTTTGATGCTGACTGCATATTCTTTTTTTCACTTTCACTGTTTATTTTAAAAATTTATATTTTATTGAGCCACAATGCAAATTGATTACTTCTGCATTCAGAAAAAAATTTGTTCTTGCTTCGTCATACCACTACTGCCAGCTTATAATTCTAGAATACATACTTTGCCCGTAATTTTTTCGAGTATATACTTTGTTTTGAGGCATTGACCTATTATTCTCCCTTAAAGGATGTAAATCTGTCATGGATAAGGTAGAATGCAATCCGCCTTGTTAACTGATTGTAAGTCAGAGCGATGTTATCACTATAGAGAGATTGGTGTTACCAGTCCTATAAGTTTACAAGTTACTACCTTGCTTTGTAACTTATTTAATATTTTTTTACAACTATCGATTAAAACATTAATAAATGTTGCTTGCGATAGTGGTTGTTTTCTTACAAATCATCTCAAATATTTGATCCTTATCAACTGTTTGTTTGTTGTTTTGTTTTGTATGTTAGTGGTGTGAAAGTTTCGGAACTCAGTACTTAATACTGTCTATATTTCCCGCCATTCAATGCCATAAAGTAGCTACTCGATTTATATTTTTCAGTACAATACGGAAAAATTTCAATATTTGTCAGTGAAAAAGTGCAACTATGTTTTTGAAATAAAAACGTTGTATTCTAAATTCAGTTTTTGAAAGCATTGATTAGTACGAGTACTCAAAAAAGTGTATTAGTAGTCAAAAGTACTGACATTTTACATGTAATACTTACAAATTCGTCAAAGGGGGCAAGGTTTGTGGAACTTCTGAGGAGTAAATAAAGGCTTTTTGTATAAGTATTTGATATTGATGAAAACCTTAAGACTTGAAGATTGACATTTTAGTAAAATTAAATAATTTTACTAAAATATCAATGGGACGTCATTTAGTTTAAAATCTAAAATAATTTTAAAAAGGTAATTTTCTATGACGAAAAATATAAAATTTGAATTGATGTGATATACTAACGGTTAGAGATATCATAACAAAATTTGGGATTAATATAACCTCAAATGTCCTTAAATCAATAGCATTATAATTTTTGAAATTTTTTATTTTGAAATACCGAAATTCCTATAACGGGAAAAATATGCTCCAAAAACTGAGTTTTTTTTTAGAAAAGTGTCTACTCTGACGTTATTTACCGTGTGATAGTAAAAAAAACCTTGTAGATATTTAAGAAACATATAGGTTTTATATAAATATGAAGCTTACTTGAGGATCGGTGCTTTGCCTTTTTAGAATTTTTCACTTAAGTATAATTTTTTTAAAAAAAATGGCCAAGTTTGGATAGGTCTGGGGGATGTTGTGTCCGCTTAAGTGAGCCAAAATTAACTTTATACGCTTTTACATTAAATTCTCTTTCCGGATCATATAAACATTTTATATAGTCCCGAAGAAATTTGTTTTCTACAAAGGAACAAATATATGGACCTTTTTGGAAAAAAAAACAAGTAAGAAAGTATGGTCGGTCAAGCCCGACCAGATAATACCCTACACTAAGTAAATGAGCAAAAACATTTTTCTTTCAAAATTTCAATAATTTATGTTCGTGAGCGATTTTCGGAAGTGGCCCTTATATGGGATCTATGACAAATTATGGACCGATCACCACGAAATTTGGTCACGTGATTAATGTTTATATGAAAGTTATTTATGTTGAATTTTATGTGTATACCAACATTTGTAGGAGATTTATGCTCGTTAAAGTGATTATCGGAAGCAGGCTATATATGGGAGCTATGACTAATTATGGACCGATCATAATAAAATTTGGTGACATGAATTCCCTATATATAAAACTTATTTGGACAAAAACTTGTGTAGATACCTATATAAATTAAACATTTGTGACGGATAAAATCCACTTTCGGGAGGACATTTGTATGGGGGCTAGGTCAAATAATGGACCGATTTCAGCCAGTTTCAATAGGGATCGTCCTTGGGCAGAAAAAATGATATGTACCAAATTTTATCGAAATATCTTTAAAATTGCGACCTGTACTCTGCGCACAAGCTTTACATGGACAGCCAGCCAACCAGCCAACCAGCCAACCAGCCAGCCAGCCAGACGGACGGACGGACGGACATCGTTTAATCGACTCAGAAAGTGATTCTGAGTCGATCGGTATACTTTAAGGTGGGTGTAAGACTAATATTTTTGGGCGTTACAAACATCTGCACAAATCCATTATACCCTCCCCACTATGGTGGTGTAGGGTATAATGAAAGAATACGGCACTTTTTACATGTTCCAACTTTGGATGCGTTTAACTTTTTATACGGACAAGATAACCGTTAGCAAGATATTCCTATTTTATTTAGAATTTTATCACCAATATAGCTGATATTTTAAAAATAACTTTCGACAATCCGTTGGCCTGTCATATCTAAAAAACCATAAAAAGATCGAGCAACATTAAAAAAATTAATCACAAAAACCTAAATATCTCTTCAACTAATAGAGATAACCTGCATACGTATTTATATTTAAAATTTCACCTGATTCGGATCGTAAATGGATTTTTAGCTTTTTTTTAAATTTGAAACCCGAGGTGACCAACTTTGAGGGGCTACGGACTGACCCTTATTGGCGCTAGGAAGCTGAGCAAACGTAAATCAACTCATAAATACCTTAGCTCTATTTGTGTGAAACAATATCTTTAATAATTTCCGAGATTCCGAATTATTTCCAAAAAATAACGTTTCTAAACCACTCTCTCTGTTGACTACTCTCTGCTGATACACTCTGTTGACATTCGCAGCCGGCCCGGCTCATTCAGCCTAATATACCTCATCATCCTACGGATAATATGAAATGAAATAAACCCAAATATTAGCGGATAGTTGTCATCCTTGCTCTACCCATTAAAGCAAATAATTGTTCTTTTATTTCTCTTGTTACTAAGTATGGTAAAGTTATTTAAATATTTTTGTGTGGGCATTATATTTCGAACTTTTATTATCTTTAGAAAATTTTTCGAACATTTACTATCATAGTAAATGTTTTATAATACATTTACTATCTGTAGTATAATTATATATATCTCTATTAAATTTCTATTTATCTGTACATAACTCGAACACAGTAAATTTATATAATTTTAAATGTTATAAAATCTTAAAGTCTATTTACTGTTACTTTAACAAATCCCCTGAATACTATAAAAAAACCATTCAAAATGAATATTACTCTGGTTTAATAGATTTCTATCAATATACTGTTATGTGCCACTGAAAGTGTAACCGAAATAAGTTTCTTTTCATCTCTTCTCTCACATCTGCTTCTAAGTAATTTAAATTTAAATTGTGTATATTTTGTTGCTGTTACTGTGGTTTCTGTCACATTATCACACAGGTCTTATCTAAGTAATACTTCCTGCGAAATGAGTACAAGCAAATAGTAATACATGCATAACCTAAAGGACATCGTTGTCCTTATTATTTGACTACATCTTAGCTTTAATAATTTTGCTAGAGCAAATAAAGTAGACTTAAGCTTAAAATCAAACAAGAGTAGAGAAAATACCCTTAATCCCTTGACTAAGTCTACTATAAATTGGCAATATTTGACTCACTCCGTTTGCTTATTTTGTATTGACAATGGCATTATCAAGGTCAAAGACTTATTTGATATCACAAAAGGAAAATAACATGGCAACATACAAAAAATGAGCAAAGAAAAGTTAAAAAAAAGAAACATACAATAAAATACCTTTCATTTTATAGACTAGTACATTTAAGTAGCATATAACAAAAAATAAGTACACAATTGTTATGCGGCACATAACAATAGTTCAGCATAGGGAATTACGTGCAGCTACAACACCGACAACAGCATCACGAACAACATTTCTCACACACACTCACTCACTTACTCTGGCAAACAATAGCGACAAAAAAAGGTTGTGAAAATATTTGACAAATCAAACGTGATTGACATTGATTTATGACTTTAACGTCACAAATTTGCTAAACTTAACAATATCAAAATTTTTGTTTTTTGCTCTGCTCAGCTCTCTGTCTCCATTTCTTGTTTTTCGTTTTTAGTTGAGTTTATTTTTTATTTTTTTGGAAATTTCATAGAAATTTGTGAGTTTATAAAAATGAGAAAAAAAATACATGAAAAATTCATGTCATCACTTTAAAAAGTTGAAATTTATAACGAAATTTAGAAATTGAATTAAATTTATGTTCGATTGTAGTAAAAAAAGGTTTGATTTATAATTGAATTTAGGAAAATAACATCAATTGTATATTATTTACACTGCACAGTGGTGGCGAATGTAAATTAAATTACACTCTTATCATTTTTGAGTAAGCTACTATAGATGGTAAATGTACGATCAATTTACTATAGCTGGTAAATGTTTGAAACAATTTACTACAGATAGTAAATGTGTGAATAATTTTCTACAGAATATACTGTATATAGTACATGTTCGAATTATTTACTAGGGATAGTAAATGTTTGAATCATTTACTTGAGATAATAAATTATATCTAAAGTGATATAATAATACCATTCCTATCTCAAATCATGAGTATTAAACCTCATGTATAGTATATTATGCAAATGCTTTATTAAATAATTTTTCTTTTTAAATTGCTGAGGTATCAGCTTTAAGGAAAACCCCTAAAGTGGCCATTTATTCTTTATTTTCACTTTCAATTCATTTAAAATTAACTTGTACTTCTAGCAAAATCCATTAACAATGCAAAAATCATACAAATGCCTTTGAAATCCTTTTTTCTCCAAAAAAAGGGATTGTATTGTGAGCATATTTAAATAATAAAATAAATGGAAAAAGAGAACAATAAGTGGAGGCCAGTTAAATGGAATCTTTTGTATTTTATCCAAACAATGAAAAGGGTGTATGTTTTATAAACATTCCTAAAATTATGTGCTGTATTTAAATTCAAATAATTTTTGTAGTTTTGTGGAAAATTACTTTAAAGCGAAATTGAAAAATAAAAGTATGAAATGCCTGCATTTCACAGAAAGTAACTTCAAGGTTAATTTGCTATAGACAATAATTTTTTTTGAGAATTTACTGGAGCTATTATTCAGTGTATGACTTAAAAAAGCGGGATTTTTTCAAATTTTTGTATTTTACTTTGAAAGCTTTGCAAAATATAAATTTATTTAAAGTATTGGCCACTGTTACTAATGACCATTTTCCATCTTTCTGGCAAAATATGGATTCCAAGCCAAAAGAACAGCTCAACTTTTGAGGCTAAGAACGAACCAATTGATCGAAACAAATAGTAGTAGAACGGGAAATGGCTTGACTTTAAAGCATGTGAAGCAAAACTTCCAAACCACTTCATTCTAAATACTTTTTAACATTGCTACATGTGGCTGAGCGTTGTCATGATGGAATATTATGGTTTTATGTCTGGTCGTATATTCTGGGTGTTTTTCGGCCAATGCACGTTCAAACGAACCACTTGCAGATTTCAGCAACTCATATTAGATAAGACCCTTTTGGTGCCAAATTACCCAATTTTTCTGCGTTTGGATGCTGCTCGCAAACGATTGCTGCTTGAGTAGCACCCAATTATTTTGCAATCTCTTGTTGGGATATGGTAAATTTACTATGTACATTTTTTATGTTTTCTGTGTAATAAGTTTTTGGTAAACTCACTATTTAAAGCTACTTTGGGAATTTTTTTTTTTTTAATTTTTTATAGATAGTTAATTTACTACAGCATGCACAATGTTTTGTAAATTTACTATAGATAGTAGATTTGCTATAGCTAGTAAATTTTTGGTTAATTTACTATAGATTGTAAAATTTTCCAAATCTAGTAAATTTTTCTAAATTTTACTAGATCTTTTAAATATTGGGTAAATTTACTATCAGCCCAATCATGAATAAAAAATACGCGGGGTTTTTTCTCATTTTTAAACATTGAATTTAATAGGAAAAAAAATGAACAAACTACCGCGGATTTTTTATTCATAACGGGGCTGTATATCTAATAAATTCTAGAATAAGATAGTATATAAGCCCCCGGAGATTTTTTTCTTTTCCCATTTTTCCTATTTAAATTCAATGTTAACTAGAATCAGAGCTATATTCGGCTGTACCGAATCTTATACTCCATTAAATATTTTTTCATGTAAAAAAAAAAAAATTCAATTTATTTGTAAAATAAATTTATTCGGGGAAAAAAATATTTTTCCCGATTTTGATTAATTGTAGGTCCGATTTACTTCGGCCTTATATATGCCGCACAGTGGGTTCGATGGTACCCAAAGTGGCGATTAATTCATAGAAGCAGTAGCTTAAAAATATAACATTTATTGATGAATGATTATAAGCACATAAAAATACAGCATTTAAAAAAAAAAAAAAAATTTGATTAATCCGTTAAGTGCATTATTGTTTTTTAGAAAAAAAGACCTTAGTTCACAATATATGCTGTAACTTTGAAATTAAAAGCGATAAATTAAGGAATAAAATCATAAATTAAAGCATACTTAATGTGCTATTCAAAAATTCAAATAATAAATTTATTATATGTATTTATTAGTATAAATTTAATTTAAAATCCAATTTTTGTTTTTCACAAAATTTTATTAAGGTAAATTTTTTTTAAAACAAGTCACAAAAGCGAATATTATAAAATTTTTAGTAATGAATAATCATAAATACAAAGCTATTAATAAAAAAAAAATTGAAAAAACATGATCTACAATTTTTATTCCGTTAAAATAATGTGAAAGTTTAATTCGATTTCCCCTTTACCAAATACCGAATACCTATCATTATTTCCTGTAAATTGTGGGTGATACAATTTTTTGTAGGTGAGCTTAAGTGACCGAAATCACTCACGCATGCATCAACAAAAATATTAAAACAGCAAAAATAAAGAGAATGACAATATTAAAACACAAAAACGCATATACTGGTCTTGTTAAATAAATGACAACCAGAGTTTTTTCACAAAAATTTAAATCAAAACAAGTAAGAAAGTATGGTCGGGCTTGACCGACCTACACTAAGTAAATGAGTAAAAACTTTTTTCTTTCAAAACTTCAATAATTTATATTCGTGAACGAATTTCGGAAGTGGACCTTATATGGGAGCTATGACCAATTATCGACCGATCACCATGAAATTAAGTAGTGTGATTAATGTATGTATGAAAGTTATTTATGTTGCATTTTATGTGTATACCAACATTTTTAAGAGATTTATGCTCGTTAAAGTGATTATCGGAAGCAGGCCTTATATGGGAGCTATGATCAATTATGAACCGATCATAATAAAATTTGGTGACAAGAATTTCGTATATATAAAACTTATTTGGAGAAAAACTTGTGTAGGTACCTATATAAATTAAACATTTATGACCGATAAAGTCCAATTTCGGGAGGACATTTGTATGGGGGCTAGGTGAAATAATGAACCGATTTCATCCAGTTTCATAGGGTTCGTCCTTGAGCAGAAAAAATGATATGTACCAAATTTTATCGAAATATCTTTAAAATTGCGACCTGTACTCTGCGCACAAGCTTTACATGGACAGCCAGCCAGCCAGCCAGACGCACGGACGGACGGACGGACATCGTTTAATCGACTCAGAAAGTTATTATGAGTCGATCGGTATACTTTAAGGTGGGTGTTAGACTAATATTTTTGGGCGTTACAAACATCTGCACAAATCCAATATACCCTCCCCACTATGGTGGTGTAGGGTATAAAAAAGGGCTGATCATTGTCTGGAATTTTTTTTTTTAAATATGAGCTGATATCTAACTTTTACTAACTTTATGCTTGCGGCCCATTAAGTGCGCAAATTATCCCAATGTTGGACCTTTTTTTAAAAAAATATATAAAATTATTTGTTTTTAAGATTCCATTATAAAATATTTACTTTTAACAGATTTAATACTAACAATAATCGATTGAATTGTAAAAATTTCAAAATTATGCACTTTTTTTAAAAACACCAATATTTTGCTAAGTTTAACCGCTCACTGAAAAAAAGTAAATATCTTAGTTGATTGATTTTTACAGCTAGTGATGTAGAATTTTATCTACTTTTACCCCATACGAAAATTTATTATAAAAACTTTATTTCTAAATTTCAATTAATCGCCACTTTTATACCATTTGAAACCAACGTGCGCCGTTGCACAGTGGGGCAGAATCAAAATTTTTTGGAAATAAATCTGGCATTTCTAAATGGATGACCCGATCAGGATAAAATTTTACGTGCGGGTAGCCAAGGAGTATTCGAGTTCAAGTTATTAAAATAGACCCTACAAATGCTCCAGGCGCGGTGCTATGGGGGTTCAAAGTAGGGTACCTTCGAACTATTTTTTTTTTTGTTTAGTTAAGCTAATTTCTGATATTACAAAAAAATTTCAAGTCAATATCCCAATTATATTCAAAAATGTGCCACTTTAAAACTCCGTCCTTCAAAAATATGCTTATAACTCGGAAATTATAAGAGATAAATAGCACACGCACGGATATGTAAGTTATTTGGGGGCTACTGAAATTTAATTTCATCATACAGACGAACAGAAGGGCATGGCTATATCTACTTCGCTATCTATAACGATCCAGGATATATATACTTCGTAGGGTGGCAAGTGAAAATGTTGACAAAATTCTATATACTCTTGCCACTCATGGTTAAGGGTATAAAAATAAGAGAAAAAAAAAAAATCCCGGAATTTTTTTCTTAATTGGAATGTATATAGAAAACTTGAAATTTTTCGAAAATTTATCATAAATATTTTGTTATCCATTAAATAGGTCCCCCGTTATCATTTACTATATAAAATTTAAATTTACTATAATACTTTATTGTTTTTAATTTTTTGTTAAAAATTTTTTTGGAAAATTTACTATATCTGCTAAATTTTTAAAGAATTTACTATAGCTTGTAAATTTACTTATGATAGATATGTTTTATTTATTTTCCACAGATTGTAAGTTTTTGGTAAATTTACTATAGCTATAAAATTTTTGGTAAATTTACTTTAGGTAGAAATATTTACTAGTAATTTTTTCTAACTTTACTATACCTAGTAAATTCTAGAGTAAGTTATAAATTCTCTAAAAATTTACTTTAGATAGTAAATAGATAGTATAGATAGAAAATTCGAAAGTTAGTTGTAAATATTGTTTTAACCATCAAATAATTACTCGATTACCATTTACTATATAGAGTAAATTTACTAAATCTAGAAATGATTGCTAATTTTAATATGGCTAGTAACTTTTTTGTAAATTTACTAGATCTATAAATTTACCATATCTAGTAAATTTTATAATAAATAGATTGTATAGATAGAAGATTCCGAAAATTCGTCGAAAATTTGTTTTATCCTTCAAATATTTACCCGATTGTCATTTAAGTGTATTCCTTTGTGCAATTTAAAATAATCATGCTTGAAACAGCCTATTAGCTTTTTTAAATTAAAAGCCCTTTTATAATTCCCTCTTACTTTTTCATTAATTTAAAACTATTTTAAAGCCCCATCACAAACAAGCTTTTAAATTGCTAAAAGCTTTTTAAATTTTTATATTTAATCCCTGAAAAATTTACATTTTAACTTATATTTTATTTTAGTTTCCTCTTTTTGCCTCCATTTCATTTATTACTCTAAGTTTAAGTTCTTGCCTTGTCTTTCATTTAGTGTGTTTTTTTTTTCTCTGTTATTTTCTGTTCTGTTGCATTTCTACTAATCCCTACAACATTCACTTAAAATCCAAAGTGCAACAGGTTAAAATCCTTGTACTATATTTTTCGTTAACAAACCAACTACACAGAAATGAGTAGAAAAAAAAAAAAAAAAACTGAAAGTTTCACCACCCCTTTGCTGCTTACGGATGGGTAACAAACTATTCATAGTATTTATTATCTGTCCATCCAGCCTTTCGTCCTGTAACCACAGACAGAGACATTCACAGTTGGTTTTTTTTTTGTCTTGTTTTTTCTTTTTGTTCACTTCAACTTCTGAATTTGTTTGTATTCGTTAGTGAAATACCATGATATTGTGTTTCTTTTATTGTATGTTAAAAACAAACAAAAAAATTGGTAGAAAAAATACTTGGAATATAAAATGAATTCCCTCATTTAGGTCAAGCTTTATACGGATTTAACGCAAAATGTTGGAAGAGAAAAGATTCTTGGAAATCTTCTTATGAAAAAAACTTAAATTGAAATAAAATCTTTGCCCAGTAAACAATTTCAGGATATAATAATTTAAATGGCGGTGATGTCCTGTGGGGGGTTTTCTACTCGATCGTGAAAACATGTCAGTGTATTTGCTGACATGTTATTAAGGTATTTTGGTGGCATATAACTTTTTATAGGCAACATTTATCAACTGAAGTTTAACAAAATATTTGTTGTCAGTAACTTGTACTAGGATGAGATTGCACTAGGATGAGATTATCTCAGATATAATACAATAATTTATATTATTGTAATTAATTATGTAGCAACTTCTTCTAGAACCACTTCTGTGGAACAATATTGTATTTCTTGCTCCTCTAATTTCAAACCAAAATCAATTATTTTATTCATAGTAAAGACTTCCTTTTCCTTTCACTTTATTTTTTTTCAAATTAATGATAAAAACATAGAAATCCATTTGATTTTTGACATTGGCACACAATCCACACAATCCATTTAGGTCAAGCTTTATACGGATTTAACGCAAAATGTTGGAAGAGAAAAGATTCTTGGAAATCTTCTTATGAAAAAAACTTAAATTGAAATAAAATCTTTGCCCAGTAAACAATTTCAGGATATAATAATTTAAATGGCGGTGATGTCCTGTGGGGGGTTTTCTACTCGATCGTGAAAACATGTCAGTGTATTTGCTGACATGTTATTAAGGTATTTTGGTGGCATATAACTTTTTATAGGCAACATTTATCAACTGAAGTTTAACAAAATATTTGTTGTCAGTAACTTGTACTAGGATGAGATTGCACTAGGATGAGATTATCTCAGATATAATACAATAATTTATATTATTGTAATTAATTATGTAGCAACTTCTTCTAGAACCACTTCTGTGGAACAATATTGTATTTCTTGCTCCTCTAATTTCAAACCAAAATCAATTATTTTATTCATAGTAAAGACTTCCTTTTCCTTTCACTTTATTTTTTTTCAAATTAATGATAAAAACATAGAAATCCATTTGATTTTTGACATTGGCACACAAAAGACATTAACCCTAATATACTTTTTATAGTTTGTGAATTAATTAAACATTTAAATATCAAGCTAATTCTGTTTTATACCAACAAATGTTTTAAATTTCTAGGAAGAATACACAACAAAAAAACCCAACACGAGTTAACAATTTATCATATTTTAAAAAGAAACTTTCACTTGATTAATATATAAATATCATACTGTCTGATTGCCTGTCTTACTGTCAGACAGCCGTTATCCTGCAAAAACCAGCCTTCTATCTGTTTGGGAAAAAACGTGTATACAAAGAAATATTATCATTTTATGAAAATATATGAATATGAGTAGTAGGAGTACGAGTATTTTCATATTTATTATGTAAATGACAATAACCACAAAAACCTCAAATACAAATACAAATAAATTTTTAACAATATTTCATAATAATGTAATTTTTTTCACCATCATCATCATCATCAGTTTTTGCTTGTGCTACTTCCACTACAGGCTGCAGCCGCAGCAGTAGTAGAGACAGTAACAACAATAACAACAAACAATATTAATACAGCATCCACAATATGTCTGTTCGTCTGTCTGTCTATCATTTGTAACAAATCAACAATAATACAATTATCTGTATGACAGTGATGGCAACAATATCAAGAACAAAGAGAAACAATGACTGGGGGTAGTAAAATACAGAGAGGTATTAAGAAAACAATGTAAATCATAAATTACAACTTTTGCTGTTACTTTATTGTGTTTTTTTTTTTCTTTTAATTTTTTTAGTTTTTGTGCAATTGGGACACCAATAATGATGATCTCACTCACATCACAAATGTATTATTTCATGATTAATTTTACGCGCAATCAATCATTCAATATTTGCTCAGTGCAATGGTAGGGTATGAGAAGGTAGTTTAAGTTTCAGTGAATATAGGGAACACAGAGCAAAGTGATTGGTATCCAAACGACTGTAAGCGCATTGAAGACAAGTCGCAAGTTCACAAACATAGACATATTATTACTATGATTTAAGTAACTAAATGAACTATAAACATTAATTGATCATACATAGGGACTTGCAGTAGTCGCTGTCAGCTTCCATTATAATTGGAAGTTCTTGAATGTGGTGTTAATTTAGCTTAAATCGCAGGACTTTATGAAGTTATTATGTAGTTCCAATCGTAGTTTCTTACATTCAATCATAGTACGTTATGTAGTATAGTATGTAGCTTTATGTAGACTGAATCAAGCAATCAATCGCAGCTCTTCATGTAAGGACTGAGATCGAAAAATTCTTAACATTCATATATATTAATAAAAATGAAACCACTAAACTTACAGTTTTAATTTCTTTTTTATTTGATTGAAATTATTATTACAATTTACAAAAAAAAAAAATTTTTATAGTTCTAATCAATAGTGATGAATTTATGAACCTTTTCCGGAAACGCTTCTATTAAGGTCTTTATTGAGCTTTCTGTCACTTTGTTCAAACAGGTAGTCCATCTCCGTATAAAATCTACCACATTTTTGGATTAATTTTTTTGTGCTCTTCAATTTTCTTTTAAGAAGATCCCAATATCTCTCCAGTGGCCTTAGCTCCAGGCAATTTGGAGGATTTACCTCTCTTGGTACAAATGTCACATTATTTTTATTGTACCACTCAAGACCTTGCTTACAATAGTGACTGGATGCCAAATCAGGCCAAAAATAAGTGGAAACATTATGAAGTCTTATGAATGGAAACATCCTCTTTTGTAAACATTCCTTGATGTAAATTTCGCTATTTATAGAGCCCTTTGTAACAAATGTTTGGCTTCTTTTGCCGCAACTGCATATTGCTTGTCATGCCAAGAACTTTTTGGGAAAATTTTCTGCTTTTGGGTTCTAAACTTTTCTACAACATTTCCTCGAGCATCTGCAACATACAAAAATTGACCCGGAAGCTGCGAAAAATGTTCTATACTTACGTTTCGTCATCCATTATGCAGCAGGTATATTTTTTGTATAAAATTTGACTTCAATTTCCGTGCTCTGTCTTTGGCCTCAAAATTTTTAGCAAAGAACCTGTCAGGAACTTTATGAGCCTTGTATGTTTTTAAACTTGCATTGGCTTTAACTTTTCTTTCCAAATAGTCCGAGTACTGAGCTAACCGGACTGCTTTCCTATCGGATGTGTTGGGAGCTCTTTTGAAAATGCTTTCTATTCATTGGCTTTAGAAACATAATATGGACCATTCGTTCTACATCTACCAGGTTTTCTATCAACGGTCTCTCGATACTGTTTAAAAAGATTGGAATCAGTTTGACGACAGACCTTTGATTGTTTGGCCAAATTTTGTATGACCAAGTTGGGTTTTGTTGAAAATATTTAATAATTTTAGTACGCACTTTTTGCTCGCCACTCATTTTAATCAGATTAGCAACAAATGAACATAATTCACATTAAATATAATAACATGCTTTACAAAGGTAACTTGATAAAAAAATCAAATAATACTTGGGTTAAAAGTTTTAATGAAAAACGTGTGTTCATATTTTTCCGATCTCAGTCCTTAGTCTTGATTTAGCTTTAATCACAGGTCTTTAGGTAGTCTGGATTTATCTTCAATCGCAGGTTATTGTGTAGTCTGTTTTCAGCTTCAATCCCAGATCTTTTTACAGTCGTAATTTAGCTTTAATCGTGAGGATTTACATAGTCTTAATTTAGCTTTAATCGCAGACTTAATTTAGCTTCAGTGGGAGATATTTGTGCAGTCTGAATTTAGTTCCAATCATAAGTTTACGTAGTCTTAATTTGGCTTCAAAAGCTATTCTTAGTGTAGTCTTAAATGTGTAAATTCAGCTTCAACAGTAGGTATGTTTGTAGTCTTAATAAAGCTTCGCTCGTGGAGCTGTATGTTGTCTTTATAAAGTTGCTATAGCAGGTTTTTATGTAGTCCTTTTAATTTAGCTTCATCTATAGGTCTTTGCATAGTCTTACTTCAATTGCAAGTCTTAATTGAGCTTCAATCGTTGGACTTTTGTAGTCTTGCTTTAGCTTCAATTGCAGGTCTTTATGTAATTTAAATGTAGCTTCAATAGTAGGTCTATATTAAGTATGAATTTAGCTTCAATCGCAGGTCTGTAAAACTAACAATAGACATATATTAATTTATGTCTATTGTTAGTCTTACTTTAGCTTGAATCGTAGTTTATAATG
Organism: Calliphora vomitoria; assembly: GCA_942486065.2. Lineage (NCBI taxonomy): Eukaryota > Metazoa > Arthropoda > Insecta > Diptera > Calliphoridae > Calliphora > Calliphora vomitoria. The sequence goes on along the minus strand of OW818030.2, from coordinate 117,945,220 downwards.
CAGTGTTAATATAGTTTCGTTATATGGTATTAATTCAACCTTCCACATTTCCGTATTCTATAGACCATGTCATCCAACCTCTTAACCAACCTATGTAGTCCCCTCCAGTAACTCTGCTGCTTGGAAGACAAACCTTTACCACGTTGTGGGCTACATCTGGTCTTCACCCGGTCGCTGGTCATTTTAACTCGTCTCCGAACGAGTTCATGCATTTCTTTGGAGAATTCATTGGCAGCATCCTTCTCAGAATTATTTACTGCCTCTGCTGAAGCACATTCACTCATCTCGTAACCCTTTCTGATGATCTTTTCACTGCGGGACAGACCAAGCATTCCAACTGGAACCCTTCCGTCATTGCACTATTCAACGAGGGCCCCCATCGTTACACGGCCACTATTCACATCTGCTGATTCCAACACCAACAAACCATTGTCTAAACAATTCTCCTCTTCCTCACGGGCCCATACCAAATAGTCTCTCACAGTGCCAGCTCCTTTTAAAGGTGGTTCTTGGAATGCTTGTTGATTCGCTTCCATTTTTTGTTTCTTTTACTTCAGCTTTAATCTCAGCACGAAATTTCTCGTTGTCGGCAAGAAGTTTCTCGTTGTTGACTCTAAATGTTTCTTGAAGTTTTATTTCCATTTCATCCATCCTTTCCATTATTGCCGCAAGCATTGTGCTTAAATTCAGGCTGCTTGTTGTTGCACGGGTAGAAAATTCCATTTCTTTTTTATACTCGAATTCATAAATTCCGATGTCAATATCACGCCGTTTGCATTCATCTATGAGCCTCTTTTGCAAATCTGCTTTGTTACCTGCTGTTGGTAGCTCCAACTTACTCAATTCTTTCTTGAGTTGATCAACTTTTAATTCATCAAACTTCATGCCTTTTATTTTGCAATCCCATTTCTGACACCAATTGTTACGTTTTTACCTTTTAAAAACGGGGTTTATTCCCTTTAAATAAACCGGATACTTTTGATTGCAAATAAAAACAGTTTTAGTAGTTCAAAATTGTAAAAACTCTTTGTTTATTTAGAATGTACAACAACAGAATTAAATAGTCACTCAGTGTCTTTATACACGTACATCAATTCGCAGAAATGCACACAAACTTTATAATGTACAAACACACATGTACACGATAGTTGATGTTAACTCTAACAGCGACAATGATCAACTCAACTAACGACTGCCAGCTCTGCTACTATTTATACACGCGCCATCTATCGTGAATCTTGTACAATGCTCTTAACGGTCATACTAGTACATTCGAATTCCAGAGCCATCGATCAAACATTCAGTGTTGCCACACTTACAAACAATGCTAATAACCGCATGCTATCAACATTGTTGATAAGTAGAAGCGTCTACTGATGGACGTGTTTATAAACATGATGAATGTTGCAGGCAGTCGTTGCGGACCGTTAAATTCGAATTGCCATTGCACATTCGTAACAGTATCTTTATTTCTGTTTCACCTTAGAATCCATCGCAGGTCTTTATGTAGTCACAATTTAGCTTCAATCGCAGATCTTTATGTAGTCTCTCTTATATAGTCCCAGTTTTATCTCAATTTTCCTTCAATCGTAGATCGTTGTTTAGTTTTACTTTTGCTTCAATCTTAGCTCTTTATGTATAATTTAATTCCTATCGCAGTTATTTATGTAGTTTTAATTTAACTTCAATCGCAGGTCGTTAAGTAGTCTTTATTCAGATTCAATTGAAGGTCTTTATGTATTCTGAATTAGCTTATATCGCAGTTCTTTATGTAGTCTTAATTTAGATTAGTACATGTCTTAAGATAATCTTAATTCGCTTGAAGCTCAAGTCATTATGTAGCCTTAACAATTTGCAGTTTAGTGGTCACTTTTCTAACCACCTTTTCTACAGTCTCTAAAACATAGTTTATTAAGATATATTGGCATTTTGCTGAACAATAAATTTTTTGAAGTCATCGTTTATGTTTTTTTGCCAACTTTGCCGTCAGGGTGATTTTGTAAACCACAGTTTTTCTAAACACTTTAACGTATTCAATAAAAAAGCACAGAGTGTTTATTGTTCATCGAATTCAGTGTTACTTTGCTGTTTTGCTTGTTTTGGTCAGAAAGTTTAGTCAAAATGATTAGCTTGCAAACAAATCTAAACGCTACGAAATTTTTTATCATAATTGTTTTTAATGTCAACCGCCATGGTGGTTAATAAACTAACCACCACATTCCATAAAAACCTAACCTTAATTAAAGTAAATTATTTTGAGTTTAAACTTATAAACATAAAACCCTGGCTGAAAGAGTTAATTTAGTTTCAATCGTAGATCTTTTAGTAATATTTTTGCTGTCGCACTTTACATTCAATCGTAGATCTTCATATAGACCTAGTTTTGTCTCTCTTTAGCTTCAATCGTAGGTCTCTAAGTAGTCTTTTTTCTGTCGCACTTTACATTCAATCGTAGGTCTTCATATAGACCTAGTTTTGTCTCACTTTAGCTTTAATCGTAGGTCTTTTTGTAGCCTGAATTTAACTTCAATCGTATGCCTTTATTAAGTCTTACATTAGCTTCTATTTTAGGCCCTTTTGTAGTTTAACTTCAGCTTCAGTCATGGGCATTTATGTAGTTTATGATCAGTCTAAATTTAGCTTCATATGTGTCTATGAAATTCCACTTTAGCTCCTGCACGCAGAAAAAAAATATGGTTGTGGATGTTTACTGTAACAATTTCAATATTTGTACATGTTTGCTGTAACCATTTCAACATTTTTTAACAACATTATAGTCACAGTAACTAAATATATGATTGTGGTAACAATAATATGGTTAATTTACGATTCACATGATTGTATCAACCATATATAAGGTTACAGTAAAAAAATACATGTTTGTAACAACCATTTATATGATGAAGATCTTACCATATTATGTTGCTCTCAGCTTATGGATATCATAATTTGAGAACAACATATTATGATAAAATCATATCATATCATTATATAAATGGTTGTCACAAACATATACTTGTTTACTGTAAGCAAATATATGGTTGATACAATCATGTGAATCGTAAATTAACCATGTTATTGTTTCCACAATCATATACATAGTTACTGTGATTATAATATTGTTAAAAATGTTGAAATGGTTACAGTAAACATGCACAACTATATTTTTTTCTGTGTGTGTTTGAGGACTTTCCATAGTATAACTCTAACTTCAATCTGAATCCGTAGTTCTTTTCCAAGTCGTCCTCAATCGACCCAGTTTATATTTATTAATGCCTCTACTATAAAAATATAGTTATTTCTACTTTATACCTTCATCATCATCCATTCATTTTCATTGCGATTCGATTCGATTTCATTTCATTACATTTATTCATTTGTTTGCGTCTTCACTTGGGCTTTTCAAGGAAATTGTATTCATTATTCATTAAGTATATTGAGAATACACACAAATACTTATAAAAAAAGAAACAAGAAAATTATACATTATAGAGAAATAAATAAAAAATACAGAAATTATTTATGAAATAAACACATTTACCAGTAGATTCCATAAAATCTCGATGATTATAAATGATTGATTTGTTGCAAAACGAGAGTGGAAGCAAATCCCCAGAGTGACAGCAAGACTTAATCAGTAAATGAAAAAGATAAAATAAAGAAAATGGAGCAGACAATTAGTAACAGAATGTTAAATAAACATAAAATATTTTCAAAGTTTACCAATTAATTAAACTCTTTTACTATTTATAACTTTGCTATATGTATAAGCCAACATTTTAAGTATTTAAAAAGCCACTGGCCTTTGACTTAAATAGCAACTTATAAAAAAAATTGTGTTCATTATTGAAATTTTTTAACATCTTCTATATAATCTATAAAATATAGCTAAAAAAAAGAACCCAGTATGAGTAACTAATTAAAAATGTATGCTGAAGATAATGTTAAATGTAAAGAAGAGAAAATAAAACATACAATCTTCACATTTTTTTCTACACGTTTTACTTGACTTTACTTTACTTAATGGTACGAGTACTTAACATTGCGTTAGGGTAAGAACTTAAATGTTAAAGAATTTATTCCTTCATTCTCTTAACCATGACTTTTTCGCCTAAAGACTTATGTGATTTTAAATGAGACAAAATACATACAAACGGTGGAAAGAAAATTCATACTGACAACACCAAACTCAAAGATAAGGAGTGTAGGAATGAGCTAAGTAAGTAGCATTTATACACGTACATAAGGCTAAGGGTTTATATTAAAGAAGATTGTAAATTAATTAAATTAATTACAATTAGAATAAATGACAAAAGATCAAAGGATAAGATATATTTAAATATTTATATTTTGGATTAATAAATGAGTTTTTTTTATTAAATATATTTTTAAACGAGTTAAGGAAAAGGAAGTGCAAATTGTTGACCTTAATTCAACTTTTGTTTTAATTTCATAATTTTTCTTATTAAAGATTAAAAGTCTTTAGCTTCTATCTTATGTTCTAATGTTGTATTACATTAGATTTAGTGGAATGCCTTTATTTAGTCGATATACGGTCGTTACCTAGTCTTTCATTAGCATTGATTCTCTATTTATATTGACAATGATTTTTTAGTTTTGCTTGTTCGTCCATCATAGGTCCATATTTAATCTTACTAAACAAATTTCCAACTCGTTTTGTTAATTTGTTGGATTCCGTTTGATTTCTAGTTTTTCTACACATTATTTGTTAAAAGAAAGTAACAAATATAATATAACAAATTGAGCACACATAAAATATAGAATTTTATTGAGTACTGCTGTCCAATTGGAACGCTTTTTTAAAATAATTTTTTAATTTAGCATTGAGGGTGCGTTTATTAAATTTATTTTGTTACTGGTTTTCAAAAACAATAACAAAGCAATGCTGGTTTTTTCGACTTTGGATGTGTTCGGATGACCACTGGTTTGGAGTGTTTGAAGGCTGTTAGTCAAAGTCGATAAGGCTGTCATCGAAGTCAATTAAATCGTCTTCAAGATCGACAAAGCTGTCTTCAATAACTGCCGATCAGACTTATACATGCCGGCACCCTTGCACTGGTGCAATTGTTAATCTGGTTAGCTGACCAAGGGCCCACACAATTTAGTTTACCAAACATTGAGTAGATTCTAGTACTGCTTCCGCCATGATATTGTGGCAATTGGCGCTATTGATGCAGTCTTGTTTGTTGTTGTTGTTGGATTGATGCTGCTGAAGTCGTTTCCTCAGAGCATCTAATCTAATGAGGCGGACGTACAGCTTGATGTCTAAAACGCACACGAGACTGAGCTGCTGCTTGTTGCTGCTGACATTGAGTTGATCTCGAACGTTACCCATAATGTCTTAGATGAAGTACGGAGTACTGTAGCTCGCAACATATTTGACATGCCCCCTTTGATATGCAGCTGCCTATCTATTGCGATCTCGAAAAACAGTTGGAGCTGTATTTGTGGATACGCACGAAATATAGCCTCTGCTCCAAAGTCATCTTGCTGAACATCACGTAATACTGAAGGGGGTGGTAGTTCAAATACTCTACACACAATTCAGGACATTGAGCTGGATCCATTCTGAAATGGTATTTCAAACATAAGGAGAAGAGGCAGATTATGTTTGATAAAATAGGTTGGAAGACATATGGACCTGACATGTTATATAAAAGGACATGTTAATCTATAAACATTTCACTTAGCGGAAGCATGCAAAGTTTGACTAGTGGCCGGGTTATAATGCAGGGTGATATATAACATCAGCCAATCGTACACGTTTGTCCCGATTGGTATGTTTAGTTTTTATTCGGCCTAACCTCCAATCGAATGGAAGAAGGAGCTCATCATATACGGTGCCGAAATCACCAGACTGTATATCATGTTGTGGATTCTGTCAGTCAGAAGTCAATTAAATCGTCTTGACTTCAACACTTACATTAGTATCGGTCGAAAGTCTTACTTAAGTCCCAATCGTTGATATTTACCTTATGAAGTAGCGAAGGTCATTATAAAGTCTTACATAAGCTTCAGTTGTACGTCTTTAAGTAGCCTTAATTTAGATTTAATTGTAGGTCATTATATGGTCTTAGTTATGCATGAAATATTATCATTATATAGTCTTACTTCAGCTTCAGTTCTAGGTCTTTATGTAGTCTTAATTTTGCTTTACTCGTAGGTCATTTACTTATGCTTCAATTGTAGCTATTATATCGCACTGGTTCCTCTAAAGAGAGTCAACTCAAAATTTTTAAATTTCCACTTTTTTCAAGAAATCGTTGTACAGTGGTCTTATCTACCCACTCTAAAAATCTTACATCATTTTCTCTACACTTTCGCCAAAAAATACAGTTGTATCTGTCTTCAACTTTCATTGTAATGTATAAAAATAAACTGTTTTTAGCCTCTACTTAAAATTTTTAAATTTTGAGTTGATTCTCTCTAGAGGAACTAGTGTGATATAGTTTTACCTATACTTTAATCATAGGTCTTTAACTAGCCCTAATTTAGCTTAAGTCGTAAGTTATTATATAGTCATACTAATGCTTGAAATATTAATGATAAATTTTTCAAGCATTAGTAAGACTATATAATGACCTTCGACTTAAGCTATATTAAGGCTACTTAAAGACCTATGATTTAAGTACAAGTAAGACTATCGGAGCACCCAAGTTCTAGTTCTGTGTTACTTTATCATAGGGCTTTATACAGTCATACTTTAGATTCACTCACTAGTCTTTATTTAGTATTACTTAGTTCTGTCATACTTTAGTTTCAATAGCAGGTCTTTATGTAGACTTATTTTAGATTCAATCGGTAGCCTTAATGCAGTCCTATTTCTGTCTTATTTTAGCTTTAATCGTAGGTCTTTATAAGTATATGGAGCATTTCATGTCAAGTGAAAAAACTTTTGAAATCGTTGTCTATTGGATAGTAATAAAAAAGACACAATTTTTCAACAATATCGTTCGAGAACTTTCTGAGTTAGAGGGGGTCAAAATTTTACATTTTGGCCAAGCAGGTGTTTTTTCTCATCCATGTAACTTATTACCTATTGTTCTTAGCAAAATGTGTCCCAAATATTCAATATTATTTCTTCAATTAAAAAAAAAAAAAAATTTTAATTTTTTTTCTAAAATCAAAAACTAAGAGACCAAAAAGCTCTTAAAGGAATAGAAAGAACTAAGCTTCCATTTGAGCAAAAAAAAAAAAAAATTAAAAAGGAAAAACATTTAGATTTTGCAAAAAAAAAAAGTAAAAAATTGTATGTCTTGTGTTACCAAATATTTATTTTGATAGATATCCCATTCGCATTCCACTAAACCAAATAGATCTTCAAGGAAATTATCTAAGCTTTCTTTTGAGAGAGAAAAGTTTTTGATTTTGGAAAAAAATTACAAAATTTTTTTATTTTTTTCCGAAAGATTGACGAAATAGCTATCTAAACTATTTGGGACACATTTTGCTAAGAACAATAGGTAATAAGTTACATGGATGAGAAAAAACACCTGCTTGGCCAAAATGTCCAATTTTGACCCCCACTTGTTGAAAAATTGTGTCTGAATTACTATCTAATAGAATTAACTATGGAGCAAATTTCATCCAAATCAAAAGACATCGATTTCAAAAGTTGGTTCACTTGACATGAAATGCCCCATATTTATACATAATATTGTACAAAAATTACGCAACAGCTTGTTTTAGCTTTGATTTTCACTTGCCGCAGATTTCATTTAATCCACAATTTACATGTTATATTTTAAAACGAAACACTTCATATATGGTGACGTATGATTATTATTATTTAAAGCAGAAGATAAATATTCATCATACGCAATGTATAACTAGATTTTATTGTTGATACATAAATAGTGTTGTCAAATATTTGACATATTAAAAAAACCGGTTTTCGAATAATCCGAAAAAGCGTAATTTATAAAAACCGATTTACGTTTTTTTTATTTAAAACTGGTTCAAATAACTGGTTTTTAGCCTTTTTTTGTTGAGGTATAAATTAAGCTTAATTATATTTTTTTATTAAAAGAAATTATAAAATCGTTCAGTTTTTGTGTGAATTTTGAAATTCTTTTAATGTTAAACAGAGCTGAGCTTCTTAATTTTGCGAGTTACTTTCAATATATTTTAAGTCAGAGCTTGAGGAACTTTCATTGAGACTACCTGTAAATAAATTCGTCTTGATGTATAACTTGTTAATGGCATTCAACATAATATAATAACACACATTTAGAAGAACGATGTTGTTTAATTATTAAAAAAAAATCGCATAAAATTTAAAAATAAATTTAAAAAATATTCCATTTTGTCGAATTATTCGACACAAAAAAACTGTTTTGTCGAATAACTCGAAAACCGTCCATTTGTAAAAACTGGTTTTAAAAAACCAGAAAATTGGGAAAAAATTCGGTTTTTCGAATAATTCGACAGTTTGACAACTCTATACATAAATCATTATTATAATAACAATATCGAGATATTTTTTGAAAAATTTAATTTGAAAATTAATCTGTATATTTTTTAACTCATTGTTTTTACTAGAGCTTCCAATTCCATTTTAACCGAAACCGAAACCGCGGTTTTTGAAGAGCTAAAACTGAAACCTACAATTATTCTTCGGTTTTCACTTTTAATCTATTTTCACTAGAAAAATTCAAAATTTAGAAACGAGAAATAAACTTTTTCATTCAATTATTCATCCAATACCTCTAAACACAGATCGGTAAAAATATCTTAAGATTTGTTAAATTTTTTAAATTGTATTACAATAATTGGTTCAGATGATGTAACAGGCTACCTTTCACAGGCTAAACAATGCAAGTTATTTTCCAAATCGAATTCCAAATAATCTTAGTTATTTTCAAATATCCGATAAAAGTATAGAGTACTATCTGACCGGTGCGCTTCGCCACCTCAATTGGAATAAATAAATAGTACTATTTAGTCTCTCTTTGTAAATTAATACTAAATCAGGAAAACATGTCCTAGTTTCATGTTTATTGATTCATTGTAATGTGGATTGTAGCTCATTCTAGACGTATTATTAGAATAAAAAGAGTACCATACGGACCCACATTTTGTATTCCTACTCAGCATCATTAATGTTTAATTTCATATTTCTGTGTCCATTATTATAGAAAATACAAAAGAAAGGTAAGACTGTAATTAACTTTCGTGAATTCTAACTCATTCAGAATCATTTGTGCCTAATTTTAAGGTTTATTATTATAAAATATTCAAAAAGTACATTTACAATGAAGATAATATAGGAACTGCTAAACAAATTTTAAGGTCAAACTTTTTTAGCAGTTCCTATATTATCAACTGATTTAATAGTTAATAAATTATCACAAAACCGAACCGAAACCGATCGGTTTTCAATTTTTTAAATTCTTCGGTTTTTTGGAAACTCTAGTTTTTACCTTTAAAACATATTTTTTTTAATTTATTACAAAAAAAATTTTACAGTACAATTTTTTTTTAAGTTTTAACACTTTTTGCTAAGAACAGTAGGTAATAATTTACATAGATGAGAAAAAACACCAGCTTTCCAAAATGTCAAATTTTTACACCTTTTAACTCAGAATTACTATCCAATAGAACTAACTTTCATCCTAATCGGAAGACATCGATTTCAAAAGTTGGTTCACTTGACATAAAATGCCCCATATACATACTTTAGTCAGTCGTCAGTCTTTCAGTCTTACTTAAGCTTCACTTTACGGTCCTTATGTAATCCTAGTTTTGTTTCACTTTAGCTTCAATCGTTGTTCTTTATGTATTCATACTTTAGCTTCTTTCATCGGTAAAACGGTCTTCACGGATTTGCTATCACATAAACAAAGCCAATGGCTAAATATCACATAATGTAGGGGGCCACTTTTGATAAGCGAAACGAACAGGATATATCTCAGTGATTGAGTTGTTTTATGGACTGTATGGTATGTGGCATCATATTGTTGAATATGTCATCCACATCTACTTGTATCATCCAATTTAGACGGAAAGAACTAAGTCTGTAAAAGTCATTGGCAAAGAACTATGATCCTATAGCGTATACAGCGCCAAAAACAGTGACGCTTTGTGGATCGATTTGGTTTTCGTCAATGACATGTGTGTTCTCCGAACCCGTCAATTTCGACAGCCTCTACCTGCTGATATTCAATAATCCATTCAGCTAAACTCTATTCGCTGTATGTGGCTTATGGGATTCAGTACTTTTGTTAATTAAACAAAAATCTTCAGTGAGTATACGCTATATAGAGCTTATTAAAATTTGAAATTATTCTACCATACGCCGTATTTGTTTTCCTTTACTTTCACCAACACTCTTCGATATCGATATTTTTATACCATATATAGTAGAAAATTTTTGAAATGTGGCTGCGAATTATTCATTCATTATTTCTGAAATATTGTTTTTTTTGGTTGGCAACACATTAATGCAGAAATGGTGTCAAATTCATGCGTCAGACTTTCTTCATATCTAATCAGAGTATGTAGAAAACATGCTGACATTCAATAAGCGAAATTAAAATAACTGGTATTTGCTCAAAGTGTTTGTCCAATTTTCCAAAGTAGTCTGGTAGTCCAAATCAGCAAAATCGGTTCAATAGCAGACAAGCTGTGAAACTAAATGTAAGACAACTCTAACCCGCCAATGGTGACACGCGGTTTGTGAGGCCGGGTGGGTTAAAAAATTCGAATAACTTAATTCTTCGTTATTATTTTATGTTGTATTTTGGATAACTGCCGCACTGCACGTCCCCCATCATCAGTTCACGTCGAAACTGCTTAGTGATCACATATAAATTTAAAAAAAAAAAACATGAATTATTAGTAACTAGTTTCGACAAATCTTCAATTGAAAATCCAGGTGTGTGTACTTTGTTCAATGGACAAAAATAAAAAATAAGATCATGTCAGTGATGATAATGAAATTTATATTTTTGAATAGACAACTAAATAACTAATTCGTGTAAAAATATTTGTTTATAAATATCTCTTTTTGTCGTCACTAGAGGTCGCTAAATTTAGTACATTTTCAACATAAATTTGACTAAGAAAAATATATTTTTTTATGATTAACTAAAATAATGGTTAAAAGTTGGTTTTGAAAGATATAAACTTCTGATTGGCTGCAAATGAAAGAATATGAAAGTGAAATTATGGGAAATTACTGTTTTTCTCAAAAAAAGTTTAACAGTTTATTCTGCGCAATTTTTAATAATTAATTTTTTTTTGTATTGTGAGCCTGAAATTCTAAAACTGTTGAAATATTAGTAAAATATATGTTAATCTATTTTGTTTATGTTTTGCAGTAGAATAGCCTTAAGTATTATATTTAAGAAAATGTAATCATTAGTTATCCTTTCGTATGAAAACTATTAAAATTTTGCTTTTGTTTTAATGTTTAAAATCACATTTCGTAAATTTTCAATTTAACGGTTTGGGGAAATAGTACCGTTTTTTCTTTTAAATGACTAAAGGTACGGTCACACACAGCAAATATTTACTCAAAAAAGTGTAACCACTTTTTTTAGTACAAATTTGTTTGACGTTGTTTACTCTTACATGTGTTTTGTAAGATCAAACAGCATCAAATAAAATAAAACTGAATATTTACTTTGAATTGTCCTCAGTAAAAGGAGTTATTGACAATAAATATAAGAATTTAAACATATTTTATTTAGTGGTTACGTCTTTTTCGTCAAATATTTGCCATGTGTGACCCTACCTTAAGAAATATTGCGATATTTAACAAGAGTTGTTTTATGGCATAAACTATATTAATAGTTCTTTATTTGGTTCTTGATGTTATATGTTTTTTTTTGCTGGAATCCAAAAAAACCAAAGTTTGATTTAATTTTGCAAAAAAAAAAATATGTTAATAGATTTTAATTTTTCTTTAATATTATCTTATTTGTTATAATGTGAAATCATTATTTGTCCGTTTTGATTAGAACTTTACATAAAAATTGTTTTTGATGGCACACATAAATAATAAATTTTTACCGTAAATGTAAGTAACTCAATAATTGTATATAACCTACACATACTTAGGTTGAGATTGTAATATGAGCTTCTGTTGATATTAGGAACACATAAAGTGTATTCCAACATCCAGTTTCTAATATTACAGCTGAACCATCAGTCCATGAACATTTCAAAATGTCCGTCCATCCGTAATTCCGATTTTAGAAAATAGATACAATATTTCAATATTCAATATATATGTATTTAATTTTGTGATATACAAGGCAAATTTATATTCAAACACAACAGCATTGGGCTAGTTTTTCCCTATTACTTCCTACTTTTAATCCTACTTACTATACATCTGCGAGTTTAGCGTCAAATTCGAGAAAAAACTTGTAATAAAAATCTTAACGGGTCTGTTTTAACGGGTTTGTGGGATGCAATGCAAAAATTTATATGAAAGTTTCATTATTTCAAATGAAAACGGAAGCATATTTCAATAGCCTAATTTTAAATAAATTGTGTACTTATTTAAAGAAGTTTGTAGGGAATGATGTTGATTTCTTTAACTTGATACAAATTTTTAACCAATTAGATGATTTTAAAAGCATTTATAGATTTATTTAAAAAATTGCTAGAATTGAAATGTTAATAACTAAATAAATGCTTGGTTCCTAAATAAAAATAGATTTTTACGAATTTGTAAAAAAAATTAGATGTTATACAGGATATTTAAATCTTGACGTATTGGAATTATGAATATCCTTCCGATGAAATTTCCTTAATTTTGCATCTAATATTATGAGAGAACAAACATTTCTGAAAAGTAATGATTTTATTCTGGTTTATAAATTTTTAAGAAAAATGATGTATGGCAGCCACCCGAATCCTAACTGCGATTGTAATAAAAACTTTCACAAACAACAATAACTTTATTAAAATAATTATAACCAAATTTTAAAATGTTAAAAATATAATTGTAAATTTTATTGAATATTATATGTTCAGAATATATGTGAGGTACACGGGGTACTTGCACGAATTTTTTCTAAAATTATATTTTTTCTTGATCTTACCAAAAGTTAATATTCTACTAATTTTTATTCGTCTGCAATAACTCCTTCTATTTTTGTCCATTGCTTATATGAAAACAATGCACTGTGCGGCGTCACTATTGATCAAAGTCGAATCTGCGTCACCATTGGCAGGTTAAGCTATTTTTTTTTTATTTTTCTCAATGAAACAGGTGCCTGAATATTAATGCAGCTTAATGCTATTTCCCTTAATGAACTATTAAAACTTGATGCACATTAACCATTTAAAGCCACTTTAATGGCTCAACTTTAAGTCATTAATGCTTTAAACATAAATATTTGGCATTTACTTGCTTTATCAACAGCAATCAAATTTAAAAAAGTTTTCTTTTATATATGTATATATGTAGTAAGTATACGAATAAAAAAAAACATGTACTTCTCTTCACCCACAAACTATGCGAGCTGATGTTAAACTACTAAATTGTTTTCACTAACTTTTGCCAAAAAATTACCTTCCATATTAACGAGCAAAAAACACTTCAAATCGTAGGAACCATGTGTAAAAAGTTACAAATGTAATAAAAAAAAAAAAATCCAAAAGAAACAAAAAAAAAAAAAAAAACTCACTAAATGATGTTTCTTATCTTTCACCAAAGCGATGAAAACAAATACTCAGCACTCGCTCACTCACTACTTACATACATACATACATACATACATATGTACGTTCATGTTTCTGGAAGAGATAAAACTTAAATTTAATGTTTGAAAAGTTTTTGGCAAATTTACCAGCCCGATAAGATTTTATGAAATTTTCTTTTTGCTGCTTTTATACAATATAATTTAAAGCTTTTTTGGTGTATTAAAGTAAATGATAGAAGGAAAGCGCAGTAAATATGGTTATTTAGTGTCCTGGATGGGTATTTATTTATAGTTAAATTACTGTAAAGAAGTTCGGTTAAGCTTCTTGTTTTCTGTTGTTTTAAGCTTAACAAATATAGCTTTTTGTTTATTGTTGTGGTTTCTAATTTAGTGCAAATAGATTTTGTGTTTCCTAATAAATTTCATACAGAAAACCTCAGAAAGTAATTAAATTGCAGTAAACGGCAGCCATATGAAATACATAAAAGGGATGAAATTAATCCAAGGTTTAGAGTTTCATATAGAGATAAAATATTTGAATATATATTAGATTTAAGTTGAAGATTAGTCGTTACATCGAATGCTCGTAGTACACAGAGAATATGTTTCTTACACTCTTTTGAAGATCTTGATCTATAGTCAACATAAAGAGAACTGGGAACCTGGATTATAATAACATGTTAAGTACTTTCTCTTTCTCTTGCTATCTGACCAGCTATGGGTTGCGATTTTTATACCCTTCACCATGAGTGGCAAGGGTATATATAAGTTTGTCATTCCGTTTGTAATTTCTACATTTTTCATTTGCGACCCCACAAAGTATATATATTCTGGATCTTTATAGACAGCGAAGTCGATATAGACATGTCTGTCTGTCCGTCTGTATGTTGAAATCAACTTTCCGTATCCCCCAAATATCTTACAAACATAATTGATACATCTATATATAGGGAATTCTTCCGGCTCGGTCGGTATTTAAAATCAAGAAAATCGGGCCATAAATGGCTGAGATATAAGGAAAAAACCGGGACAACCTCGATTTTTGGCCTATTTTTTACGTATATCTGGATTACTAAGTCATTAATATAGACAATATATCTAATGATAGATATTTCAAAGTCCATCGCAACGATATATATGAGGCTACAGTAATTTGGACCTACAATGGGTCAAAATCGGGAAAAATATTTTTTAACCCGAATTTTTTCACTAATAAATAATTTTTTTTTTTAAATTAAAAAAAAAAAAAATTAGAAAAAAAGTAAAAAAATGTTTATTATAAAAACAATGTCGAAAAAAAAATTTGAAAAACAATTTTGAAAAATTTTTTTTTTTAATTTTGAAAAAAAAAATTTGAATTTTGTTTACCTAAAAATATTTAAAATTTTTATTTTAAAGTATAATTTGGTGAAGGGTATATAAAATTCGGCACAGCCGAATATAGCTCTCTTACTTGTTGTATCTTATTTGATTGTTTAAAATTTCTGTTCTCCCCCTAGTGGCTACGAGTGCCGTCCACTACTCTAGATCATCCTGTAATGAAATTTAATATTAATGGTAAATTTTTAACACATCAATCCTACCGTTAAAAGAGTTCTTGGTGTTTTTTTGAACACCTGCTTTTAATGTTTAGTTTTCATTTTGTTGACCAAGGTGCTTTTGTGTGTTTTTTTTTTGCTCATCCTAAAAATAAAACAAAATAAAAGTACACTCAAAATTACATTATTTATTTATAACACAAAATACAATGTTCAACAAGATTTCTTGAACAACCAGCCCCTAAGAGTAAAATTTGAAAGATGGCCCTTAAACCTTAAAAATACAACTGAAAGGAAAAAGGGTTCTATTCAAAACATCATCGACATACATCATAGTATATGATGTTAATGTACAATAAATGTTGCTGAATTTTGTATTTTTCTTTTGCTTTTTCGTATAAACTAAATAAAAGGAAAGTGATGTCTAAACATCATGTGTAAAAGAAGTGTCCAACGAGGCATAAAAAATCGTAAAGATTTAATCTTTGCCAAGAATACAAAAAAAAGTTTTAATATTTCTTTTTTCTTTAATATAAATAAAACTTTTGCCAGCAAATAAACAAGCATATATAAAAGTCATTATTATGATTTAGATTCCAATTTCACATAAATGGCAAATATTGTTTAAATATGTGGGAAACATGCATGAATTGACCAAGGTCTGTAGGTGGTTACACTATAGGTTAATAGTCAGTGAGAAGGAAATTTAGGGAGTTGTTAGACTAGAATACAATAAATTAATATAAAAGTATCTGCAGCCTCCTTTTTCCATTAAATCTTATTTTGCACAGTGGTGCAGAATCCAAAAATCATGGAAATAAATCTGTCGTTTGTAACTGGCAGATCCTATTCACATGAAACATAAGCGTAGCAGATGAGTATTCAGGTTTAAATTTTGACGAAATCTCTCTGAAGCGGCTCTGTGCGGTTAAAAAGTAGGGCACCAAGATCACGACATCGCTAAGCCACATGTTCCAATACCTGTTAAAAACGATATAGAAAGAAGTGGCTAGGAAATTTTGCCTCACCCGCCTTATAGTGCAAACCTAGCCTCGTCCGACTACTATTTGTTTCGATCGATGCAGAACACTCTTTCTCGTATACGCTTTTCTTCGGAACTGAGTATGCGAAATTAGCTTGATTCGTTCTTGGCCTCAAAATATGAGCAGTTCTTTTGTCGCGGAATCCTTATGTTGGCAGAAAGATAGGAAAATATCATAGCTGACAATGGCCAATACTTTGAATAAATTTATATTGTACAAATGTTTTAAAATAAAAGCTAAGAATTTGAAAAAAATCGCATTATTAAGTCATATACCCAATAACATACATGGTATGAATTAAAGGTCAACAAATCATCTGTATTTGGGACAGCAGAGCAAAACATGACTCTTGGATCAAGACAGACTGGTCTCTGGGAGCAAACATGACGGTTGGAAAATTAAATGATATAAGCCCGCCATTGGTTTCCAGACTGTTTCAAAGGTCCCAATTTGATATGTAATGGATGCAAAACCATTACACATCAAATTGGGACTTTTGAAATAGTATATGAAGGCATTGGATAAAACGGCGTGGCAAAACAAAATGTTTACATTGTACCGCTAATGCCATCTATATATATAAAAACCAGCTGGACGAATTTCAGGGAATCTTCAGAATAGCCCAGCGGGTAACTCAGTAACGTCAGATTTTTTTATAATCGGTCCTTTATATTCACCCCTCTACGGAGGGTTGTGTAAAAATCTCGATAAGGAGTGAGATCGAAAAATTCTTACATATATGTTAACAAAAACAAAACCACTAAACTTACAGTTTTGAATCTTTTTTTATTTGATGAAATTATTGTTACAATTTACAAAAACAAAATATGTTTATAGTTGTAATCACTAATGATGAAATTTTGAACCTTTTTCGAAAACCCTTCCATTATGGTTTTTATAGTGACTTATGTCGCTTTGTTCGAACAGGTTGTCCATCTCCGTTTAAAATCTACTACACTTTTGGACACATTTTTTGTGCTCTTCAATTCTCTTTTAACAAGATTCCATTATCTATCCACAGGACTCAGCTCCAGGCAGTTTGGAGGAATTGCCTCTTTTGGTACAAATACCACATTATTGTCCTTGTTCCACTCAAGACGATTCTTTCCATAATGAAAGATGCCAAATCAGACCAAAAATAAGTGGACACAATAAGAAGTCTTATGAATGGAAGCATCCTTTTTTGTAAACATTCCTTGATGTAAACTTCGGTATTTATAAAGCCAGTTGTAACAAATGATTGGCTTCTTTTGCCGCAACTGCATAATGCTTGCCATACCAAAAACTTTTTGGAAATTTTTGTCTGCTTTTGGGTCCTAAACTTTTCTCCAATATTCCCTCGAGCATCTGCAGCATAAAATTTTACCTAGAGTACTGACCTAACCGGGCAGCTTTCCTACCGGAGATGTTGGGAGCTCTTTTGAAAATGCTTTCTATTTTTTGGCTTCAGAAACATCATGTGAACAATTCCTTCTACCTAAAGCATGTTTTATATCAACGGAAAAGTTCTCCCGGTATTGGTTAATAACATTGGAAACAGTTTGATAGCAGAACTTTGATTGTTTGGCCAAAAAGAGTTGTAGTACGCACTTTTTTCCGGTCATTAATTGACACTAAACGTAATAACTGCTTTACAAAGGTAACTTGATAAAAAAACAAATAATAATTGGATTAAAAGTTTTAATGAAAGACGTGAGTTAAGAATTTTACGATCTAAGTCCTTATAACTTTTAGCTTTAAAAATCTGGAATATAATATGAGCATAAAAGCACAGTCATTTAGACAAGTTTCCTGAAAGAATACACGCAGAAAAAAAATATAGTTGTACATTGTTACTGTAACCATTTCAAATTTGTGCATGGTAACAGTAACAATTTCAAAATTTTTAACAATATTATAGTCACAGTAACTATATATATGATTGTGGTAACAATAATATGGTTAATTTACCATTCACATGAATATTTCAACCATATATATGGTTACAGTAACCATATATATGTTTGTGACAACCATTTATATGATGAAGGACTTACAATATTATGATGCTCTCATATCATAATCTGAGAACAACATATTATGATAAAATTATTCATCATATAAATGGTTGTCACAAACATATATATATGGTTACTGTAACCATATATATGGTTGAAATATTCATGTGAATCGTAAATTAACCATATTATTGTTACCACAATCATATATATAGTTACTGTGACTATAATATTGTTAAAAATTTTGAAATTGTTACTGTAACCATGCACAAATTTGAAATGGTTACAGTAACAATGTACAACTATATTTTTTTTCTGCGTGTAGGATCGTATAGCGAAGAACAAGGAGAACGTTTCCATCAAGATTTAAAAGTAATGGAAGATAGTTACCAAGGTCGCTGTGATGGTAAATTTCTGTTGAAGTAAAACACGGGAGTGTCCTTAGGAAACTGTAAAATAATTTCATAAAATGTTGTAAAATCCTTCATTTTGTTTGTTACCCCCTGTTATTTCTCGAGAACTACACGTATCATTGAAAAAATAAGTATACAGTGGGAATCAGTGTTTTGAATATACTTAAAATCAGGCACCAAAACCATTGAGCTGTAGTGTAATATGTTTATGAATTCTCTAATTTTACAATCCATTTCTTTTATAAAGGGTTTTCCAACAAGAGGTGTTTTTTTTTTTAAACAAACACAAACTGCGAAGCGTTTTGCTTGTCTGCAGATACACCCAGAGTCTCTGGCAGGAATCGAACCCGCAAATCCCAGACTGATAGTCCAGCACACTATCGTGTAGTCTATCGGGGCACCCGGTATTTCGGTAGCTGTCACTTTTAAAGCTTATGTTCTTTGACATTTGACAAGTAGAAACTGCGTCATTACTAAAAATGGAACGATACACGCTTTAACAACGCGTTGAAATTATTAAAATTCACTACAAAAATGGTGAAAATCTTGCAGTCACAGTTCACAAAACTAAATCATTTTTGGGTCGTAGTGAAGCACATTGTCGGACCGCAATACAGAAATTGGTGGAAAAATTCAAGCTGTTGGGACAAGTTAGTGATGTGAAGAATGAAACCCGTGCACGTCGTTCAAGAACAACTGACAATATTGCTGCTGTAGCCCAAAGTGTTGAAGAATACACAGGTTTGTCCATTCCTCGTTGTTCTTTGGAATTGGGCATTACATAAACGTCATTTCACCGTATTTTGGTCGGAATTGAATGATATTGATCTGAAAAACGTTTACTTTCAACAAGACTGCGCACAGTGGGGGATCTGAAAAAGAAGTGGAAATAAATCTGTAACTTCTAAACGAATAGCTCGATTTTAATAAAATCGTTGATAAGTTTAAGTTTTGAATTTGGGCGTAAACAAACAAGGGGGGGCCGAGCCAATGTCCCAAAGTGGGGCACCTCGGGTATACCAAAAATTAAAAATTATGCCAAATTTTTGTTTGCGATCCGATTTGAAAGATTTATATATATATGGAATGTACTAGACGAGATCTACAAAAAACATTGCTTTAGCTATATATTATCTCTTATATTTTACGAGCTATTCGCATTTGAAAAGTAAAATTTTTTTTTTTTGCCTACCTTGGTCTGCTTTTTTGATAATAACGGATTAAATTATTTTCCGATTTTCTTGAAGTGTATTTTTTTGAATTAACAGCAAATTGATTAATAATCCTAAAAAAGAAATGTTAAAAAATAAAAAATTTACTGAGTCAAAAGTTATGTGCGTTTTTCCGCCATTTTTTTTTTTTTTCGAAAAAAGTAACTACATTAATTTTAAATTATACATAAAATGAGGAAAAGATAAATAATGTGTTTATATTTTTCTGAAAGGTATCATTTCGGGTAATATTATAAAAGCAAAATAATATCAAAATTATTATTGCGTGGTCCAGAGCCTTCCGAAGTAGACCTATTTTTATGAAAATTTCAACTTTAGACAACATATTCTAAAATCGCATAGCTGCTTTCAAAAAATTTGTATGTCCCAATCTGTTCTTCAATATTGTGCAAAGGGATCTCATAGCCCCGAGCTTGGTCCTTTCAATATATCCAAAAATCAAAAAATCCCAATTTTGGGATTTTTGAAAAGTTTTTGGGAATTGTGGGATTCTCAATAACAAATCTAAATCCAAATTTTCACTTCTGCATTTCGACAATTTTCCTTATTTTGTCCACGTGCCACAGTAATGAACGAATGATTAACATCTGATAAAATTTTAATGAAATTTCTTCACCAAGTTATTTTCTTTCATAACAAGTTCAATGTTAGGTACTTATATAATACATAAGTACAAACATAAACCGATTGCAACTTTTTTTAACAATGAATCCCAGGTACAATATGAAATACCTGGGATATCCTTAAAACATATTTCATACCTATTACTATTTTTTACTCCATAACAGGTTGTCCTCCATTTTATTTAAACATAAAACTGATCAATTTCAAGATAAAGTCAACCTCATATTGAAATTTATCGAAAGTACGCATAATAATAAAGTGGATAAAACGGAATTATGTAAAATCGAAAAGTTTGTTAAATCCTTTGACATAAAATGGAAAACCGTAAAATTTTCTGCTACGAAATTTGAATCCAAATATTGTGATTGGTTGGATGAAAATATAGAATTTTATGTGTCCACGTCTGCCTTTGGTGCTCCCCGTAAGCAATACTTGGAATTAGGCTATCGATGACATAGGGCAGCCACTTTGCGATTTGGTTATGGAAAATTTAAGCATGATGCCCATTTGGCTAAGTCACCAAGAACTATAAACAAAAAAATTGTACATGTTTACTGTAACCATTTCACCATTTATATGATTGCGGTAACCATAATATAGCAAAGTTACGGTTCACATGATTATCGCAATCGCATATAATTGCAGTTACTAAATATATGTTTTTGGCAATCATGTTCATGATTAACCAATATACAATATACATATTATGATAACCATAAACCGAGAACAACATTATGTTGTAAATCCTTCATCATAAATATTATTGTTAAAAATAGGCTTATTTACATGATTGCTACAACCATGATAATGATAACTTTATCATATTGTGGTTACCGCAATCATATTAATAATTACACTCACCATAATATTGTTAAAAAACTTGTAAAAATTTTGAAATTGTTACAGTAAACTTCTAAACCTATAGTTTTTCTCTGCGTGTACTAGCAAAATAAGGCATGTGTTTGAGTTTACAATTTGGTGTTGCCTATTTTATGAATTTATCATTAAATTGGGAAATTGCCTTTAAATAACTTCATATGTATATCGGAAGTGAAGTGTATTTTAATTGTTGGTCAACTTTCCTTTTCGTTTCTAGTATATTTAACATTAATTGTTTCTATTTTTCAATTAATTACTTTACAAAACTCTCCAAGAACTTTAAATATTATCTCCCTTATGTAGCTATTGAAACAATATTAATGAATGTGTTCACTCTTTGGCTACAAATAAATTGATACCCTCAACGGATACATTATGGTTGAATGAACGGTAGACCTAAACAATTCTGTTATATGCAGCTTTTTAAAACCTTCATCATGAACATTAATTTAGAAGTCTATAATTATGTATACTGAATTCATAGATCCCTATGCCGGTTAAAATAAAATTTTCAAGGGCAGGGTATCCTTTAAACCTAAATCTTGCAAAAATATTTTTTTATAGAATTTTGAAATTCAATAGAAACATCAGTCCAATTATAACTCATATCAGCAATAGAATACGATTTTCTAATTACATAAACAAAAATATATTAAAAAAAATTTACTTTCACACAAAAAATCAAGACTTGTTTCTTTTGCATCAAAATTATATTTCCTGCTTTAAAGTTTAACAAAGTGAAGGGTAAATATTATTCGTCACAGCCGAATAGACATAAAACTCCTACTTGTTTAATTTAGTATTGCGATGCTGTTTCTTCTTCAGCAAATAGTTTTAAAGCCCATAAAAATATAAAATATAAAAAATAACAACAGTAAAATATGTACATATAAAACAAAAGTTTTCTTTTTATAATGATTAATGTTAAATAACACAAGAAGACTGAAACATACGTACACATAAAGACTTTGAGGAGCCACAAAGGATAAAAAGGTTAAGAAAAGGTTGGTTGGCTGGTAAAAAAAACAAAAACACAAGACAAAAGTAAAAGTAACAAAGTTAAGGAAATAACATTTCACAAAGAAACAAACACAGCAGAAAATTATAAAAGAAGAATAGAAAATAAGACAAGAAGGAGACGAGTCAAAGTGGGACTGGCTATATTTCTAAACAGAAGTCTAGCCAATACATTGATGTATTTCTATACAGAAATCTAGCCAGTAACTGGCTGTATTTCTATACAGAAATCTAGCCAGTAACTGGCTGTATTTCTATACAGAAATCTAGCCAGTAACTGGCTGTATTTCTATACAGAAATCTAGCCAGTAACTGGCTGTATTTCTATACAGAAATCTAGCCAGTAACTGGCTGTATTTCTATACAGAAATCTAGCCAGTAACTGGCTGTATTTCTATACAGAAATCTAGCCAGTAACTGGCTGCATTTCTATACAGAAATCTAGCTAGTAACTGGCTGTATTTCTATACAGAAATCTAGCCAGTAACTGGCTGTATTTCTATACAGAAATCTAGCCAGTAACTGGCTGTATTTCTATACAGAAATCTAGCCAGTAACTGGCTGTATTTCTATACAGAAATCTAGCCAGTAACTGGCTGTATTTCTATACAGAAATCTAGCCAGTAACTGGCTGTATTTCTATACAGAAATCTAGCCAGTAACTGGCTGTATTTCTATACAGAAATCTAGCCAGTAACTGGCTGTATTTCTATACAGAAATCTAGCCAGTAACTGGCTGTATTTCTATACAGAAATCTAGCCAGTATCTGGCTGTATTTCTATACAGAAATCTAGCCAGTAACTGGCTGTATTTCTATACAGAAATCTAGCCAGTATTTGGCTGTATTTCTATACAGAAATCTAGCCAGTAACTGGCTGTATTTCTATACAGAAATCTAGCCAGTAACTGGCTGTATTTCTATACAGAAATCTAGACGGTAACTGGCTGTATTTCTATACAGAAATCTAGCCAGTAACTGGCTGTATTTCTATACAGAAATCTAGCTAGTAACTGGCTGTATTTCTTTACAGAAATCTAGCCAGTAACTGGCTGTATTTCTATACAGAAATCTAGCCAGTAACTGGCTGTATTTCTATACAGAAATCTAGACAGTAACTGGCTGTATTTCTATACAGAAATCTAGCCAGTAACTGGCTGTATTTCTATATAGAAATCTAGCCAGTAACTGGCTGTATTTCTATATAGAAATCTAGCCAGTAACTGGCTGTATTTCTATATAGAAATCTAGCCAGTAACTGGCTGTATTTCTATATAGAAATCTAGCCAGTAACTGGCTGTATTTCTATATAGAAATCTAGCCAGTAACTGGCTGTATTTCTATATAGAAATCTAGCCAGTAACTGGCTGTATTTCTATATAGAAATCTAGCCAGTAACTGGCTGTATTTCTATATAGAAATCTAGCCAGTAACTGGCTGTATTTCTATATAGAAATCTAGCCAGTAACTGTCTGTATTTCTATATAGAAATCTAGCCAGTAACTGGCTGTATTTCTATACAGAAATCTAGCCAGTAACTGGCTGTATTTCTATATAGAAATCTAGCCAGTAACTGGCTGTATTTCTATATAGAAATCTAGCCAGTAACTGGCTGTATTTCTATATAGAAATCTAGCCAGTAACTGGCTGTATTTCTATATAGAAATCTAGCCAGTAACTGGCTGTATTTCTATATAGAAATCTAGCCAGTAACTGGCTGTATTTCTATATAGAAATCTAGCCAGTAACTGGCTGTATTTCTATATAGAAATCTAGCCAGTAACTGGCTGTATTTCTATATAGAAATCTAGCCAGTAACTGGCTGTATTTCTATATAGAAATCTAGCCAGTAACTGGCTGTATTTCTATATAGAAATCTAGCCAGTAACTGGCTGTATTTCTATATAGAAATCTAGCCAGTAACTGGCTGTATTTCTATATAGAAATCTAGCCAGTAACTGGCTGTATTTCTATATAGAAATCTAGCCAGTAACTGGCTGTATTTCTATATAGAAATCTAGCCAGTAACTGGCTGTATTTCTATATAGAAATCTAGCCAGTAACTGGCTGTATTTCTATATAGAAATCTAGCCAGTAACTGGCTGTATTTCTATATAGAAATCTAGCCAGTAACTGGCTGTATTTCTATATAGAAATCTAGCCAGTAACTGGCTGTATTTCTATATAGAAATCTAGCCAGTAACTGGCTGTATTTCTATATAGAAATCTAGCCAGTAACTGGCTGTATTTCTATACAGAAATCTAGAATCAGAAACATATTTTTTTATCTATTCCCCAGTTCATGTTTGCCTGATCTTAGTCCTTTAAATTTGTTATAGAATATACTTTATTTTAACTGGTTATAAATTATGTTTTAAATGAACTTTTCTCATACTTATTATTGCTGTTGTTTTGTTTGGTGTTATTTAAAACATTAAAGAAGAAAATCGAAAAAGTAGACAAAAGATACCCATTTGAAACCTCATCATCTCATGGTGAAAGTGACAAAAAGGCGTAAAGAAAAGACTTATGAGGATTTTTTGGAATGTAATTTAAAATTGTCAAACAATGGGCTAGATGGCTGAATTCAGTCATTCGTTCATTTATTTATTTGTTCTTTTTTTTTGGTGCTGCTCAACTGTTTCGTTTCGAGTTGAAAAACAAAAGGATGAAGAGTGGTGTACAAAGACTTCAATTTCGTTGTGGGCTGCACTGCTGTGCTGTGCTGTAGCGTTTGTCTTTGTTGTTTTACTTAATTTTGGCAGGAGTAAATAACTGTCATTTAACAACAATAACAGCAACAGCAAACAACCCAAAATGTATGGTAGATCTTTGTGTGTGTGTGATTGTGTGTATAAATAAATGTTGATGTGTGTGGCTGAGAGAAAGAGTCTTTATTTGTATTTTTAATACAATATAAACTTGAAGTTTTTTTTACATACACTTGCACAGTGATACAACTGTACTGCTAGGCAGTCAGTATACACTGCCCAGCGAAAATTTTAGTTACAATTTTAACTTAATTGCTTTCCATATGCATTAATTTTTAGGCATAATTAATTTTATGTACCTCGTTAAATAAATAATAAATGTATGTGTGTGTAAAACTTTCTCACTTCCAAAATATAAGACCGAAATTAATAATATTTAGCCATATTGTTGACTATTGTCCTATGCAGTTTGGTATTGAAAATCTGTCAGGTAGAAAAAAAGTTATGAGCTAAAATATGAGACCACCATGAAAAAACTATTTTCAACACAGATATTGCTGCTAAGTTTGTTGTTGTAATAAGTATATTAGAAAAAATTCGTTGTGTTGTTGTTGTAGTTTCTAATGTTGTTGTGTTGTTTACACTGTTTAGTCAAAAGCTGCAATAACAGAAAACAAATGTGTATTAATGCTTGTGTGATTGGGCATCAATATTGATATTGTATTTGTGTAATCACAGGTTTAGTTTGTACCATAAATTTGAATGATGGAAATCAGTTGTTTTAATTTATTTTCATCACAATAAATTTTATTTAGTGACTGAAATTTTGCTGGGTATTGCTCATTGACTCTCTCTTGGTATATGTGTATTTTTTGCTATATGTCTGTGTGTGTTAGTATTTTTATTGCTCTTTTGACACATTTGTAAGTTAATGTGCTGTTAAATGTTTTATTTAACTGCTTGTGGTTGCCATAAGTAATGACTAGAGCAAAAATACTGTATCTCTGTCTGCCCCTATAACACCCCCTGCCAAACAAGACGCAAAATATGCCAAAAAAAAAAAAAGAAATCGAAATGAAATGAATGTCGTAATGAAATGTTACAAGGCAAAGGCTTGTTTTGTTGTTCCCAGCACCAGCAGAGCAAAAAAGAAAAAAAAGGAAACGCAAAGAAAGAAAACTTTAATTTTCTTAGCAATAAGATACGACTATAAAATGACTAAGACTTTTTTTAATTAAAAATTCATGAGACAATAAAAAAAACTTTGTTTTTCTTTCCTGTGTCAGGGAGCAACAAAGAAAACGATATAGAGAGAGAAGTGTTTTATATGTGCGTGTGTGTGCTTTTACTCACATTAATGCGAGTTTAATTTAAATATTATTATAATTCTTGCAAATTAGTTTTCTTTCTTTTGTAAAGAGTTTGTGAAAAGATTTTCTTAATAAATAATTTTCTAGGATAAAGCAAAAATCTTTAAGAGATTCAATTTTATATTGTGTTCATATTCTTTAAAATTTTGAAAATCTTTTAAATCCTTCTTTTACTTATTATACAGATTTATTATTAAAAGAAAGACATTGAAATATATACTACTTTAAATGGCTTTTAATAATTGCCGATAGAAGATCTAGCTTACTGAAACAGAGTTCGGTCACATCAAAATATTTGTCACATATTGTTACGAATGTACAATAGCGAATTTAATATAACTGTCTGTAACGACTGCCTGCAACATTCATCATGTTTATGAACACTAGACTGTCCACAAAAAATCGATTTTGGAATCTTGTTGGTCTTAACCCCACAAAATGATTCCCCTTTCCAGATATTGAGATAGCCGAAATTTTAGCTCGATTAAACGACGTTAACCCGTGCCGCTCGTCGCTCAAAGTTTGAAAAAATCATAATTTTTGGCCAAAAAGCTAACATAAGAAGCTATAACTCCAGAATGGTAAATAATAGAAACACGATTAGTATCTCAAAACAAAGCTAATATTGTTCTTCAAAATTTATTTTATATACATTATTCTTGTTACTTTAAGCCAAACAGAGTTACAACAGTTTTTGTCTCCAAAAACATGACCTAGTCGCGGTAGGAGCATACTTCGTATATTTTGATATTATGTGAAAAATGTTGCTAGTAAGTACATATTTTTACATTTTATTGTTATTGAATCATAATGTACATAGATTTAGTATTTCAAAAAGATATAAAATACAAAAATTGGTTGAAAAATGTAAAAGTTATTAAAAATTCCCCAGGCCATTAACGTGTCTCGGAGCACTTGATTATGATATGTGGAAAAAAATTTAACTTATTTTGAAAACTATACGAATAAAACTATTTTATTACATAAAATATATCTATTTTTGCTCAAATATAAGTTTTTTTCCTTAAAATATAACGTGAATCTGTTCTCAGCTATGGTCAAAAAAAATTTTTTTTTTAGACTACAGTTTCAAAACACCATTTTCAGTTTTTTTTTTAAACTTTGTTAAACAAATTTTTAAATTTTTTAAATATCACCGGGGAGTTTATGGTCAATAGATTAGGGAACAAAACAGTGAAAAAATTAGGTCAATACCTCTTATAGTTCAGGTGTACCTGCGGTTTGAATTCTGCGGATTTCGCGAAAAACTCATTTTTTTGGAATAGTTTAGAAAAATATGTCATAATTTTTTATTGTTATACATTTTAACCAAAATATTTACAGAATATTATTTCTCAGATATTAAAAAATATGTCCCTGAAGTTATATATAAATCGGGAAATCCTAAGGCGTAAACTTTGGAGGTCAAAGGTCAAATTTCGCAATATTTGGAAATTCACATTGAAACATATGGAAATAATCTTTATTTGTCGACCATATTTACTAAAATTACAGGATTTTATGGTATATGGTCCGATATTTAGAATAACATAAAAAAAAAATCAAATTAACCCTTTAAAGCATTTGGGTCAAATATGTCCCCAAAGTTAATAAAATCAATTTTAATAAATTTAAAAATAAAAAACTGCTTTAAAGGGTTAATTTGATTTTTTTTTATGTTATTCTAAATATCGGACCATATACCATAAAATCCTGTAATTTTAGTAAATATGGTCGACAAATAAAGATTATTTCCATATGTTTCAATGTGAATTTCCAAATATTGCGAAATTTGACCTTTGACCTCCAAAGTTTACGCCTTAGGATTTCCCGATTTATATATAACTTCAGGGACATATTTTTTAATATCTGAGAAATAATATTCTGTAAATATTTTGGTTAAAATGTATAACAATAAAAAATTATGACATATTTTCTAAAATATTCCAAAAAAATTAGTTTTTCGCGAAATCCGCAGAATTCAAACCGCAGGTACACCTGAACTATAAGAGGTATTGACCTAATTTTTTCACTGTTTTGTTCCCTAATCTATTGACCATAAACCCCCCGGTGATATTTAAAAAATTTAAAAATTTGTTTAACAAAGTTTAAAAAAAACTGAAAATGGTGTTTTGAAACTGTCGTCTAAAAAAAAATTTTTTTTTGACCATAGCTGAGAACAGATTCACGTTATATTTTAAGGAAAAAAACTTATATTTGAGCAAAAATAGATATATTTTATGTAATAAAATAGTTTTATTCGTATAGTTTTCAAAATAAGTTAAATTTTT
This sequence comes from Calliphora vomitoria, assembly GCA_942486065.2. Lineage (NCBI taxonomy): Eukaryota > Metazoa > Arthropoda > Insecta > Diptera > Calliphoridae > Calliphora > Calliphora vomitoria. The sequence continues at coordinate 117,916,427 of OW818030.2, read as the reverse complement.
TTCAACATATCATAATCAAGTGCTCCGAGACACGTTAATGGCCTGGGGAATTTTTAATAACTTTTACATTTTTCAACCAATTTTTGTATTTTATATCTTTTTGAAATACTAAATCTATGTACATTATGATTCAATAACAATAAAATGTAAAAATATGTACTTACTAGCAACATTTTTCACATAATATCAAAATATACGAAGTATGCTCCTACCGCGACTAGGTCACGTTTTTGGAGACAAAAGCTGTTGTAACTCTGTTTGGCTTAAAGTAACAAGAATAATGTATATAAAATAAATTTTGAAGAACAATATTAGCTTTGTTTTGAGATACTAATCGTGTTTCTATTATTTACCGTTCTGGAGTTATAGCTTCTTATGTTAGCTTTTTGGCCAAAAATGTTGATTTTTTCAAACTTTGAGCGACGAGCGGCACGGGTTAACGTCGTTTAATCGAGCTCAAATTTCGGCTATCTCAATATCTGGAAAGGGGAATCATTTTGAGGGGTTAAGACCAACAAGATTCCGACATTTTTTTTCCCCCATACAAATAGTGGACAGTCTAATGAACACGTCCATTAGTAGAAGCTTCTACTTATCAACAATGTTGATGGCATGCGGTTACTGGCATTGTTTGTAAGTATGGCAACACTAAATGTTTGAGCTGCTAACATTAACATCGAAAGCTCTAGAATTCGAATGTTCTAGTTGTCCGTTAAGATCAATGTAGAAGATTAACGAAAGATGGCGTGTGTATAAATAGTGGGAGAGCTGGCAGTTGTGAGTTGAGTTGATCATTGTCGCTGATAGGGTTAACATCAGCTGTCTTGTACGTGTATACTTGTACATTATAAAGTTTGTGTGCATTTCTGTGAATTGATATACGTGTATAAAGACACTGAGTGAATATTTGAACAGTTGTTGTTGTACATTATAAATAAATAAACAGTTGTTACAATTTTAAACTTCTAAAACTGCTTTCTTTTGCAATCAAAAGTATCCGGTTTATTTAAAAGAAATAAACCCCGTTTTTGAAAGGTAAAAACGTAACAATATTTTAAGTGCTCATAAGAATAGATCTTTAAAAATTTTTCCTGTTTTTAGCATAATATAAGTTTTATTTCTTACTTATACATTGCGTATGATGAATATTCAAATTCTGCTTTAAATAACAATAATCATACGTCACAATATATGAAGTGTTTCATTATACCCTACACCACCATAGTGGGGAGAGTATATTGGGTTTGTGCCGATATTTGTAACGTGCAAACATATTGTCCCAACATTCTCCTTAAAGTATACCAATCTGCTCACTTTCTGAGTCGATTAAACGATGTTCGTTCGTCTGTCCATGTAAATCTTGTAATTAAACTACAGATCGCAATTTCAAAGATAACTCAACAGAATTTGGTACAAGCTCTTCTATTGCCCCAAGCACGAAGCCCATTGAATTTTGTCCATTCTTTCTCCTAGCCCCCTTGAAAATCTTAGTTATATAGATATTCAAACCAAATTCAGCAAAAATAAGTTTCATATACACCGAACTCCCCTCATCAAATTTTGTGATGATCGGTCCACAATTAGTTATAGCTGCCATATAGGCCTACTTCCGAAAATCACTTTAACTAGCATAAATCTCTTAAAAATTTTGGTAATCCAAAAAAATTCAACACAAATAGTTTATAAATATACAAAAGTAATGTCACTAAATTTTATATCGATTCGTCCATAGTTAGTCATAGTTCCCATTTAATGACCACTTCCTAAAATCATTTTAATGAGTATAAATTTTTTAAAAATGTTGATAACCATTCAAATAAAACTCAAAACAAATAGGTTTCATATATACAGAAGTCATGCCACCTAATTTTATGGCGATTATTCATAATTTGAATGGTGTAGGGTATCGTATGGTCGGGCTTGACCGACTATACTTTCTTACTTTGTTTTTGAATGCAATATGTAAATGGTGGATTAAATGAAATGGGCGGAAAGTGAAAATTAAAGCTAAAACTAGTTATTGTGTAATCTTTGTATTAAGTTTAGTGTTATATAAAACTTATTTAAAATAGGCTCTATAAGCAAAAAAGTAATCCGAAAGAAATTATAAGATTGCCTAGAATAACGATAGAATTATTCGCTTTCAAACTTTAATTTCCTAAACCATTTGAACTTTAACAGCCTGGCGGACGATGTCGAAAGAAAACTTAAGCGAAAGAAAGTCAGCCACTTTCATTCGAAACAGTGGCCCAATATCAAAAAAAAAAAAAACAAATATTTTTATAGTTCTAATCACTAATGATGAAATTTTAAACTTTTTTCGAAAACCATTCCATTATGGTTTTTATAGTGCTTTATGTCACTTTGTTCGAACAGGTTGTCCATCTTCGTTTAAAATCTACCATACTTTTGGACACCTTTTTTGTGCTCTTCAATTTTCTTTTAACAAGAGCCCAATATCTCTTCACTGGCCTTACCTACGGGCAGTTAGGAGGATTTGCCTCTCTTCGTACAAATACCACTTTATTGTTCTTGAACCACTCAAGACCTTTCTTACCATAGTGACAGATGCCAAATCAGACCAAAAATAAGTGGACACATTAAGAAGTCTTATGAATGGAAACATTCATTTTTGTAAACATTCCTTGGTGTAAGTTTCGGTATTTATAGAGCCCTTTATAAGAAATAATTGACTTTTTTGCCGCAACTGCATATTGCTTGCCATACCAAGAACTTTTTGGGAAATTTTGTCTGGTTTTGGGTTCTTAACTTTTCTCCAACATTCCCTCGAGCATCAGCAACATAAAAAATTGACCCAGAAGCTGTGAAAAATTTTCCATATGTACATTTTGTCATCCATTATGCAACATAAATATTTTTTGTATACAATTTGACTTCAATTTCCGTGTTCTGGCTTTGGCCTCTAAATTTTTAGCAGCGTTTCTGTCAGGAACCTTTTGAGCTTTGTATGTTTTTAACATTTCGTACCAAATAAACCGAGCACTGCGCTAACCGGGCTGCTTTCCTACCGGAGGTGTTGGGAGCTCTTTTGAAACTGCTTTCTATTTTTTTGGCTTTAGAAACATCATATTGACCATTAGTTTTACCTGAACCTGGTTTTCTATCAACGGACAAGTTCTAGGACTACTGTTTAATAACATTGGAAACAGTTTGACGGCAGACTTTTGAATGCTGGGCCAACTTTTTGTAGGACCAAGTTGGGTTTTGATGAAAATATTTCATAATTTTAGTACACACTTTTTTCTGGTCATTCATTTTAATCAGATTAACAACAAATTGAAATAACAATAATTGACATTAAACATAATAACTGACATGTTTTACAAAGGTAACTTGATCAAAAAAATAATAAAAAATCAAATAATACTTGAGTTAAAAGTTTTAATGAAAAACGTGTGTAAGAACTTTACGATCTCACTCCTTATATAAATATATCTAAAATAGGGCCATAAGCAATTGTATTGAAAGAAGCGAGGAAATCCGAAAGAAATTATAAGATTGCCTAGAATAACGATAGAATTATTTGCTTTCAAACTTTAATTTCCTAATCCATTTGAACTTTAACAGCCTGGCCCACGATGTCGAAAGAAAGCTTAAGCGAAAGAAAGTCAGTCACTCCCTTTCATTCGAAACTGTGGCCCACTATCTTACGACTTATGGTTAGCTTTACTTTACGTTTCAAACGTAATCCAAATATAACTGAGTTGCCATATATGCAATTCCAGAAAACAATCGACAATATATTGAAAATCATTATTTGACACAAAATAAAATAACTTAGCAGTGGTGTAGTGAATACAATACTTGACTGGTAGCCGGAAAGTGGTTGGATCAACTCGTGGCTGATCTAACCACAATAACTCTACTAAAGATTATAAAAAGAATATAAATAATTACTTTTGGGACATCTCAAACAAAAATAAGTAGTCTTTTTGTCAAACTCTACTTATTTTTCTACCACAAACCAATAAGTGTAAGTGAAAATATATGTTATTTTGTTATATTACGTACAAATGCATATTAATAAATAAGTACGCATCCGCTTTGTACTAGATTCTTGCACAGACAACAATAAATAAAAAGTGAATGAATTCGACATTTCAGTTCGTACAAATATCAGAAAATGTAAATAGAGAGCCTCAATTTTATAATGAGTTGCTTACGTATTTCTTTTCTTTCGTCTAAGAATGTTAGTGAGTCGCAAAACAGCTGTTTGTCGCTTGAAACGTTAATGTTCGACATCATGGGCCAGGCTGTAAATGTTTTAAACCTATTAATATCATCAACACTATCTTTAAATTTAAATCAAATTTGTCGCAGACCCACATCAGTATGAGCAGGAACCGAAAATAATAATTATTCTTGAAATTTCAAAGGAAAAAAGCCATCACAAGAAAATATCGGAGAGTCAAGTCAAGCATACCATTTTGATCGTTTTCAACTATATTTTCATAAATTAACATGATTTTTAAATTCTTGATTTTTATTTTTTTTGTCAAAAATATTTGTTAAAATTTTATTTTTTATTTTTTTTTTTCTCAGAAATATTTGTCAGACTTTGATTTTTATTTTTTTTGTCAAGTATATTATCAAAGTCTGACAAATATTCCTGACAAAAAAAATAAAAAATAAAATTTTAACAAATATTTCTGACAAAAAAAATTAAAAATCATAAAATAAAAATTATTTTTGACAAAAAAAAAAAAAAAAAAAAAATCAGAAAATAACAATTATGTTGTGATTTTTATTATAAATGTCATAATTGTTACGATCCCTGATTATGAGACCTCATAAGATGCTTAGACGATCTAGCTATGTCCGTCTCTCCATCAGTATGTATGTTGCTAGATGAAATTTTCTATAAATACTATTAAAAATGGGCATGAATATTACCCGGAATGTTTACTGCTACCATATATTCACATGATTCAATCATGTGAATCATAAGCTTTCCATATTATGGTTACCACAACCATATAAATAATTATAGTGACTATAATTTGTGACTTATAATTGTTCAAAAACTTGTAAAAGTGTTCAAATGGTTACAGTAAACATATACAACTATATTCATTCTCTGTGTGTGTTTGAGCAGTCATAAATATGTCGACTATATGGTAATCCTGTTAAAATTTTGCACAAATTAGGTCTAAGTACTCTGAACTTGTACTGTATTGTAAGGCGAAAATCGGGCAACATTTGTCCTTAGTCCTCATACCAGGTCCCTCTCAAAAAATGATTTGAACATTCATAATTGTCTTATAATAATTATTACCATGATGAAATTGAACATTAAAGTTTTATATGAACCTAAATCTTTCTACCAATTTTTGAGAGGATTGGTCCATAATTCATGTATATCAGAAAAATATATTATTGTCGCATATTGATGGTTTATATACAAGATTTGTCACAGCCGAAAATAACACTATTACTTGTTTAATTTTTACTTTCTTGATATGTCCACTTATCTCAAAGTTAATCTACATTCTACACTGTCAATACATTTTGATATAGGCCTGTTATTAAAGACCTTTTCTGATTAGGCTTTTTACTTAAAAACATTAATAGAATTTAAGTTTGTTTTGGTTCACCATCAGAATATAAATTCGTAAATAACAAACCACTCCCATTCCCCCAAAAAAACTTTAAATGAAAATACTGTCACTGTTACTTGTCACATGTATTAGAGCGGCAGCGGCAGCAGCAGCAACACCAGAAATAAAGAAAAAAAACACATAAATTTAGAAAATTTTATATGTGTGAATAGATGTTGGGAAATTTTGTATAATTTATGTATTTTCGTTACGTTTTATTAAATAAATGTGCTTTATATTGTTTGTGATACTTTTTATGTTGAGTTGAGAGCAAAAAATGGCTGCATACCATTCAAGTTCAAAGGAATAATCAAACATGTTGTTTATTTATCAATAAACCATGGCAAAAGCTGTAATTGGCTGCTGCTGGTGGATGTATTAGCTTGAGGATATAGTTTCAAGTTACTGTCAGATTTTCTATATTTTTACTGATTTTTTAGTATTTCTTTTGAAAGGAAAATTGATCACTGCTCTATTAAACTATAGGAAATAAAAAAATTATTAGTATAAAAAAACATAAGTGTGCATATCTATGAAGTATTGATGTAGTTCATTATTTTTCGAAAAACTAGAATATGACTGCTATTTACCTGCTCTGAAATGTATTCCTCTTTCTTTTTACTTTACTAATAGTGTGTTTTACTTAAAAGTAGGTGTATTGTTGTTATTTTTGTATCTCATTTTTTCCTTTTTCTCCCCGGCATGCATGTTAGAATACACAATAATATTTCGTACAATACAAAAGCCTTAATATACGCCTTTCTTTTACAATGCGTAATGATTTATTGTTTCTTTTATTTATTGCATACATAAAGCAGTAAACAACATGGAAACAAATAAGTAACGAAATCAAACATGTTTGTTACTTGAAATATGTATAGAAAGAAAAAAGGCTTAAGGTTTTAAAGAAAGAAATCATAAATTGTAAAAACGTTTCCTTTTTTCGTAATAAGAAATAGTTGGAGTTTTTTTCAAGGAAGGGAAATGTTGAAGGAAGAATAATCGATGGTTTTAAAATATTTTAAGACTTTTTGTGTAAATAATGCCAAATAAGTGGTGATAAAAACACAATTTTTAAACAACCAAGCTTTATTTGTTAGTACTTACTACGTTGCGTATGATAAATATGCATTTTTAGTTTAGATTTAAATAATAATCGTACGCAATCAGTTAAAAAATGTTTTTCATAACTGCTCATCCTTGTTATGCCCAAACACGCATACTTCGATATCTGAGTTTGTGTTAAACTGCTCTGAAAGCTCTAATACTGATCGTTGTTTGCTTGCAAAATAATCAGCAAGCATTGTTGTCTGATTGCATGTTGTACTCTTGTCGGTGTGAAAGCACAAAAGCTCTTTTATAAAAGCTCGCTCATTGTACATATGAGCTTGGCGTAACTGATCTAGATCCACTTCAAACTAACTCGATAATCACACTATTGTTACGAAATTGCATTATCAAATTTAATTAAACGGTATATAACGGCTACTTGCAGCATTCATCATATTTTTAAACATTTCCATTCAGTAGAAGCTTCTACTTTTAAACAATGTTGATAACATGCTGTTATTACAAAATTATTGTTTATATCTATGAGACCATTAACTGTGAAGTAGCTATAAAAGCTCTAGGTAATCATTGTGGGAAAAGAACTTGTTAGAAGATGGCGCTGGTATGTATAAATGCTGATAGCACGAGCAACAGCCGATAAGTTTATTGAGAATCTTGATGGATTCAACATCAAGCGGACAAATAATTTAAGTGTGTTCTAAAACCATAAGTTAAGTATGTCTCTTCTCGTTAATTATAAAGGTGTAATTGTTAAAGAAATCAATCACCATTTTTATACTCTTCACCATGAGTGATATAAGCTTGTAATTCCGTTTGTAATTTCTTCATTTTTCATTTGCGACCTCACAAAATTTATATACTCTGGATGATTAGACAAAGTCGATTTAGCCATTTCCGTACACCACAAATTACTTACAAACATGACTGATATATCAATATATCGGGACTTCTCCCGGCTGGGTTGCTATTTATAATGGCTGAGATATAAAGAAAAAACCGGCACAACCTCGATTTTTGGCTTATTTTTGATCTATATCTTGATTAATACAGACAATAAGGATATCTAGTAACAGATATTTTAAAGTCCATTGCAACTATGTACATAACGTTACAGTAATTTGGACGTACAATGGGTCAAAATCGGAAAACAAATTTTTTAACCCGATTTTTTTTAACCAAAAAAATTTGTTTCTAATAAATTTTTTTGACTAAAAAATTAAAAAAAAAAAAATTGGAAAAAATTAAAAAAATATTTTTTTGTTTAATTTTGAAAAAATTTTGACCCAAAGGTAAAATTTTTAAAAATTCCTCTTTGATACATTTAAAGTGCCCCGATCTTGTTGTCTAAATGTATGACCGACCCCCATTAAACTTGGAGGCCCCCTGGAAACCCGTGGTTTGGTCCCCATACAAAAATTTAAAAAAATCATCATATTTGTACAAATTTTGTTTATAGAGCGTATGATAAATATAAATATGATATAGGTAATAAATAATATTGATCATACGTCTATGAGAATCAGCATTGTTTTTTTATAAGAGTTAGTTTAAGCTTTAAAACAACATAACTTTTGCTAGCAATGAGCGAAATGATTAACACGAATAGTTTTAGCGTGCTTCATCAACATCAGAATTCATTTTAGAAGTATGGTTCCTTGTGCAAAGTTTCTTATTTTTATCTCTAAAATACGATTTTCCTTGTCACTTGGGCGATTTTTTTGCGTCCCTACAAATCCACCCGCCCTATTTTATAAACTCTCTTTACTTGTTTATTATTTATACCTTTATTTCTTAGTTATACATTGCGTATGATGAATATTTATCTCCTGCTTTAAATAATAATAATCATACGTCACTATAGTAAAAGTGTTTCGTTTTAAAATTTAACATGTAATAAATGGTGGATTAAATGAAATCTGCGGCAAGTGAAAATCAAAGCTAAAACAAGCTATTGTATATTTTTTGTACAATATTATGTATAATGTTATATATAAATATATTTAAAAATTTTTATTTTTATTTAGTTGAGCTTGAGGTCACGTTTTAATAAACAAATATTTATATTTTTTATTTATTTTCAATATTTCGCTACTCTTTGTGTAGCGAAATATTGAAAATAAATAAAAAATATAAATATTTGTTTATTAAAAAGTGACCTCAAGCTCAACTAAATAAAAATAAAAATTAATAATAAAAGGTCGAAAAATTAGATAATTAATTTATATTTAAAAATAGCAATTGTTGTATGTATATGTATCTTTTTTCTAGATCTCCTCAAGGACTATTTATATTTTAAATTTCAGGTTATTCGAATCATAAATGGATTTTTGCCGATTTGTTAAAAAGGTGGCGTGTAATTTTGCTAATTAAGCGTAAAGAGCTTTATTTACAACTTTGGTATCTTTAGTGACCCCCACTAAAACTTTTTGTCAACAATTTTCGTAGAAGATTTTAATCCTTAAAATTAACCCCTAAAGAGAGGAGCTAGATAGTTAAGATCTTCCACAAAAATGATCCCCATAAAATTCCACAATATAACTCCGACAATCAGAATTCTCTCAGACATTAACTTATAACATTTTTTTTCATCTTAAACTTTGACCCTCTGTAAAAAAAAAAACTCAGACCAACTGGACTATAAGTTTATTCCACAAAAATTATCTACTCAACATGCCCTTTCAGAATAACAGAGTCGATATTCTGTTCCAAAAATGCAGTTGGACAGTGTTAATCGACAATTTTAAAGAGAACTTTAGAGAAAACAGGAATGAAAAACTTTTTTCAAACTTTAGTTTCTAAAAACGTGTAAAGTTTGAGTGTTTCAAACCCAACATTATCATCGACCCGATATAGAACAGATTTCGTGATTGCTTACCGGTTAACAATTTATATGAATATAGCATCTGTCGTGAGAAGGTAAATTTACTTATTTTTAAAATTTTTTGGCAGGTCACAGAACTAACTTATTTTTTAAATTTTATAAAACTATCAAAAAATTAGATTAGTTTATTGATATTTTTTGCCAAAACTATTTTAAATTTATTGATAAATTAAAAAATTGTTGCTACATTTTGTAACGTGACAAAAGCCCGCACATCAACTTAAGTAATATATTTAATACTAATACAACATTTTTACTAACAAAATATACTAGTATTTTGTTAATAGCTTCCAAACAGTTTATGTGAATTTTGATATAAGATATTGTTACGTTTTTACCTTCAAAAATGATGGTTTATTTTTGTTTTTAAATAAACCGGATACCTTTGATTGCAAATAAAAATAAAATAAAACCAGTTTAGTAGTTTAAAATTGTAACAACTCTTTATTTATTAAAATTTTCAACTACAATGTAAATAGTCACTATATATATACACACACTTATATAACTCACTTTATAATGTAATGTAGAATACAATGGTAATGCACTTGATGTTTACTCTAACAGCGTATATGATAAACACATTGAATGCAATCTTCTGCCACAATTTATATTGCAGTGCTGTCTTCTGGCAGTATCATGAATTATTTATTTAACGGACAACACTAGATTGTTCCTTTATGAAACCAGTGTTAAAATCGTTAAACTCAAATCGTTAATGCAAATTCGTAACAATATGTAAGAAAATATAAACAAGGCAAGCAATAATCTAAGTACCGATTTAGTTATACTTTGCTCCCGAGTAACCAAGCATAATAAGGCGAGCCCAAAAATTGTTACTTCGTACTAGTACCTTAGCCAAAATCCATAGTTAGCCGACTGAGAACCGAAGCATTTATCTCTTGCTTGCAGTTAGTCTATGAAAGCTTGCAGTTAGTCTATGAAAGCTGAAGAATTTATCTCATCGGATTGTACTCTTAAATAATCGCATAGCTGGTCTTATATAATAAACCATAGTTAGCCGATTATAGCCTTAAGAATTTATCTTCTCGGATTGCATCCAAAACTATATTTACCCATAATTAATTATTGGCAGACCTAGGGACGAAGCATTTATCTCGTCGGATTGTATTCATTAGCTGACCCTATTTAACAAACCAAAGATCTGATGAATTTATCTCCTCGAATTGCATCCGTAACCTTCCTTGGCTTTATCTCGTCGAATCCTCAATTTGAAGCTTCGTCCATTTACAACCCAATCGTATTCCAAAGATGCAAGACAGCTCTGTGGTTAAGAAAAATTTAAAGCAAGCTGAACTTTGAAGAACCCGGACAGACTGGGCATACCCTGGATGAAAACAAAAACTACATCACAATTTATACAAATTAAATGATATGTTCTCGTTTAATTTGAACTATTGCGTTTAAAACAAACGAAGTAAATTTCCCTCTGGGATTGTATTGTACTTAGAATTTCACTTCCCTACCAGAAATATCTAATAGAAACTTCAAATAAAATTCATCTTCCTTTAAACATACATTTAGTACAGTATCGCCATAAAACCAGACTTCAAATCTATTTTAAGAAAAAAGTAATAATAAAATCTCATAAAATGATTTTGCATTAACGCTTCAGCCGTCAGTAATATTTAGCTACAAGGTTATATTTAATTAATTTAGCAATTTAATACAGTACTTTCAAAGCAAAATTTGTATTAACACTTGTAAGTGTTTTACGCTGTTACGATGACTATAATGAGATTTCAAGTATTATGAAATGTGTATTAAGAATATATAAGAGTGTATCGCTGTTAAAGTGAATGACAGATGACAAACATGTTTAAATGAAAATTATAATATGCAGTACTTGGACATGTTTTTAACAACAAGGACGATGGCAACAAGCTTATATTTAGCATTAAGACTGTGAGAATCTTTCTGAACGAGATATTTATACGAGAAACAGAGAAGATAAAAGATTTTTCATACATTTTAGCTGCATTGTATTAATAGTACTTGGGATAATATTATAAAGTGTATTATTTATGTATTTTGTATCAGGTTCATAAAGAATGTTCAAAAATTTAATTAAAATAGCAAATTTGAAAACCTTTTATAATATTTTGCAAAAATATAAAACTTTCGCATTTATAAAAGGTTTAAGTGCAAACTATAGTGGATAATGTATACGATTGGTATATATTGTCAATTTCATATTTATGTTTTTTATTGAATAAAGTAAAATTTATTTCAATCATACTTACCTATATTTATGTTTTCCTATAACAACCCAATCCTAAGTGCTAAACTGCAAACTTCAAAAACTAATATTTAATAGAAATACTATACTACAATATCTATATAGAATAAAAATAAACAAACAAATATGTCAATAGCTTTTAGTGACAAACAATAAAAACCTCAAAGTTGCAAACAAAAGGAATACAAAAATACACATGCACACACACACACACACTCACCAAAACTTATGTTAACCAACTAAAAATGCACTTTCGAGAAGTGAAATACCAACACGCCAAAAAATTGTTAAACTATCAGAACACAACAACAGGAAAATACCAAAAAAAAAAAAAACAATACAATGAAAACAATAATACAAGCAACAACAATAGCAAACAAAATATAGCACTCGTACTACAGTTTTACAAACATCTCTACACACATTCATATATACAGCATATAGTAGTAGTACAATGTAAAAGTAACTGTCAACATCATCACTTTTGTAACTCAACACAGTTTTTACACTCTCAAACAAACTCACCCACACATATGTAAGCCTGCACTCGTGGCACATGCAAACCCACTTCATATGCATATACAATTCATACTCTCACATGACAAGTCGTTAAAATAAAAACTACTCATGAGAGTATTGTTCAAAATAAAATACAACTATACAAAAAAAAAATATATTTTACAATATAAACTTTTTGGAGGCTTTTGAGCTACAACAATAACATCGAGTAAGAGTGTCATATTCGGCTGTGCAGAATCTTGTATACCCACCATCAATAGCTGAAATAAAATATTTTTATACTTTACAGTATAATTTCAGAGTACTTAGAACTAATATGTGCAAAATTGTATCAGGATTTTTGCATAATGATCATATTTATGACTGCTCAAATAATATTCCGGAGGGACATTTTTATGGAGGCTAGGTGAAACCGATATTCAACACCAAGCAAACCTTATCAGCAGAGATTATTTGAGAAAAATGTTCGCCTTTCGTTTGGGCCCTACAGCATTTTCAACAGACATACAAATGGTCGGCCATAGCAAGATCGTCTTAGAATTTAAAAAGGACCTAGGACTTTTGTGGCTCTGTGATGAATATTTCGTTGTGTTACAAACGGACTGACAAAATCAATGAAACCCCCATTATTTTTGGTGGTGGGTATAAAAGCACGTTGGACTGTTTTATTCGGCAGTGCTGTAATTTATATGCCCTATACTGTGTATGTTTAAAACAGTGGACGGCATAAAGAGAACATGAAAAAAGGATTATAATAACAAGACCAAGTTTTTCAAGATTTTTGTGTTTGAATATTTCACAAGTTAAAAAAAAAAAAATTTAAAGAAAATATTACTTTTAACTTTTTTATCCACCACGTCACACAATGCGGCCAAAGGACCCTTTGTGCGACCAAAAGTCGAAAAATTTTAAAAATTATCCACAAATTGGTATATGGGGGTTTTTAGTGTCGCTGATTACGAATCCGCTATCAGCATTAGCAAATTCAAAATGGCCGACCTCATATGATGTCCTGTCATATGAAAAAACTTATAAATGAATTTGCTAATTGATTAAAACTTTTTGTTTTCATATTATTAGGGTATATAATTAGAAAATTTATTAAAAACAAACAAATTTAAAATACTGGAATGCAATATGGCGATTTTACATACTAAAAAAATCAAACAAATTTATTGAAATTGAACATGATAAAAAATTAAGGATGTATGTATGTCTGTCTGTTTATTTGTTTGTTTGCCGATCCTTTTGAAATGTTTACTGTGTTTGTTACTCTATGGCCCGTTTTCTCAATGTATCGACAAACTGTCTGTTACTAAATGTCGACATAAATTTATTAGGCCGATAAATTGTTCGTTAACAATTTTGGCTTTCTCAATATACCGACAAAAAACATTATTTTCTGTTGGCAATACCTCTCAAAATAGATGTGAAAGGTGGGAACCCTGCCTTCAAGTGACAGCATGTTTACATAAATCAGCTGTTTAATGTGGCCATCGACAGCCGGAATCTTTTGAAAAATGCATTATCCTCCATGTCTGCCAAGTAGTTAGGGCTGGCATGATAAACTCTTTCAGCATTCACTTGGAACTCATGTTATTTGAGTTCGTCCTTCATCAAATTAATGTTATTAAACTTTTTTTTATAAAATCTATTTAATTTCGTTTACAAAAACACAAACACATAAAAACTATGAACAGCAGTCAGCTGTTATTTATTTATCTGTACGATAAATAAATAATTGGCAGATGAGGTCGGGTTAGCTTTGCGATAGAATAGAAGCAAATGAGACATTGAGAAAACCAAATTTCTTTAATCTGCAGTTTTTCGTTGGGAAAAAAGATAATCACCTAATGAGAAAACGGCCCTTTATCTATATGGAAGGAACAATAAGATGCTTTTTATTTTGAAAATTCAAGTGGGCGTGGCACTTCCCATAAAAAGTAAATAGTTATTATGTGAAAGCCGCAAAACTTTGCGGAATTTACTTCGGTACCATTGTGCGCTTCTTGGCTAAAAACGGGAGGAATTGGAAAAATGGGCGTGGCACCACAAATACCAAGTAAACATATATTTTCGAATATCTGCAGACCTATTGCGACAGTGTCCATACAAAGTAAGCAGTTATTTCTAAATATCTCGAAAACCATACTTTTTATTTCATTACGATACCGGTTGTAAATATATTTAACGTGCAGCTGAATTTTATTTTATTTGTTACATACTACTTTTACTTACTACCTCCATTAGATTAGAGAACAATATCTAGCAAGATAAAAAAGAATTCACTCAATCATATTTATTATGTTTGAAAAAATTAAAAAATAAAATAGTCCTTACATATCATTTTCTGGTAAATTACTATTTAGAAATTTATATTCAGATTAAAATTTTGCTTATTGTACTTATATTCAGCTGAAGAATACATTTTGTTTCGTTTGATTTGTTTAATTACAAGAACTTTGACACGTGTTTAACGGAAGCTCCTACTAGTCGATCTTTCCTATTGTAGTGTGCCATTCGTGTGAAGGCCTCATTCCTACTCCTACGGCATTCCTTTATAGCTAATATTGCTTGTAGACCCCATGACTTATGTATATTTTGGTTCCTAATGAAACCTTAAAACCATCTACCGTCGCTTTGTTCTCATATAACGAATGAAAGAAAAACTAAAATTTTCAGTAAGATCGATGCAAAAGATGTCTTTACAACTAGTACAATACATGAAGAAAATTATACAGAAGAGTGCTTAAGTAAAAATCTCAAAATCTTTATTTTGTCTTCAACTATTTAACTTTCATTATGGAACTCTACAAAAACAAGGAAAGGCAGTGTCATATTTTGAAAAGTACATAACTTAGTGCAAATATCACTTAGATAATGGTTTAAGTCCATTGACACAATATATTGTGAATGATCTATTAGGTATATCGGTTACAAAACTTATTGGATACATGAATGTTACACGTTGCATCTAGTGCTATTTTCAATAGCATCTGCACTTGATTTAGTTTTCGCGATTTCATTGATTGCTTGTGTGCAACGAGCTGGCATGCAAATCACCAAATTACCGCAAGCATTCATTTGGCTTAACAGATTCAAATGCAGAAAATTGTGCGGGTGATTTCTGTAAGAAATTTGGGATTAAGTAGCTGTAGACTAAAACCTACATGTATTTCCTTCATAGCAGAAATATGAAATATATGCAGTGTCTGAAGCAGCAATGCTTCTATCCATAGGGCCGATGTCTTAAGCAGTAGTTCGAGAAAACTCTAAGTTCACAACGAACAACAGACTATATATGACTACATATATAACACAATAATGGGTAAATTGAATCAATTGAAAAATTTGATACAGACACACTGTGGAATAATTCTCTTAGATGTATACAGACGAAATTCTTGAGCAACAGGAAATAGAATAGGATATAAGGCATGAGTAAAGCTGCCTTGAAAATGTATGCAGCTAAGGACTGAGATCGAAAAATGTTTAACATACATATACGAAGCAATTTACAGGAAAAAAAAAAAAATATTTTTATAATTCTAATCACTAATGATGAAATTTTGAACCTTTTTCGAAAACCCTTCCATTATGGTTTTTATAGTGTTTTATGTCACTTTGTTCGAATAGGTTGTCCATCTCCGTTTAAAATCTACCACACTTTTGGACACCTTTTTTGTGCTCTTCAATTCTCTTTTAATAAGAGCCCAATATCCATCCACTGGACTCAGCTCCAGGCAGTTTGGAATTGCCTCTCTTGGTACAAATACCACATTATTGGTCTTGTACCACTCATGACGTTTCTAACCATAGTTTTTAACAAATGTTTAGCTTTTTTGCCGCAACTACATATTGCTTGCCACACCAAGAACTTTTTGGGAAATTTTGTCTGCTTTTGGGTCCTAAACTTTTCTTCAACATTCCCTCGAGCATCTGCAACATAAACAAATTAACCCAGAAGCTGCGAAAAAGTTTCCATACGTACAATTCGTCATCCATTTGCAGCAGGTATATTTTTTGTATAAAATTTTACTTCAATTTCCGTGCTCTATCTTTGGCTTCTAAATTTTTGCAGAGTTGCTGTTAGGAAGTTCTTGAGCCTTGTATGCTTTTAAACCTGCATTGGCTTTAACTTTTCGTACCAAATACCTAACCGGGCTGCTTTCCTACCGAATGTTTTGGGAACTCTTTTAAAAATACTTTCTATTTTTTGGATTAACGATAATGGTCTTGTAAAATACGCACATTAATTTTAACTATTCAAACTTAATTTTGAAGTTATAAACGTCGCTTCCGATACTTATTCATGTTAAACTTGCGCGCAATAGATAAAGTTGAATATTTTGAGCTCTTGCATTTCTTTGTTTGGTCGGAGCATAATTTCTCATTTTGGTCTTGTGAATTGGTCAACAAGAATTTGTTATTTAACACTGCTGGATTATTTTATTGGGGTTATCCTGCAAACAATTATTTAATGATGGACTTTTAAATTGAGAGATCTTCGAGCCAAATTCATTATTAATATGAATTAAATCATTTGCAAGTTAAAATGCCAAGTTATAAAATAAGTGCAATTTTATTGCAATTAATGTAATTTATGTAATATTTATTCAGCTTATTAATTTATTCAACTCAAAATGTCAGTAAGTTATTTACCCAGTAACACGAAGTCTGGTTATGTGTTAACTAATAGTTATACTGACAGTTTTCATACAAAAATAATTTTAACCGGCAGTTAAAATTAGTTAACGCATAACCAGGCTTCGTGTTAATGGAGGATAATGGTTTATAAAACAAAATTTGATTTAAAAATCAATGATAAATTTAAAAATTGTGTATGAATAAGTCGTTAATGCCTTAATAGTATAAATAAATAAGTATTGTGAATATAACAAACAAAATGGCAAACATTTATGTTACATTACATTTTAATCATGGTGTAGGGTATACAAACTGAATCATTTATACACAGGAGAGTTAAATTTAAAAAGGTATTTATTTGTAGTATTGGTTTTATAATACCCTAACTAATACAATCACACTCATACACACCCAGCAAACATTCAGGTTTGATATTAAATTGTGAAATTTTTGAAATAAAATAATTTCTCAAACATAAGGGAATTATAGCCAAGCTATTTATTTAAAATATTTAAAATATTGTATATGTTTTACAGTCGTATGAATGCATTTGGCAGAACAAATTATTTTTAAAGTACAATTAAGATGTATTTAAAATGCGTTTTATTCAACTTATCCTTAGGTTTGCGTATGACTCTAAAAAATAATTTGATATAAAATTAAAACCTAAATTAAGGAAATATATCTTCCTTAATTTAGGTTTTAGAGTGCTGCTAGAATCAACCTTACATTAAATTCAAACCTGAAATTCAAACTTCTGTCTTAGTTTGAGAATTCTTTGAGCGATACATTTAATAGCAAATACAAATAGTACAATTTTTGAAGCATTTTACTTTGTGTTTGTTGGGCTTACACCTACATATGTATTTTACAATAAAACCTGAGATGATACCCAAACATATACTCGGAGTTCCAAAATACAATACAATAGCAACTCATTGACAATGCCAAGCTAGCACGAATTGAAATAAGGATTTGAATTTACTAACATATACATTTTAAACTACTGGCATCACTCCACTACTAACTGCTGCTACTTCATAAAAAATATACACATACTGTAAGCTATTTATTCTGTTGTGTGGGTGAGTGTCTCTATATATGTGTGTGTTTAAACGACTATCGTTATAAAAGTTAACCTTAATTGAAATTTGCTGTTAGCAACATTTATTGACAATCAAACGGGTAGTAAAAGTAGTAGAATATACAGTTTTATTTCATATATGTGTGTGGGAGAGTTAGCACAGATAGCTCTTAAAAAACGTGGTAATATAAAGGAGTATAATACAAGATGCTACCTTTGCTCACAAGGTTTATAGAGATTTACAGAGAGACAGGCAGACGGACATCGAGAAGTGAAAGTAGGAGGCGTATACACTAGAGTAGGTTTGAGGAGATTATTTGTAGGAGTTAGAAACATCAGTACAAATGCAGCAATTAAGTGTTACTGATATCAAAGCTTGAACATTCGGCCAAAATGGAGAAAAATATTAATTATCTATTTATGTAACTAACTAACAAACTATTCTTTAGTCTAGCCTGGAAATCTCAGAGCCTATTGCTCCTACATAAGGGTGCGAAACCATTAAATGAGCCAAATTCCTATAGGCCTCTGTGTATGATAAATACAATGGGCAAACTGTACGAGAGTCTCCTATTGTACAGACTGGAAGAGGAGATAAGGCAGCTGGATGGTCTATCACCGAAACAATGTGGATTCCAAAAAGGAAAAAGCACGGTTGATGCCATAAAACAAGTAATTGATATTGCCCTGGAAACCAAGGACACAAAGGCCTTTTGCATTATCATCACACATGATGTTAAAAATGCCTTTAACACTGTTATGTGGAAGTATCTCATAACAGCAAGGGGATCACTTAGTTTTTGTACAATACATTATCGGACTATTTATGTGATAGAGTGCTTATGTATCAAACCGATATGAATGATGATCAAATATCTGCAGGAGTCCCCGAAGGATCTGTCCTCGGACCTTTCTTGTGAAATATTATCTATGATAGTCTGCTAAATACTACCCTACCAAACAGTGCGCACATAATTGGATATGCTGATAACATAAGGACTGAGATCGTAAAATTCTTAACACACGTTTTTTATTAAAATTTTCAACCCAAGTATTATTTGATTTTTTTTTTTTTTTTTGATCAAGTTATCTTTGTAAAGCATGTCAGTTATTATGATTAATGTCAAATATGTTCACTTGTTGTTAATCTGATTAAAATGAGTGACCAGAAAAAAGTGCGTACTAAAATTATTAAATATTTTCAACAAAACCCAACTTGCAACTTCCTGGTAAAAAATTTGATGTTGCTGATGCTCGAGGGATTGTTGAAGAAAAGTTTAGAACCCAATAGCACACATAATTTCCCAAAAAGTTCTTGGTGTGGCAAGCAATATGCAGTTGCGGCAAAAAAGCCAAACATTTGTTACAAAGGGCTCTATACATACCAAGATTTACATCAAGGAATGTTTACAAAAAAGGATGTTTCCATTCGTAAGGCTTCTTAATGTGTCCACTTATTTTTGGCCTGATTTGGCATCTGTCGCTATGATAAGAAAGGTCTTGAGTGGTACAAGAACAATAATTTGGTATTTGTATCAATAGAGGCAATTCCTCCAAACTGCCTGGAGCTGAGTCCAGTAGAAAGATATTGGGCTCTTGTGAAAAGAGAATTGAAGAGCACAAAAAAGGTGTCCAAAAGTGTGGTAGATTTTAAACGGAGATGGACAACTTTTTCGAACAAAGTGACATAAAGTACTATAAAAACCATAATGGAAGGGTTTTCGAAAAAGGTTCAAAATTTCATCACTGGTGATTAAAAATATAAAAATATTTTTTTTTTTTTTTGTAAATTGTAATAATAATTTCAATCAAATAAAAAAAATATTCAAAACTATAAATTTAGTGGTTTCATTTTTATTAACATATATGTATGTTACAAATTCTTCGATCCCAGTCCTTACCACTTTTCATAACACACGCGTTACCACAAGCCGTGGAAATTGTAGCAAATGATAGCATAAGCAGACACGATCGATGGCTAAGAGATCATGGTTTTAAACTAGCTGCTGAGGAAACTGAAGCAATCTTAATTACAGACCGTAGAATTTTTACAATGCCGGAAATAAACAAATACCTTTTAGTCACAGTTTACGATATCTTGGCGTACAGCTGGATTGCATATTAAAGTTTATGGTACATGTGAGATAAAGCACTAAAAACGGCAAACGTATTAGCAAAGATTATGCCAAACAGAGGAGGCCCAAAGAAGTCGACAAGGTGACTTATAAATAGCGTAGTTCACTCACAAATGTTGTATGCTGCTGCAATTCATCAATTCAAAAGAAAGGTATTATATCCCAACTCTTAAGGCCGCAAAGAATGAGTGCTCTAAGGATAATATCGGCGTATAGGACAGTATCTACATGTGCATCACAAGTTCTCCCAGGCATTCCATCGACTGATCTTCTAATATTGGAAAGAGAGGAAATATGGTGAATAATGCATATGGAAGCCCAGCCCAGAACTGACACTTTCTATAAGGAACAAGTGAAAATGGATGCTAGATCAATACTCATGAGTAGATGGAAAAAACGTTTTGATCGGGATGATAAAGCCAGGTGGACCTATCGACTAATTCCAGATATAAAAAACTGGCTGGAGAGAAGACATGGTGAAATTTATTTTTTCTTAACTCAGAAAATGATTGGTCATGGAAATTTTAATTCATACCTAAAGCGATTCAAAATTAAAGAGAGCTCACATCGCGAAGACTGCGGACATCAAGGTGGACTATCATGACCAAATCTGTATAGGTAGCTCCTATAACCTCCATGACCTGACAAAACCCAAAAGCTGAGCCTGCTTTTTCAGAAGAGAAATTTCAAGCCTTTTTTGTCTTAGTTTTCTTTTTTTGGCATATTATCTCATGCTCCATAAAGGTGTACTTAGTTTAAAACTCGTGAAGAAGTCTCCGGCTTTACTAGCCATCATGCTCGCCAAAGCTTTTTCGACACCGATTTTCTTCTTACATGCATATTCCGTGAGGGTTCTAAAGCTCTAGCTATCGTCCATCATTGCTCCTAAGTATTTAGTTGTTCGCGGTGACAATATTGGAGGCATCACAATAGGATAAGTGTTTCCGCCGTCCTTTTTCTGCTGACAAGAACAGCTTTGGTTTTGTGATCGGCGTAGTTAAGGCTTGCTGCCTCCAACCAAGCTTTGATAGTCGTTATCTCCTCGTTTATGCATAGTTGGAGCTCATTTCAAGCTTGTACGGGTATTGTAATATAACTTTGCCTTGGCTGGTAGTTCTACAGTTGAAACTGAAAGTCGACTTTTAAAAACTAAAAAAGTCCAAATTTCGAAATTTTTAAATTTTTGAATAGTGGACTTTTCGCATTTTCTATTTATGAACATTTGATTTTTATCGACTTTTTAGACTATTTATCCTATTTTAATGTACAGATTATATTGATGAAAAAAACACTTTTAATTTTTATCGGCTATTATTAGACTTTTTTGTGATCGATTGTTCAATTTTTTTCCAAACAAAAAGTCGTTTTCGAATTTTTTCAGCAAAATCTCGATGGTTCTAACAATCTGTTTAAAAAATCCTACTAATTAACTAACATAATTGCCAACTGATTAACCAATTTCAGTGAGTTAGACAAGTCGTTTGAGTAAATAATTTGACCCTCTGCCATGTTCTGAAACAACCTACTGTTAACATTTGTTGTTATGTGATACTTTTGCTGTTGATACTATTGTTATTCTATATTTGTATAGAAATTTGTACTATTGGCTATATTTTTGAGTGTCCATGGGGTAAAATACATTTTGATAAACTTTATTTTTATTTTTTGTTTTTTGGTATCTTTATAAATTCCATATTTGAGAGAACATTTGAATTTCATTTCTATTATTTTGCATTTAAATTCATGTATTATTCTATTTTTTTTTTTTCGAAATCTTCCTAAGAGCTTTCTAAATATTTTTCCATATTTTTGTATTATTTCCGGTCTATTAAATTTTTTAAGTTTTTCCTTTGATAGGAAACGCCAGCAAAAGAAATAATATACAACCAAACGAAATACAAACCGGGGCTAAAAACGGCTACCAAAACAACAGCAAATAAATAGATAACTAAGGAAACACGTTTGCTAAATAAAACGTGTCTGACATACGTAAATATTTTATAGTTAACTTGCCTTAAAATTTTGTCCAAAACAAAAAACATTTTTTCTATTTTGGAAAAATTACCGGAAAACTACAGAGAAATAAGCAGAGGGGCACAAATTAAAGGTAAATTTATCTAAACATTTTGTGGAGGCGGGTTTATGTATTTTAATATTAAATAAATAGCCATCATTTAACTATACAAAGACACATACGCCTGACTCCTGCCCACTTCCACCTGTTTAGACCATTTAGCGCATATTAAACATTTTAAGCTCAAATGTACCAGCAATTGTGTACGTTTGTTGTGTTTGTCTGCAGGTTCAAAGTTTATAGCAGTTTTTATAGTAAATGGTCAGGCAATGAAACTGTTAAAGAATTGTGATATTTTTTCTTTCTTTGTTTTAGCTTGAATGAATTTTGTACCATATGTTCACTTAAAGTGTTTTCATTTAGGTATTTGTATTACGTGTAGAATAACATTTATCTATCTGGAGTTTTAATAAAAATTATACAAATATTTTTCAAGCATGTAAGCTTGCTTGTTTTATTAATTTCATTAGCAGAACTATTTCAATATATTCTCAACATTTTCTTAATTGTTTATGATTTTCTTTGAATAATTTGACAGTGCCGATCAATCTTATAGGCTGCTAGATAAAAAGTTGTATCTTCCTTTTTTATACCCACCATCAAAAAAGGAGATACCGCCCATATTTTTTGATGGTGGGCATCAAATTAGTTATTCCGTTCGTAACACATCAAAATATTAGTATATACTTTATGGAAAAAATAAGTTGTCAATAATAACTTCTGTAAGTGATCACAGATTATCATCCTTTTTTGATTTGGACCAGTATTTACCGACTTATAGCCAATTTTAGGTCTAACTTGATTTTCATATAAAAAACCGGTTTTTGATTAAAAATAAAAGTGATCACAGATTATCATCCTTTTTTGATTTGGACCAGTATTTTCCGACTTGTAGCCACTTTTAGGTCTAACTTGATTTTCATATAGAAAATCAGTTTTTGATTAAAAATATAAATGATCACAGATTATCATCCTTTTTTGATTTGGAACAGTATTTACCAAAGGTTTATCTTGATATTCATATAAAGTATCGATTTTTGATAAGTGATCACAGATTATCGTCCTTTTTTGATTTGGACTAGTATTTACCGACTTATAGCCACTTTTAGGTCTAACTTTATTTTAATATATCTTGATTTTTATATAAAAAATCTATTTTTGATTAAAATATAAGTGATCACAGATTATTTACCGACTTATAGCCACTTTTAGGTTTAACTTGATTTTCATATAAAAAATCGATTTTTTATTGAAAATATAAGTGATCACAGATTATCATCCTTTTTTGATTTGGACCAGTATTTACCGACTTATAGCCACTTTTAGGTTTATCTTGATTTTCATATAAAAATATATTTTTGATTGAAAATATAAATGATCACAGATTATCATCCTTTTTTGATTTGGACCAGTATTTACCGACTTATAGCCACTTTTAGGTTTAATTTGGTTTTCATATGAAAAATCGATTTTGATTGAAAATGTAAGTGATCACAGATTATCATCCTTTTTTGATTTGGAACAGTATTTACCAAAGGTTTATCTTGATATTCATATAAAGTATCGATTTTTGATAAGTGATCACAGATTATCATCCTTTTTTGATTTGGACTAGTATTTACCGACTTATAGCCACTTTTAGGTCTACCTTTATTTTAATATATCTTGATTTTTATATAAAAAATCTATTTTTGATTAAAATATAAGTGATCACAGATTATCGTCCTTTTTTGATTTGGACCAGTATTTACCGACTTATAGCCACTTTTAGGTTTATCTTGATTTTCATATAAAAATCTATTTTTGATTGAAAATATAAATGATCACAGATTATCGTCCTTTTTTGATTTGGACCAGTATTTACCGACTTATAGCCAATTTTAGGTTTATCTTGATTTTCATATAAAATATCGATTTTGATTGAAAAAGTAAGTGATCACAGATTATCATCCTTTTTTGATTTGGACTAGTATTTACCGACTTATAGCCACTTTTAGGTCTACCTTTATTTTAACATATCTTGATTTTTATATAAAAAATCTATTTTTGATTAAAATATAAGTGATCACAGATTATCGTCCTTTTTTGATTTGGACCAGTATTTACCGACTTATAGCCACTTTTATGTTTATCTTGATTTTCATATGAAAAACCGATTTTTGATTGAAAATATAAATGATCACAGATTATCATCCTTTTTTGATTTGGACCAGTATTTTCCGACTTATAGTCACTTTTAGGTTTAGTTTGATTTTCATATAAATATCGATTTTGATTGAAAATATAAGTGATCACAGATTACATCCTTTTTTGATTTGGACCAGTATTTACCGACTTATAGCCACTTTTAGGTTTATCTTGATTTTCATATAAAAATCTATTTTTGATTGAAAATATAAATGATCACAGATTATCATCCTTTTTTGATTTGGACCAGTATTTACCGACTTATAGCCACTTTTAGGTTTATCTTGATTTTCATATAAAAATCAATTTTTGATTGAAAATATAAATGATCACAGATTATCATTTTTTTTTTGATTTGCACCAGTATTTACCGACTTATATCCACTTTTAGGTCTAACTATATTTTAATATATCTTGAATTTTATATAAAAAATCTATTTTTGATTAAAATATAAGTGATCACAGATTATCGTCCTTTTTTGATTTGGACCAGTATTTACCGACTTATAGCCAATTTTAGGTTTATCTTGATTTTCATATAAAATAGCTATTTCGATTAAAATATAAGTGATCACAGATTATCATCCTTTTTTGATTTGGACTAGTGTTTACCGACTTATAGCCACTTTTAGGTCTAACTTTATTTTAATATATCTTGATTTTTATATAAAAAATCTATTTTTGATTAAAAAGTGATCACAGATTATCGTCCTTTTTTGATTTGGACCAGTATTTACCGACTTGTAGCCACTTTTAGGTTTAACTTGATTTTCATATAAAAAATCGATTTTTTATTGAAAATATAAGTGATCACACATTATCATCCTTTTTTGATTTGCACCAGTATTTACCGACTTATAGCCAATTTTAGGTTTATCTTGATTTTCATATAAAATAGCTATTTCGATTAAAATATAAGTGATCACAGATTATCGTCCTTTTTTGATTTGGACCAGTATTTACCGACTTATAGCCACTTTTAGGTTTATCTAGATTTTCATATAAAAATCTATTTTTGATTGAAAATATAGATGATCACAGATTATCATCCTTTTTTGATTTGGACTAGTATTTACCGACTTATAGCCACTTTTAGGTCTAACTTTATTTTAATATATCTTGATTTTTATATAAAAAATCTATTTTTGATTAATATATAAGTGATCACAGATTATCATCCTTTTTTGATTTGGACTAGTATTTACCGACTTATAGCCACTTTTAGGTTTATCTTGATTTTCATATAAAAATCTATTTTTGATTGAAAATATAAATGATCATAGATTATCATCCTTTTTTGATTTGGACCAGTATTTACCGACTGATAGCCACTTTTAGGTCTAACTTGATTTTCATATAAAAAAATCGATTTTTTATTGAAAATATAAGTGATCACAGATTATCATCCTTTTTTGATTTGGACCAGTATTTACCGACTTATAGCCACTTTTAGGTTTATCTTGATTTTCATATAAAAATCAATTTTTGATTGAAAATATAAATGATCACAGATTATCATCCTTTTTTGATTTGGACCAGTATTTACCGACTTATAGCCACTTTTAGGTCTAACTATATTTTAATATATCTTGAATTTTATATAAAAAATCTATTTTTGATTAAAATATAAGTGATCACAGATTATCATCCTTTTTTGATTTGGACCAGTATTTACCGACTTATAGCCACTTTTAGGTTTAATTTGATTTTCATATGAAAAATCGGTTTTGATTGAAAATGTAAGTGATCACAGATTATCATCCTTTTTTGATTTGGAACAGTATTTACCGACTTATAGCCACTTTTAGGTTTATCTTGATTTTCATATAAAAATCTATTTTTGATTGAAAATATAAATGATCACAGATTATCATCCTTTTTTGATTTGGACCAGTATTTACCGACTTATAGCCAATTTTAAGTTTAATTTGATTTTCATATAAAATAGCTATTTCGATTAAAATATAAGTGATCACAGATTATCATCCTTTTTTGATTTGGACCAGTATTTATCGACTTATAGCCACTTTTATGTTTATCTTGATTTTCATATGAAAAACCGATTTTTTATTGAAAATATAAGTGATCACAGATTTTCATTATTTTTTGATTTGGACCAGTATTTAGCGACTTATAGCCACTTTTAGGTTTAACCTTGTTTTCATATAAAAAATAGTTTTTTGATTGAAATATAAGTGATCACAGATTATCATCCTTTTTTGATTTCGACCAGTATTTTCCGACTTATAGCCACTTTTAGGTTTAATTAGATTTTCATATAAAATATCGATTTTTGATTTAAATATAAGTGATCACAGATTATCATCCTTTTTTGATTTGGACCAGTATTTAGCGACTTATAGCCACTTTTAGGTTTAACTTTGTTTCATATAAAATATCTATAATCGAAAAATTTTTAACATACATATGTACATGTTAATAAAAATGAAACCACTATACTTACAGTTTTGAATCTTTTTCATTTGATTGAAATTATTGTTACAATTTACCAAAAAATTTATTTTTATAGTTCTAATCACTAATGATTAAATTTTTAACCTTTTTCAAAAACCCTTCCATTATGGTGTTTATAGTGCTTTATGTTACTTTGTTAGAACAGGTTGCCCATCTTCGTTTAAAAGCTACCACACTTTTGGACACCGGTTTTGTGCTCTTCAATTCTCTTTTAACAAGAGCCCAATATCTCTCCACTGGACTCAGCTCCAGGCAGTTTAGAGGAATTGCCTCTATTGATACAAATACCACATTATTGTTCTTGTACCACTCAAGACCTTTCTTACCATAGTGACAAATGCCAAATCAGGCCAAAAATAAGTGGACACATTAAGAAGTCTTATGAATGGAAACATCCTTTTTTGTAAACATTCCTTGATGTAAATTTCGGTATTTATAGAGCCCTTTGTAAGAAATGTTTGGCTTCTTTGCCGCAACTGCATATTGCTTGCCATACCAAGAAATTTTTGGGAAATTTTGTCTGCTTTTGGGTCCTAAACTTGTCTTTAATATTCTCTCGAGCATCAGCAAAATACAATTTTCGACCAGGAAGTTGCGAAAAATCTGCCAGAACATACGTTTCGTCATCAAGATAGCAAGAATATTTTTGTATAAAACTTAACTTCAATTTCCGTGCTCTGTGCTCTAAATTTTTAGCAGCGTTCCTATTAGAAACTTTCTGAGCCTTGTATGTCTTTAAACATGCATTAGCTTTAACTATTCGTACCAAATAGTCTGAGCACTGAGCTAACCGGCCTGCTTTCCTACCGGATGTGTTAGGAGCACTTTTGAAAATGCTTTCTATTTTTTTGGCTTAATAAACATCATGTGGACCATTCCTTCTACCTGAGCTAGGTTTTCTATCAACGAACAAGTTCTCCCGGTACTGTTTAATAACATTGGAAACAGTTTGACGGCAAACCTTTGTATTTGTTTTTGTTGGACCAAGTTGGGTTTTGTTGAAAATATTTAATAATTTTAGTACGCACTTTTTCTGATAACTGATATGTTTTACAAACTTGATCAAAAAAAAAAAAAAATTAAATAATACTTGGGCTAAAGTTTTAATGAAAAACGTGTGTTAAGAATTTTACGATCTCACTCCTTATATTATGAAATATGTACACAGAATTAATCATTTCAAAATTGAAACATCAGAGATTATTTTTGTAAAAAGAAAGTTCTTCTTAACTGTTCCATCATCCAACTGCCACGCCCTGATAATTACTGTGTTTTCCAACACCCTTCAAATTCTAGACTTTCTAAAGTAAAAAAATGTCCCAATTTTTTTAAAATAAAAATAATTTGAGAGTTTTTCGACCTTTTTAAATAAAAGAGTTTTTGTAGGTTATTTAAAATAAAAATCGAGGTGAAACTCAAATAGGAGCTTCGAAAAGTGCAAACATCTGTATTTTCAACACCTGTATATAAATTTCTTCATAACTGCCACAAAAGTACATGAATATAATAAATTTTTTGCTTACAATAAATCAATACAATGCGCTATTTTATAAAGGTTTTATATATTATTTGTTTTAACGTTGGAAACAAATATATCGTTTTCTGTTTTGTTCTAATTTCATTGCGCATACGTTATTCTCAATATTTTCTTAATTGTTTATGATTTTCTTTGACTAATTCGACATTGCACAGTGGGGCAGAATCAAAATTTTTTGAAAATAAATCTGGCATTTCTAAACGGATGGCCCGATCGGGACAAAGGTTGACGTGCGGGTGGCTAAGGAGGATTTGAGTTCAAGTTATTAAAATGGACCCTACAAATGCTCTAGGCGCTGCCCTATAAGGGCTCAAAGTAGGGTACCTTCGACATGTAAAATTTTTAAACACGTGCCATTTTTTTGTTTCCCATCCGATTTCGAAGATTTTTTAATTTTTGAGAAGCGCTCGGCTAGGTTGCGTGGGCTATTTATCTCTTATAATTTCCAAGTTATAGGCATTTCAAAATTGAAATGTTCAAATTTTGGCATACCTTGGTCCGCTTTTTTAAAAATATAGGGCGTACTTTTGAACCGAATGGACTCAAATTTTTTTCATTAGTTTGATAACTAAATTACCAATAATATGCAAAAACTTTCATAGCAATATCTCAGTTACAGATCCGAAAATAAACGATTTTCAATTTAAAAATTAAAAAAATAGTAGATTTTTGCTGTTTTTTGGGCAAAAAAGGTGACTTAACTCTTTTTTTTTATTAAAATAAAACTTTCTCTAAGAACATATAAAAGTTCTACATTTTTCTGTAAGATATCTTTACGGAGAACAATTTGGTATATAAAACGTGTCATATTTTTTGAATATGTCACTCATACTCCTTTTGAAATTTGACCTATTTTTTATCATAATTTTAACTTTGGACCACATTTTCTGAAATCCCAAAGCTGAGATCAGAAAACGGAAAGCAGTTTTGGAAACCTTGATGTGATTCCAATTTATTTCCAAAGTATTTTCCCAGCAGCCCAAAATTGTAAAAAATACCATTTTTGGGGCCGTTTAGAAATGCCAGATTTATTTCAAAAAAATTTTGATTCTGCCCCACTGTGTACTGGTACAAAAAATATTTAATGACCAATGTCACTATCAGTACCAACGTGTGGTGAAACACACGCCGGTATTTACTGCCACCTAGCGGCTTATATATTTACCAGTACGCTGTGTAAATGGTCTTAGGTTTCTTTTTGGTGATTTGGTAACACACAGCAATACATATATCGCTAATTTGCTACAACAACGTCATAATTCAAAAAAATTCGTTTCGGGAAGACGACTTTGAATGTTTTATGACATTTTGCTATTTCTTAAATAAATTTTCAACAAATCATGAGATTTCATAAATAAAAGCTGATTTAAATAGTAGATGTTAATATCCTTCTAATCGGTATTTAGCCCAAATTTTTTATTGTCAAATATACGAGAAAACATGAATTTTGATTTTGATGTTTACAACAAAAAAACACTCTCACGCAAAAAATAATTGACTTTTTTTAAAACTGATAAAACTGATTTGTATTACTCAGTTCAAAAAACACGGATTTTAAGTTATGACGTTGTTGCAGCAAATGAGCGATATAATAATTCCTATTTCTTTACATATATTATACAGTGAGACCTCGATTATCCGTAATGGTCGGGACCGGGAGCTTTCTGGATAATCTATTTTCCCGGTTAATTGAGTACGAAGTTTTCGTTGTTTTTAATGATGGTAGTTATCGATAATAACATTTAAAGCTCCATATTGCACACTGATCCATCGGTTGGATCAAAGTCGTCCAATTTGGTTGTCCAATGGCAGAATGATTTTACTATCATCTTTTAGACCGATTTTCTTGAAGTTCTCAGTCACTTCAGGTACTAAGTTATTGTTAAACCATTCTCATGGACATTTTTTAGAGCTTTTCCAATAATGCTTTGCACTTGTGTGTACCAGCAGCATTAACGCAAACTAATGAGGTTAGTCTCTTCTTTGAGACCTTGTTTTCATTATGGCAAGCCAAATTTCTCTCAAGTAAACACTTTCCATTCTCCATTATCTCATTGGTGAGTTTTTTCATTGATTTGAATTCATTTAATTTTTCCACAAAAATTGTAGCAGCTAATCAGCTGAATATTTTTATTCTGCAGCATTAAGTTTGTGAATACCATGCAGTTTTTTTCTTAAATTTTGAGTGGAATATTTTAGACTTTCCTTCACTGTTAATCCAGAAATTGGAGTTTCTTTAAATCGTTCCTTCCGGAATTATTCATAAACTGCAAAATCTTCTTTTGGTTTTTAGCAGTTTTAAAAGTTTTTCGGGTTCCAAAGCCAATAACAGAATCACTTTTTTATAATGTCTAACACTCCTCATGCCAAAAGCTATCGAAAAATCGATTGCACAATATCAACAAATGTTAGCTTTACAAATTGATCGATTGTTCAAAAATAATCGAAAAAAATTATAATCCCGGATAATAGTGGTTATTACGGTTTCTTTTTCTTTCCCGGATAATTGATGCTACCGCTTAATTGAATCACGGATAATCGAGGTCTCACTGTATAATTAATTTAAAAAGAGTCCATTTTTGGACCCTTCTTCAATCCTCTCTTATGAAATGAGAATATTTTCGAAAAATATTTTTTTGTTGGTAAGAGACCAAACCTTAATATAAATGCCTCATACGTTTAATTATTTATATTTATCTGCGTTTTATATTTACTCAAAGTTTAGAAACAATACTTTACGTTTTTCGTCCGTTAATTGCTTGAAATTGTCCATGCTTGTCACCTTGTTTCGTACGCAAAGAATGTTTAAACAAATAAAATCAAATATTTTATCTAGGTATTTTTTTTAAGAATTAGCTTTTGTTTAAAATATAATCGTCCAATTTGATTAAATAACAAGTAACAGAGATATCTTCGGCAGTTCCGAATTTTATATACCCTTCACCAAATTATACTTAAAAAAAAAATAAATATTTTCTTAGGTAAGCAAAATTTAAAAAATTTGTTATTAGCAAAAAAATATTTAATATATTTCTTTAATTAAAAAAAAAAAGAAAAATAAAATTTTAATTTATTTGTGCAAAAAATGTTACAACATAAAATAGTTTTTTAGTGAAAAAAAAAAAAAAAAAATCGGGGTAAAAAATATTTTTCCCGATTTTGACCAATTATGGATCCGATCTTACTTTGGCCTTATATACGCCGTCGAATTTTGACAAATAGGTCAAAAATATGTTGATTATGCGGAAATCCTGATAAAATGTTGCACAAATTAGTTCCAAGTATTCCGAAATAGTAATCCCTAGTCCCCATATAAGGTCTCCCTCAGCAAATCACTTGAACATTCATAGTTTTTTTATAATAATTAATATAATTATGAAATTGGACCTGAATCTTTATACCAACTTTTGTGAGAATCGGTCAATAATTGACCCTACTTCCCATATAACCTTTATATCAGAAACATATTTTATTGTCACATATTGATGGTGGTTATACAAGATACGGCACAGCCGAATATAACACTCATACTTGTTTATAATTTTAGAGCATTTTTTATGCGCATAAAACACTTTTTAAAGCATATTTTTGGTTGCCCTGATTATCACCTCTTTCACTTTTAACCAAACTACTACTGACCACAGTACGTATGTTTATTATGGATTTCATATTAAAACAAATAAATATTACTAATACGCTTGGGCGAATATTTCTCTGTAAATTCAATTTATTGAAAATCAAATAAAATCTACATTTAATTCTATTTAATTTATGAAATTAAATTTCTTCAAGTGAAAAACAACAAAGATATAATAAATGAATGATACATACATACATACATACATATTTCATGGTAATTACACAATGATGATATTTAATTGCCAAAGTTTGACATGTAAACAAGCAAAGAAATCTTAGGAATTTATCAATATACAACATTCAGAAATGTAAATAATAAGAATTGTAATTGTAGTATTTGTTTATAACAAACAAATAAAAAGATTTTGTAATTGACATTGACTTATGGCAAAGTATTTATAAGTTATTATTCATAAACAATTAAATTTTGTAATAAATGAGGTTAAAGGAGTGCACATGAGACACTAGGATAATAAAGGAAATACCTTATAAAGGTCACTACGAAGCATTTAATATTTGTTTTTGTTTTCTTGGAAGTTTTGTGTGCATTTTGTTAAAAGAGTTAAATATTATTTATTATTATTATTTAAGTATTTTGAACATAAAATTTTATTGTCTTTTGATGTTTGTAATTTGCAGTTTTGTTGTTAAATCAATAATAACAAGGTATTTATTTGATGACAAGTTGGAAATTTTTTAGTACCAGTTAATTTTTTAGTATCAGCACAAATATATTGATGAAACTCACAGAATTTGTCATATAATAAATTAAATCAAATGGGAAGAATTAAAGAGATGAAATCCCGTGCAATAAGATTCCTGTTCTCTACCCCGAAGGCCTCAATCAGAGGTATTATTATTAGTGAGGCTTTACACACAGCGATCCATTGGATCTTTTGTGCAGCCTTAGATTTTTCAACCCAGTAGATTTAGGCTACGCAAAAAGCTAATTATTCTATTTGGTAAGAGCTCAGTTACTTCCCGCGAGTCATAAGGGCCCTTCTGAGCCATTTATTTCTGCACTTTGCCAGCATTGGGCAGTCGCATAGAACATGTGCAGAGGTTTCGGCATGAAGTTCGCAAAACCTGCACTGTTCATTCTCAACATTACCAAGAATAAATTGGTGATACTTTAATCCGCAGGGTCCAGTGAATAATCCTCAAGTCAACCTTTCCGAGAAAAAGCAACGACAGGGATCCACGTCTGCGTAGGGTAATAAACCGTTTGGACTGTCATAGTCCCAGAAAGTTACTCCAAACTCGGGCAATATCCGATTCAATCCAGGAACCAATACTTTCCATAGTGTATCCACATGGGATGCCAACGAATGGTTCAGGACCTATAAACGAGCGTCGCTCCTGCCGGCAAGGCAATCAGCGTATTCATTGCCAGCATGGACTTCATGGCCAGGCACCCAGCACAATGTGCGTTCATTTTATGCAGCGAGTTTATTCAAGGAAGAGCAGCCTGGCTATCTGACATAATAAATATCTTATTACTCCTTAATCTCCTTCTCAGACATTCGCTGGAGCTTATAAGGATGGCGTTTATCTCCGCCTGAAATGTTGATGGGAATGTACCCATTGGGATTCCCCTTTGAAAATTGAGCTTATAAATACCAGCCCCAGTGTCACCATTAGCCACAATGATAAATAACCTGCCTAATTCAGCACTAAAATGTATATTGTTTCTTTTTAACTGAATATTACGAATTAGATGTTTCACGACCTCATGGAAAGTTTCAGAGATAATTATGATACCTAAACCTGGAAAAGACGTTAGTCAAGTGACATCATATCGCCCAATCAGTTTCTTGCCAATATTCTCTAATTTGTTTGAAAAGTTGTTCCTTGAAAGCATTATACCATATCTTGATACTAATAACATCGATTTGGTTTCAGTACTTTTGAACAGATGTAGCGGTTACATCAAAAGATATAATCTCTTCACGTCGACAAATTTGCGCTGGTGTACCCCAAGGAAATATTCTAGGGTCTCTTATATATTTTATACACATTAGATCTACGAAAGAGCACACTGCCTCACACATACACCTTTGCAAACGATACTGAATTTGTAAGCATTCACAAAGATCCCTATGTAGCGTCTAAGCAGCTTCAGTCTCACATCAATGGGTTGGAGAAATGACTTCACAAATGGAAAATAATAGTTAATGCTAGAAAATGTGTTCACGTTTCGTTCACTTTAAGCAGAGACAGTTTTCATTTAATAAAAATTAACAATAGCCCGAACAAAACCATGTAAGTTACCTTGGTATCCATCTCGACGTCTGTCTAACATGGTTCCACCATATGCATTGGTTCCTCGCTCAGCTATAGACTTAGATTATAAGCAGAGACTTACGCCGAATGCCTAAGAGTCGGTTAAGCCGAGCTGTCGTGTTATATGACAATATAACACATGACAATATGACTGATAAGAGACCTTGTGAAATGATCAAATAACTTTATTTATAAATTAGGTAAAGATGTGAATACTTATAGTGAATTTCTAAAAGAAAGTTTCAATAATAAAAAATAAGAAAATGGAAAAAAACCTTTATTATAGTATTATATGTTAAACGAATATGATTAAAATCGAAAGAGCTAATATCAATTTGTTTGTACTGTCTTATGAAATTCATGATATCAGTATTTGGTCAAGTATTCATAACATTTAATTAGCATGGTTTTAATATTCGATTACATGTGGTCCTGCTGATATTTAAGCAAATTTTTGTGAAATTCAAGAAGTTTTTAGCAGCTGAAAAATTCATCTAGAATTTAAAATTTCCAACTGGGTTATTTGTTATGACAAAACTAGAAAATAATATTTCCGTAAAATAAATTCATTTATGAAAAATAAATTAAATTTAATACCTTGTAGTTAGGTTTGTTGATAACATTTCAATTTTTATATCTGTATTTGATAATAAAATCAGAAAAAAAGCATAACAAAACAAATAATCAATTATGCATGACAAATTTTATGAGAAAAATTAAGCTAGGAGATTAAATCACAAATTTAAAAGAGATAAAAAATATTTTAAATATAAAAAACTAAATTTTTCGTTAAGGCATCCTAACCTAGCACAAATTGATTGAAGTTTGGATTACAGGTTATCAGTGGTACTTAAGTAATACAAAATTTGTAGCTCCTCCAAATTAGTCTTATATTAATAGTAGGCACTTCAAGTTTCTGAATATATCACCGAAACTCATTTCTTCGAAAGAAAAAGGATAACTAATTTCAACTATATCCTATATATCCTTTAAGCACGAATATTTTAAAATATATATTCCTAAATAAAGAAATGTAAAGATTATTATGTCAATAATATAAAATGATACCATAAAATGTTCTTTAAAAATATCGCATTTTTTTAAATGTCTACATAGATTATTACTGATATTTTCTATCACAATGGAAAAACCTTCACACCAGAGAATCTTTAACGTAAAATTAAAAGCTATTTTTCTCTATTTTTACCGTTAGGAGACAGTAATTTTAGCCGTTTTCTTCACCAAGAATTGCTGCCTTTAATAAACAAGTAGAATGAAAATATCCTATAAAAATTTCATATGTGGAAAAGGGGCAAATTCCCATTTTATTGAGTATCATTTAATTGCATTACCCTCATAATTTATATACAATGTACAGTTACTGGTGATATATATATATGTATATGTCACCACTAACTGCGGAAATGGGTCGACCGATTTCCGCCAAAATTTCACGATAAGTTGGAGATTGTTTATGTGAAGTTTGCACCAAGTCAGCCTAGTGGTTCCGGAGATATGGCTTTTAGATTTTCCTATATATTCTCTTACAAATATCAACAAAATGCATTTTCCATATTATGATTTTTGATTGCCACTTGAAAAGTTTTCAAACCATGTATCGTAATGTCTTATGTCTAATTGGAATATTGAGCTCAATCATTTCAGCCGATGTTTTGCTAGAATTTGTTTCATTAATTACAATACTTTTTGTCCAAACTCATTTCATCATTTCAAAAGAAATTTCGAGCGCATTTACACTCCAAAAATTTTCAAACTTAGTATTTTAAAACAAATTCTTGAAACTTTCATATAAAAAAATGTTAGGACTTTTCATTTTTTAGTGTAGTAAAGTACTATACCCCCAGCTTACGTTTATAGGGCAAACTTTTGTTTTATAGGTGACAAAACAAAAAAGTAAAAGGCAAAACAATGATTCCTCTTCAACCACCTTGGAGCAGAACAACGTTTGCAGGTCAGATTTATAAATAGTTACCACATTTTAAAAACTAACGCAAATATTCTGCTTAATTGTTAAACAAAAAAAAAAAACGATAAAAATCGCAAATAGCCGAAAGGAAGTCTATTGCGATATTTAAACAACGGTTAAAAGGTAACGCTAACGATAATTTGTATTGGGTGTATGACTTAAAAATGCGGGATTTACAATACATGGCGTATATTTTATCACTTAGTTTTTGAACATTATAGCAAGGATACTCATTTAAGTACATAAGTTTCCCATTTGTGCGAATGTCCACATTTGCGCGACTTGTTTCATGAAACCACCTTTCTAAATTTTGTACAATTTTAAACAACTTCTATTAGATAAATTTAACAAAACCACTAACAAAAATTTGTCTAAATTATATAAATTTTAAATTCTAAAAATGTATAATGAAAGCGAAATCATTTGAGTAAACTATGGTTAGTATAGTATAAAAGATTTTGCTTCTCTTATTGCTGTTGGATAACATTTCGTTACACAATGCCATCGTTCTGCTCCAAAGTCACACATTTATTCAACATTGATATAAGAACAAATTTCTCTAGAAGATTAGAAAATATTATTTAAATTGGAAATTTGTTTAAGATATCTGAAAAAGTACCATTATTTACCCAATTTTACAACTTTCAATTGAATTCCTTAATTTATATTATTTCCACCCACATTCATCGAAACCAACAAGACCCATCAACAACTCACCCTCGTTTTCCCAATTTTTATACCCTACACCACCATAGTGGGGAGGGTATATTGGATTTGTACAGATGTTTGTAACGCCCAAAAATATTAGTCTAAAACCCACCTTAAAGTATACCGATCGACTCAGAATCACTTTCTGATTAAACGATGTCCGTCCGTCCGTCCATCTGGCTGCTGGCTGGTTGGCTGTCCATGTAAACCTTGTGCGCAGAGTACAGGTCGCAATTTTGAAGATATTTCTATAAAGTTTGGCACACATCATTTTTTTGCCCAAGGACCAAGCCTATTGAAACTGGCTGAAATCGGTTCATTATTTCACCTATCCCCCATACAAATGTCCTCCCGAAATTGGACTTTATCGGTCTTAAATGTTTAATTTATATAGGTATCTGCACAAGTTTTTCTCCAAATAAGTTGTATATATACCCAATTTATGTCACCAAATTTTGTTATGATCGGTCTATAATTAGTCATAGCTCCCATATAAGGCCTGCTTCCGATAATCACTTTAACAAGCATACATCTCCTTAAAATGTTGGCATACACATAAAATGCAACATAAATAACTTTCATGTAGACATAAATCGTATGACCAAATTTCATGGTGATCGGTTCATAATTGGTCATAGCTCGCATATAAGGCCCACTTCCGAAAATCGCTCACGAATATAAATTATTGAAATATTGAAAGAAAAGTGTATTTGCTTATTTACTATAAAAAGTGTATTTGCTTATTTGCTATAAATCGTATGACCAAATTTCATGGTGATCGTGTATTTGCTTATTTGCTATAAATCGTATGACCAAATTTCATGGTGATCGGTTCATAATTGGTCATAGCTCGCATATAAGGCCCACTTCCGAAAATCGCTCACGAATATAAATTATTGAAATATTGAAAGAAAAGTGTATTTGCTTATTTACTATAAAAAGTGTATTTGCTTATTTGCTATAAATCGTATGACCAAATTTCATGGTGATCGTGTATTTGCTTATTTGCTATAAATCGTATGACCAAATTTCATGGTGATCGGTTCATAATTGGTCATAGCTCGCATATAAGGCCCACTTCCGAAAATCGCTCACGAATATAAATTATTGAAATATTGAAAGAAAAGTGTATTTGCTTATTTACTTAGTGCAAGGTATTATATGGTCGGGGTTGACCGACCATACTTTCTTACTTGTTTTTATATTATTTTGTACAAACTTTAACAATTGTCCATTACACCGCATTTTTGTTATGCATACACACAGATTCATTTGAATAATTAATCGACTTTTTTGTTCTTATTATTACAGTTTTTCAATTATTTGGCAATTATTTAGATTAAATGAGGAATAAGCGAACAAAAAACATATAAAATAAACATTGTTTTTATAATACAAAAAGAACAAAAAAAAGAAAACATGTATTGTAAAAAGGTTAGTTTCGTTTTTTTTTTTTTTTTGCTTAAAAATCAATATCCACGTAATTTTCCATAAAATTAAGTTGGAATTATTTTTTTTTAGCTGCTGCTTTCATTTATTTAAATACTATATACTCGTTTGTTTGTTTTTCATTAATTTGATCATGAAAACGTTATAAAGGGTTTTTTTTTGTTTTCATTTTCATTTCGATTGTTTATCGCGAATACAGTGTTTTTTTGTAGTTAGTATCCTTTCAGGGTAAACTGATGAAATTAATGTTAATGTTGGTGAATAAAAAATAACATTTAATTAAAGTAATGGCTTTAATGAAGCGGAAATTTAATCAAATTTAGTATTTAAAAGAATTTGTGAATTTTAAAATAGCGTTAACTACGCAATTGCAGCAAATAAAGACCAATTTTTGGCCGAGCTGAAATGTTTTCTCCTTTTGGTCTTTGACTTCTTTCTTTGCCGACCTTTGGTTTTCGCCTCTCCATCAAAAGCCGGCTTCACTTAGTAAAGATTCCTTGCATTGTCGGTCGAAATAGTTTTCAGAATTATTTCAAAACATTTATGAAATATTTACTGGGCCAAGCCGGTTTCAAAAACTGTACAGAGAAAACAGATTCGTATTAGCAACTGAATTTGTTGCCAATCGAATGATTCGGTTGCATACATAGCATTTTTCGGATCTGTTATTTCCCTGCAGTTCTAGGATACTGTTCGGAACTAGTGATTTTACCTATCATTTAGGGTGACAACTATCTACATAACCAGCAACGTGACTAGTTATTTTAACACGTGCATGCCCTAAGAAGAGGGTCAATTGACCCTTTTGGATAACTTTTAGACAAATGCACTACATAATTAACGCTTAAAGTGAAAATTGTCTTTAAGATTGATTACATGGGATGTATAAAGTATCCAATAGACTTCTCTCTGCATTACAAATAGCGCATACGTGTCAAATGACCCAAAAAAATATAAATTCGAGTCAGCCAATTTATCAGACATTAGTGACAATTACTGTCTATATGGGATATATTTACTACTTGCTTAACTGCTGGGCTCTTACGAGATGAAAATTAAGGTTGGATGCTAATTAACAGCACGATCAAAATATTGGTAAAGCCTTGGTAGGCAAATAGAGAAATTGAATTTGTGTGCATATATGGATAAAAAATAAAATATCCGCAACAACATCAACCAACTGAATGAAATATTTGTATTTTTACGGTCAACGTGTACATTGACCAAAATCTTCGTATCCTGAACATTATGAACACGCACTACTCTAAAGATTATGGCTTTAAATAAATATTCATACCAAGATATTATAATTAATAAATCCATCGTTTTCTCAGAAAAAAAATTCATTTTTTTAAACTTTTACAGTTTAATTCCTGGTCTAATTTAAAGTGTCCTAACTGCTGGGAACACTGTTGTGTATTTATTTGACATTGCGCGATCCATAGTTAATTATGTTATGTTTCTGCACAAAAATATAAGTGCATATTTTTTAAATTTTTAGGTAATATTTTGATTTTTTGAAGCATATTTTAGGCGCATATTTACCAATAATAAATGTATGAAAATCCGCGCCCTATTAATGACTTACTAATCGAGACATAAGTAAAAAAAGTCAAGGTGCTCTTGGTCCCCATTTTAAGTCAGATTTTCCCGATTTTAAATAGCAACTGAAACAATCAAGTTCGAAAGACATTTGCAAGGGGGTTACATTAATAAACTTTGACCTTTCGCTGAAAAAACTTTGCTTAGAAATGTTATACATATTTACAATTTCATTGCAAAATAAAGTCAAACATTTATTTAAAATTTAATCATGATTGGTTTTCCAATTACACTCGTTTTCACTCTGTAATACGATTTAGTTTGGTCTATCTTAACTATAAACCGTTACATGCCCGACCATATAATACCCAACACTAAGTAAATTATTTGGTGAACAACTTGTGTAGATACCTACATAAACTAAACATTTATGACCGATAAAGTCCAATTTCGGGAGGACATTTGTATGGGGGCTAGGTGAAATAATGGACCGATGGCATAACTACACACATGATTCCAATGAAGTCCAATTTTTAGGTGAATTGATTAAGAATATTTTCTTTAATAACCCTTTTTAAAGGACTGTTTCAGTACACCTGCAATTATGCTTTCAATTTCAGGCCTATTAATAGAAGTTCCTATGTGTACATTCTATGAGGTATTATACGGCAGGTATCCCCTCAGACCTTTAACGAAAGTCATTAATAGATTGAAAATAATCCTTTTTATGTTTCTCAAAAATAACCATTAGTAATTTCACTGTGCAATCACAGCATTATATATTTCCCACCTTCATAACAACTGAAATTGTTACCTTTTTTTAATTGAATATTTTTGTTTTAAAGGCGCGGATGTATTTGTTTGTGTGTAACACAGTTGGCGGCAATATTTTTTAATTGTTTTTATTTATTTTTTTTAGTGAGTGTGTGTAGTAGTGCATGTGGCCATTTTATTGTTTATATTTACAATTTAAATAAACAAATTCATGCCACTGTATATGGATGACTACACTATAAACAAATAGTAAAGGAAATAAACACACATACATAAGTGTGTTGAAAAAACATAGATGCAAAATAAGTATTTATTTGTGTAAATATGTGATTGTGAAAATGTCTATATTGTCATTAGACAGGCTCATGAAGGAAAATTACTGCTGCCACTACCTGAAAATGAAGTATGTTTTGGGTACTAGGATTACTGGATAAATGTTCTTTATTAGTTTTTAAAATTTTGTTCGGGAATAATATGAAATCATATGAATGAAATAACATGTGGTATATAACTTACAAATGTGGGATTCACACGTTTTTGTTTTTAATACCTTATATGTCATTTTGAAGGGTACATATCTGTCATTTATTTTCACTTATTGAACATTATATTATAAACAACAACATTTTTTTTTTTTTTTTTTTGCTTCGAAAATGTCGAATTTTATGCCAACAAAGCGTCATATGAGGGAAGTTTTGCATTGCTTCTTTAATTTCAAAAAAGTGCCGCTAAAGCAAGCAGATTGCTCAATGAAGCTTATGGTGAATGACTTCCATCGGTTTCAACATGTGAGAGATTGTTTGTGCGGTTCAGAAGTGGTGATTTTAACACGGAAGACAAAAATCGTCCAGGTCAGCCTAAACAGTTTGAATACCAAAAATTGGAGGCATTACTCCATGAAGATTGTTTTAAAACTCAACAAGAGCTTGAGAAATCATTGGGAGCTACTCAAGCAGCAATTTCAAAATGATTACGAGCAGCAAGATGCATCCAAAATCATGGAAATTGGTTACCAAAAGAATTGAAGCTGAGAGACCTTGACTATATAGTATGTCTGAAATGCTCCTTGAACGCTATAAAAGAAAATAATTTTTGCATCGAATCATTACTTGCGATGAAAAATGGATTGAGTACAATAACAAAAGTGTAAGAGATCGTACGAGAAGTCCGGCCAAACAGCCGAATTAACACCAAAGCCAAATATCCATAGCGATAAGGTAATGCTCTGTATTTGGTGGGAGCAAAAGGGTTCTGTCAATTATGAGCTACTGAAATCTGACCAGATCTTCACAGGGACCCTATACCGAATATAAATGATTTGTTTGAAGCGGTCATTGATCGAAAAATGCCCAGAATATACGGCCAGACATGAAACCGTAATATTTCATAACGACAACACTCGGCCACATGTTGCAATACCTGATAAAAACTATTTATATTGAAGTGGTTGGAAGGTTTCGCCTCACCTGCCTTATAGTCCAGACCATACACCGTCCAACTACTTTGTTTCGATTGATGCAGAACGGATTCTCTGGCATAAGCTTCACTTCAGAACAGAATATCTAAAATATGTTCTTGGCCTCAAAAGAAGAGCAGGTCTTTTGGCTTGAATATACCAATATTTTGAATATATTTATATTGTACAAGTGTTTCAAAATAAAAGCTAAAAATTTGAAATAAGTAAAATCCCCCATTTTCACTTTTACTGACTATACTTTCTTACTTGTTTTATGCTGTGAAATGAACACTGGTTCCTAAATTTTAATTTTCAGAGAGTTTTTATTTTGCATAGATATCGTAAAGGTCTAATGTATACATAAAGGTATAAATACATTTGTATCCCTGTGTACATATGTTTGGTACATACTTACATACATAGATAAAGAGATAAAATAAATATAGTTGCCACACACTAAAATAAAAACTTATGTACTCAAACATTAAAACAATAATGAAAAAGTAGACAATAAAAAATGCCAGAAAAAAATATAACTGCAATTTTCCAATAAATATTTAATTTTACTTTAGTTTTTTGCATTTTAGTTCACTGGCAAAAGTTATTTGGTTGTTGTTTAACTGTTTTTTTTTCTGTTCTTGTATTTTATTTAATTTCATTGTGTTTATTATTCTTGCCCCACTGCCTGCTGCTGATGATGATGATAATAAAATAAACAACACATTTTTTAATTTAATCGCAATCAGCAGTATTTGAAAACACAACAATAAAAAACATTATGGAAAATGAGGGAAGTAAAAAAAAGAGAATAGTATAGTAATACAAACAAATAATCAAGTAAATTTAACAATAATGAAAATTAACAAAAGAATATTTAATTTAAATGAATAGTTTAAAATCACAGTTGAGTTAACTAGAGGAAGCGATCAAAATAGTTAAAAGGATATAATAGGCAACCTCTTAAACATAAACTTAGTAAGTCCTTTTTTATATCAGCCTAAAAGTCAGGATAAATTTCGGTTCCTTTTGATTGAATCTG
Organism: Calliphora vomitoria; assembly: GCA_942486065.2. NCBI lineage: Eukaryota > Metazoa > Arthropoda > Insecta > Diptera > Calliphoridae > Calliphora > Calliphora vomitoria. The sequence continues at coordinate 117,873,062 of OW818030.2, read as the reverse complement.
TTCTGTGTAAACAACGCTGACGTTCAAAATACTAAACGTAAGTTAATTATACTCCTCCATAATGTTTGTGATGGTCCTCAGCAGCCAAATTGTGAAATTCAGCAAAATCGATTCCATAAAAAAAAATTAAAAATTTTGGTTTCTTTTAATTTAAACTGTCCTGTATAAACAATACTGACGTTCAAAATACTAAACGTCAGCTAATGTTCCTCCTCCAGAGGTTTGTGATGGTCTTTACCAGTCAGGTTGTGAAATTCAGCAAAATCGGTTTCATAGGCAAAAATGTAATGAACGAAAACTTAAGAAATCATGGATCGATATTGCACATTTAGGGCTACTTTCTTTTCGGGCCTATTGTGTTTTCAACAAACAGACAGACGGACGGAAATAGCTAGATCGTCTTAGAATCGTATGAGGGCCAAGAATATAAGAAGTGATATCGAAAAAATCTTAAGATACATATATATGTTAATAAAAACGAAACCACTAAACTTACAGTTTTGTTTTTTTTATTTAATTAAATTATTATCACAATTTACAAAAAAAAAATTATTTTTATAGTTTTGATAGCTAGTGATGCAATTTTTAACCTTTTTCGGAAACCCTTCCATTAAGGTTTTTATAGTGCTTTCTGACACTTTGTTCGAACACGTTATCCATCTCCGTTTAAAATCTATCATACTTTTGGAACCTTTTTTGTGCTCTTCAGTTCTATTTTAACAAGTGGTCAATATCTCTCCACTGGCCTTAGCTCCAGGCAGTTTGAAGGATTTGCCTCTCTTGGTACAAAAAACACATTATTGTCCTTGTACGACTCAAGGCCTGGCTTACCATAATGACAGGATGCCAATTCAGGCCAAAAATATGTGGACGCATTAGGAAGTCTTATGAATGGAAGCATCCTCTTTTGTAAACTTTCCTTGATGAAATTTCGGTATTTATAGAGCCCGTTGTAACAAATGTTTGGCTTCTTTTGCCGCAACTGCATATTACTTGCCATGCCAAGAACTTTTTGGGAAATTTTGTCTGCTTTTGGGTCTTAAACTTTTCTTTAACATTCCCTCGAGCATCAGCAACATCAAAATTTTGAAGCTGCGAAAAATCTGCCAGAACATAAGATTCGTCATCCATTATGCAGCAGGAATATTTTTTTTTGTATAAAATTTGACTACAATTTCCGTGCTCTGTTTTTGGCCTCTAAATTTTTGGCAGCGTTCCTGTCAGGAACTTTTTGAGCCTTGTATGTTTTTAAACCTGCATTAGCTTTAACTTTTCGTACCAAATAGTCCGAGCACTGAGCTAACCTGGCTGCTTTCTTAACGGATGTGTTGGGAGCTGTGAAAATGCTTTCTATTTTTTTGGCTTCATAAACATCATGTGGACCATTACTTCTACATGAACCAGGTTCTCTATCAACGGACAAGTTCTCCTGGTACTGTTGAATAACATTGGAAACAGTTTGAGGGCTGACCTTTGATTGTGTGGCAAACTTTTTGTAGGACTAAGTTGGGTTTTGTTGAAAATATTTAATAATTTTAGTACGCACTTTTTTCTGGTCGCACATTTTAATCAGATTAACAACAAATGCTTTACAAAGGTAACTTGATCAAAAAATAAAATAATACTTGGGTTAAAGGTTTTAGTGAAAAACATGTGTTAAGAATTTTTCGATCTCAGTCCTTACTAGCTCTTTAAAGCTTTGCAAATCAGAGGTGGTCAGCTTTGACGTATCTTAGCTATTATTCTAAAAGAGTAGCCGCAGTTTTAATTTTCTGAAAGCCTATGTCTTCCTGTAAAAGGACAAATTTATTGGTTTTTAGGACCAACATATGCTAGTTGACTATTGTTGGAGTATCTTGAGGGAGACAAATGAAAAGATTTATAAAATTGTTCCCAAAAGTTGGCATGAGGTTCGTCTGAACTCCAAATGAGCCAAATTTAATGAATAAAACAAAGAAATCAAGGTGATGATGTGCTTCATTATTTGATTATATTTGAAATATAGTACGACAATAAAATATTAAAGGAATCGAAAAAAGATTACTAAGTTTTTGAACAGTGTTAAAAATATTCCTCCTCTTTATTATTCCATTTAAATAACTTTATCCTATAATAAAAGATTCCCTGCAATATACCTAATATTTTGTAAATACAAAGCTTCTCTGCTGTTTTTTTTTTTTTTTTTTCTTTTAATTTATTTACATTTTGCCTCTTTATAAATAAAAAGAAACCATTTCTTGATACTCTGCCATTAACGACAATAAGTTGCTGCAGCCATCATTGTGTGCCTGCCACACAGCCTGACTATGTGAATGCCAGCATTTCCCAGCAGTAAAGAAAGTAGTCTATGTATACTTTATAGATAGTAATGGTCACTACTGTCTGATCTCTTGACTAACTCTAATTTATATATGTTGGGTCATGTCCTATTTGTAGTCTAGAGAGAAGTCAATTGGCTACTTTATACATCACAGGTAATCTAGCGAGAAGACAATTGTCATTGAAGTGTCTCTAGGTAATCTAGAGTGTAGTGACTTTAAACATTTATGTTGTACTGCACTTTTGTTGTGAGTCATTCGTACAGAGTGGTTTTATACAATAGTGTAGATATAATTCTCATACAGTTTATTTTCTTTTGCTTAAGTATACTGACATATCACTCTTGAAGTAACCTTGAAGTAACCTTTAGTGAAGTCATCTTAAACGTATATTTTTAACTACACTTAGTTATGTTATTAATTAGTTTACCTACCAGAAGTAATCTATTGGAGAGTTGTCGGAGAAGGTGTGGTTTTTAACTGTCTATGAGGTGGTTTTTAACTGACTACACGTACAAGTTAAAACAAGTAAGAGAGCTTTATTCGGCAGCGTCGAAATTTATATACCATTCACCAAATTATAATTTAAAACACTTTTTTTTTAAATTTTTATCATATTTAAAAAAAAAAAAATTTTAAATTTTTAGAAAAAAAAAATTTTAAATTTTTAGAAAAAAAAAATTTTTTTTCAAATATTTTTTTCGAATTTGTTTTTAAATTTTTATTTTTATTTATTAGTGAAAAAAAAAAAACAAAAAAAATTATCAGAAATTTTTTTTTAAATTCGGGTTAATAAGTATTTTTCCCGATTTTGACCCATTGTAGGTTCAACTTCCTATAGCCTTACATACATCGTTGCAATGGACTTTGAAATATCTATCATTAGATATCCATATTGTCTATATTTATGACTTAGTAATCTAGTAATAGATCAAAAATAGGCCAAAATTAGAGGTTGTCTCGGTTTTTTCTTTATATCTCAGCCATTTGTAGGCCGATTTTCTCGATTTTAAATAGCAACAGAATCGAAAGAATTTCCGATATATAAATGTATGAATCATGTATTTAAGTTATTTGGGGGCTACGGAAAGTTGATTTCAACATACAGACGGACAGACATGGCTATAACGATCCAGAATATATACACTTTGTGGGGTCGCAAATGAAAAATGTAGAAATTACAAACGGAATGACAAACTTATATACATATACCTTTGTCACTCATGGTGAAGGGTATAAAAAATAGTTATGTCGCTGATCAAGTAACCAGCTAGTAAGATAACTGACGCTATATAGCCGGTATATGAATCCAATGCGTTGACTACTTTGAACCATCTTTCTTGGAACAATCACGATAGAATGATAGCTAAAATCACTAGTTTGGGACAGTCTCGTGGAACTGCTGGGTTATGTGCAAGTGCAAGTCGTGGTGTGTGCAAGTTTATTTTCCCCGTTTACTTATTAATTATGCGCACAATTAAAGATTGCATCATGATTTTTGTTTGTGCTTCTATTAGCGTTAAGTGTCTGCCAAAAGAAAACTCTGGCTATAAATGAAACAATATGAGAGAGCGAGAGGGAGAGAGCAAAGAAAAGAGGAGTAAAAAGTAAAGCAAGAATGAACACTTGGCAACATTTGTTGCAGTTGTTTATTTATAAAACTCTGTTCACTATAAAAGAGAGAAAAGTATATTAAGTTTTATCACTTAGTAAAGTTTCATTATGGTTTTAACATTCCGTTAATGTACAAAGAAAATTTAATTTAAAAGTATTATTTTTTACTGTCTTAATATATCCTAGAATTAATCGTTGCATTATATATAAAAATTAGTTGCCTATTTAGTTATTTTGTTCTCTTTTAATTCTGTCTGTAAAATTGCTATTACTTTAAAACAAATTATTTATTAGTCTCTTGCATTTTAATCTGAATTTCTTAAATTAATCTTACCTTAGTATATTTCAATATTCGTTATGACTATTCTTTAAATCGTTTTATTATTTAATTATACACTGCATTCATTCTGCTGCATTTAAACAATTTGTTTTCATTTTTATTGTGCCAATTTTTGTTACTTGAAATTGTTGCAGTTGTTATGTTATTTATGTTTGTCTGTATGTGCCAAACTTACAGAGTAAATAAGTAGTAGCTAGTAGTAGTGATAATTCTAAAAGTTAAATAGCCATGACTAATTCTATTTAAATTGGCATAATAAAATTATAGTTTTTACTTTAAACAATGGAAAGTAAATGTTTGTTAGATGTTGCAGATGCAAAAGAAAAAATGGAAATAATGGGACTGAATTGGTGTTTGAAAACTACTTAAATCTTAAAGAGGTCTATGGAACACAAATAAAAGGCTTAAAAACTTTAGTTTTTAACCCTTTTACATAGCTACATTCCTGCTTGTAGAATTCACTAGTTCGCTGCGGCTGCTAAATTGGTAATTAAATGGTTATCAATTGCACTACGTTGCGCCAGTCTATTCAGTAACAAACAAAAGTCAGATATTCTTTAATTTTTGAAAATAAATTCAAGTAGAATAAAATCCACATATAATGCAAATGTGGCCGTTGGTATTTGGTAATGATACAAAAAATGCATAAACTGTGAGTAGACTTACATTCAGTTCTAAGTAGCAAATATAAAAAAAGAGCTCTGTGGCTTAGGTTATGAGTTCAACCCCGATCTCGAAAGTGTTATCTAGAGTGTGCCAAACGGCTACCTGCAATGACATCCCGATGTTAAATTCAACAGTCAATAATGTTGCGCGTGCCTTGAAAATTCACTAGTAGTAATTCTCAGTGGCTAACTAATTCGACGTATCGAAACTAGTTCAATGAACTGGGGGGAATATTTCTTTAAAAATGCAAATATCTAAATACGAGCATTTTGGCAGATGGTTAAGATTTGACTTTTGATATAAAACATTGCATATGTATCGTTCTTTTATTGATTTCCAGTAATTTTTAACAATACCTACACATTTTGCCAGGACCTTTATTGTATGTATTAAAATGATTAAGGAAAGTTTTTTAGCAGAGAAAAAACAGGGTTTGGCATGGCAACGACAACTATAATGTGTAACAAATAATTGTTATTTTTGCATTTTTTGAGGTACTGTAGAGTAAAATTTATTAAAATTTGGAGTTAATCAAGTTCAAGCGTGTATTTATTTCCATGATATACAAAATATACGTATACGAAGGGTTCATCGGCAGTAGCTGTCAGCAGTAAGTATGTGTCTATGGGCCCCTTAACAATCTTACTTGTTTTCACAAACATTTTTTGGTATTTGACCGAGGCCAAATACGGGACAAATACAGAAGTCATTTTTGCAGCCAACAATTAAAACGCCAATTTCAGCGAAACCTGAGGCAATATTTCAATGTGACTAATTTTAGAATGTTATGCACTGATGTCTCTTAAAAATTGTTTTGATTTTACGCAAAAAATTAGTTATACTTTTTATAATTAATTTTAATCACTGTCGCACGGGACATTTTTTTCCATCATGATATTTTTGTAAATTGTTTATTTGTTGGTTTGTTTGTTTAAGCATTATGCCTAAATGGCTGAAGCGTCAATAGGCTATAAGTTTTTTCAATACTTGGACCAGAAAGGGTTAAAAAGGGGAAAACTGGATAAATAGGTACCTTCGTTTTTTAAACATTGAATATTTGTTTAATAGGACAACGTGTTTAATTTAGCTCACTATAGTCACAAAAATATGTATTTGGAAAGTATCTTTTCAAAAGTCTACCTTCAGGGGGGTAAAATTAGGAATTTTGTGTTTATTCATATTTATGTCTGTTTAATTGTTTGTTTGTAACTTATAGGAGGCTAATCCACTGGTCCTATCCTGTTGAAATTTACTGTATATTTGAAACGATCAATAGGCTACTTTTTATTTGGAAATTTAAAGTGGGCGTGGCACCTCTTACACAAAGTAAATAGTTATTATGGAATATCTGGTGAAATATTATTGTGAAAGTCGCAAAACTTCGCGAGATTTTCTTCTGTACCACTGTGCACTGCTTGCCTAAAAATTGGCGAGATTGTATAAATGGGCGTGGCACCACCCATGCAAAGTAAATAGGTATTTTCAAATATCAGCAGAACTATAATTGTGACAATATTCAAACTTTATAGGAATCGATTTCTTATCACTGTATGATGTTTTACCGAAAACGGGATGGATCGGAACAGGGGATGTGACACCATCCATACAAAGTAAATAATTATTTTCAAATATTTGGAGAGCTATAATTGTGGAAGTCTTCAAGATTTTTTAAAATCGCATGATATTTTTTATACATTAAAATGCATGGTATGCAATTAATCACAAACAAGAAATTCCGGTATTAATTATATTAATTTATTTTTTTATAAAATCCTTACATATTTTTTTTTTTACTGCGACAGGGGTAGCGAAGCGCACCTGGTCAAAATAGTAATATATAAACAAGCTTAGTATAAATGTTTTTAAAAGAACTATTCAATGTATTTGTTTCAACATAATAATATCAACAAACTAAAAACTTACAAAAAGCTAAGTCCCTGTCTATATTTACTTGACAAATATTTGTCATTGTTTTCAAGACAAAGTTGTCTGAGCAAAAACACTAACAATTTTGTTATAACCAAACAATAATACTAATAAATGAGGACTATACCTGATAATTTTTTATCTTGACCATAATTTTGACGTTTATCATGACAAAAATGTATCAAGTATTTCTAAAACTTACAGTTATATGCAATCGCATAGTTTCTTATGCATTCTTTTTTGAATCGTTGTACCTTCAAAACGATTTTAGATATCAAAAGTCTATTCATAATGTCTTTCTTTAAGAACTTGTATCAAAACAAAACTAGCATTATAAATATTCAAATGAGAAAAGTTCTCCTTTAGCGACTTTGCATTCGAATATCTAGAATTGGTTTATGAATAAACGTAAAATTTCTTTACATTATTTAAATCTGATTGTTTCCCTATAAAATATGATAAAACAAAGTGTTTTAAAAAAACTTTTAATTTTCTAGTCTCAGTGGACCTCGGTAGAAATTAACAAAAACAATTAAAAGTGTTTATACCACTGGATGGAAAAAAAAACTAATATCGATTCTTTGGGTTCATTATTTTCTCAAATGTGGTTATTAGCAATAAACTTCCTCTCTCGTGTTCCATATTATACTACCCATAACGTTCAAGAAATATCTGCGATTGAAGTTTTTTTTTCCACAAAAATCATTTTACTAACAAAGAAATGGATACATATTTGGTCAATTCACAAGGTCTGTTATCATGCCATATTGTCATAATGTCCTAAAATATCACAATGGTTTTTATTGCTTTTCAAGCAAAAAATGGCCATAAATAATACTACTTTCTATGCTATGTTTATTGTATTATCGTAACCAACAAGCAGAGACCAACGCCGAATGCCTAAAAGTCGGTTAAGCCGAGCCGCCGAGTCGTCTTTTATTAGGACATTATGACAATATGACTGATAAGAGGCTTTAAGAATTGACCAATTGTCGAATAAACTGAGTACATAATCAGTGCACCATTTCAGTCTTCTTTAAATTGATAAGCGGAGCGAAACGTTCGAACATTTAAAGAATCCGTTAAAAAATTTTTAATAAACAATCATCAACATATCAACTTCAATCACGCTGTAAAGTAACTCACAAGCTGAAATTCTTCACGGACATCTCTGTTGTCCCTTGTTAATATTTTTATATCAAAATCTTTAAATAAAAAAAATCCATTTTCTTTATTAAAATTGTATAAAGTCTAATTATATATACTGTCATTGTTGCCACAATACCTGTAAATGAGAATGTGTGTGTTTCTGGTTTAATGTACATTAGGATGTCCCAATTGTAAGGCTACAAAATTTTATGAATTTTATTTTGATTTTAAAAAATCAATGAATTTTGTTTAAATTTTTTAATTTGTATACCCTTCACCATGAGTGGAAAGGGTATATATAAGTTTGTCATTCCGTTTGTAATTTCTACATTTTTCATTTGCGACCCCACAAAGTGTATATATTCTGGATCGTTATATATAGCGAAGTCGATATTGCCATGTCCGTCTGTCCGTCTGTATGTTGACATTAACTTTCCGTAGCCCCCAAATAACAACCTTGATTTTTAGTCTATTTTTGATCTATATCTGGATTACTAAGTCATTAATATAGACAATATGGATATCTAATTATGGATATTTCAAAGCCAATTGCAAGGCCATAGTAATTTGAACCTACAATGGGTCAAAATCGGGAAAATAATTTTTTTTTACTAATAAATTTAAAACAAAATTTGGAAAAAAATTAAAAATCAATTTCGAAAAAAAATTTTCTTAAAATTTGAAAAACAATTTTGAAAAAAAAAAAATAATTTTGTTTAACTAAAAATATTTAAAATTTTTATTTTAAAGTATAATTTGGTGAAGGGTATATAAGATTCGCCACAGCCGAATATAGCACTCTTACTTGTTTTAAATAAATTTTATCATAGAACAGTTCTGTTTTTATGTTATTAAAATTATCTATTATCGGGTCTTCCAGGTCAGATCTTAGATTTTATTTTAAAGCATTTGTGCAATATAAATTTATTCAAAGTATTGTTGATTGTCAGCTATGACCTTTTCCCATCTTTATGGCAACATATGGATTCCGAGGCAAAATAACTGGTAAAATTTTAAGGCCAAGAACTAATCAAGCCAATATCGGATACTCTGCTCCAAAGTGAAGCGTATCCCAGAGAGAACGTTCTGCATCGATCGAAACAAATAGTAGTTGGTATCAAAATAATTTTTGTCATTTATTTTTCAGGTTGGCAAATAAACGTTTTTAAGGAGTGAGATCGAAATATTCTTAACATACATATATGTTAATAAAAATGAAACCACTAAACTTACGGTTTTAATTTTTTTTTATTTGATTGAAATTATTATAACAATATACAAAACATATTATTTTTATAGTTCTAATCAATAGTGATGAATTTATGAACCTTTTCCGGAAACCCTTCCATTTAAGTTTTTATTGAGCTCTTCAATTCTGTTTTAACAAAATCCAAATATCGCTCCACTGGCCTTAGCTCCAGGCAGGTTGGTGGATTTGCCTCTCTTGGTACAAATACAACATTATTGTTCATATACCACTCAAGATCTTGCTTACCATAGTGACATAATGCAAAATCAGGCCAAAAATAAGTGGACACATCAAGAAGTCTTATGAATGGCGGCATCCTCTTTTGTAAACCATCCTTGATGTAAATTTCTTTTGCCGCAACTGCATATTGCTTGCCATACCAAGAACTTTTTGGGAAATTTTGTCTGGTTTTGGGTTCTAAACTTTTCTTCAACATTCCCTAGAGCATCAGCAACAAACATTTTTGACCAGGAAGATGCGAAAAATCTGCCAGAACATACGTTTCGTCATCCATTATGCAGCAAGAATATTTTTTTATAAAACTTGACTTCAATTTCCGTGCTCTGTTTTTGGCCTCTAAATTTTTACCAGCGTTCCTGTAAGAAACTTTTTGAGCCTTGTATGTTTTTAAACCTGAATTAGCATTAATTTTTCGTACCAGATAGTCCGAGCACTGAGCTTACCGGGCTGCTTTCCTACCGAATGTGTTGGGAGCTCTTTTGAAAATGCTTTCTATTTTTATGGCTTTAGAAACATCATGTGAACCATTCCTTCTACCTATACCAGGTTTTATATCAACGGACAAGTTCTCCTTGTACTGTTTAATAACATTGAAAACAGTTTGACGGCTGACCTTTGATTGTTTGGCCATTTTTTTGTAGGACCAAGTTGGGTTTTGTTGAAAGTATTTAATAAATTTAGTACGCACGTTTTTCTGGTCACTCATTTTAATCAAATTAACAACAAATGAATATAATTGACATTAAATGTAATAACTTATATATTATAAAATGGTAACTTGATAAAAAAAAAAAAAATCAAATAATACTTGGGTTAAAAGTTTTAATGAAAAACGTGTGTTAAGAATTTTACGATCTCACTCCTTAGCTCTGCTTGTTTCCTTTTCTGTTTCTCTCATCATTTACTTAAACTGATGTCTTATAAATCACTCTTTCAATGATATGACACAAAAACAGATTTTTAAATGGTTAAGGCCCGTTTTCTCAATGTATTGGCAAGCTGCCTGTTACTAAATCTCGACATAATTTTATTAGGCCGATAAACTGTCCGTTAACAATTTTGATTTTCTCAATATACCGACAAAAAAAATTATTTCTAGTTGGCAATACCTCTAAAAATAGATGTGAAAGTTGTGAACCCTGCCTTCAATTGACAACATGTTGACATAAATCAGCTGTTAAATGTTGCCATTGACAGCCGGAGTCTTTTGAAAAAATTCATTACCTTCCATGTCTGCCAGGTAGTTAATCCTGGCATGATAAACTCTTTCAACACTCACTTGAAACTCATGTTCTTCGAGTTCATCCTCCACCAAATTAATGTTAATTCCTCTATTAAAATTTTTTTTGATAAAATCTATTTCATTTTGTTTTCAAAAACACAAATTTCTTTAATCTGCAGTTTTTCGTTGGAAAAAAAGATAATCGGATGGGAAACAAAAAAATTGTACCTTTTTAAAAATTTTACATGTCGAAGGTACCCTAATTTGAGCGCCTATAGCACTGCCCCTAAAGTCCTTGGCTACTCCCATGTCAAATTTTATACATATCGGGCCAGCCGTTTAGAAATGCCAGATTTATTTTCAAAAAATTTTGATTTTGCCCCACTGTGCATTAAAATGAACCCGTTATTTTTGGTGATTTTAGATATAAATTTAGGTTATCTAAGGCTAGGATTCTATTTTCCTTTAGTTGGAATTTTGGATCTTTTTTGCACCATACAATCGAGACTATCTTAATGTAGATGTGTGAGTGTGTGTGAGTTGGATATATTAAACATTATTTGTATAATTTAACAACATTTTTTCATTGTTTTTTTATTTTATTTTGTTGTTGATGTTGTTATTTTGTAGTAGTAGTACATTTTTTTTACCTTTATAGTGTGTGTGTGTGATAGAGTTTGTTTGTGTACATTATGAATCTCTTCACTAGTCAAGCGTATACGAAGAGCAGTGTTTTGCTACAACTATATGCAATTAACAGTGTGGATAAAAGTTATAACAACATTTGAAAATTGTTGAAATAAAAAAGGTATTAAACCCGGAATATGCTGAAAATTATAATTATTATATTGATATTTGATTGGATATGAATAATAAACTTAAAAACAACTTCTTAAACAACAATTTTGAAAACTAAAATAAATACTTAGAAAATGTCAAACAGGAAATTTTTGTTTTAACTGAACCTATAATTATATTAAACAGTGCTGTTTTTCCATATACATTTGTTTATTTATATTTATGTTAGTGTGTCTAGCAGTGTGTTTATAATTGTTAGTCGCATTAATGTAGTTGTACAACATTTTTCTTTCCTGTGTGTTTTTTTCCTGTTTATTTATTTTTTTTTTTTTTTTTTTTGTACAATATAAACTGTCCTCTAGCGGTTAATTTTGCGGTGTTAACAATTTATGTTTTGCGATTTGTGTAAAACAAACTCATTCTCGCTTTTTTCTCTCTTCCTATATGCCCCATTACCACTTTACTAACTCTGTATCTTTCTGCATGAGGTTAAATTAATGTGGTAACTACTGAAATGTTGCAGCAAAATCACAACAGCAAATGTGTTTTTTTTTATGTTTGTATTAAATGAAATATAAAAATAAACGACAAAGCAGCGGAAGCATTTCTTTGCGGTTGTGTTGTTTGAGGGGGTTAATTAAAGTATTAAAACGCCTTAACAATTGTATAGTTTTTACATTGCCTTCTCGTTCTTTGTGTTGCTTACTTTGCCTGGATGGATAGTGGAGTTTATACAGGAACAGGTTATTATTATAAATTATTATTTTGAAAATGTATTATGACAAATTTACAAAAGTTTTAGTCATTATACTTGTTGTTAATCCTCAGATTTTAAATTGGAATTTAATGTATTTTAAGGTATTAAGCTTAAAAACAAAAGTAACGCACACTTTTCTTAATAATTTCTGCAGCTTTATCCTAAACATTAGTCGAAATTAAAAGTACACATACTTTTCGTTCTGATTATCCAAAAGTACAAGTAGTATTGATTGATAAAATACTTGATGTTCAAACTTTTGTTCAGATAAGGATCCTTTGCTATCATTTGAATACTTTTAGTTCTATTTATAACCAAAATATCTATTATCTATTCTATTTATAACCAAAAATCTTCAAAAATAAGGCCAGTATATCTCTTGTATTTCAGTGCCACATTAACATACGCTAATAGTTCCCAGAAAGTTCCATCAATTGGCCTCATTTTAACTTCACTGTTTTATGTTGTCAACTTTAAAGCAACATAACTCTTGCGTGCAATGAGAAAAACGATTCAGCATGCTCAAGTATCAGCGTATATGACTATAAAATAACGTTCGTGTTCAAAGAAAAAAATTAAAATTTTTAGTCAAATTCTTCAACATTTTTGATTTTCTTCTTACAGGTATAATATCAGTACTACAAATACGTTTGCTTTAAATTCTTATACACTGCAATCATATCTTAATCAACTCTTTACAAGTTACCTTTATTAACGAAGAACTATGGTGACGTATGATTATTATTATTTAAGTCAGGAGATAAATATTCATCATACGCAACGTATAACTAAGATATAAGGATTGAAGCAGAATAAAATTTTTTTGGAAATAAATCTGGCATTTCTAAACGGCTGGTCCGATCGAGATATAATTTGACATGGGCGTAGCCAAGGAGTACTCGAATTTAAGTTATTAAAATGGACCCTGCAAATGCTCTAGGCACGGCGCTATGGGGTCTTAAAGTAGGGTACCGTCGACATGTAAAATTTTTAAATACGTGCCATTTTTTGGTTTCCCATCCGATTTCAAAGATTTTTAAATATTTGGGAAGCGCTTGGCTAGGTTTTGCGTGTGCTATTTATCTCTTATAATTTCCGAGTTATAAGCATTTCAAAATTTAAATTTTCAAAATTTGGCATACCTTGGTACGCTTTTTTGTTCATTAGTTAGACAACTAAATTACCTCTAACATGCAAAAAATTTCAGAGCAATATCGATTGCGGATCCAAATTTTCAATTTAAAAATTCAAAAAATAGTAGATTTTTGCTGTTTTTTGGGCGAAAAGGTGACTTTACTGTTTTTTTTTATTAAAATAAAACTTTCTTTAAGAACGTATAACAGTTTTATGTTTTTCTGTAAGATATCTTTACGGAAAATATTTTGGTATAAAAAACATGTCATATTTTTCGAATATGTTGCCCCTACACCCTTCGGAATTTGACCTATTTTTTATCAAAATTTTAACTTTGGTCCACATGTTCTAAAATCCCAAAGCTGGGATCAGAAAACGGAAAGCAGTTTTGGAAACCTGGATGTAATTCCTATTTACTTTTAAAGCATTTACCTAGCCCCAAAGGAAATGTGGACGTTATGGGCAAAATTGTAAAAAATAGCATTTTTGGGATTTTCGCTCCAATTTTTAGGAATTGCGGGATTCCCTTTGACTTTTTGACAAGTTTTTTTACACTTTGTTAATTGGAATGAGAATTTTAAAAAACGTTGAAAATTTCATTGAGTTTTGTCGATAAATAAAGATTTTATTACATATTTATTGAGCTCTAAAACTAAAATTTTTATAAAAATTTTGATAGAATTCCAAATATTAGGAACAAATTGGTCCACATTTTTTCCGAACTAATTCTTTTTGTTTAGATAAGTTAATTTCTGATATTAGAAAAAAAAAAAAATCAAGTCAATATCTCAATTATATTCAGGGGTTTTATATCAATTTAACGTTCAAATATCAAAAAAGTGCCAAATTCTGTTTGAAATTTTTCAAGAAGGACTACAATTCCATTTAAATTTAATTTCTGTGGTATGGGATACAAAAAAGTGCAAAAGGTAGGTGTCTAAAACCATCCTCAGAAAATTGCCTTTCCAATGAAACCAGTTTGGAGCTAATCTGTTGGATAGTTTCTGAGTCCATAACGGACATAAATAGACAAATTTTTCGTGTTTTATATATATAGATTATACTTTAGCGAAGGGTATTTAACTCTAGTAACTCTTCTAAAGCATACACTGTCAATTCTGTATTACTATATAAAGTCCTCGCTATAATTGATCAGTATTCTGCTATTGCTTCCAAATCTGGGCAGTTATTTAGATTGTTTTGATTAGGAACAAACAGGATTTCTTGTTTCCATACCATTCAATGGCATCCTTTGTATAATGGCAACGGTCCAAAATATTGGTTCTCTTATTTGAGGTGTGGGTTCCACTCAAATCACCATCAGGAACATGAATCTCATTCTCCCTTGTCAGTGGATTTTAGTAGTTCAAACATCAATTGTCACCTCTTCTACTTTCTTGTCGTTGTAGCTTCTAGGTCATTGAAAATGTAGGTAAACATGTAGGTTTTTAGTATCCAAATTTGGACCACTTTTTCAGGCACTGATGCAAGTATGCCACGAATAACACGAACAATTGTGGACTCTGATGCGTCAATTGTTTTCCGGTGACTTCATTTGGCCCCACAGGATATAGTCGTGATTTGCAAAATCGCACGACTTTTGAGGCCAATTGACAGCACCATTTCTCTAAATCAAGTTATTGCCTAATTTTTATTGCAATAAATCTATGGTTGCATCTCGGACCGATCAATGTCATCCATGTTTTCAAACAAAAAATCGTAAATCATGATGCGGTATCGATCTCCACTGACCGTAACGTGAGCTACTGCCTCATTTTTGAAGAAATAAGGTCTTATGATGCCAGCAGCGTTTACACGCACCAAACGGTGTAATTTCCTATATATAATGGAGTCTATAGAGTCCGTTGTGCATTGGTCTACTCCATATGTGCTAATTTTATTTATTAACAAAACCGTTAAGCGAAAAATTAGCCTCATCGCTGAACAGAATTTTGCGATAAAACAGACGTCTATAAGTTGCTTGAAACGATGACTGATTTTCATAGTAAATTTGGATTATTTGCTAGCGTTGTTCAAGCATCAATCTATTCATAATGATTTGCCATAGTATAATGATCATAAATATTAAAAACTAAGCACTGTGCTACAGCTCGTTTGACATTTCACCCTTTCGTAAGTTCTATTGCGCTTTATAAGAGTAACTGATAAAAGTCTACTCAAGAGACAGCCGGGATTATTAGGCAATGTGCTATCAGCAAACATGTTGTTTATCCATTCCCATTATCCCATGCTACTTTTAAATATATAATTTAGACTTTTATAATGTTTACCGTAATCTGATAGCCAGAGCGGTTGTCTCAAATTCTCAGAATAGCCCGCAGAAATGCATCATCCGATACTTTAATGTGATCTTGATAAAACTTATTATCATAAGTTAAATACTTTTGATGATAAGTAATATTAAATAATATTGGCCCATAATCATAGTAAAAAAAAGTATATTTTAAGAGAAATAAAGTCGTATTTACTTAAGAGTGAACTTTAGATCTACCATAGACAAGTTAAAGTATACTTCTGACGTTAAAGTCGACTGTAAATATAAAACTAGCTAAAGTTGTTTTTAACTCATTTAACAACAGCATCAGCTGTTCTTCGCCATGTAAAAAAGTTCGACAAAAAGTCAAGAATATTTAAGTTACAAGATATTGGCAGAGATTTTGCAATTATTGAATATTGAATCAATAAAATTAGTACCAAAATATAACAAATTTGATATTAATCTTTCCTTTTCTATTTTTCCACCACAAACTGTTTTTTCTTCTTTAGTTTCCCGGTTGCATTTACTGTTTGTCACTTTTTGTTTTTTTTTTTTTTTTTTAAATTTCTAAGCTGACTTAGCTTACTTGTGTATATTTTGTTGTATATTGTATGAGGTGACACCCAGTTAAAGTCGGTTCAATTTAAAACATACTTTAATTTTGACTATAGTTAGAGAATAATAAAAAGCGGGTTTTTATTTTAAAGTTTTTTTTAAAAAGAACCGACTTTATTGTTTGACTATGATTATGGGCCATTGTCTTTAACATTTGTTTGTTCAGATGTTATTAGAGAAGGAACTAAGGATTTTTAAACGGTGCTTCGTTTGTTGAAATACTTCAAAGTATTGCAATCATTGTCCAAATTAGAGGAAATTAATAAACTATAAATGCGTTTTAAAAAAAATTTTGGCTGTATGACTTAAAACTGCGAGATTTTTTTAAATGTTCAACTTCAATTTTGGAACATTTGTACAATATAAATTTATTCAACGTATTGTTCATAGTCACACAGAGAAAACAGATTCGTGATAGCAACCAAATTTGTTGCCAATCGAATGATTCATCCTTAGTAACCGAATTTTACAGTTGTGGCTACATAATTTTAAAAGGGGTAACAAAAGTTTGGTTGCTTTGACTGAAATTCTTCTTTGTCAACTGACTTTCTGTTGATAGAACCGAAAAATTCTATGTGTGCAACCGAATCATTCGATTGGCAACAAATTCGGTTGCTATCACGAATCTGTTTTCTCTGTGCAGCTATGACCTTATGAACATATGAATTCCGCGCCAAAAGAACTGCTTATCTTTTGAGGCCAAGAATAAATCAAGCCGATTTCGGATACTCTGTTCTGAAGTGGAACGTATCACAGATAGAGCGTTCTACATTGGTCGCAACAAATAGTAGTCAGACGGGACAAGGTCTCGACTATAAGGCGGGTGAGCCAAAACTTCCCAACCTCCTCTTTCAAAATGGTTTTTAACAGGTATTGAAATATGTGGCTGAGCGTTGTCATTATGGAATATTACAGTATCATGTCTGACCGCATATTCTGTGCATTATTCAGCCAATGCTCGCTACAAACGAATCAGTTGTGTTCGGTATAGGTTTCCTGTACGGTCTGGTTAGAATTCAGCAGCTCATAATAGATAGGACATTTTGGTCCCACCAAATACAGAGAATTACCTTAGCACTATGGATATTTGTCTTTGTTTTCGATTCGGCTGTTTGGTCGGGCTTCACATACGATCTCTTAGGCGTCGGCTTTTCGTAATGGATTATTTTTCATCGGATGTAATGATTCGGTGCAAAACTGATTTAATTTTTTAGCGTTCATGCATCATTTCGGACATGCAAAATCGTCTTTCAAGGTCTCTCGGCTTAAAATCGTATGGTACCCAATTTCCCTGATTTGAGATGAATCCTGCTGCTAGCAAATGTTTTGGAATTGCTGTATGAGTAGCAACCAATGACTTAGCAAGCTCTTGTTAAGTTTAACATCAAACATCATTGAGTAATACCTTCAATTCTTGGTCTTTGAGTAATACCTTCAATTCTGCGATCTATGTTTTCCGTTTCAAATTTATCACTTCTGAACCCAACAAACCATCTCTCGCCCTTTGAAACCGATGGAACACATTCACCATACACTTTGATGATCAATTGGTTTGCTACAGCAACTTTTTTTCAAATTATAGAAGTAAAGCAAAACTTCCCGCATATGACGCTTTGTTGGTACAAAATTTAACATTTACGAAGCAATAAAAAACTTTGTTGTTTACAATATATAACTGAGAATAACTTACGGATAATTTATCTATTGTAAATCCAGCATTTTTATCATCTATATAATCCTATCCACTAACTACAGTTAAAAAAGAAGGAAATATTCTAAAAGATAACTGATTAAATTTAGTTCATTATGTGCAAATTAATTAATTTAATAATTTTGTCAAAATTGTGTGATTTATTTAACGCCATATTTTAAATAGCTAATTATGGTCAAATGTGTAAATGTCTTTTTAAAAATGTAAAATACTATATAGTTCCAGTTATTACTTCAATAATATTCTTTGTTAAACCTATTGAAAAGCTGATGCTAATAATTATATTCTATACTATTGTATTGTATCTTATTTTTGAACATTTAACAATTTAAAATAGTAAAACCCATTACCCTTTACGAATTTCATTAAATCGATTATATATACTATATTATTCTCAGTTTAGATTCTTCTTTTTTTTTAGTTTTACTTTATTTCACTTTGTCATTGTTATTGAAAATTTAATAAACTGTAATTGAGGTTTTATGGCAACATATGTTGGCAATTCTGCTCTACTATTTTTTTTTTTTTTCAATTCCTATTTACATTAAACCCCAATAAACCAACATGGTTCGTTTATTGAAATTTTCATAGAATATTAAACAGTCTAGCAGTGTTTAGAAACTTTAACCATTTTTTGGTTTCCAAAAATCTTTTTGCTAAAACACACTTGCAGTCGTACAAATACACAAACATATACAGATATTTGAGCCGTTTTACTTATTGAGAAAATTTATGCCAACGACAAAAACAACTACGACGACAATGGCTCCAGAAGACTACAAATGACCCATTCAATATTGGTTCTTTTTTTGTAGTTTTTTTTTTTTAGCTTGTTGTTTTTGTCTATTGGCTGTGAAAGGCAAAAAACAAGCAGAAATTGTATAAAAAGAATCTTTAGAAAGTTGAGTTTAGTTGTAGTTTTTTTTTTTTGGGGGGGAAAGTGTGTGTATTTTCTTTAGTTCTCTGGGCTTGTGTTAACAAATTGAAAAGTTCATAAGTTTCCGGCAAACTAGTTTAAGGGAAATAAGTCAGTTATCGCTTAACACTGGCCCAATACAATGGCGTTAACATTCAAAGATGCCCAGCAAAATATTTTGTGGAAGTGAAAGCAGAAAGAATTTATTACAGAAAGCTTAAGCACTAAGGTTATAAGTGAACCTTCAAGTCACCCTTAAAAACAACTTACGTTGTTTACTCTCGTGTGTTGTTTTTCACACATGTGGTATGTCATTATATTTTGCACTACAAATTGTTTCTAACCATTTATACTTGCATACCACATATCTTTCGCAGAAAAATCACATGTGATGACAAAAAATGGCAAAATACATAGAAATTACATTTGTGTTGAAAACAACACAACAGGGTAAGCAACGACGCCCTTTAAATATCTAATTTTCAAGGGTGAGATGCAGGTTAAATAAATGGTATGGCTACATTGCATTAACGGTCGGTTCTTAATGTCGTTTCATAGAGACACTTTCGCTTAGCTTATCGAACAAAATCATGGAATTTATAAGATTTGTCATGAACAATTCCTTAGTAATTCCTACTAATTTCAACTTTTTGGCAACATGTATGACATGTGTGTGCACAGCGAAACTTACTGCTTTTCATGAAACTAAATATTGCTAGAAAGCTTAAATGAAAAATTAGCAAAGAAATCCAGTAATTTCTGATGTCTCCCTCATATTTTGCTGGGTTAAAAAAGCAATGTTTTTCGTATTTTTTTGTTTAACTTGTACATTTGCCTACAGGAAATAAAAGATGGAAAATATCAAATGAAACTTGCTCTCGTCCCCCCTTTTTTTCGTTCAATATTAATACACTAGCTCTTAGATTTCCTGTTTTAAATTTAAGTGTTGCAGAACTTTAATTCCTGGTTTAAATATTTGTATTGACATGCTGTTGTTTTTCAGTACATTACAGTTTTTTTTATACACCCATTGGTTAATTATCTAAAAGTTAATTAATTTTGTTGTATTTGCCTTCAATTAACATAATAAATCAATTTGAAATTTAATTATCTTCATCAAGAATTTAATACCAATTAATTAAATTAATTTATTATTCGTGGTACGGCAGCCAGTTTTAACATACAAGTTCACATGTGTTGTAGGGGCAATTAAGTTTTTATGACATTACAAAACAACAACAACAACAAAAATGGTAAACAAAAACAAATCAATAACTATTAAACAAAATGAGGGTAAACAAACAACTAAATCAAAATTAATTAAATGGAAAACTGGGTGCTGCAATAGGTACTTATGCTGCTTTTAATACGAGGACTTTTTAGTTATCTAAATGGATTTGCTAATATTTCATAAAAATTACATTGCTTCGCTTCCAAAAATCTCTACAGTGGGAAAATGGATAAAATGGGTAAAATAAGATGAAATTCCCATATAGCAGCATGAGATCTCATTAGTAAGATCTCATCTCAAGCAGTCTTTCAAAAATATTTTCTTTCTAACAAAATGACATGATACAATCCCACCATAAAAGTAAAGGGATACGCTTGTCCAGTAATTAAGAAGGTGTTCATTCTGGTGTTGACCTCCAATATAATGAAGTATCAAGCTCGTTTTCATATTAGTTGAAATATGGCTTCTGATGGATTTTGTTTTAAGTTAGAAGCTCTTGAAGGGCTCGGACAACATAATTATGTAACTGATCTGCCTAATCCAAATCCTGCATAGATAAATCAACAACGTTTCGACAATTGTATTTGTGGCCAACGAAATGATTCGTTCTCCATAACTTAATTTTAATACATTAGACCGTACCCCAAAAATAAATTTCCCCGTACACCCCCTAATATAATGTAGTTCTGGAAGGCAGTTATAAAAAAAATGCCTTTTAACATTTTTAGTTATGACTTTGCCATTTACAGTCGGATCCTAAAATATGATATATCAATATTTTTGTCTCGGGAAGACCAATGAAGTATCCCGTTCCAGTATTTATCCACCAGATCTTCGTTTCTACAACCCTAATGTACACCCTAATGTCAGAAACTTGAACCTTGCAAGAAATCATTAAACTTTTGCTAACGAAGTAATTTGATAATACCTGCAGAACAGTCTGCATTTAGCGTCGGATGTATGTAACGAAATCGTGTATTTTTGTCAAAAATATATAATATTTGGTACAAGCATTTCTAATGCTCCAATGACGAAGTCTACTGAATTTGGTTATTTCTCATAGCCCCCATATAATTGCCCTGTCTGAAAATAGTTAAGCTTTCATAAATATCTTAGTTATATAGATATTCAAACCAAATTCAGCACAAATAAGTTTTATATAAGCAAAAGTCATTTCCCCAAATTTTATAACGATCGGTCCATAATTAGTCATAGCTCACATATGAGGCATCATCTTAACTAGATTTCTTAAAAATGTTGGAATTGAAGTAAAATAGTCATAGCTTCCATATAAATTTTAAAAGAGAACTGTTTATAATTATCTTCTCGGTGTAAAGTATCATATGGTCGGGCTTGACCGACTATACTTTCTTACTTGTTGTTATTCTTTTGGTATAATTAAATTTTAAAGTGTTTCTGCAGGAGTTATCGAATTACTTCGTTAGGAAAAGTTTAATGATTTCTTGCGGGCTTTAATTTTCTGACATTAGGGTGGTAGGGTGGATAAATACTAAAACGAGATACTTAAGGTCAATGGGACAATTGCAAAACATTGGTCTTCCCGAGACAAAAACATTGATATATCATACTTTAAGATTCGACTGTAAATGGCAAAGATACAAAACCACTCACGCATATAAATTATTTAAATTTTGAAAGGAAAATATTTTTGCTCATTTACTTAGTGTAGGGTATTTTATGTTCGGGCTTGACCTACCATACTTTCTTACTTGTTTTGATCTATATCTGGATTACTAAGTCAATAATATAGACAATATTGATATCTAATGATAGATATTTCAAAGTTTATTGCAACGGTGTATATAGGATACTAGCAATAAACCCGGTGCGCTTCGCCACCCCAATTGGATGAAAGAAATAGTACTATTAAGTCTCCCTTTGTGAATTAAAGCTAATTCAGGATAACATGCCTCTAGATTCATGTTTATTGAATCATTGTATTGTGGCTTCTAGCTCATTCGAAACGTATTATTATAATAAAAAAGTACCATTTAGACCCACATTTTATTTGCCCACACATGATCATTTTTATAGAAAATGCTAAAGAAATGTACCACTAAAGTCACCTTTTGGGAATTCTAACTCATTCCGAATCATGTGTGCCTAATTTTGAATTTTTAGGTTTAATTTTATAAAATAGTCAAAAAATATTATTAGTTGGAAAAAAGTACCTGTGACTCCCTTTTTTAGATTCTTATTCGGTCAGGATCATATACCATTCGAAGAACGAAAAAATACAAATTATTTTTGTATTTAAGCTAACTAATTTAATATATTAAAAAAGTTAGTTACTCACTGAGGAGCATATATTTTATATTTCTAGGTCCATTATTATAGAAAATTCAAAATATGCTATTAGAATAATGAAAAAGCGCCATAATGTTCCCAGTTATAGAATCCTACTCGCTCGAAAAAGGCAGCCACTTCTCGGGTCCATATAAGCTTTATTTCATGTTGAAAAAATTACGAAAAGTACCATTCGAATAAAGAAAAAGTACAAAAAAGTCCCTCCCTAGAATTCTCACTCACCTAGGACCATATATGCTTAATTCCATGTTTCTAAGTCCATTGCTATAGAAAAGTCAAAAAAGTACCATTAGAATAAAGAAAAAGTACCATGAAGTGTCCGCTTGATTTTCACTCACTTATTACCATATACGCATAATTTCGTACTTCTATGTCCATTATTACAAAAAAATCAAAAAGTACCATTAGAATATAGAAAAAGTACCATAAGTCCCCTATTTGTGGTTTCCCACTCATTCGGGTCCATATAAGCTTTATTTCATTTTTCTAGGTATATTGGTGAAGAAATTACAAAAAGTACCATTCGAATAAAGAAAAAGTACCAAAAAGTCTGCCTCCAGAATTCTCACTCACTTAGGACCATATATGCTTAATTTCATGTTTCTAAGTCCATTGCTATAGAAAATTCCAAAAAGTACCTTTAGAATAAATAAAAAGTACCATGAAGTGCCCGCTTGAATTTTCACTCACTTAGGACCATATACGCTTAATTTCGTGTTTCTATGTCCATTATTACAAACAAATCAAAAAGTACCATTATAATATAGAAAAAGTACCAAAAAGGCAGCCACTTGTGGATTCCCATTCACTCGGGTCCATATAGGATTTATTTCATGATTCTAGGTTCATTGTTGAAGAAATTCCAAAAAGTACCATTCGATTAAAGAGAAAGTACCAAAAAGTCTCCCCATAAAATTCTCACTCAGGACCATATATGCTTAATTTCATGTTTCTAAGTCCATTGTTATAGAAAATTCAAAAAAGTACTATTAGATAAAGAAAAAGTACCAAAAGGCAGCCACTTGTGGATTCCCACCCACTCGGGTCCATATAAGCTTTATTTCATGTTTCTAGGTTCATTGGTGAAGAAATTACAAAAAGTACCATCCGAATAAAGAAAAAGTACCAAAAAGTCTCCCTCTAGAATTCTCACTCACTTAGGACCATATATGCTTTATTTCATGTTTCTATGTCCATTTCTATAGAAAATTCGAAAAAGTACCATTAGCATAAAGAAAAAGTACCATGAAGTATCCAATTGAATTTTTTCTCACTTAAGACCATATACGCCTAATTTCGAATTTCTATGTCCATTATTACAAAAAAATCAAAAAGTACCATTAGAATATTGAAAAAGTACCAAAAATCCCCCACTTGCGGTTTCCCACTCATTCGGGTCCATATAACCTTTATTTCATGTTTATAGGTTCATTCGTGAAGAAATTACAAAAAGTACCATTCGAATAAAGAAAAAGTACCAAAAAGTCTACCCTCACTCACTTATTACCATATATGCTAAATTTCATGTTTCTAGGTCCATTATTGAAGAAAATTGAAAAAGTACCATTAGAATAAAGAAAAAGTACCATAAGTACCACTCAAATATAAATAAAACTGCGATAGAGTTTCCTCCTAAACTTCTCACTCACTTATTATCATTAATGCTTAATTTCATGTTTCTAGGCCCATTATTAAAGAAAATTCAAAAAGTACCATTAGAAGAACAAAAAAGTACCTATAGTTCAGTTCTCACATTTTTGTACCTAAATATTATCCCCTACTCCTAACTCTAACTTCATTCAGATACATATCAGCTAACTTTAATGTCGATAAGTGAAATAATTGAAAATATTAAAAAAAGTACCATTAGGAAAAAAAGTACCAAATGCCCTTTTCCTCCTTGAACACCCCTCAAGTTTGAAATTTAAAAATATTCCATTTTGCCAAAATTGTTTATGCTTAAAGACATGCCTCAAACGATTAAAATCTGTGTTAATGTGCTCAAGAAAAATAAGTTTTAAAAAAAGTACAAAACTTTTTTCCCGGATTTGGACAAATATACATCTTGTCAGTCGAGTTCCAAATAGCACTCTGTTAGTTAATTTTTGCATGAATCGAGGAACCAATGTTAAAAATTTATCAAAATTGGCTGAAAATGTTAAATAAAATGTATTTTTCCGTTTTTACCCCCTTTTTGGTACCATTTTTATCCCCATTGTGGTGTTAAAATTTTAATCAAATAAATTTCTGTATCGTGGTGGGAGCTTAAAATAAAATATTTATATGTCTATATCAATTTGTAGAAAAACATACTTTATGAAAAAAGTACCAAAAATAAATACAATTTTTATCCCTTAAGGGTTCGAATTTCCAAAAAGTACCAAACTTATATTTTTTATTTTTTGATATGTAATGAATACGATTTAAAATTTGTTTCTATGTTTAGTAGTTTAAAAGATACATATGGTGCCAAAAAAGTACCAAAATACAGTTTTTACCCGTTTTCTCCCCTATAAGGTTCGAATTTCGAAAAAGTACGAAATACCTGTCAGCTTATTTTTTAAATGGAGTAACATGCAATTTTAAGTTTTTTTGTATCTTTATTAGTTTCGAAGATATATGGTTACCGAATTTAGCCGTTTTTACCCTTTTTTACCCCCTAAACGTTCGAATTTCCAAAAATCCCTTCTTATCGGATCGTTTTGGGGAGGGAGGAACCCACAGTTAAAATTTCATGATTCTAGCTTCAACCGTTTGGGCTGTGCGATGATGAATCAGTCAGTCAGTCAGTCAGTCAGTCAGTAACGTTACTCTTTTATATATATAGATAGTAGTTTGGACCTATCAAAATCGGGAAACATACTTTTTAACCCAAATTTTTTTTTATCAAACAAATTTTTTTGTCATAAATTCTTTTTCAATAATAAATTTAATTTTATTTTTTTAAAATTAAAACAAAAATTTGAAAAAAAAAAAATTAAAAATTTGAAAAAAAGATTAAAAATTTTAATTTTGAAAAAAATTTAATTTTGTTTACCTTAAAATATTAAAAAATTTTATTTTAAAGTATAATTTGGTAAAGTGTATATAAGACTCGTCACAGCCGATAATCGGAAAAAAAGTTAAATTTCTTTTCGTAACTGCCTTACAAAACAACTTTATACTAGAGGGTGTACGGCGCACTTTTTTTTTTTTTTTTCTTGTAAGGTGGTTCGCTCTGGTATACATATATGATGTTGTCATTCCGTTTGTAATTTCTAAATTTTTCATTTGCGACCCTACAAAGTATATAAATTCTGGATCGTTATAGATAGCGAAGTCGAAATAGCCATGTCCGCCTGTCCGTCTTTATGTTAAAATCAACTTTCCGTAGTCCCCGAATGACTTACATACATGATATATCGGGAATTCTTCCGACTTGGTTGCTATTTAAAATCGAGAATCGGCCAAATACACTTCGCAAATTTCCTTGTACATACGAACTCTTTTGTCAACATTTTTCATGACTATTTTGCAAAAGCGTAGCTGATCAACGAAACTAGAGGGTATATGATTTGTAAATATCTCTTGCAGTAATTGTATTGCTTCGCTGGTTGCGCGACACCACTTCTTAAACCCCTTGTCGCACACATCGATATCATTTTGTACTATCAACATCCAGTAACGGTCACTGAATACTAATTTTTCAGCCTTATTTTCTAATTAGTAAGGTCCAATTATGCCTCCAACTCAAAATCCCCAACAAACAGAGAAACATTGTGGATGTTTGTTTATTAACAAGTATATGCGTGTTCCCTGAACCCAAAATACGTCAATTTTGATGATTAACCAAGACCAAAATCATCGCTTGGGATGAGATCAATTCACTTTGGCGAATAGAATCAAAACTCTACTATTACTGCAGAAATTGTTCTAAACGAACACAGACACTAGAATTTTTTCCAGGCGTTTCTTTCAAAACGGGGATAGTCTTAGAGATGTATCACCACTAACTAAACAAAATGTCAATATTTTAATAGTAAAATCATTTACAATTTGTCTAAATAACTCCGAGTGTTATTCAAATTCTTTATGTAATCATGTTAAATTAACCTAACCTTTAAACAATTAATTTGTGTCTTCTTATATTTCGTTTGTTAAAAACCAACTCTATTACAATACCATTCTAATGGCTTGTATTTTAATTGCATCCATTGCTTTGTGCCAAATTTCTTTGATGTATTCAAAGTTATAGATCACATTTTCCCAGCAAAATAAACAGAAATAAAACCTCAATGACTATTTAACCATATTCCTTAACTAAAGGGTATTTCATTAAGTGCCTCCTATCTTTAAATTTTAATAAAACAAAGTGTGTATGAGATGTCATCGAAATTATGTATTCATTTGAAAGGACTATTGATGCCATTATGTATGGATCATAGCAACATGGAAATGTATTCCACGGCATTGCTGAGTGGCACGCACGCTTTTCATAACTCTGGCGCATAATTCAGACTGAATTTGACCGATGGCATGGGTTATGTTGGCTTTGAGAACCGCTGTGCTTTGTAGTTTATTCGCATAGACCTGTTACACAATAAAAGTCTAACGAGATCAAATTATACGGTCTCTGTGGCCAGTTCTCATATATATATGAGATGACCCTGCCCTCAAATCGCTGGAGCAGAATGTCCAACATGGCATGAGCTATGTGGCACATAGCGCCGTCCTAATACATGCCGTTTGTTTCCATATCATCCAATTCACTTCCTGTGATGGTGATGGCCTGGCCAAAGTCGATCTCAAATAAATATGGACAGATGACTCAGTCAGCCCAAATTCCTCACCAAACACTGACATTTTCGGTATGCATTAGACGTTCTTGGATTTCATGTGGTTTGGTGTCTTCGCAAATTCGACACTTTTGTTTATTAAAATACACATTCATCCAGAAATGGGACTTAACGTAAAATGGGCGAAGTGAGCAAAACATTTTCTGAACAAAACACCCATTTTGATAAAACCATTTTCTCATTAGCACTTGCTTTTGATTGCTATATCCGTCCACAGTGATTTGGAAAAACAAAATGAATTACTAGACAATCAATTCGACAGATGCACCTTTAACAATATGGCCGCCATCGACTGTCAATGTTCGGCAGTCCCTATTGGAAGACCCTTTACATACAAATAATCAAACACACAACAATAGTTTATGTTAACATGAAGAAAACAATAACGAAACTTTTTTTAAAAACACTTGCAAATGAATTTGCCTGTTAAATGCATTTTCTTTGTTTTTATTTTCTTGTTCTATTAGTTTTTCTTTAGCTTTTTTTTTTTTTTTGTTGTTGATAACATTTTGCTTTTTATTATCCTGTCTGCCTCTATAATTTGTTTTTTCTTGTATATCTTTTGCTTTCATTCCATGTCCATGAACATATAAAAACAATTAAATGAAAAGATATTGCCATCATATTGTAGCTGGAGAGCCAACTATGCCAACAGGAACACTGAACGAATGAATGAATGAATGGTAAGTACAAGTAATAGAAAAAAATACTAAAGTTGTTGTGGCTTGTCTTTACTGGCACAGAAACTTTTTCATTCTTCTTTTTTTTTTATTTACTTTTTCTATGTATTTTTATAAGAAACAATAATAAAATACTAAACAACTCCTCTAATTTGCACGTCAACACTGGTCTGGCGGAGAATAGCGTCCATATTAAAGTAGAAAAATATGTATATGCTGATGAATAGAGGAAAACAACAACAGAACAATTGCAATAAAAAAGAAGGTGGTAGTAAAAGAAAAAGTTTTTACTATTTAATGATAATAAAGTAGAAACAAATGAAAGGACTAACTGGTTAAATAGGAAGAAGTGAATTTTAGTGAATCACTGGTCAACTAACCGAAGAAGCAGGAATTAAATTACAGAAAATAATGAGTCTAGCTTCTAAACAAACCACAGCAAGATTCTGGCTTTAAAATAAACTCGATTGTGATCATACTCAGTTCTTTGAGTATGACATTCAACGAGCCAAATATTTAGTCTAGAAAATATACTGGTTATTTAGTCTCTATTAGTTCAGCTATCGATCGTGGTCACAATCCTTTGTTGCTCAATCAGAGAATAATTCAATTATTGCTTTACAAATGTTAGGTTTTAAACAGCAGCAACTTTCTAGTTGCTTGTTTTGATATAACGTTTTAAACAAACCGAATTTTTGCTATATTCGGCCATTCCAACTCAAACAATAAGAGTGTAAAGCATGAAAAATATAAACAAAATTATTTGAAAAGCAAACAAATGTCTATAACAATAAAAAATAAGAAAACAAAATTAAATAGAAAAAATATGCTAAAGGTTGTTCCTTTTGTTGGCTGTGTTTTTTGCAATTTTGCTTTTATGCCAGTATAGGCATAATTAGTTAAAATTAGTTAATGATACTTTCAAAATAAAACCGTGAACATTAAACTCTCATAATGAATACATTTATTTTTAAAGTGTAATGAACACTTAATTGTTTTTTAAAGAGAATTACAAATTTTAATTTGCGTTATTAGAGTTAACTGTGGGGCAAAAATCAAACAAAATGATTGTGTATATTTTAAAGAAATAGCTCACGGAATTTACCTTTCATTTTAGATGATAGCAAACGACTCGTATATTGGTTTATTGCAGTTCTAGTTCAGGGTCTAGTTCAGGTTCTAGTTCAGGTTTTAGTTCAGGTTTTAGTTTTAGTTTAGGTTCTAGTTCTAGCTTGTGTTCTAGTTTAGGTTCTAGTTCAGGTTCTAACTCAGGTTCTACTTCAGGTTCTACTTCAGGTTCTACTTCACGTTCTACTTCAGGTTCTAATTCAGGTACTTCTTCAGGTTCTACCTCAGGTTCTACTTCAGATTCTACTTCAGATTCTACTTCAGATTCTACTTCAGGTTCTAATTCAGGTACTTCTTCAGGTTCTACTTCTGGTTCTACTTCAGGTTCTAGTTCAGGTTTTAGTTCAGGTTCTATTTCAGGTTCTACTTCAGCTTCTACTTAAGGTTCTACTTCAGGTTCTACTTCAGGTTCTACTTCAGGTTCTAATTCAGGTACTTCTTCAGGTTCTACTTCAGGTTCTACTTCAGATTCTACTTCAGGTTCTAATTCAGGTACTTCTTCAGGTTCTATTTCAGGTTCTACTTCAGGTTCTAGTTCAGGTTTTAGTTCAGGTTCTAGTTCAGGTTCTACTTCAGATTCTACTTCAGGTTCTACTTCAGGTTCTACTTCAGGTTTTATTTCAGGTTCTACTTCTGGTTCTACTTCAGGTTCTACTTCAGATTCTACTTCAGGTTCTACTTCAAGATCTTCTTCAGATCCTACATAAGGTTCTACTTCAGGTTCTACTTCGGGTTCTACTTATGGTTCTACTTCAGGTTCTACTTCAGATTCTACTTCAGGTTCTACTTCAGGATCTGCATCAGGTTCTACTTCAGGTTCTACTTCAGATTCTACTTCAGGTTCTACTTCAGGTTCTACTTCAGGTTCTAGTTAAGGTTCTACTTCAGCTTCTACTTCAGGTTCTACTTCAGGTTCTGCTTCAGGTCCTACTTCAGGTTCTACTTCAGGTTCTACTTCAGGTTCTACTTCAGGTTGGACTTCAGGTTCTAATTCATGTTCTACTTCAGGTTCTATTGCAGGTTTTACTTAAGGTTCTACTTCCGGTTCTATTGCAGGTTCTACTTCAGGTTCTACTTCAGGTTTTACTTCAGGTTCTACTTCAGGTTCTACTTCAGCTTCTACTTCAGGTTCTTCTTCAGGTTGGACTTCAGGTTCTAGTTCATGTTCTACTTCAGGTTCTATTGCAGGTTTTACTTCAGGTTCTACTTCCGGTTCTATTGCAGGTTCTACTTCAGGTTCTACTTCAGGTTCTACTTCAGGTTCTACTTCAGGTTCTACTTCAGGTTCTACTTCAGGTTCTACTTCAGGTTCTACTTCAGGTTCTACTTCAGGTTCTACTTCAGGTTCTACTTCAGATTCTACTTCAGGTTCTACTTCAGGTTCTACTTCAGGTTCTACTTCAGTTCTAGTTCAGTTCTAGTTTAGTTCTAGTTCAGTTCTAGTTCAGTTCTAGTTCAGTTCTAGTTCAGTTCAGTTCAGTTCAGTTCTAGTTCAGTTCTAGTTCAGTTCTAGTTCAGTTCTAGTTCAGTTCTAGTTCAGTTCTAGTTCAGTTCTAGTTCAGTTCTAGTTCAGTTCTAGTTCAGTTCTAGTTCAGTTCTAGTTCAGTTCTAGTTCAGTTCTAGTTCAGTTCTAGTTCAGTTCTAGTTCAGTTCTAGTTCAGTTCTAGTTCAGTTCTAGTTCAGTTCTAGTTCAGTTCTAGTTCAGTTCTAGTTCAGTTCTAGTTCAGTTCTAGTTCAGTTCTAGTTCAGTTCTAGTTCAGTTCTAGTTCAGTTCTAGTTCAGTTCTAGTTCAGTTCTAGTTCAGTTCTAGTTCAGTTCTAGTTCAGTTCTAGTTCAGTTCTAGTTCTAGTTCAGTTCTAGTTCAGTTCTAGTTCAGTTCTAGTTCAGTTCTAGTTCAGTTCTAGTTCAGTTCTAGTTCAGTTCTAGTTCAGTTCTAGTTCTAGTTCAGTTCTAGTTCAGTTCTAGTTCAGTTCTAGTTCAGTTCTAGTTCAGTTCAGTTCTAGTTCAGTTCTAGTTCAGTTCTAGTTCAGTTCTAGTTCAGTTCTAGTTCAGTTCTAGTTCAGTTCTAGTTCAGTTCTAGTTCAGTTCTAGTTCAGTTCTAGTTCAGTTCTAGTTCAGTTCTAGTAAAGAGTATTTTGTTTAATATTTTGTAATATATTTTGTATGCTTTCAATCATGTGTATTTGATAAGGAAGCATGATGGTAAATTAAATTAGTAAAAAATAAAATGGAGTATTAAATTTTTTATTGATTTGCTGGTGCATAGAAATTTATTTTCAATAGCTCAACATAATATTTATATCACAAAACTCATATTTACCATACTATAGAATGGAGTTATCATCAACAGATGTAATCTTAAACGCATATTCGGTTTCCTGAAAAACGCAATAATTTTTTTTATAGCATGTGAATTCCAGTGCAGGTCATAAAGAGAGTGTTAAAAACATTTACATGTTTACATAAAATTTTTAAAAAGTTACCAAAAGCCCAGAGACACAACAACAACAACGAAAATACCACGAAATATTCAATTTCCGTTAATGGTTTCTATAAAATGCCAATGCCAAAAAATAAAATAAAATGCAAAAAAAATAAAGAAAAAAAGTATTTACCATACATTAATTTATACATATGTACGAGTATGTATATGATTTTGCCATTTATTGTTGTATTTGGCGTTGTTGTTTGCCGTTTTACGAGCTGTATGTTGTTATTAGGGATATTGGCCAAAACCAACAACTAACAAACATTCAACAGCACTAACAACCATACAAACATGTATATTTATTTATTTTTATTTAGGCCAAAGTTATAAATAACAAAATTTTATGTTTCATAAAGAAAAAAAAACAGAAATAAATAAATAAATACACGTAACGTAATATAGAGAAAAACTTTTTATTGTCAATATTTTGCTAGAACGTTGTTAGAGGTAAATGCTGCTAAACATGGTTTTCACATCTAAAAAATGTTATATAGGAAAACATTGTTTTTATTTTATAAAAAAAAACTTTATGTTTTGTAAACTAAACTAAATACAAACGAAACAAATCTGTTTTCAATACGAATGAAATTGTTTGAGCCTGTAACCTTTTCGATATATTTTGAATAACAAATGAATATGAAATATGCAGCAGTATGGCATATGCCCAAGTTGCCAGGGGAAATCGTAAGTGAATATTTCCGCTGGGATGAAATATTTTGTTTAACCCTTTGACGGACACTGACGTCTATAGACGTCATAACAAGGGTTTCTGGGGGGACATGACGTGTATACACGTCATAAATTGTTTGCTTCCAAATAACGGAGATACAGCAAGTGTCCCACGGGAAGACCTCCTAAAATTTTGGTGTCCGTCAAAGGGTTAAAAAACAACGAAATGAAATATTAATTACTTACAGAAAATATGTTGACATGTTTATACAATTGCTGTTGTTTTTGTAAATGTGATGAAAGGTAGTGTAACAAGTCTGTACAATTTTGCAAAGAAAATAATAAAATATTCTAGTATAAAATTCAATTTATATTCTGCTTTCAATTTCAGTTGAGTTCTAGTTTAGTTCCAAATCAGCTCAATAATCAATATCAATAACAACATATACCTTAGAATTTTTTTTAAACCTATAAATAATTTTGTTAACATAAACAATATTCATTTTTCATTTCAAAAATATATTTTTTAATTCCCAATTATATTAATTTTACCACAAATTTTTATTTATTTTCAAAAAAAGTAATAAATTTTCGAAAAATTTAATCATTTAATGCAAAACAATTGTTAAGTGTTTTATTAAATTGTTATAATCTGATTTTCTATGCTCATAAACTGACTGCAAATTCATAAATCATGAAAGTGAAAAACGAAACAGAAAACAAAAAATAATAATAAATAATAAAAAAAAAAAACGAAAACAATAAATGAAAATACCGACAAACATCCAAACAACATAAAATTGAAACGGATGTGCGTGCATATTACAACGGATATAGAGAGTGAATGTATGGGTGTAACTTCAATTGTGTTTGTGTGTGCGCACCATTAAGGAAGTCATCAGA
The DNA here is from genome assembly GCA_942486065.2 of Calliphora vomitoria. Classification (NCBI taxonomy): domain Eukaryota; kingdom Metazoa; phylum Arthropoda; class Insecta; order Diptera; family Calliphoridae; genus Calliphora; species Calliphora vomitoria. The sequence goes on along the minus strand of OW818030.2, from coordinate 117,839,867 downwards.
CTGAACGAAAAACCAACAATAACAATAACAGCAGATGAAATTTATATTAAAAAAAATAAAAATAAAGATTTCCCGCAGATAATCTGATAATAAATTAATGCATGACACAGTTATTTAAACAATTTTATAATTTTTCATTTATTCTTTGCTGTCGTGTTTTGCTTTCTACATTTTACTTAGCAAGAATATAATTTTTATTTGCTTATTTCATCATTAAATCGAATTTAATTATCTAATTCAGTTGAATTTGTGTAAAAATTTTGTCAAGAACTGAGCTTTTTCTTATTGTTAGCTTTGATTTAATCTATTTAATTAAATAACAATTATTGTTGTTAAATGAAATTTGAAGCAAATTTTTCAAATACATTTTTACTTAATTACATCTGTACATAATTCTATAGAAATGTTTCAAATCTCTTGTGTTGTGCTTTTGTACATTTTTTGTCGGAATGGAATTTGTTGGCAAAAGACTTTATTTGCGTACATATTTATTAAATTTGAATACAAATGTAAAACTCTACCAGCAAAAAGATACAACTGAACCAGCAAAAAGATACAACTAAACTAAAACCTGAACTAGAACCTGGAATAGAACCCGAAATAGAACCTGAACTAGAACCTGAACTAGAACCTGAACTAGAACCTGAACTAAAACCTGAATTTGAACTAGAACCTGAACTAGAACCTGAACTTGAACTAGAACCTGAACTAGAACCTGAAATAGAACCTGAACTAGAACTTGAACTAGAACCTGAACTAGAACCTGAACTTGAACTAGAACCTGAACTAGAACCTGAACTAGAACCTGAACCTGAACTAGAACCTGAACTAGAACCTGAACTAGAACCTGAACTAGAACCTGAACTAGAACCTGAACTAGAACCTGAACTAGAAGCTATACTAAAACCTGAACTAGAACCTGAACTAAAACCTGAACTGGAACCTGAACTAAAACCCGAACTAGAACCTGAACTAAAACCTGTACTAGAATCTGAACTAGAACCTGAACTAGAAGCTGAAGTAGAACCTGAACTATAACCTGAACTGGAACCTGAACTAGAACCTGAACTTGAACCTGAACTAGAACCTGAACTTGAACCTTAACTAGAACCTGAACTAGAACCTGAACTAGAAGCTATACTAAAACCTGAACTAGAACCTGAACTAAAACCTGAACTGGAACCTGAACTAAAACCCGAACTAGAACCTGAACTAAAACCTGTACTAGAATCTGAACTAGAACCTGAACTAGAAGCTGAAGTAGAACCTGAACTATAACCTGAACTGGAACCTGAACTAGAACCTGAACTTGAACCTGAACTAGAAACTGAACTTGAACCTTAACTAGAACCTGAACTAGAACCTGAACTAGAACCTGGACTAGAACCTGAACTAGAACCTGAACTTGAACCTGAACTAGAACCTGAGCTAGAACCTGAACTAGAACCTGAACTAGAACCTGAACTTGAACTAGAACCTGAGCTAGAACCTGAACTAGAACCTGAACTTGAACTAGAACTTGAACTAGAACCTGAACTAGAACCTGAACTAGAACCTGAACTAGAACCTGAACTAGAACTGAACTAGAAGCTATACTAAAACCTGAACTAGAACCTGAACTAAAACCTGAACTGGAACCTGAACTAAAACCCGAACTAGAACCTGAACTAAAACCCGTACTAGAATCTGAACTAGAACCTGAACTAGAACCTGAAGTAGAACCTGAACTATAACCTGAACTGGAACCTGAACTAGAACCTGAACTAAAACCTGAACTAGAACCGGAACTAGAACCTGAACTAGAGCATGAACTTGAACCTGAACTAGAACCTGAACTAGAACCTGGACTAGAACCTAAACTAGAACCTGAACTAGAACCTGAACTAGAACCTGAACTAGAACCTGAACTAGAGCATGAACTTGAACCTGAACTAGAACCTGAACTAGAACCTGGACTAGAACCTAAACTAGAACCTGAACTAGAGCCTGAACTAGAACCTGAACTAGAACCTGAACTAGAACCCGAACTAGAACCTGAACTAGAACCCGAACTAGAACCTGAACTTGAACCTTAACTAGAACCTGAACTAGAACCTGAACTAGAACCTGGACTAGAACCTGAACTAGAACCTGAACTTGAACCTGAGGTAGAACCTGAGCTAGAACCTGAACTAGAACTAGAACCTGAACTAGAACCTGAACTAGAACTGAACTAGAAGCTATACTAAAACCTGAACTAGAACCTGAACTAAAACCTGAACTGGAACCTGAACTAAAACCCGAACTAGAACCTGAACTAAAACCCGTACTAGAATCTGAACTAGAACCTGAAGTAGAACCTGAACTATAACCTGAACTGGAACCTGAACTAGAACCTGAACTTGAACCTGAACTAGAACCTGAACTTGAACCTTAACTAGAACCTGAACTAGAACCTGAACTTGAACCTGAACTAGAACCTGAGCTAGAACCTGAACTAGAACCTGAACTAGAACCTGAACTAGAACCTGAACTTGAACTTGAACCTGAACTAGAACCTGAGCTAGAACCTGAACTAGAACCTGAACTTGAACTAGAACTTGAACTAGGACCTGAACTAGAACCTGAACTAGAACTTGAACTAGAACCTGAACTAGAACTGAACTAGAAGCTATACTAAAACCTGAACTAGAACCTGAACTAAAACCTGAACTGGAACCTGAACTAAAACCCGAACTAGAACCTGAACTAAAACCCGTACTAGAATCTGAACTAGAACCTGAACTAGAACCTGAAGTAGAACCTGAACTATAACCTGAACTGGAACCTGAACTAGAACCTGAACTAAAACCTGAACTAGAACCGGAACTAGAACCTGAACTAGAGCATGAACTTGAACCTGAACTAGAACCTGAACTAGAACCTGGACTAGAACCTAAACTAGAACCTGAACTAGAGCATGAACTAGAACCTGAACCTGAACTAAAGCCCGAACTAGAACCTGAACTAGAACCTGAACTGGAACTTGAACTAGAGCATGAACTAGAACCTAAACTAGAACCTGAACTAAAGCCCGAACTAGAACCTGAACTAGAACCTGAACTAGAACCTGAACTGGAACCTGAACTAGAACCTGAACTAGAACCTGAACTAGAACCTTAACTAGAACCTGAACCTAAACCTAAAGTAGAACCTGAACTAGAACATGAGCTAGAACCTGAAATAGAACCTGAACTTGAATCTGAACTAGAACTTAAACTAGAACCTGGACAAAAACCTGATTATGTACCCGGTCTAGCACCTGAACTAGAACCAAAACTAGAACTAGCACCGGAACTTGAATCTGAACTAGAACCTGAACTAGAATCTGAATTAGAACCTCAACTAGAACCTAAACTAGAACCTGAACTAGAACCTTAACTAGAACCTGAACTTAAACCCGAACTAGAACATGAACTAGGACTTGAACTTGACCCTGAAGTACTTAGAATCTGTACTTGAACCTGATCTAGTACTATTACTGTTTATATTTTTTGTATTTTACCATCTATAACCACAACGCCTCTGCACTCTTTTGTGTTAACAAGTAAATGACTTTGATAGTAGTTCAAGTGCAAACCAATTTTAATTGAATTAGTTTCATAAAAGTTTGTTTACTTAAAGCCAGAAAGAAATGAAAAACTTAAAGAAGCATACAAGCAGAATTGTTCAAAATGGCAACAAGAGCAACAAGAAAATATAGAGCAAAAAGAACAATGAAGAAAGGAAAGAAAGAAGCATTTTATGAATATTAAAATAAACAATTATGAAAGTTATTGTGGGTCAGGAACAACCACAAACTATAATCGATACTACTACTTCAACAACTTGTTCCTCTAATGTTAAGGACAATAGAGGAAGAAATATTTAAACAAAAAAAATTTCTTTAATTATTAAAGAAAAACCAAAACTGTTCTAATTGCTTTAACTCACACATTTTACGAGTTCTCTATTGTATGGGGGAAAACAATGTACTCGTGTGTTTGTTGGCATAAAAAGAAGATTTTGTTATAAAAATAAAAAAAGTTGTATTATTGTTGCCAACAAAACTTAAAATTTCTTTTAAAATCTTAATAAAGAAATTTATCAAAAATTCTAAACTTTTTTGTGTGTGTTCATTAAATATTTCGTTTGCAAAAAAATAAAAAAAAATAAGACTTCTTGTGTAGTATTTGGTAGCTTGTTAGAGATCTTATTTTGTATTGTTTTTGGAATAAAATTATTTTGTTTTAGTACTCGTATTTGGGGTAAAGTATGTGTGTAACTAATGTTTACATCATTAGAAATACATCATGTGTGTTGAAAAATTTGCAGTTGAGGGTATATTTAAATGAATAAAAACCGACTATATGGATACTTTAAATTCTTTAAAGAAAAATAGAGCTGAAACTAAAGTTAACCAAATACGAAATTGCAGTTCTTGAAATGTTTACTTTTGCATGTATATTGGGAATTCTCGGACATTAAATTGCATTAAGTTTGATATCAAAAATATGTTTTAATTGTTACAAACTCCTTCAACAACTTATTGCACACTGTAGCACATAGTAATTAAGTACTCGAAAGAAATGAAATGAAAAAAATGTATATAAACATTAAGTAAAACCACAAAACAGCATCTTTAGCACTCACACATTCCTACCCTCTTATGGACTCACACAAACTCATTGATGGATTAAATCATCAGTACGGTATTGTTTACTTAAGTATGTGTGTATTAGGGTGGTCCCTGTTTTCAATTTATGGATTTTCGATGCTCCTATGATCTAAATTTTTCCACGTCATATAAAAACCAAATACGGAACATTTAAGTAAGATCGAATAAAGTTTAGATGTTGTAACCTCTAGTGATAGGTTCCACGCCCACTCATTTAATCCCGCCCTTTTTCAGACAAACTTCGTTTAGTGATAAGAAAGTAATTCGTACTTTTACGATTATAGTTCGTCAGATATTCGAAATTAACTAATAACTTTATATGGGAGGTGCCACACCCACTAATCCAATACCATCCATTTTCAGTCAAACTATGTAAAATGAAAAGGGTGCTATCGAGTAAAATGTTAAGACTCCCACAACTATAATTCTTAAGATATTTAGAAATAACTATTAACTTTTTATGGGATGTGCAGAACAACATAATTTTTTTTTCCGAATTTTTCAATTTTGTTGGGAAACATTTCCAATCTTTCCTTCCCTAAAAACCATCCCCGGAATATTTAAAACAATAAACAGAATTTGAAATTCAAATCTTTTGATTGAATTTATATCTTGATATTCAGAACACATACGGGTCGTTCTAAACGGTATAACTTCAAATCATACATGGATTTGGTTACAAATATTTTCGAAAATGCGACATTATGCTACCAATCATAAACTATTAGTTTCACCAGAAGAGATCAAAGCATTTCAAAACTTGCTACAACCATGTATTTACTTCTTGTTTATCTGATGCTTACTTTGTTTGCAACATTCTATTAGCTTCTATCTTTCTGTTGAGTATTTTACTATTTTAAGACCATTTTTATGGACTTTAATACAATCGTTATTTGTTTCTTTTAACATGGGTTGTTAAAATAAGAAAGAGAAACTTTATCTGTAAATTCTTTTCAAATTCATATCTTATATGAAGTAAATTTTACAAACTTTTGAATAGAAATTATATTCTATGCTAAGGGCCACCCTAGTCTGTTTATACAAGGTTTTATTTGTGTAATTTGAGATGTTGTTTTCTCATATTTGTGTGTGTGTTAAATTAATGAAACATTGTTTTTATTTACTATGATTTTTAAAGCAGAATTTTTACAATCAGTTCTAGTTTAACTACATGACGTAAATGTAATCAAGCCTGTATAGATACATGTTAATAATTGGAAATGTACATACGTGTAGATCATACATACGTTTTCATTAAAATGTCGGTGTATGTTTGCAAATAATCTATAGATAATAAACAATAGACTAATTTCTTATTAGTAATTTCCTGTGAAACGTCTGATGCATACATACACTTACTAGAATATAATAGACCAATGCACGTTTGTATTTTTATTTGCATCTAATACAAATTCAATGTTTTACATTTACATTTTTCTAGCTTGCTATAAGATTGAATTTGTTGTATTGTATTTCATGATGATTCTGCTCAACATTCAATTCTATGCTGTGCTTTACAGTTCTGTAACTGTTCTGTGCTCAATTCATTTTACTTACTACAACGTAAAATGAAATTTCAAATCTAATCCATATTTACAGTAAAAACCAACTGAGAATTCCCTTCACATAGTTGCTAAAGTTCGATGGTTGGCCGTCCGAATGAATGGCTGGCAGACTGGGTGAATGGTTGGTTTTGGCTTTAGAGAATCAGAGTTAATGTGGTCAGTTGATGTGGACTGCATAATGCACACACATTCACTCATGTATACGAAGTCATGACAAACAGTTTTTACAGAACTAGAACAGAACTAGAACAGAACTAGAACAGAACTAGAACAGAACTAGAACAGAACTAGAACTACACAGAAAAAAATTACAAAAGTTATTAAGTAATTAATAAAAATTGTTAACACTTGTTTAAATTATGTAATCATTTTTTTAATTAACTTAATTGTAAATTGTCGTATTAACAATTTCTTTTAGTTATTTATTAACTATTTTATTTGTTAAAAAATATTTTGTATATTACATTCAAAAATAAAAAAACGAAAATATTTTTGTGTCAAAAACAAAAATAAAAGAAAAATTAAATTGTTAATTTTTAATAATAAATTAAAAATTGTGATTACTAATGATAAATATTGACGAATTGTTCAAGACAGAATAAGAGGTATACTTAATAATTAAGATGATCTTATTCATCATATATCATTGTAAAAAAACGGTTCAAGAAATATTATTTTTAATAGGGTTCAGAGTCTAAAAGGATGTATAACGTTCCTTCCTGATATGCTTAGTTTTTGGATTCCTGAATAAACTACATACTCTATCAAGCAGCCGTCTAAATGGATATGCAAGATTCAATTGTACAAACATTTCCAACCAAATCCAAAGGCAATATCTGATGTACATGGAAGTAATGGTGCATCCATGTAGAAATATATCTACTTACTCAAACTAAAAGCTAAGGCGGCCACCATATTTATTTACAAGAACTCCATCAATAATAACTGGACGGACAGCGTATGTATGTAGTATCAATGACCTCTATTAATAAAATCGAATTAAAAGAAACATTTTATTGTGTTTTTCTTAGTAGGGATAAATCCATTTTAGAAAATGTAATTAACTACCAACATCAAAATTGTTTAATTTGACGATTTAGTTGTTAAAATATAACAGTCTACTGTTAACCAATTAGTTGTTCAATAAGACAAACTCGTAATTGAAAAATATTGTTGAGTGTTAACAATTTTAAACAACAAGTACATTTTTTATATTTACAAAATCGGTTGTTGGTGCCTTTTCAATTAAAAAAATAATTGTATTGACGAATTTGGTAATTAATATGACAATTTATTTGTCGTAATTTTTTTCTGTGTAGAACTAGAACAGAACTGGAACAGAACTAGAACAGAACTAGAACAGAACTAGAACAGAACTAGAACAGAACTAGAACAGAACTAGAACAGAACTAGAACAGAACTAGAACAGAACTAGAACAGAACTAGAACAGAACTAGAACTAGAACAGAACTAGAACAGAACTAGAACAGAACTAGAACATAACTAGAACAGAACTAGAACAGAACTAGAACAGAACTAGAACAGAACTAGAACAGAACTAGAACAGAACTAGAACAGAACTAGAACAGAACTAGAACAGAACTAGAACAGAACTAGAACAGAACTAGAACAGAACTAGAACAGAACTAGAACAGAACTAGAACAGAACTAGAACAGAACTAGAACAGAACTAGAACAGAACTAGAACAGAACTAGAACAGAACTAGAACAGAACTAGAACAGAACTAGAACAGAACTAGAACAGAACTAGAACAGAACTAGAACAGAACTAGAACAGAACTAGAACAGAACTAGAACAGAACTAGAACAGAACTAGAACAGAACTAGAACAGAACTAGAACAGAACTAGAACAGAACTAGAACAGAACTAGAACAGAACTAGAACAGAACTAGAACAGAACTAGAACAGAACTAGAACAGAACTAGAACAGAACTAGAACAGAACTAGAACAGAACTAGAACAGAACTAGAACAGAACTAGAACAGAACTAGAACAGAACTAGAACAGAACTAGAACAGAACTAGAACAGAACTAGAACAGAACTAGAACAGAACTAGAACAGAACTAGAACAGAACTAGAACAGAACTAGAACAGAACTAGAACAGAACTAGAACAGAACTAGAACAGAACTAGAACAGAACTAGAACAGAACTAGAACAGAACTAGAACTGAACTAGAACTGAACTAGAATAGAACTAGAACAGAACTAGAACAGAACTAGAACAGAACTAGAACAGAACTAGAACAGAACTAGAACAGAACTAGAACAGAACTAGAACAGAACTAGAACAGAACTAGAACAGAACTAGAACAGAACTAGAACAGAACTAGAACAGAACTAGAACAGAACTAGAACAGAACTAGAACAGAACTAGAACAGAACTAGAACAGAACTAGAACAGAACTAGAACAGAACTAGAACAGAACTAGAACAGAACTAGAACAGAACTAGAACAGAACTAGAACAGAACTAGAACAGAACTAGAACAGAACTAGAACAGAACTAGAACAGAACTAGAACAGAACTAGAACAGAACTAGAACAGAACTAGAACAGAACTAGAACAGAACTAGAACAGAACTAGAACAGAACTAGAACAGAACTAGAACAGAACTAGAACAGAACTAGAACAGAACTAGAACAGAACTAGAACAGAACTAGAACAGAACTAGAACAGAACTAGAACAGAACTAGAACAGAACTAGAACAGAACTAGAACAGAACTAGAACAGAACTAGAACAGAACTAGAACAGAACTAGAACAGAACTAGAACAGAACTAGAACAGAACTAGAACAGAACTAGAACAGAACTAGAACAGAACTAGAACAGAACTAGAACAGAACTAGAACAGAACTAGAACAGAACTAGAACAGAACTAGAACAGAACTAGAACAGAACTAGAACAGAACTAGAACAGAACTAGAACAGAACTAGAACAGAACTAGAACAGAACTAGAACAGAACTAGAACAGAACTAGAACAGAACTAGAACAGAACTAGAACAGAACTAGAACAGAACTAGAACATATTTTAAGTACAATTTTAAAATTGCCTCGTATATTTGTATGTGAGAATATGTTTGCTACTGTACATTGATGATTATGCAAATAGATATTCAGTTCATTTCATTTCTATTCCACACAAACTCCTCATTTCTCCTTCTCTCCCTCTCACCCACTCTGTTTCCCTAGCTCCTGTAAATGTTGTATTGGGTTGTTTCTTATGCACGACTCCTTGTGTGTCTGTTTGTTCGTTTGCTGTTTATGCCCTTTTGTTGTAAAATCCCATAATGCTCTAGAGAATTTTGGTTTATGATGACAGTTTTTTGTGGTTGTTGCTGATGTTGTGCTTAATAAATCAACGTATTAAAATCTGTATTTATATTACACATACGTTCTAAAGGGCCAACATAATCATGCATACTGGTAATCATACTCATACAAGGCAACCGGAAGCTTTGTGAATTAAAGCGGTTGTATAGTGAAATTTTCTTTAAGTTAATATTATGTTTTGAAATTTCTAAAGTAGTTGGGAAGTATTGTATACACGAAGGAGCTTTTCAGTATTAAAATGCTGTTAGTGGCTTTATTATGAGAGACTTATTCTGAAATTCAGGTTGGTCTAAATACAGTTTTATTGATTAGTGGTATCCCAAATATTTTTAATGTCTTAATATCTGTGCAGTAAATACTAGTTAAGCTTTAATTCAAATATATAAAGATTTCTACACTATATGTATTGATGAGTAGTGCAACTACTATGACCAATTTTCAAATCCACAACAGTTCATTGCCTTTTGAGTTGTTAAACTCAAGTTGGCACGTGGTCTCCTAAGAATATCCTTGGCCGTATTAAGTCTTTACAGCCTTCATTAAGTAATCTAACAAACTACTGGGTATTATATTTTTATGTTCGAGTTAATGTATGTATAAATGGCACGAACATACTTAAAACTTTTGTAATGTTTCGCATACAGATCATTTGACTGCCACATTGTTTGCACTCACACACATCCTCACATATAAATTTCTTACTTTTAATTGTATTTTATAACATTAAATTGCACGTTGTTGTTACATATTTTCATTTTAAGAATGCTTCTTTTATAATTTGTTACTACATACAAGCACAAGTACGAGTATTAACTTTTGTCGTAAAAAAGAAGTTGACTTTATGGCCCAACTTTTTATATTAAAATTTTTTTATTTATGTTTTTCTGTTTTCTTATTTTGTTGTTGCTAATTACTTGTGCAACATGGTGACATTATAAAAATAAACCATGTCAAAATGCATCAAGAACATCTCAACGTTGTTGTCGTCATCAACAACATCAGCCCCATCATCATGGACAAAAGTAGCTGTAGCACGAACAGGAGCAAGTGCTGTTAAAACTACAAAATAGCACTTTTTTTAGTGTGTGATATTTTGGTATATTAAAAAAGTGTTACAAACTGGCTCATACTCGAACATACACTGAATAAGAAGAGTCGAAGAGAGAGTCATAAAAATGCAAATAAACAATGTACTGCTTGCATATATTTATATGTATTTAAATAAATAGAACTGTTGTGGTTGCTTAAATAGAGAGTTTGCGTTTTACTGTAAATTTAAAGAAAATTTGCTGTCTATAGAATCTTTTATGCCATGATCCTTAACAAGAGTTTTCATCTAGAAATATTTAAATTCACAAAAAATTACTTGCCTTTCCAAGACAATTTATTTTAAACCTTTGGTATAATAATTTCGCAACACCAGCCAGGAAACATGTTACCTTCTGACTAGCAACCAAAATATCATCAACCTTAATCAGAATATAGATTAGCCCTTCCTCGTTGGTGTATTTTGTGTATAAACATGGATCAGCATCGGATTGATTATATCCACCTGAACATATAACATGGTTTTATTTCATACATGAGCAGCCTGTTTGAGTTCATAAATGCTCTTCTTTAGCTTATATACAAGTTTATTTCCTTCTTCAAAACCTGGCGGCTGTTTCATAAATATTACCTCCTTGAGGTCTCCATTAAGGAATGCAGAATTCATATCAAACATTTTCCTGATACCTGCAAAAACTATATCGTAGTCATCTCTGTATTTTTGGGTAAAAACGCGAGCAACTAAACGTGCTTTGAAACTGTGGGGCTTTCCTTCTACATCACGTTTTACTTTAAATGTCCATTTACAACTTACGATATTCGCATTAGGCTATTTATAGATATAAATTATTTCATCAACACATTTGTACACAGAAAAGACAGATTCGTGATAGCAACCGAATATGTTGACAATTGAATACGTTAGTGACCGAAGTTTACAGTTATGGCTACAAAACTTCATAAGGGGTAACAAAAGTTTGGTTGTTTCAACCGAAATTTTTCTTTATCAACTGACTTTCTATTGATAGAACGGTAAAATTCAATGTGTGACATCGAACTATTCGATGTCAGTTGCTATTACGAATCTGTGTTCTCTGTTATTCCATTTGGATTCCACTACATCGTTATTTATAGAAACAGCATTATAGCTAAAACGATCTCGTTATTTACCTTTAGAACTTCGAGATGATTTCCCCATAGCTGAAGAATTTTGTATTACCAAATTTTCATGTTGATTATCTTCCACCGATAAGTTATTGTCACCAATTGAGCGGCTTGATTCTTCATCTCCAAGTACGACTTCTTCTAGGCTTTGATATGATGTATCGTTATCGGAAAATATGTTTCCATGTTTACCTTCTTGAGTAAATTTTTCATTATTTCTTGAGATTACATTTAATAAATCAACAAATACATACTTCAGAACTCTCAATGGTACCCTGTAGTCAGCCCAGAACCATATGTCTAAATGTCAACACTCTTTGTCAATCGACAATTGTGCTATTTAAAATGTCGACAACTTTCCTTAAAGCGGCAGAAGAGATACGTTAGAGGCAACAGTTTTAGCGTATTTCTGGTAACATTGTCAACTAACCCGTCAATAATTTGGTTTTTTGTATTATGCTGAGCAGTCAATAGGTATAGGTCTACTGGTGGATTTTCAATGACAAGCTAATATTAAATGTCAATAGAAGATTAAATTGGCTGGGATACATATGGTAGTAGTGCTACTGTCAATATCAGTAGTAAATCACTACAAATTCACTATTGGCATTCCCTGCAAGGTATCAACTATAATGTAACCATAGACGGCTCTAGATCTATAAACTTGATATCATGACTAACTGTGACTTTCAGCGTATTCAAGATAACTACTCGTTATATATTTTTTATGTTTCTCCTTAGGTACCAAAACGTGCCCATTTTTACCAAATATATCAAAATTTTACCTTCCCATAAATGATATAAGGATTCTAAAGACACGTTTTTCATTAAAACTTTTAACCCAAGTATTATTTGATTTTTTTTTTATCAAGTTACCTTTGTACAGCATGTCAGTTATTATGTTTAATGTCAACCATGTTCATTTGTTGTTAATCTGATTAAAATGAGTGACCAGAAAAAAGTGCGTATTAAAATTATTAAATATTTTCAACAAAACCGAACTTGGTCGTACAAAAAGTTGGCCAAACAATCAAAGGTCTGCTATCAAACTTTTTCCAATGTTATTAACCAGTACCGGCAGAACTTGTCCGTTGATATAAAACCTGGTTTATGTAGAAGGAATGGTCCACATAATGATTCTAAAGCCAATATATAGAAAGAGATCCCAACACATCTGGTAGGGAAGCAGTCCGGTTAGCTCAATACTCGGACTATTTGGTATGAAAAGTTAAAGCCAATGCAAGTTTAAAAACACACAAGGCTCAAAATGTTCCTAAAAGCAACTTTGCTAAAATTTTTGAGGCCAAGACAGAGCTCGGAAATTGAAGTCAAATTTTATACAAGAAATATACCTGCTGCATAATGGATGACGAAACATACGTATGGACAATTTTTCGCAGCTTCCGGGTAAATATTTGTATGTTGCTGATGCTCGAGGGAATCTTGAAGAAAAGTTTAGGACCCAAAAGCAGACAAAATTTTCGCAAAAAGTTCTTGGTATGGCAAGCAATATGCAGTTGCGGCAAAAAAGCCAAACATTTGTTACAAAGGGCTCTATAAATACCTAAATCTACATCAAAAAATGTTCACAAAAGACTTCTTAATGTGTCCACTTATTTCTGGCCTGATTTGGAATCCGTCACAATGGTAAGCAAGGTCTTGAGTGGTAAAATAACAATAATGTGGTATTTGTACCAGGACAGGCCAATCCTTCAAACGTCCTGGAGCTCAGGCCAGTGGAGAGTTATTGGGCTCTTGTTAAGAGAGAATTGAAGAGCACAAAAAAGGTGTCCAAAAGTGTGGTAGATTTTAAACGGAGATGGACAACCTGTTAGAACAAAGTGACATAAAGCACTATAAAAACCATAATGGAAGGGTTTTCGAAAAAGGTTTTCATCATCATTAGTGATTAGAACTATAAAAATATTTTTTTTTTTTTTCAAAATTTTAGCAATAATTTCAATCAAACAAAAAAAATTCAAAACTGTAAGTTTAGTGGTTTCGTTTTTATTAACATATATGTATGTTAAAAACTTTTCGATCTCAGTCCTTAGGAGTACTATCTATTTTTGAATTACATATATTCTGAATAAAATTGACTGTACATGTAGCCTCTCAGCATAAATATTTTTGGTAATTTAGCTTCAGTAATCATAAATATGGCCATTTCTGTTAAACTTCTATTCCGTTTTGCTGTGGACACTAGGGAATAGTATATTGATGCTGAATAACTTTTAAATCAAGATAATTTCGAAAGTTTCATTCTTTGTATTTAGAAAGTACACAACTGTGTAACGACTATAGTCGTCAATAAATGCATACATTACAAACATTCAATCCAGATTCACGTATTTTCAAATTAACAGTTGTCTCTTTTCCATTTATTTTATTGCATCAATCAATGTCCAAATGCCTTGTGTCAATAATGAACTGAGCCTATTATGTTGCATGTTGTTACCACTACCTTTAGTTTAACTTATTATTGCAATTGATATAATATATTTGCTAAAACAGCTGTACCAATTTAATTACCCTCTCTTGTATAAATAACACCACGATTTCCCTTAAAATTCACTTGATAATTGTTATTTTCGCAGAATTAGCTATTTATATTGGGTATATGACTTAAAGATGCTAGATTTACGGTAGACGACGTACATAGCTGTCATTTCAAGAGTACATAGTTGTCATTTATCTCCACTTAGTTACTGAACATTATAGTGTAAAAAACAACATATAATTAGAAAGTTTTGCTTAACTTCTTTAATTAAAACAAAATGACGCTGAAGCACACCGATTGCCCAACATAGCTTATGGTGAATGTGTTCCATTGGTTTCAACGTGGGAGAGATGGTTTGTTTGGTTCAGAAGTAGTGACTTTGACACGGAAGACAAAGATTGCGCAGGCTAACCAAAAAAAGTTTGAAGACCAAGAATTGGAGACACTACTCCATAAAGATTGCTGCAAAACTCAACAACAGCTTGCAAAATTATTGGGAACTCAAGCAGTAATTTTGAAACGTTTGCGGGCAGCAGGATTCAACCAAAAGCAGGGAAATTGGGTAGCATGCAGTTGAAGATCTTGAAAGACGAGTTTTCATATCCAAAATGCCAAAAAGAATATCTTTGTTGCACCGAATCATTGCTTGCGATCCATTACGATAGCCCGAAGCTTAAGACATCGTATGTGAAGTCCGACCAAACAGCCAAACTGAAACCAAAGGCAAATCACTGTGCCAAACAAAACTAATTCTTTTGAAACGAGCATTTACCGAAAAATACACAGAATATGCGGCCAGACATGAAACTGTAATATTCCATCATGACAACGCACGGCCACATGTTGCAATACCTGTTAAAAACTAAAGGGTTATTCATCGTGAGGTTTGATTTTCAATATGCTTTTCTTACAGACCACGCGTGACTCATATCAAACTGCTTTATTATTTTTGTTAAGTATCGTTTGGTAAGTCATCATGGAAAGACTCACACCAAAACAGCGTCTCCAAATTGTTCAGCCGTATTACGAAAATCAGCGTTCTGTGAGAAGTGTTTTACCGTGAAGTTTCGTTCAGTGAAGAAGCACATTTATGGCTCCATGTGCTTCATAGGCTGATGAGCAACTCGAAGAGTACCAAGACCTACCATTACATCCATTAAAAACATCGGTATGGTGTGGGTTATGGGCTAGTGGAATCATTGGTCCATATTTCTTCAAAAACGAGAAAATTCCAAATGTTACCATGAATGGACTATGTACTTCCTGAAATTCAAGCTCATGGTCTCGTTGAGCTCTGATTGCAACAAGACGACACTACGAGCCATACAGCACGGGAAACAATGACCTTGTTGAGAAGTCATTTTTAGTGAGCACTTAATTTCATGTTTTGCTACGGTAAATTGGCCACCTAGATCGTGCTATATTACACCTTTTCTCTAAGGGATATGTAAATTCTGAGGTTTCAGGAGTAAATCAGCTTTGATTGACGCTTTAGAAGCCAACATTACCCGTGTTATTCGCGAGATACCAGTCGCTATGCTCGAACGTGTCCACCAAAATTGGACCTTCCGAATGGACTACCTCAGACGTGGTCATAGCCAATATTTACATAATATCATTTTCAAGCAGTGAATGCTATAAATTGTTCCTTTAACCGATAATGAAAATTTTAAGTTCATTTTCAAATTTATGTGTTTTATTTTACATTATAAATCAATCTTTACGATGAATCACCCTTTATTTAGAATGTGGTGGTTTGAAGTTTTTCTTCACCCTTCTTATATTCTAGGCCAAGCCCAATCCGAGTACTATTTGTTTCAATCAATGCAGATGACTTTCTCTGGGATACGACTCACTTTGTAACAGATTGGCTTGATTCATTCTTGGTTTTAAATATGAGCAGTTCTTTTGGCTAGGAATCCATTTGTTGCCAGAAAGATGGGAAAAGGTCACAGCTAACAATGGCCAAAACTTTGAATAAATTAAAATTGTTGAAATGTTTCAAAATAAATTCAAAATTTTATAAAAAATACCGCATTTTTAAGCCATGCACCCAATAAATTTTCTTAAAACTAGCTATATACACAAAATATTCACAGAATTTGCTATTTAGAGTAAATTTTAACAGCATTTGCTATTTATAAAAAATAGCTATTTTTTTATCTATAGTAATTTTTTAATAAATTTGCTATTTATAAGCAAAATTTGCTATTTTATTACATTTTTGGAAGATTTGCTTAACTCCGAGCAACATGTGCTATTTAAACGACCACTATTTTATATGAAAATCTACAGTTATAAAAACCAAATAAAAAACGAAAAAAGCAAGATAAATGTTAAATGTTTTTTTTTCAGACTTCTTTTAGCTTTTTGCTACTTTGGTGACGTTTCATAAGATAAATAAGGTGAGAAGTTTTTATATTTTGTCATACAAAAACAAAACAAAGAAAACACATGAAAAGTCAGCAGGGTAATATGTCAAGACACAAACAAACACATACAACACTTATGCATACACATATTATTTATAATTATAAGAAATTAGTGAGATTGGTAGAAATAACGAGAGAAAAAATTAAAAAAAAAGTTCAAAAGATACAGAGAGCATCAAAAGTGAGTAAACAACAGTAAATTTTTTGATTTTTTTTAAAGATTATGAAAATTATTATAGCCCGAAACTACTATTCAGCCCGATCTCTAACAAACCGATTTTTTTAAATTTTGATCGATGGATATTCATTTGGATTGATTTGGATGGATTTTCATTATCCTAAAAAAAATCAAATAATTTGAGGTGTTTACTCACTTTTGAGGCTCTCTGTATATTTATAATTTTTATAGTCATACCTACGTCGTTAACATCATTAATTAAAAAAGTTAATGAAGTGAATACGAAAATTTTCTAGAGTTTTGAGGAGCAGCTGGCAAGAACAAGAAAGGCCAAACTTTAAATATGAAACTAAATTTTAATTAAAAATTACTTTCATAATTACTATAATAGTTAAATTACATAAGTTGTGTATATATTGAATACAGTACCACCCAGCAAAAAAAGAACTTCCAAAGTAGAGAAAAAATAATTTGTAATTTGGGAAATATACACAGAGAAAAAAGATTCGTTAACACAACCGAATTTGTCACCAATCGAATTCTGTCGGTTGCATTTACTATCACATAGTTCAGTTGTAGTTACTGAATATATTGATAGTCACAACTGTTACAAAAAAAAACTTATTCAGTTGGAATACATACAAATGTAATATATATTTATTAGTCTGGTCCAAGTAAAAAAATATTATTTTTTAAAGTTCTGCATGTTTTATTAACGTTAATAGGGAAACAATTGCAAATAAATGTAGTTTTCTATATATATGAACACATAAAAGCTATTTAGAAAATCTCTAAAGCCGCTTTTAGCTGAATTTGAAAATTTGCCAGCCAGTTATGGATTTTATGGCAGCTTTATGTACATCGGCACACAACAAACTCATAACTTAGTTGATTTGACGCATAGATCTATTGGATCGCAAAATGAGGTAATTTTTAAAACTACTGATGTAAGGACTGATATCGAAAAAGTTTTAACATACATATGTTTAACTTACAGTTTTTAATCTTTCTTTATTTGATTGAAATTATTGTTACAATTTACAAAAAAAAATATTTTTATAGTTTTAATCACTAATGATGAAATTTATAACCTTTTTCGAAAACCCTTCCATTATGGTTTTTATAGTGCTTTATGTCACTTTGTTCGAACAGCTTGTCCATATCCGTTTAAAATCTACCACACTTTTGGACACCTTTTCTCCTTATTCTCCGCTGGCCTTAGCTCCAGGCAGTTTGGAGGAATTGCCTCTCTTGGTACAAATACCACATTATTGGCCTTGCACCAATCATGACCTTTCTTACAATAGTGACAGGGTGCCAAATCAGGCCAAAAATAAGTGGTCACATTAAGAAGTCTTATGAATGGAAACATCCTTTTTTTATAAATTTACCCAGAAGCTGCGAAATATTTTCCATACGTACATTTCGTCATCCATTATGCAGCAGGAATATTTTTTGTATAAAATTTAACTTAAGTTTCTGTGATCTGTCTTTGGCCTCTAAATTTTTAGCAAAGTTCCTGTCAGGAACTTTTTGAGCCTTGTATGTTTTTAAATCTTCATTGGCTTTAACTTTTCGCACCAAATAGTCCGAAATAGTTCCTACCGGAGGTGTTGGGAGCAGGGACCGTAACAATTATGACATTTATAATAAAAATCACAACATAATTGTTATTCTATGATTTTTATTTTTATGTCAGAATATTTGTTATATTTGTCAGACTATATAAATAAAAATCATAGTGTGACAAATATGTATGACAAAAAAATAACAATTATTTCTGACAAAAAAAATAAAAATCAAAGTCTGACAAATATTCCTGACCAAAAAAAATAAAAATCAAAGTTTGACAAATATTTCTGACAAAAAAAAAATAAAAATCAAAAAATAACAATTATTTTTGACAAAAAAAATAAAAATCAAGAAATTAAAAATCATGTTAATTTATGAAAATATAGTTGAAAATGATCAAAATGGTATGCTTGACTTGACTCTCCGATATTTTCTAGTGATGGCTTTTTTCCTTTGAAATTTCAAGAATAATTATTATTTTCGGTCCCTGGTTGGGAGTTCTTTTGAAAATGCTTTCTATTTTTTTGGCTTTAAACACATCATTCCATTTTACCATTCCTTCTACCTGAACCAGGTTCTCCATCAACAGACAAGTTCTCCCGGTACTGTTTAATAACATTGGAAACAGTTTGACGGCAGACCTTCGAATGCTTGGGCAACTTTTTGTAGGACCAAGTTGGGTTTTGTTGAAAATATTTAATAATTTTAGTACGTACTTTTTTCTGGTCACTCATTTTAATCAGAATAACAACAAATGAATATAATTGACATTAAACATAATAACTGACATGCTTTACGAAGGTAACTTGATAAAAAAAAAATCTGTTAAAAGTTTTAATGAAAAACGTGTGTTAAGAATTTTACAATCTCAGTCCTAACTATGTAGAATATTCACGTGACGAGAAAAATAAAGTGAATGAATATTTTTCGAAGCATATCATATAAATCATAAGTTATGTTACCTTCATCTCGGACCTTTATGATCAGCAATTAAGTCAAACTCTATAAGGTATTATAATTACAGCCTGAGTGGAGTTTTCGTGTTCTAGGCAAATGAGACATAGAAATAATATGATCAATAAGTGCATAAGTGCACATTTCTCTTAACAATATTACCCATTTATAACACAGACGAACATGGAGCGGTAGAATTTACAAATCAGTTAATGCCATAATTTTTAAGGAATATGTTAAAATTTACCATTATTTCATACGTTATTCATCAGGGATTAAATCACTCCATTGTCTATGTTTTATTAAGATTTCCATCATCCTTTGTCAGCAATCTACCACATAATCATGTAATCTTTCCACACCATTCTAACGCCAATAAGTTTCGATAAACCAACGACCAATACATTAAAAAAATATCGTAAATGCCAGCAAGATGTTGAAAAGAATTTCAATGTTTGTTAATCATTTTCCATTCTATTTACAAGCTGAATATCTGTTGAAATACATAATGAAACCATCAATATAATTACATACATAAATGCACAATTATCCTTTATAATTCCAAGGAAGACCTACCGCTTTCTAATTCAGATTCATTTCTTTTTTAACTCATTTTAATTTTTTGCCGATTTAAAGTTATTTCTGTTTTAATATTTAATTATTTTTGAAAAAAGTAAAACAAATTCACATTATTGGGATTACGTAATCTTTTGTCGGTTGGGAACATAAAGTTCATGAATTTATTAATTACTACAACTGAAAATATAGTAAAAACGTAAATTATTTGAATACAAACAAGTTTATAGCCAATATTTAGTACTAAGAAGTGAATTTAATTAGGTTGTGTCTGACAATTTCTTTGAATTTATTTTAACCAAATACAAATTGATAATAATAACTAATGTTGCTATTGTAGTAACCAAAATTCCATTATAGCTATGTTTTTGCAGCTATAAGTACAGAAAAACTGTTGAATTTATGAATATTTAGTAATGGTAATAATATTTTGGTTACTTTAATAAAATTTTCGTAATAGTAACCGTTTTCCAACCAATTTGTTTTCTGTGTGTAGCATCATTAGCAACCATGAAAACTTGTATGAATTTTGATGACGAATCCCAAAATTTCGAAAACTGTTACAAGCTTTTAAAAGTTTACGAATCTACTTAAACTGGTGTCTAAGTTAAAGCATATTTTCAATTTTCCTGTAAAAAATATTACAAAATTTTTATTTTCTTATCTACTCATTTGATATTAAAAATTAAAAGTATTTAATATGAATTTTACTTTACTTAGTACTTTATCTCTTATACTTTTCACTTCTGTTTTCCATTTGTTGTAACCAAACTAACCTTACCATGCAACCAAACACTGTTATCCACCTTCATTCCTTGTTGAACACCAGAGAAGAATGTGTAATTATATTTTATGTTGTTGGCAGAACAAACAAATAGAAAAAGTAACAACAAGAACAACATTAGCAGCAATAGCAACAATTTGCCAACTACCTAAAGCTTAACAGTTTAATGAAAATTTGTTCCTTATTTCTTTTTTTTTTCTATTTGACGAAATATATCTTAAAGCTATACTTTTGTAAAGAGCAAAAGAGAGGCACTAAGATAAACCGATGATAGTGTACTTAGCTATTTGTCTCTTATTGTCATTATCATCATTCTTATCATCATTTAATATTAAAACAAGAGGCGTTGGTGAATCCTCTAAAACGCTGTACATTTAAAAACTTTTTCAATTAAAATTCTACCTTGACAGGTTAAACTAAACTGAACTAAAACTTAAACTTAAAAATGTGTGTAAACTTTTATCTTTAGGGGAGAAACTTAAATTCTAATTGCATGTGTGTAAGTGATAAAGTGGTTGTATGTATATGTGTGTAAGTTTCAGAGAGATAAAGATAATGTAACAAAGTTTATATGTGTTTTAAAGAAATTAATTTCATTTTAATAAGTTTGCAGAAATTTGTAATTAATACTTGAGTTATGGAAGAGCAAATTAAAAAAAATGTATCTATGTTTGCAAAGAAGAGAGTCCCTTTTAATATAATTAGTTATAATTATTGTTTCTTTCTCTAAATAGCGCTGGTAGATTTCGTTTGTTTTAAACTAAGAATATAGTAAGTATTTTACTCTTCTTTCTTTTAATGACATATTAAATTTTGTTTAATAAATTTAATACCAGCTACTACTTCTTGTACTTTATTGTGTTGCTTCAATCAACAATGTTGTTGGCTTTACATGCTGTCTTAAACTCAGATTTAATCTAAAACTAGTTGGAGTGCTATCAATATTCGTAAGTGACGAATTTTGTATACACTTTTTTAGTAAAAAGGAAACGAAAAAATTTACTTTTTACAATTTACAGCAAATATTCGGAGAATCTACTATTTATAGTGAATTTTTGGAGAATTTGCTAATTATAGTAAATTTGCGAAGAATTTGCTGTTTTTTTTTATAAATTTTCGAAGAATCATTTCAAAGAATTTGCTGTTTACAGTAAATTTTCGAACAATTTTCTATTTTTACTAAATTTTCGGACAAGTTTGCTATTTCTATGACATTTACCAAGAATTTGCTATAGTAAATTTTCGAAGAATCAGCTATTTCAATAAATATGCTCTTTCTAGTAAGAGAGAATTTGCTATTTATGGTACATTTTCGAACAAATAGCTATTTCTAGTAAATTTTTGGAGTTTGCTATTTATATTGGGTGTATTACTTAAAAATGCGGGTTTCTTAACAGATCGCGTATCTTTTGATCGCGGTTTTTGTCTTTTATAACTTATGTCATTTTTAAGGGTACATATCTGTCATTTATTCTCACTTGGGTTAAGTTTCCAGTCAGCCGCGAAGTGAAGAAAGAAGAGCAGCTCACGTGGGTCCAGGCAGTAGGTCCCTTTATGTTACCTGTAAGTAGACAGAAAAAGAGGGACAGAATATATATGAAAAATGAGAAGGGGGCAGTCAAGATGGTATTAAAGATTGCAAAGTGAAGACGAAGCGGTGCGAAAAAGAGAGAGGAGATTATTAATTGGTCACTCTGTGGAGATCCCCATGTCTGGTCTGGTTAGCCAATTACTGTTCCTTATAAAGGCATTAATGCACTCTAGCCTCAAACTGGAGGGACAGTGAGATCCGGCATTAAGCGTAGATCTCTTAATGCCGGACAGTGACAAAGAAGATGAAAAATTGTTTCATCATCCTCCTCGTCTTGACAACTTCTGCAGAAGTCGTTGTAGGGCAAGCCATGTCTCCTCGCGTGGTTGCCAAAAATACAGTGTGTGGTAATGACCGTTACTACAATACTCAATTGTGAGCGTGTGATGCCAAGAAGATATGTTCTTCGTCTGCGATTCAGTCGGGGCCATATCGTTCTGATTTAGTACATGTGGGTTCACAACCCCATCTTGTCTGAGCGAGCTCATAGTAGAAGTTACTAATGTGATGCTTGCATTTGGATAACGGAATCCCACATAGCCTAGGCGCCTTTTTTCGCCAAATCATCAGCAACACAATTGCCCGTATTATCTCCGTGTCCACGTACCCACTTGAGTACGAATGTTGAATGTGTCGACATCCTGTTTAACGATGCCCGGCATTCCATTCCAAATTAGATTTTGTATTGGAGATTTTACTGAGCTAGTTAGCCGCGCTTTTTATGGCTGATATTTCAGCCTGAATAATGCTACATTCATTTGGAAGTCTAAAAGATAGCCTAGTTTCGAATTCCTGAATATAGGCACCTACGCCAACTCGATCTACCTTTGTGTCATGTAAAGGTCCGTCCATTGCTTCCGTGTTATGCGGAATTGAGAAACTAAAATTCCTCACCATGAATGGTCTAGAAATGCAGTAATCGATATTATCCGGAAGATTTCGAATGCTACCTATTATTCTGGCGTGACCATATGGACGCCCCAATCGTGTTTAGCCTAAAGGACGAGATGAATGCCATTTTTCTGGCCATTAGATCCAAATGTATCCAGTTTAATATAGTAAAAATCGACTTTGTTGCGGTCGTTTCTAGAGCTCCAGTTAGCACGGTTGCCATTCTTCTTACTTAGTTATTGAACATTATGGTGTAAACAACAAAGTTTTTTTTTTGCTTCGAAAATATCGAATTTTGAACCAACCAATCTTCTTATGGAAAATGTAAAATTTTTTGCCAACAAAGCGTCATATGCGGTAAGTTTTGCTTTATGCCACTGAAGCACAACGATTCCTCACCGAAGCTTATGGTGAATGTAGTCCATCGACTTCAACGTGTGAGAGATGGTTTTTTCGCTTCAGAAGTGGTGATTTGACACGGAAGACAAAGATCGCTCATTCCAACCAAAATGTTTGAAAATCAAGAATTAGTGGCATTACTTCATGAAGATTATTGTCAAACTCAACAAGAGCTCGCAAAATCATTGTGAGCTACTCAGGCTACTTCATCCAAAAGCACGGAAATTGGGTACCATACGAATTGAAGCTGAAACACCTTGAGAGACGATTTTGCGATCATTTGGCGAAAACACCCAGAATATGCGACCTAACATTAAACCGTAATATTCCATCATGACAAAGATCGGCCGTATGTTGCAATACCTGTTAAAAACTATTTATAATGAAGTGATTTTGAAGTTTTGCCTAACCCGTCTTATAGGCCAGACCTTGCCCCGTCCGAATAATATTTGTTTTGATCGATGCATAACACTCTCTCTGCGATAGTTTATTTTGAAACAGAATATACGATATTGTCTTGATTCGCTTTTGGGTTCGAAATCCATATGTTGTCAAAAAGATGTGAAAAGGTCATAGCAAACAATGGCCAATACTTTGAATAAATTTATATTGTACAAATGTTTCAAAATAAAAACTAAAAATTTTTAAAAATTCGGCAGTTTTAAGTCATAAACCCAATAAATAAACCAAAAAATTACTCTGGCTTCTAAATAAATTCGAAATATGGTATTCAACTAGCTAATTTTTTATTATCTGCGATAATTTTCGCAGAATTTATTTTTAATACACAGAAAAAAGAAATTCATAATTGGAATGAAATTTAATAGATTTTTTCCCAAAATTTGTTTTATTCAAAATAAGAACATATTCATAAAAATTATAAAAAATTATTGTTTGCTTTTTTGCTAAAATTTGTTGATATTTTATAAAAAATTGTATTAGAATTTCATTACGTAATGATTTAGTTCAAATAGTTTTGTATATTGACAAATCTTTCAAGATGAAAAAATACTATTAAACATAGTTAAACATCCATTAGCATTGAAACATTTCATCTTCATCAACAAATGCAGTAATTTTCGCGTATATTTTCTCATTTTGTAGCTGAAAATCATTTTTGAACAACATGTATGTATGTAAATGAAAATTTAAATTTAGTTTTCAAGCCTCTTAGATTATATTTGAAAACTAAAAATATTTTTTTTTTTTAATTTTTTTTTTAAATTTATTTATAAATGTATGAACTGAAACAAATGAAATTAAATCATACTAAGTATTTATCTTGAATTTTTTTCTGTGAACTTGCTTTTGATAGAAAATTTTTGGATTATTTTTTTTATATTAAGCCGATGAAAAATCTTCTATTTATATTAAATTTTCATAGAGCTTGCGAAAAATTTTCTATGTAAGGTACATTTTCAGACAATATTTGTTGACAATCGAATGATTCTTTCTTAGTGACCGAATTTTATAGGTATGGCTACAAAATTTTGGAAGGGGAGACAGAAATGTGGTTGCTTCAAACGAAATTCTTCTTTATCAACTGACATTCCGTTTAAAGAACCGAAAACTTCTATATGCGCAACCGAATCATTCGATTGGCAACAAATTTAGTTGTTATTATGAATCTGTTATCTCTGTGCAGTAAATGTTTGAACAATTTTCTATTCACATCCTGCGGAAAATTTATCGTTACCTTAATATAGAAAGGCCCTAACTTGTGTTTTTTTTAAGTCGAAATTTTTTGGCTAAAAATAATAAACGAAAATATGAGATACAACAAAAAAAACACGAGTTAGGGCCTTTCTATATTAAGGTAACGTTATGCAAATTGTTTTAAATCATGCTTTTGAAAATACATAAAATCTGTTTTAGTTTTTGGGAAAAAAACAGGGTGTGAAGTAAGACGGTTTAAATTCATTTTTTTTATTATTTTTTAAACAAAATCCAATTTTATAAAACTGTTCTGACGTTATTTGCCAGAATTATTCACGAATTCTTTAAATTCTGTTATTAAAACCAACAAAAATCATATAAATTAGGAACATTGGCCCATAATCATAGTCAAACAATAAAGTCGGTTCCTTTTTATTATTTTCTAACTATAGTCAAAATTAAAATATGTTTAAAATTGAACCGACTTTAACTGGATGTCACCTCAAATGTAGAAAATGTTTTCATACAACAAAATATAGACAAGTGGCATCGCTGAACAGCTGACTTTGAAAATAAAAAAAAAAACAAACAGTGAGAAACAATAAAGTAACCGGAAAACTAAAGAAAAAACAGTTTGTGGTGAAAAATTGAGAAGGAAAGATTAATAACAATTTTATTCTATTTTGGTACTAATTTTATTGATTCAATATTCAATAATTGCAAAATCTCTGCCAATATATTGTAACTTAAACATTTTTAACTTTTTGTCGAACTTTTTCACATCGCGAAGAACAGCTGATGCTGTTGTTAAATGAGTTAAAAACAACTTCAGCTAGTTTTATATTTACAGTCGACTTTAACATCAGAAGTATACTTTAACATGTCTATGGTAGACCTAAAGTCCACTCTTAAGTAGAGACGACTTTATTTCTCTTAAAATATACTTTATTTTTGACTACGATTATGGGCCATTGGATATAAAACTGACACCCCAACGTATGAGTATTATTTCACTAACTATTTCAAGAAATATAAATCATACGCCAGCTTGTACGAATTGTTCTTATACACGTATTATGTATAAAAAAAAAGAATAAAACTTTTGTGTGGCGTCAATAAAACCATGAAGTTTTTGTTTTTTTCTCATCTCAATTTTAAGAATTAAAAAAAGTACATAAAAATAACAAAATAACTTAACTTCACATTTTTATTACAAATTTAAAAAAAAATTTAGTTTAAACTAGAAATTAAAACAGTATTAAAAGATAAAAAAAAAATAATATTTTTTCGTTTTTTATAAAATTGACATGCAAATGGAAAACAATTTTTCAATGAATTTTAAACAATTCTGTTAAAAAATATAATCAATTAATTTGAATAAACTATAATGACTAGTATTACTTAAAATCAACAAAACAGAACAGGAACATTTTAATTAGTTCCATTGACTAAAAGGTGACAATTTACAACATAATAGGACTTCTTCTACTGTCCTCTTAACTCCCAGTGGAGCATAGGGCCTCTATAAAATTTTTCCAAGATATTCTGTCATTCGCAAGTACTTTTATTTCGTTCCAGCTTTTTCCGCTGTTTTCGATGTCCTTAAGCAAGCTTCTTTTCCATGTGGTCTTTGGCTGACATCTTCTTCCATTGCTTTGTGGATTCCAATCTAGGGCTTGGCGGCTTATTGCATCTGCATTCTTCATAAGAGTGTGTCCGTTCCATTTCCACTTTCTTCTTTTAATAATAATTTGGATAGGCTCAATGTTGCATTATCTATATAGTTTGTAATTGGTTATGAAGTTTGGACACCAGATTTTTAAAATGTGAAGCATGGTTTCATCAACAGTTAGTGCAAAATCAGACATTGAACATAGGATTGGTAAGGTATGCAGTGCGTTCTTCCAACTGCGAAATATTTGGAAATCAACCATTATATCACTCAATACTAAAATAAACATATTCATATCAGTTTTGCTTTACAATAGCACTGCATTGTAAACTACAAGGCTTTATCGCTGCTTGCGATAGTTTACAATTCAGTGCTATTGTAAAGTAAAACATGTAGAACGTTTGACTTGAATATGTTTATTTTAGTATTGGATGTTGTCAGGATAGTTCTCGGGATGTCTGGTTAAGTTCCATTGGATACCGCTTAGATTAGTTTCAACCGTATTTTCAAGGTCATTGTCTATAACAATCAGAAAGAGTAGTGGAGACAGTAGGCATCCCTGCCGATCAGGGAAGAAATGGTTCCGAGAGTCGGTTGCTATGGAGTGAAAGTTATCATATTGAGCTGTTATGTGGTTAATTAGCTTATGTGGAATACCAGAGCTTTGTAAGAGATCCCATATTTTGCAGCGGTGTATGCTGTCAAATGCGATAGTATAATCTTCAAAATATAATCTAATAATCTACCTTCTAGGAAATGGCAATGTTAAAGTGACAGGTCTGCTTCATGTAAAGCGTTATAACTAGAAGTATAGATCGTTTCTCGAGTAATTGCTGTTTATAGTTCAATTCTCGATATGCTTTTTATTTATAAACTAGCTGACCGCACCGGCTTCGCCCGTTATCTATTTACTTATGTTAGTTCTTCAAGTTTCTCCAAAAAATTTCTTTTATTATTAAAAATGAGAAATGAAAAGGAGGCAGTATACTAAAAATTTAAATTTCCGAATTTTTGAATTTTTTTTTCTTTACAAACCATCTCCTGAACATTTCAAATCGAATAAAAAAATTACATACATGGACCATTTCATTTTTATATATGTATATAAATTTTCGAAAAATTGCTATTAATAGTTCAATTTCTGAGAATCTGCTATTTATATTTAAATTTATGAGAATTTGCTATTTATAGTAAATTTTTATAGAATTTATAATACTTGATAATAGACGGGGTTATCATAGAATCCAATCATTATCGGAACCGGTTTTGAACTACCAAAAATTTACATTTTTATTATGAAATCCAATGTAATTTTTTGTCTAATCGATAAAGAATTTAATTCTAGATCGAATATAGAACTGATAACTTTAGATTTCACAAGGCCAATGTACTTTTTTGGTCGTATTCAAAAGCGATTCCGACAATGTTCGGATTCTATGACAACCCCGAGACTTTGCTACTTACAGTAAATTTTTGTGGAATGTGCTATTCTAAAGTAAATTTTTCTTTTGCTATTTTGTAGTAAATTTGCCCAGAATCTGCTATAGTAGTAAATTTTCGCACAATTTTCTATTCTATAGTAAATTTTTTAGAGAATTTTCGAAAAGTTTGCTACATTCTCGAAAATTAGCTTTTGCTAACATATTTCTGAAAATTTGCTATTTATAGTAAATTGCTTGGAAACTTGTCGAAAATTTACTTTTAATAGTAAATTTGTCTAGCATTTTTGATAGTGAATGTCTCAAGAATTTACTATTCATACATTATTTCTCGAAAATTTTATTTAAATTCTAAGGAATTTATTATTTATACATCCATTTGTAACAAACATTGTACCAAACTTATAATATCTTCCCCACCTGTGCTGCTTAATAAAAAATAAAACCTGTTTCTATTTGTATTTTAACCAACTGACAAAGAAATGGTTATTAAAGTAAATAACAACTATAACAACAACAACAAAAAACAGCAACAATAATAATAACAACAGCTTACTCTAGTACAAAAAACTTTTCTTTTAACAAGTTTTCTTTGTATATTCTTTTCAAGGAAAACAGCAAGAAAAGTGCTAGAAAAATAACAATATATTTAAGTTATTTTTGCTTCTTGGGTTTAATTTTTATTTTTTGTTGCTTTCAACTCAAACTTGACTTTGTTCTGTGGGACAGAAACATAAATAATGCAATCTGTCCAAAAGAAAGATATAACTAAAGTAGAACTACAACAGCAAAAAGCTAAAAATATAATAGCAAGCTAAACATGGCTGGTATTGTTGATGTAACAGCAATAACTAAGAAAACACAACATAGCAAAAATATTTTTCTTTTTTCTAATATTGTTTAAATTTCTAGTTTAACTTAATGTTTAAATTTAAAAGAAAAAAAAATAAAACTTTTTTTTTGAAAAAAAAAAAATAATAGAAATGGGAAGTTGTTTTAAAAAGTTTTGTTATTTTTTTTTTTTTAATTTTTCAAAATTGAGAAGAGAACAACACAGTATCCTCATGGTTTTATTGACGCCACACACACATTTTTATTATTTCTTTATACATAACGCGTGTATAAGAACAATTCGTACAAGGTGGCGTATGATTTATATTTCTTGAAATAGTTAGTGAAATAATACTCATACGTTTGGGGGTGTCCGTTTTATGTCTAAAGTTTTTAATTTATATGTTTTTTGTTTGTTTTTATAACAGAATTTAAAAAATTTGCCAATAATTGTTGCAAATAAAGTCAGAACAGTTTAATAAAATTTGATTTTGCCTAAAAAAAAAATTCAAAAAAATTGGATTTTAACATTATTTATTCATTTAAATCACTGTATATTTTTGCCAATAATCAACATCTAGATTTTAAAATTTAATAATCTTAATGTTCCTCTTTTATACCCTCCACCACCAAAAATGCTAAATGAGGGTATATATAAGTTTGTCATAACGTATGCGGAATGAAATTTTACTTTTACACTGGCCAAAGAAAAAAGTACATGAGGTATTAGTGTTTTAGGACTTATTTTGAATTATGTTATGTTTTGCTTTAATACTTTAAAACCGCATTTGAAGAGCTGGCTTTTAGTTATTTCAAAATGTTTAAAAAAATTAGAACAACCTTGAAAAAACATTTGTAATATTTTCCATATTTTATCTATTTTCATCGGGAACAATTTATTATATTTTACATCAAGTTGCAGTGAAAGGCAGAGAAGTTGACTTTTTTGGAAGTAAATAAACATATTATTGATAAGATGTGCAAAGCAGAACATAATCTTTTTTCTAAAAAATTATATATGGATCTTAATCAATGAGATATAAATTGAAAATATTTACTTTTTTGGAATTTGATTTGACCATCAATTCTGATGAAATGTGTACAAAAATTAATCATTTCATAAAAAGAAACATCGAAGATTAGTTTTTTTAAAAAGAAAGTTCTTCTTAACTGTCCCATCATCCAACTGACACGCCCTGAAGAAAATGGTGTTTTCCAACACCCTTCAAATTCCAGATTTTCTAAAGTGAAAAAATGTCCCAATTTTTTTTAAATTAAAAATAATTTGAGAGTTTTTGGACCTTTTTAAATAGAAGAGTTTTCGTGGATTATTTAAAATAAAAATCGAGAAAAAGAAGACCATGAATCTCAAATAAGAGCTCAGGAAATTGCAAACAGCGGTATTTTCAAACACTGTATATAAATTTCTTCATAACTGCCACAAAAGTACATGAATATAATACATTTTTTGCTCACATTAAATCAACACAATGGGATATTTTATAAAGGCTTTATATGTTATTTGTTTTAACGTTGGAAAAAAAAATATAGCGTTTTTAACATTGAGAAATATTCACATGAGACCCAGCGTATTATATATGTATATTATTATTGATTTTTATGCAATTCTAAGTCGATTGACCTATTTCCGTCTGTCTGTTCATCTGTCCGTAGGTGAAATTAATGAATTTCTACCAAAATGTTTATAATTTTTCTAACTAGTTTGCTATCGAATTAGTAGATCTAGGGTTATGGACCAAAATATAAGACAACCTCCAAAAATGTTGATAATTTTCACATGTTTTTGTTACTTTTTGTAAATTCATTCACCAGGCAATTTTTTACTCATTATTCCTATGATAAAAGGACAAACTCTGTTGAAAATGTTAAGAATCGGTCCTTGATTTCTCCTAGCCCCCACACAAATTTCTTCCCGGAATATGGATCTATACAAAATTCAGCAAACATTAGTTTAGAGCAAAAAGGAATAGCAATACTATATTTTTTGTTTTGATTAAGTCCATATTTGACCTATACCCCATTAAAGTCCTTTCGCGAAAATCAATTATGAAAATCGGCTCATAATTGGTCCCGTATAAGGACCACTTCGAATAATACATTAACCTTCATAAATACTTAACTACTACTGTTATTAAAGCCAAATTTTACACGTCTCAGTAAATTATATCCAAAAAAATATACTACTGGATTTTGTGAATATCAGTCCATATTTGACCATATCTCCCATATAAGGTCCACTTCTGAAAATCACTTAAATTCTCATAAATCTCTTATCCAATACCACCAATCACAGCAAATCCCTGTATACATATCAAAATCACTGTACCGAATTTTATAAAGATTGGTATCTAGTTGGCCATAGCCAATATATAAGGTTCGCTTACGAGAATCACTATAACACCCATAAAAACCTTCTAAATAACGTTCAACCCAAAAACATACATACAAATTTCGTTACTATATTTTATGAATGGGGCAATGAGGCAAAACATGAATGATACGCTTAACCAAGATCTTGTGACAAAATACTCAATGTTGTATGCTAACACACAAACGCACAACAGATCATGATGCTCTATCGGTTTTTATGAGTGGTGTAAATATTAAAGAATCAGCAGCTCTTGATGTTTTAGGCATGAGTATTCAGTGCGATGTCCGCTGGACAAAACACATTTTTCAAGTGCCGAAAGAAGCATTCAAGTTCCTTGGTTTTCTAAAATGGTGTAAGATATACTTCACTCCATCTGATCTCCTTACTACACCATTTCCAATTGTATTTCAGAAGTTTCCAATTGTATTTCAGAAAATTCCAATTGAATTTCAGAAATTTCCAATTATATTTCAGAAATTTCCAATTGAATTTCAGAAATTTCTAATTATATTTCAGAATTTTCTAATTATATTTCAGAATATTCCAATTATATTTCAGAAGTTTCCATTTATATTTCAGAACTTTCTAATTGTATTTAAGAATTTTCTAATTGTATTTCAGAATTTTCCAATTGTATTTCAGAAAATTCCATTTGTATTTCAGAAGTTTTAATTTATACTTAAAAAGTTTCTAATTGTATTTCAGAAATTTCCAATTGTATTTCAGAAATTCCTATTTGTATTTCAGAATTTTCTATTTGTATTTCAGAAATTTCCATTGAAATTGCTATTAGAATTTTCTGAAATACAAATGGACATTTCTGAAATACAATTGGAAAATTCTGAAATACAATTGGAAATTTCTGAAATACAATTAGAAACTTTTTAAGTATAAATTAAAACTTCTGAAATACAAATGGAATTTTCTGAAATACAATTGGAAAATTCTGAAATACAATTAGAAAATTCTTAAATACAATTAGAAATTTCTGAAATATAAATGGAAACTTCTGAAATATAATTGGAAAATTCTGAAATATAAATGGAAACTTCTGAAATATAATTGGAATATTCTGAAATATAATTAGAAAATTCTGAAATATAATTGGAAATTTCTGAAATTCAATTGGAATTTTCTGAAATACAATTGGAAACTTCTGAAATACAATTGGAAATGGTGTAGTTATTAACACCACTTATATCCGACCTTAAATGGAATATAACTCTCATGTGTGGTCCGGTGCTTCTAAGACTATTTTGGAGCTTCTCGATCGCGTACAGGAGAGGGTGAAGGTGCTTATCGGTGACAGTAACGTCACCGCAATGTGGGTCGAATTTCACTGTTCTACCGATAAAACAATGGTATGTGCTCTGCTGAAATTAGGGAACCTGTTCCCAAGGGCTCACGAACTATTTGTCGACTGGACAGAGGATTGCACAACACATTACAGGCAAAATTCGTTATTAATGCGTACTGTCCGTATGTGGTATAAGCTTCCTCCTGAAGTCTTTCCTGTCACTTTTAATATAGGAAAATTCAAGTCAAATGTCCACAAACACTACTCCTTTTATCCTCCCTTCCAAAACTTATTTTCCTAGTTCCAACACAATACGTGCTGGTCAAAGAAAAAAAGTACAAAAATTTCAGCTATACGATTTTTCGTGAAATAAAAAGTGACCCACCCTAATGTACATACAAGGTGGCGCAAAAGTAATCCTTCTATCAGAAAATGCTATAAATTTTGTCGATTATTGGTCAGATAAATAGTCAGCAATATTCCGCGTTCTGGAGCAGTGTAGCGAAACAGTGTTTATTAACGTGTATTTCGCATGTGTTTACTACACAAATGTCAAAACAGAACTGACATTAGGGGCCTCGCAAAATTTATAGCATTTTCTGATAGGAGGATTACTTTTGCGCCACCTTGTATATATAAGTTTTCATACCGTAATCGTTATATAAACCACAATTCGTCTATCCGTCTGTATGTTGGAATCAACTTTCCGTAGCCTCCAAGTAACTTACATACAAAAAAAAATTTTTCCATAAATTGTTTTTCATTAATAAAATTAAAAAAAAAAATTAAGAAGATATTCTGAAAAAAAAATTTTGGATTTTTTTATTTGATTGAAATTATTATTACAATTTAAAAAAATATATATATATTTTTATAGTTCTAATCACTAGCGATGAAATTTTGAACCTTTTTCGGAAACCTTTCCATTATGTTTTTTATAGTGATTTCTCCCACTTTGTTCGAACAGGTTGTCCATCTCCGTTTAAAATCTACAACACATTTGGACACATTTTTTGTGCTCTTCAATTCTCTTTTAACAAGAGCCCAATTTCTCCCCTAGCCTTAGCTCCAGGCAGTTTGGAGAATTTGCCTCTCTTGGTACAAATACCACATTATTGCCCTTTTACCACTCAAGTACTTTCTTACCATAGTGACAGATGCCAAGTCAGGCCAAAAATAAGTGGACATATTATGAAGTCTTATGAATTGAAGCAGCCGTTTTTGTAAACATTAATTGATGTGAATTTCGGTATTTATACAGCCCTTTGCAACAAATATTTGGCTTCTTTGCGGCAACTGCATATTGCCTGCCATACCAAGAACTTTTTAGGAAATTTTGTCTGCTTTTGGGTCCTAAACTTTTCTTCAACATTCCCTTGAGGATCAGCAACATCAACATTTTTGAAGTTGCGAAAATATTGCCAGAACATACGTTTCGTTATCCATTATGCAGCAGGCATATTTTTTGTATAACATTCGACTTCAATTTCCGTGCTCTGTTTTTGGCCTCTAAATTTTTAGCAACGTTCCTGTCAGGAACTTTTTGAGCCTTCTATGTTTTTGAAGCTGCATTGGCTTCAACATTTCGTAGCAAATAGTCCGAGCACTGACCTTACCGGGCAGTTTTCCTACCGGATGTGTTGGGAGCTCTTTTGAAAATGCTTTCTATTTTTTTTGGCTTAAGAAACATCATGTGAATAATTGCTTCTACCTGAACCAGGTTTTCTATCAACGGACAAGTTCTACCGGTACTGTTTTATAACATTGGAAACAGTTGACTGCAGACCTTTGATTGTTTGGCAAACTTTTTGTAGGACCAACTTGGTCTTGTGTGGAAATATTTAATAATTTTAGTACGCACTTTTTGCTGGTCACTCATTTTAATCAGATTAACAACAAATGATTACAATTGACATTAAACATAATAACTGACATGCTTTACAAAGGTGACTTGATCAAAAAAATCAAATAATACCAAGTGTGTTAAGAATTTTTCGATCTTAGTCCTTATATGATTCATACATCAATATATCTGCTATAGATCCGGTTCGCTTGCTATTTAAAATCGATAAAATCGCCTCACAAATGACTGCGATATAAGGAAAAAGCCAGAACTACCTCGATTTTTAGGATATTTTTTTATCTAAATCTGGTTTACTAAATCATTAATATAGATATCTAATGATGGATATTTCAAAGTCCTTTGACGAATATAAGCCCATAGCAAGTTGGACCTATAATGGGTCAAACTCGAGAAAAATATTTTTAAGCCGAATTTTTTTTGACTAAAAAAAAATTTGTTTTCACTAATGAAATTAAAGAAACTATTCTGAAAAAACTTTTTTTTTAAATTAAAAAAACTATTTAAAAAAAATATATTTTTGAAATTTTGTTTACTTAAAAATATTTAGAATTCTTATTTTAAAGTATCATTTAATAAAAGGTATATAAGATTCGCATTCCTATTACAAAAGGACAAACTCTATTGTAAGTGGTAAAAATCGATGGTTATATCAATTGTAAATTTCTGAATTAGATAACATTTTTAAGCATTGGAAAGAAATTGTCTTCAGCTTAAAGTTGTATTTCTAACACTATACAAAATACTAACATCGAATAAAATTAACTAACTTATAGACCTATAATTCCATGAATAAGAAAAACTGAATATGAATATTCTACTCTTTACATCAATGAAGTTTCTGTAATTCTCACCATATTTAGATGGAGTGTATTTAAGATTCGGCACAGCCAAATATAATTCTTTCACTTGTTTAACCCCTCTTTTATTCATAATATATGGCAAATGAGCATTCATATTTATTCATTCATACTCGTACATATGTCAAGGACACTTAAGAAAACTGTATAAATAAATTTATTATTAGTAGTATTATTTAAAATATCAAGCAAAAAACTTAATAAATAAATCTCTCTATATATGTAAGTATATGGATGTATGTGCATGTGTGTGTGTGTGTCTCAATTGTAGCATATGTTAACAATAAAATACTGATTATATTGGTTTATGCCAATAAATTTCAAATAACTTGAAAATTTTATGTTCCCAAACAAATAAAACCTCAAGAAAATGAACAAAAAAAAAAAACTAAAGCAGAAAATTGCTAACATATATCAGCATCTAAGAAGACGCAAAGACGACTTATATACACACATACTTAAACTCTCTCTCACGCATGTGATAATTGAAGGAATGTGTGAAATATAAATAGATGTGTGAGTTCAGAGTGTGTGTAGTAGGATTTAAGTGAGACGGTTGCTGTACTGAGGAGAGAGATAAGAGTAAAGAATGTTTTTAGAAATACTAACAATAGTTTTGATTTGGTTTATGTGCTTGTGTTAGTACTGACATATATGTATGTATGTGTGTATATACATGTGTGTTTGTGTAAATACCTATTTATTTGAGCTATGAAAGTGTTAGAAGCCACCACTAAATAAAATATTTTTATCTAAACACATATTATAGGTTAACAGGAGATAATGGCTACAAAACTAAGTTATTGTTCTAGTTGCATGTGAAAATTTGATGAAACTCTTTGACGTTATTGAGTTAAAAAAACTTTAAGTTATCATAATAACACTATTTTTAATCTTACTCAGTGTATGACATAAAAATCCGGGATTTTCTATAATGTTGAGCTTTTATTTTTAAACATTTGTACAATATAAATTCATTGAAAGTATTAACCATTGTTAGTTATGACCTTTTTCCATCTTTCTGGCCACATATGGATTCCGAGCCAAAAGAATTGCTCAACTTTTAGGGCCAAGATCAAATCAAGCCAATTCCGGATACTCTGTTCCAAAGTGGCATATGTGACATATATATTGCAACATATAGCAGAGCGTTGTCATTATGGTGTCATATTCTGAGCGTTTTTCGTCCAATGCGCGTTTCAAACAAATGAGTAGCGTTCACAACAGGTTTCATGTGATGGTGTGGTCAAATTTCAGCAACTAATAACAGATAGGATCCCTTTGGTCCCACGAAATACAGAGAATTACTTAAGCGCCATGGCTATTTGGCATTGATGTCGATTCTGCTGGTTGGCGGAGCTTCACATACGATCTCTTACGCTTAGGGTTACTTATTATTTTTCATCGCAAGTAATGACTACGTGCAAAAATGATTTCCATTTATACAGTTCAAGCTGCATTTCTGACATAAAAAATCGTCTTTCAAGGTCTCTCAGCTTCAATTCGTATGGTACCCAATTACCATGCTTTTGGATGAATCCTGCTGCTTCCTATCGTTTTGATTTGCTCCCAATGATTTTGCAAGCTTTTGTTGAGTAAAACAATAATCTTCATGGGTTTGTATCTCCAATATTTGGTTTTCAAATTTATATAGCTAACGGGCGAAAATAACCACTTCTGAACCGCACATTCACCATAAGATTTGGTGATCAATCGGTGAGCAACAGCGGCACCTTTTTTCAGACTAAAGAAGTAAAGCAAATCTTCCCGCATACGTCGCTTTGATGGCACAAAATTCGAGTCTTTCAAATTTTTTATCAATCGGAATGGTGCGAATGACACCATGAACATATCTGTGTCTGAAGTATTTTCACATACATATTACTTGTATTGTTTTTGGCCAGAAGAACATCACATCACCAAGGAGAGTTAACTTGCAGTTTCCATATTTCTTCAAATCATTTCCTTTAAATGACAGTAGCAAGCGCTGAGCTATATGATTAAGCCAAAATCCATGTGATTGTTATAGTGTCCACTGGTGGCAAACTATCCTTCGTAGCAGCAGTTATATGATGATATGATGGATAGAGATTTGAGCCTTTTTCAATCGCTCGCAATCTGAGCTGATCATATTGATGTTTTGTGAACTTCAGATCTAAAAATAATGCTAATGCTTCTTCATTTGAGAACTGTTTTTTATCGCTTGGCGTTGGAATATTTTTAAGAATCCGTTTTGTTCTCACTGGACTAGCGTTAAAAACTTTTTGAATGATGTCGACTTTTGTTAGTTGTTCTTGTGATCGAAATTGATATAGCAAAGTTTCTTGGATATTTTCACAAGTCCAATTTTATTTCGATGCTGCATGGATATAAATTTGCTTTTTTGAACGTAACTTAGAACATCTTTCCGCTTTTGGTTTTCAAAATACTCTTCGGATAATTCTTTATAGCTGAAGCTCTCCATGTTTTATAAAGATTTTAAAATTTCATTGTTATTGCTTAGATATATTATAGCAACTGAGTATATATTCGAATACCGCTGGCTTTTATTCTATTCTTACATTACGTTATACTATGTCCTAGGTAGCATAAATAAGTTCAATAAAAAGTGACAAAAACTAAAAAGGCCCAAATATGCACAAAAAATTAGTAATAATAAAAATAAAAAGTAATAAAATAATAATTATATAATATACTAAAGAGACCTATCACAACTTACATTGCTTGGAGTACACCTATCCCTCGATTTACACGATAGATGCGTGCTTGAATAAATCGTGTAAATCGAAATGAAAAATGTTTGTATGAGAAATCGTGTAAATCGAAAAAAGACCCAAATACGAATAAATTAAAAATTTTGTTTAGAAAATTTATTTATATTAAAGTAAAGTAAATACATTCCCCCATATTCATAAAAAATTTCAATTTAAACAATGTTTTAAAGCAAAGTTTCCATAAAAAATTTAATTTTAAAATATTGTTTAAATTTAAAAATTTTATTGGCTTTTGATAGAAAAGTCTGCTGTGGCATTATTTTCCAAAACTGTCCCGATTCGTCTATATTGAAGACTTTATCAGGAATGTATTAATTGGCAGCAATAATTTCAGTACATTTTTCGGGATATTCTTTAGACACATCCATATCTGCAGAAGCTTGTTTAACTTTTAATTATAGATTATGTAAGGAATGTCTTTGCTTAAATATTTCAAACCAACCATGACTTGGTAGCTGATCATTAAGTTTTTTTTTTTGTAATTGCAATGGCATCAATTGGGATTTGCTTTTGC
Source organism: Calliphora vomitoria (assembly GCA_942486065.2). NCBI lineage: Eukaryota > Metazoa > Arthropoda > Insecta > Diptera > Calliphoridae > Calliphora > Calliphora vomitoria. Next base: position 117,800,886 of record OW818030.2, on the reverse strand, counting down.
GTTCAATGTTCTACCCAGATCATTAGTGGCTTCTCCATATTTTCAATTGTAATGTCATTTTGGTTCCAGCCTCTAGACTTTTCCCTATTATGTATTCATTTTTTATAGATAACTATTTTTGAGAATTGTGCAGGATATATTTACTGGAAAAAAATTAATTTTTGCTGAAATATTTAAAAAAAATCGTGCAAATTGAGGTAATTTCCACATCACTCGATTTAAAAGAAAACCAAAAAAATCGTGTAAAAAAAGTATAGTGTAAATCGAGGGATAGGTTTATGTATATTTGTGTCATATGAAAAAGTAAAATAAAAAAAATTTGGGAGTAAAAGGCTTAAAGAGGACACTTTGGCCTTTCTCCTGGTAGTAAAATTTGTTTAACTCATTTTGACTCTAAGCACTTTTATTCCACTGAAATTCAAATTTGACTAAAATATAGTACCTGTGAACAAATTTAGTAACACAGCAGATATAAACGGTACAGTGACAAATCATACCACTTCTTAAAGACTATTATTCTACCAACAAAAAAAATTATATAATTATCGATAATAGTTTGGGAGTAATGATAATTTACTACTGATCAAATTTACAAAAATCACATTTTTATAAAATGACATAAGCAGCATGTCACGCACACAATTGAGAATATTTTTGTCAAATTTTTTGGCTTCCTTAGTATGAATGTGTTTACTATTGAATGGCATTAAAAATTTTGAAATCGGAGTTAACAAAAAGTTGCACTTTTGGCCAATGAAATTCAATATTTTCGAAGAAAAATAAAACTTAGTTATTTAACACTATAATGTTCAATAACTAAGTGAGAATAAATGACAGATATGCAGCTTTCAAAATGACACGAGTTATTAAAACCAAAAACTGCTTTCAAAAGAAGCGCCATCTATTGTAAATTCTAATAGTTTTAATTTAATACAGCTAATAAAGCCTGTTTCCAGTATTAGTAGTCACTCTGTATATTATAAAGTTTAAGGTATGACCATACACTTGCAAACACACAACAACATCCTTATATATCCATGAGTTATAAGAAAAGTGTGAATATTGTTAGAATCAGTGTATTTACCAACACACACACACAGACACATTTCAAAGTGTCTCTAATCTCATGTGTATAAGTGTGAATACAAGATTTCAAAATATGTGGTTTAAACAAAATATCTGAGATAGAATATTGTTAACACATCCAAACTGGTGTAGCTAAAATATTTTGCCAGGCTGGTGGCAAATTGGCATTTAAGCAATTTATGAACAAGTTTAAGAAAATTAAACAATGTTTGTAAATTACTTGATTTTAATAAATTCTAAAGGTTTCTTGAGGTTTCTTAACAACATAAAACAGAAAATTTAAACCCATAAACTCACACAATTTGTTAAATGTTGAAAAAAATTTAAGACTCATATTGCTTTTCCTAAACCCTTGTTTTATTTTGTGTTTGCTATAAATCATAGAGTTAAAGTTTTCTTCACCCAATTATCGTTTTATTTAAAGGATGATGCCAAATGATGCACACAGTTGCAGCTCTTATTGTGTTCATTGATTCGTTCAACCATTGCCAGTATGCCCAACTAGATAATGGATTTTTTTCTTGTTGAGATACTTTTTTTTTATTGTGGTTGTCACTAAATCTTAGATTTACTGCTCTATTTTCAACATCATTCTGATACTTGATCAAAATGCTTACAATTCATTTACATACACATGCACTGCAAATATGTACCTGCATCAATGCAAATTTGTAAACACAAAAATTCACATTTTGTTACATACAATTGACACAGACCTTCATAGTTGTAGAGTAATAAATGTTAACGAGTTGTGATTGTATGTGGGATTAAGGTAAAGGGTATAGTTCTATTTTTGGGAGACCATTAAAAATTCGAGGGTTGTTTAGTAAGTTTTTTTTTGTAGAATTTTAACAAATCTCAGGATAACTCTTTTGGGTTTTTATGTATTTGGACTAAAGGGAGGAAATAAAAATGATCCACAAGTCATCGAACGTTCACTGTTTCAAATTCTATTTGAACTTGGTACACAGGTTCTTAAATTTGAAGGTGCTCAGCCATTTTAAGTTCCCTTTGGTTTGTCTTTTATCGTGGTTCGAAACTCAAATTTTATACAAGAATAAAGAAAAATCTAAATTACACGGTTTTGCAATATATACAAAATTGGTCTCATAACTAGTAAGGACTAGGATCGAAAAATTTTTAACGTACATATATGTTAATAAAAATGAAACCATTAAACTTACAGTTTAGAATCTTTTTTTATTTGATTGAAATTATTGTTATAATTTACAAAAAAAAATTATTTTTATAGTTCTAATCACTTATGATGAAATTTTGAACCTTTTTCGAAAACCCTTCCATTATGGTTTTTATAGTGCTTTATGGCACCTTGTTCGAACAGGTTGTCCATCTCCGTTTAAAATCGACCACACTTTTGACACTTTTAACAAGAGCCCAATATCTATCCACTGGACTCAGCTCCAGGCAGTTTGGAGGAATTGCCTCTCTTGTTACAAATACCACATTACTGTTCTTGTACCACTCAAAACCTTTCTTACCATAGTGACAGATGCCAAATCAGGGCAGAAATAAGTGGACACATTTAGAAGTCTTATGAATGGAAACATCCTTTTTTGTAAACATTCCTTGATGTAAATTTCGGTATTTATGGAGCCCTTTGTTACAAATGTTTGGCTTTTTTGCCGCAACTGCATATTGCTTGCCATACCAAGAACTTTTTGGGAAATTTTTTCTGCTATTGGGTCCTAAACTTTTCTTCAATATTTCCTCGAGCATCTGCAACATAAAACAAGTAAGAAAGTATGGTCGGTCAAGCCCGACCATATAATACCCTACACTAAGTAAATGAGCAAAAACATTTTGCTTTCAAAATTTCAATAATTTATATTCGTGAACGATTTTTGGAAGTGGGCCTTATATGGGAGCTATGACTAATTATGGACCGATCACCATGAAATTAACTGGTGTGATTAATGTCTGTATGAAAGTTATTTATGTTGGATATTATATGTGTACCAACATTTTTAAGAGATTTGTGCTCGTTAAAGTGATTATCGGAAGAAGGCCTTATATGGGAGCTATGACCAATTATGGACCGATCACCATGAAATTAAGTGGTGTGAGTAATGTCTGTATGAAAGTTGTTTATGTTGCATTTTATGTGTATACCAATATTTTTAAGAGATTTATGCTCGTTAAAGTGATTATCGGAAGCAGGCCTTATATGGGAGCTATGACTAATTATGGACCGATCATAATAAAATTTGGTGACATGAATTTCGTATATATAAAACTTATTTGGAGAAAAACTTGTGTAGATACCTATGTATATAAATTAAACATTTATGACCGATAAAGTCCAATTTCGGGAGGACATTTGTATGGGGGCTAGGTGAAATAATGAACCGATTTCAGCCAGTTTCAATAGGCTTGGTCCTTGGGCAGAAAAAATGATATGTACCAAATTTTATCGAAATATCTTCAAGATTGCGACCTGTACTCTGCGCACAAGGTTTACATGGACAACCAGCCAGCCAGCCAGACGGACGGACGGATGGACGGACATCGTTTAATCGACTCAGAAAGTGATTCTGAGTCGATCGGTATAATTTAAGGTGGGTGTTAGACTAATATTTTTGTGCGTTACAAACATCTGCACAAATCCAATATACCCTCCCCACTATGGTGGTGTAGGGTATAAAAATTTAACCAGAAGCTGCGAAAAATTTTCCATACGTACATTTCGTCATCCATTATGCAACAGGTATATTTTTTGTATAAATTTTGACTTCAATTTCCGTGCTCTGTTTTTTGCCTCCAAATTTTTAGCAAGTTCCTGTCAAGAACCTGTTGAGCCTTGTATGTTTTTAAATCTGCATTGGCTTTAACTTTTCGTACCAAATAGTCCGAGTACTGAGCTAACCGGTCTGCTTTCCTACCGGAGGTGTTGGGAGCTCTTTTGAAAAAGTGTTCTATCTGTTTGGTTTAGAAACATCATGTGGACCATTCCTTCTACCTGTACCAGGTTTTCTATCAACGGACAAGTTCTCCCGGTACTGTTTAATAACATTGGAAACAGTTTGATACCAGACCTTTGATTGTTTGGCCAACTTTTTTTAGGACCAAGTTGGGTTTTGTTGAAAATATTTAATAATTTTAGTACGCACTTTTTTCTGGTCACTCATTTTAATCAGATTAAGAACAAATCAACATAATTGACATTAAACATAATAACTGAAATGCTTTACAAAGGTAAATTGATAAAAAACAAAAAAAAAATCAAATAATACTTGGGTTAAAAGTTTTAATGAAAAACGTGTGTTAAGAATTTTACAATCTCAGTCCTTACAATGCTTATGTATAAAATACAAAATATCTTCCTAAAAATCCCTTTCTTTTGAACACAGGATATAGAACGCAAAATTATACTTGAACATATGATATCTCAAAAATAATATCTTCCATTTTTTTTTATAGATTTTCCTCAGTTATAAGCCATTGCACAGTGGTTTAGAAACATTTCTTCGGTAAATCGGGAACTATTGTAGATATTTTTACATAATTTCTCATGGTGTTTACGAGTTGTAAATCAAAGGCGTTCAAATTTTTGACATTTTTTATATTTAAATACCGAAATTCCTAAAACGGGGAAAATGTGTTCCAAAAACGGAGATTTTTTTAGAAAAGTTCCTACTGTGACGTTATTTACCGCGTGATAGTAAAAAGGCTTTGCAATTATTTAAGAAACATATAGGATTATATAAATATGAAGCTCATTCGTTGATTGGTGCTTTGCCTTTTTAGAATTTTTTACTCATACCAACATTTTTTTGAAAAATTGGACAAGTTTGGATAGGTCTGGGTGGTTTTATGTCAACTAAAGTGAGCCAAATTTTATTTTTCACGGTTTTGGATTAAATTATCTTTCCGTATCATATAAAAATTGTATATAGTCACAAAGAACATTTTTTTCTACAAAGGGAAGAATATATGGGCTTTTTGGAAAAAAAGTACAAAATACGGCCCTTTTTACATGTCCCCATATTGGGTGCGTATTACTTTTTATAGAGACGAGCTAAACGTTAGAAAAGTTTTTTTATTTTATTTAGAATTTTATCGCCAATATAGCTGATATTTTAAAAATAAATTTTGTCCACGAGATCTAAAAAAACCTTAAAAAGATCGATCGAAATTAATAAAAATAAATCACTAAACCTGAATCTCTTCAACTAATAGAGATAACCTACACATGTTATTGTATTTTTTGTAGAACTTCTGAAGGACTATTTATATTTATTTCAGCTCATTCGATTTTTTTTTTTTTAAATTTTAGACCCAATTTGAGCAGCTTCACACTAACTCCGATAGGCGCTAAGAAGCTGAACAAACGCGAATCAACTCGAAAACACCTCAGCTCCAATCATGAGATATTTTGTAACAATATCTCTAATAGTTCCCGAGATACCAAATTATTTCCAAAAAAAAAAAAAAAAAACGTTTCTAAACTATTGTGCATTCTGTATTTAAACAAGTAAGAGTGTTATTCGGATGTGCCGAATCATATATACCCTTCATCAAATTATACTTTAAAATTAAAATTTTAAATATTTTTAACTGATCAAAATTTTTTGAATTTGTTAGCAAAAAAAATTTTTTTTTTCAATTTTTTTTTTCAATATTTTTGTGAATTTTTTTTCCATTTATTGGTGAACAAATTTGATAGCAAACAAATTTTTTTATAACAAAATATTCTTCCCGATTTTCACCAATTGTAGGTTCGATTTACTTTGATCTTATAAACGCCATTGCAAAGGTCTTTAAAATATCTATATTGTCTATATTAATGACTTAGTAATCCAGATATAGATGCAAAATAGATCAATAATCGAGGTTGTTCTGGAACTCAGCCATTTGTTGGCCTATTGTCTCGTTTTTAAATAGCAACCGAACCGATACCCTTGCTAATGATTGTGAAGGATATAAAAATTCAGACTGGTGCCATGAGTGGATCCCGTGATAAGTAAAAATTTCATAATATTTCGAAGAATAAGACAACTTTACAAAACAAATATTTGTTCCATGCCATTATGTATTGAATATAACATCGTTCAATTGTCATCAGAAATGTCAAATTTTCCATGACCTTGACGCTGAATTTGGACGATGGAATGAATTATGTTGGCTTTGAGAACCACTGTGTATATACCTGCGAGTGAAGAAAAACCTACGGGTTAAAATCGCACGATCTGGGTGACAAGTTCATATCATTTAAATTGCTTGCGCAGAATGTCCAATGTGACATGAGCTAAGTGAAACGTAGTGCAGTCCTGTTGAAACTATATTATTCAATGGTAATCATACGGAGCTATGACAACTTTAGCCCAAAATCCACACCAAACAGTGATTTTTCGGAATGCATTGCACGCTTTTGAATCTCATGTGGATCACTATCATTCCAAATCTTGTTTGTGTTTGCTTGGGTTTGATTTTTAAGTAAACGTTGCCCGAACATAACAACAATTTGGATAAAACAATTTTGTCCATGGTGATTTAGCAAAACAATCTGAATAAACGATAGCCAATTCGACAATCAAAGTTGGCCGCTATCAACGGTCAAATTCAGAAGTCCCCATTGAAAGAACACTTATAACACTAAGGTCCATTATTACAATTTGCCTTTATGTTCGTACTAGTAAAAGGTACCTTTAAGTAATAGAAAAATGTAGCTTAAGTCGCATTCTGTACTTTATATATCGCTACCTTAATATAGAAAGGCCCTAATTCATGATTTTTTTTGTAAGTCCAGCTTTTCGTTTATTTCGCTAAATGGTCCGCTTATATATCATATTTAGCCAAAAAATCTGGACTTAAAAAAACACGAGTTAGGGCCTTTCTATATTAAGGTAACAATATGTACAATGGCTCATATTTAAGAAAAATATTTGAAAAGTGGAAGATTTCTTTTTTGAGATATCCTTTGTTCAATGACGATTTTTCAATATATGTCCTGTTCTGATGAACGACGGATTCTAACAAAAAATTTTAAAATCTACGTTTCATTAGCTTAAATTAGAGAACAAAAGTGATAAAATCTAACTTACAGTTTTAATGTTATTAACAGTCTTACTTGAGATATATGGCAAGCATTAAAGAGTTTGATCTTTAAACTTATAAAAAAACTAAAGTGAATTTAAAAATTCTGTAGAATTTTGAATTTTGTATGGCCATGGAAATCATATATACCAAACATAATTGAAATCAGAAAAGTAAAGGTTCAAAAATTAGTTTTTGTGATCGAAATTTTTAGTTTCGTTCCAAAATTTCAAAGAATATTATGTGTATACTTAACATGATTTACAATATATGGCCTATCATTTTGTCTTTAATAACTTATATGTCACAAATGTCTAATTTTGTGCCAAAGCGTTATAAGCGGAAGTTTTGCTTTACTTCATTAATTGGAAAAAAAGTGCCGCTGAAGCACACCGATTGCTCACCAAAGCTTATGGTGAAGTTCATAGTTTTTAACGTGCGATATATGGTTTGTGCGGTTCAGATGTGATGATTTTGACACGGAAGACAAAGATCGCGCAGACCAGCCAAAACTGTTTGAAGACCAAGAATTGGAGGCATTACTCCATGAAGATTGTTTAAAAACTCAACAGATGCTTGCGAAATTATTGCGAGCTACTCAGTCAGCCATTTCAAAATGTTTGCAAGTAGCAGAATTCAACTAAAAGCTAGGAAATTGAATTCCATACGAATTGAAGCTGAAAGGCCTTAAAATACGAATTAGTATGTCTGAAATGTTCCTTGAACGCTATAAAAGAAAAATAATTTTTACACCAAATCATTACATGTGATGCAAAATTGATTCATTGCGATAACCCGAAGCGTAAGAGATCGTATGTGAAGCCCGGCCAACCAAACGAATTGACAGCAAATTCTAATATCTTTAACGCAAAGGTAATTCTCTGTATTTGATGCGAGCAAAAGAGTCCTATATATTACGAGCTGCTGAAATCTGACCAAACCATCACAGGGAACCTTAACCGAATGCAAAAAATTCATTTGAAGCGAGCATTGGCTGAAAAATGCCCAGAATATGCGGCCAGATATGAAACTATAATATTCCATCATGACAACGCTCGGACACATGTTGCATGTTAAAACCTATTTCGAAAAAAGTGGTTGAGAAGTTCCGACTTACTCGCCTTATAGTCCAGAACTTGCCCCGTCCGACTACTATTTGTTGCGATTGGTGCAGAACGCTCTCTTTTGCATATGCTTAACTCCAGAACAGATTATCCGATACTGGCTTGATTTGTTCTTGGCCTAAAAAAAAATGAGCAGTTCCTTTGGCTCGGAATCCAAATGTTGCCATAAAGATACGAAAAGATCATAGCTAATTTATTTCGTAGCCTATTTTCAAATTGCTTAATTTCTATGCCTTTATTAACCCTGCTGTGTATAAACAAATATCTCAATTAGTGCAGTTAACGATTTTGAAAACAATTTTTCAAACTTTGAGTAATTCATTGATTTTTAGGCAATTCCCCTAACATCCTTCTGCATATGTTTCCCATATGACCAGTTTTGTTTATATTGGTAATTGTATACATGTGTGTGTACTCTCTGGTAGCAGTAGTAGTAGTAGTATTTGTTAATATTGAACTACAGTAACTACAAACATGTAGAAATAACAAGGACAACAAGGGAAACATATGTGTGGTTTGATATTGCCTTAATTCCTCATCACTTTATACGTGATTGTCTTCCATTCTAATCACATTCAAAATGTTTTTAAAGATTTTTTTTTTCGACTTTGTCCAAAATCCATATAAACACACATGCTCCAACATACATTAGATAGTAATACCAGCAAAAGGTTAACAGAGTTTTTTTTCTTGGTCATTCTAATGGACATTGGCTGATTGTCTTTTGTGTACTCAACCAGCAACAGCACATAGTTAGTTAGTTTTTTTTTTTTTGGAGTCCCTATAAGATTGCGTTTTTATATGTGTGCAATAGTTTAACATGATTGTGTACTTAAACTTAAATGCCCTCTATAGGATGCTTAGAATAAACTATACAAGTTTTTCTTGTCTTGCTGTGACATATGAAGAGCAAAAAAAAAAAACAAAGTACCAGTAAAAACATAAAAATTCAGGTCATATATGTCAATACTGGTATAATTCTTAACATCCACACTCTCTCGCACATTTACAAATATTGTTTCCTTGACTGTTTTATTTCCTTGATGATGCTACTGATGCTGCTGCTCATCTTCATTTCAGTCTCTCAGGACATTTGTCAATTTTAAAGTTTCATATTTTTTCTTGTTTCTGCTGGCTTTTTTAGTTTCAAAAAGCAGAAAGGACTATAAATTTTCATCATTTATTTGATATTTCAATGCTATTTGTCTTCTAACATATGAGAGAGGATGTTGTATGTGAGTTAAGTTTCAAAACGAGGGGTGATTTAAGATAAAGTTATAGGGTAATTTTAGAAAAATTTAAAGAAATCGATAGAAAAATATTTCTCGTCATCAGAAAATGACACGCTGTGTCGGCTGCAGAGAGATGATTGGGTGAAATTTAAAACTTAAAAACGCGATTTTGGCAAAAAAAAAAAAAAAAAAAAAAATGTGGGGTCCAGGAACCCAGTATCCACCAAGGTAGCGCTACTGAACTCACTACAAAAGGCTATAGGGAAGAAACAAGTATTTTCGATAAGACATCGGACCTTACCTGTTACAGGTTTGTTAAAAGTTGGTGTACAGGTTCTTTATAGTCACACAAAATTTAAAGTTGCTCAACAATGTTAAATCCACTTTAGTTTGTCTTTTATCGAGGTTAAAATTTCAAATTTTTAATAATTAGTCTCATAGTAATGCTCTAATTCTTTCACATAATACACCAGTTATATGTACTTATTAAACGAAGCATTATTATTTCAGTTGTTAACAATTGGCTTTGCATTACACTGTCCAAAAAACTAAAAAGAATTGAAAATCACCTAAATGTTAGCTTAAAAATTTAGCTCGTTATAACTTTCTACCCGATTGAGTAATAACGCATATAACAATATTGCTCCTCCATATCTGATGATCAGTTCATTAATATAACTCTAAATCGAAAAGTTGAAATTTGTGGTAAAAACTAAGAAAATCTCTTGTGCGTTTCAAGATTTTTTTCATTTTGAGATCGTTCTGCATAGATAGAAACAAATAGTTGTCGGACGGTCTGGATTTTAGTACGCTTCGGGTTATTGTAATGAATCCCCTTTTCATAGCAAGTAATGATTCGGTGCAAAAATCATTCTCTTTTATAGCGTTCAAGCAGCATTTTAGACAAACAATTCGAAGCAAAAAACCTTTGTTTTTTACACTATAATGTTCAGTAAATAAGTGAGAATATATGACAGAATATATATACTCATCAAAATGGCATATAAGTTATTAAAAACAAAGACCGTTCAAAAGGTACGCCATTTTTAAGTCATTCACACAATAAAAGATAGTGTCAATAAAAACGTATACACACTACTACAGCCAAAACTTATTCTTGGTCCAAAAAATTATTATTTTTTTAATCACGTTAGCTTTTAAAAATACATCAGATATTATCTATTCTAAATCATAAATCATATAAGAGTTCTGTTATTTCGAAAAAAAAGTACTTTAAAAAATAATTAAAACTTTTCAAAAAAAACCCAATATGGTCTTTCAAAAAAATAGCAAAAGATTTGAAGGTTCACCGTCCCACTGTTTCAAAAGCCACCGTATAAAAAACACTTGAACATTGAAATCAATCCTGGAACAGGGAGACAAAAAGTCCTAACAGATATAGGTAAGTCAAAAGAAGTCGAGCTCTTTGGAAGATCACCGAACACTTTTATCAGAAAAGCAGCTTGTTAAGTTAAATGCTCGGTTTCTTTTGTGCACAGAACCAAAGCTAATGCATGATTTAAGTCGTATAAAGTTCAGAAAGTTCCAGATCGCAATGCATTGAAGAACCTAGAAGCAAAAGAACGAGAGAAAGAACAGAGATCAAATTTTGTAAAATAAAGTACTGGCAAAATTTTTACAACTTCCGGGTAAAGATTTGTATGTGACTGATGGACTAGGTGATGTTTAGGAATAATACCGGACAAAAAACAGACTAAATTTTCCAAGAAGTTTCTTGTGGGGCAAGCCATTTGAAGCCAATCATTTGTGACATCAGACACGATAAACACCGAAATATATAAGGAGTGAGATCGTAAAATTCTTTACACACATTTTTCATTAAAGTTTTTAACCCAAATATTATTTGATTTTTTTTTTTACCTTTGTAAAACATGTTAGTTATTATTAGGGGGCGGATTTATATGCAAATGCATGTTTTTTCTCGAACGTCCAAAGTTCTTCATTTCTCTATCAGCAATTGAAAATTATGATTTCAAAATATTTTGCTTCAAAAAAGTTTAGTGTTTCTTTTTAAAGTATCAAAAATTCATTAAATGTATCGAAAACAATTATACTTGTTTTCTTTGCAATTTCGATTTATGATTTTGTAACTTCACATACACAGTTATCGCTTCTGACAGTCATTTCCCAGCAGTTCTAGGAGACTGTTCTGAACTAGTGAATTTACCTATTATTTAGGGTGACAAATAGTTACATAACTAGCTACGTGACTAGTTTTTCCAACACGTACATGACCCTTTTGGATAACTTTTAGTCAAATGAAGTACATATGTAATTAACGTTTAAAGTGACTACACAATAGATTACTTAGAGGCACTTAAGTCTCTAATTGTCTTTACGCTTAATTACATGGTGTGTATAAAGTAACCAATAGACTTCTCTTTGTATTACAAATAACACATACGTGTCAATTGACCAAAATATATAAATTGGAGTCAGCCAAGTGATTAGGCATTAGTGTCGATTACTGTCTATAAGGGATACAAGTAGTAAGAACGCTATAAAGAACACGCGTTGGTGTTGGCACATTTTGTATCGAGCCTGTCGACTCAAATTTAATGACCAAATTCTTAATATCGGTCTCAGAAGGACGATTATGTTGTCCGAAAATATCGCAATTTTACGAAATGTAACTTTAACAGAACCACCATTTTCGTAATGGATTTTAATTATTTTGATCCGATTTTCGAACGAAATTGATTTCATTGTAATAATAGCCAATGCATCTGCTACGAATACGTCAAAAAACTAAATATCAAAACTATCATGTTGTTTCTGTTGCACTGTACTTTACATCACGATCAAAATATTGGTAGTTTTAAAAGGCATGTCGCATGATAGATGCTTTAAAGATTGTGGCTTTTAACAAGTATTCATACCAAGATATTATAATTAATAAATCTATCGTTTTTTCAGAAGAACAATTATACTTTTTTAAACTTTAACAATTTAATTCCTGGTATAATTTAAAGAATCGTAACTGCTGGGAACACTGTGTGTATTTATTTGACATTGCGCGATCCATATTTATTATTTTATAAGTGCATATTTTTTAAATTTTTAGGTCATATTTTGATTTTTTTGAAGCATATTTTAGGCGCATGTTTTCCAATAATAAATGCATGAAAATCCGCCCCCTAGTTATTATGCTTAATGTTAGTTATATTCATTTGTTGTTAATCTGCTTAAAATGAGTGACCAGAAAAAAGTGCGTACTAAAATTATTAAATATTTTCAACAAAACTCAACTTGGTCCTGCAAAAAGTTGGCCAAGCATTCAAAGGTCTGCTATCAAATTTTGTTAAACAGTACCGGGAGAACTTGTCCGTTGATATAAAACCTGGTTCAGGTAGAAGGAATGGTCCACATGATGTTTCTAAAGCCAAAAAATTAGAAATCATTTTCAAAAGAGCTCCCAAAACAACCGGTAGGAAAGCAGCCCGGTTAGGTCAGTACTCGGACTATTTGGTACGAAAAGTTAAAGCCAATATACGTTTAAAAGCATACACGGCTCAAAAAGTTCCTAACAGGAACGCTGCTAAAAATTTAGAAACCAAAAACAGAGCATGGAAATTGAAGATAAGCGACAGAAAAAAGGCCATTGAGTGGTATTCAAACACTAATGTTAATTTTGTTCCACCTTTAGCACCTCGCCCAAAAAGGTTAAGGAAGCAACTATAAAATCTTTAACCCTAATCAAGTCAGGAAAAACGTGTAACAAATTCAGTCAAAATGTGCCTTAGAAGCACATACAAAGAATTTACGTATAACTTTTGATAAATTATTTTTATTTTTTTAAATTTGTTCTTCTCGGTTAGATAAATGAAATATAATATATTTTTTTTCGCATTGCAAGTATTTTTGTGGCAAATACTGCAAGACTGCTTACAAATTCTACATATCTTTGATAGGCACATATAATATCTACGTCGCATATTGATCTTGGCTGGTTTAAGAATTAGTCTTCGTGTAGTATGGAACGAACATTGGACATAATCGCCATCTAAATGGTACCAATTGATCGGCAACTGTCAAGAATGCACCAGGTTTATATGATATTAGCAATTTCCTATTGATATGTTCCCAAATATCACGAATAGGAGCAAACTTGTCCTTTGCTTTGCGTTGGGACCGTATAGGCTGGTCATCAATACGAATATGGTGCAGTATTGTTATGAAGCTGTGTTTTGGCAAGCAGGATCGGAAAGCGTTGTATCCAAAAAATGGGTGCCAGAAATATTCGTAACTCATTATACCTCGTTTATTTAGGCCAGCATTCAGTAATAGGCCGATAAAAGATTGTATTTCGATGTGGTCTACTGGCTGCCATTTTGTTTCATGTTTTGTTTCCGTGAATATTTGTGTTCTCCACAATAATATTGATGACATCGACACCAGAAAAAATCATTTCATTTTCTGGAATAAAATCCACGTCATCAGAAAAACAGTTGCCGTAATCATCATCACTAATATCTTTTTGATTTAGAGCTTCATCCAAATCAATTTCCCCAATTATTTTTTCAATTTCTTCTAGTAATTTCTTTTCGACATTCTGCAAAAAATGTCCGTCTTCGCTTCTTTCTTAGAATAAACAAATTAAAGCTGGTATTGTATGACAAATAAAATAGCAATAGCCGTTCTTTAGTCTGATTTTGTTGTTCATAAACAATAGAAAAAAGTTAGCTGTTGCCATATATGCCTGATAGACACATTTTGACATGACTAAGAACATTTTTTAATTAAAACCAAATAAAAAATAAACAAAATTAATTTATTACTTTAAATTGGTAAATTCTAAAACAATTGAAAGTAAAAATTCAAGAAGCTATGAGAACTAGGACATACATTTAAGGAAGTTACAACACTGCAAAGTGAAATATGTGTCTGAGAGGCACATGTTGATTTGATTAGGGTTAAGGGAGGATTTCCGGAAAAAGTGTATAAATTTATAAATACCGATTAATAAGGACTGAGATCGAAAAATTTTTAACAAACATATATGTTAATAAAAATGAAACCACTAAACTTACAGTTTTGAATCTTTTTTTATTTGATTGAAATTATTGTTACAATTTACAAAAAAAAAAAAAAAAAATATTTTTATAGTTCTAATCACTAATGATGAAATTTTTAACCTTTTTCGATAACCCTTCCGCTATGGTTTTTATAGTGCTTTATGTCACTTTGTTCGAACAGGTTGTCCATCTCCGTTTAAAATCTACCACACTTTTGTACACCTTTTTTTGTGCTCTTCAATTCTCTTTTAACAAGAGCCCAATATCTCTCCACTGGACTCAGCTCCAGGCAGTTTGGAGGAATTGCCTCTCTTGGTACAAATAACACATTATTGTTCTTGTACCACTCAAAACCTTTCTTACCATAATGACAGATGCCAAATCAGGCCAAAAATAAGTGGACACATTAAGAAGTCTTATAAATGGAAACATCCTTTTTTGTAAACATTCCTTGATGTAAATTTCGGTATTTATAGAGACCTTTGTAACAAATGTTTGGCTTTTTTGCCGTAACTGCATATTGCTTGCCATACCAAGAACTTTTTAGGAAAATTTTCTGCTTTTGGGTCCTAAATTTTTCTTCAACATTCCCTCGAGCATCAGCAACATACAAATATTGACCCAGAAGCTGCGAAAAAATTTCCATAAGAACATTTCTTCATAATGCAACAGGTATATTTTTTGTGTAAAATTTAACTTCAATTTCCGCGCTATGTCTTTGGCCGCTAAATTTTAGCAGAGTTCCTATCAGTAACTTTTTGGCTTTAACTTTTCGTACCAAATAGTCCGAGTACTGACCTAGGTGGTGTTGGGAGCTCTTTTGAAAATGCTTTCTATTTTTTGGCTTTAGAAACATCATGTGGACCGTTCCTTCTACCTGAATCAGGTTTTCTATCAACGGACAAGTTCTCCTGGTATTGTTTAATAACACTGGAAACAGTTTGACGGCAGACCTATGAATGCTTGGCCAACTTTTTGTAGGACCAAGTTGGGTTTTGTTAAAAATATTTAATAATTTTAGTACGCACTTTTTTCTGGTCACTCATTTTAATCAGATTAACAACAAATGAACATAATTGACATTAAACATAATAGCTGACATGCTTTACAAAGGTAACTTGATCAAAAAAAGAATCAAATAATACTTGGGTTAAAAATTTTAATGAAAAACGTGTGTTAAGAATTTTACGATCTCAGTCCTTATGTCAATACTTTAGTGCTTACTAAATTTGTACAAATTTACGTACTTTTGTGAATTTTTATATTGAACGGTTTAAATTTTATTTAACTCAATACAAGTATAAGTTTTTTCTGGCTCACTTTTTAATGGAAAAGAATATATTTCTGCACTAATATTTCGAATCCTTATAGAAAATTTATAATACCCATATGGAAGGATCTTCAAATTTTATGCAATTTTTTAATAATGGATAGCAAATTTCAAAGCTTAACTTGTTTTAAATCAGTTTTATTAATATCGTGCATTTCAATCGCTGGTGTGAAACCGTGGACTAATCTACTGAACCAAATGGTTTAGAAAGAGCTGTTTAGCGGGGTACACGTATCAGAAAAAGAGACTTATAACAGTCTCAATTTCAAAATTTTTTCGTTCTGAGGTATGTTACAACAATATTATAAACTAAGTATTACAAGGTGGCGCAAAAGTAAACTTAAGATGTTTTTTGGCTGTAATTAAAAAAAAATTAAAAACTTTGATAGTCAGCAATATTCCGCGTTCTGGAGCAGTGTAGCGTAACATTGTTTATTATCGAACAGAACTGACATTAGGGGCCAATCCCAAAATTTATAGCAATTTCTGATAGGAGGATTACTTTTGCGCCACCTGTTATATGTTTCTATTAGTATTCTAAACAACCGTGTATTGAATTCATTGTGTTAATAAACTAAAACAGATATTTGATTGTGTTTTCTTCTGTTAATTTATAATCTAAATAAAAAGTTTGTAAGTGGATTGACACTTTTTTCAAGGAAATGTCCTTTTTTATGCTACTTTTTGAAATAACAAAACTGTAACGCAGCTTTCAAGTGACCCTCGCTTAAAAAGACCCACACAACATATTTCATTCATACTCGTGTCATTGCTTCTCTGGGGTTCAACAAATCCTTTAAGAATTCCTTCCTACTCGTATATACATATGTATATATAGATGTATGTATGTGTGCATAGTATAGTCCTTTATAATCTACCAGCATAATTTTAAGCTTCTTTAAATTTAAATTATTATTTTGTGTGTTGGTGTTTTTGTGGCAACCAACTCTTAAGTTAAGTCATCAACATCATCAGCAGCATTATAAGCTTCTTTAAATTATATAAACGTTTTTGGTCGTTCGTGCTGTTTCATAAAGCATTTAATCTCTACTCATTTTTTTTGGTTAGCAAATGTTGTTTTGTTGTTCTTGTTGTTGTTGTTAATGCTTTCGTTTCGTTTTGCTTTGGATTTTGTTATTGCTATCTATGAACGTATTGCTGCATGCTTTTTGTAGTTTTCTGTGTATCCTTTGGGTATGATAATTCAAGGCCATTGGGAGTCTGTTCACTGTCATGAAAAGATTAATTGCTGTGAGCAAAAGTTAAATGCCAATTGCGTTTTGTAGAACACATAGAACGCTTAAGCAAAAAAAAAACAGAATCCCATTTTAACATCTACGACTCATAATACCTTGAACTAACCAAAGTTAATTGTTTAAACATTTGCTATTCTTTGGTATAAAAACTAATATTACAAGGTTTATTTTACTTTTGGTTTATTTTATGTACCTTTATTGCAGGTTACTCGAGGCTTATGTGTTCTTGTGCAGATGTTCCAAAATTCAAAGCAGCTAACCCACGTTTATTTAAAAAAAATGCGTTTTTATGTTTTGTTATTATTTTTTTTTTTTCTTTTCCTTTTGCTTCAATGTGGTATTTTGTTTGTTGTGTTCCTTTTTTTTAGTTTGCGTTTGTTTTAAAGGCCTTGAAATTTGTGTTGTTGCATGAAACCATCTGAAATTAAAGACGCGGGAAGGGAGCTTATAAAATTAATGATTGTGAATTTAATGACTTTTTTAATTATATAGCACGCAGGGTTCACGGCGAATTTATTGCTTAAATAAATGTTTTAATGCATATTTTAAATGGAAAATGAAAGAAAATAAATTTGTTAAAATAATTGTTTATTTAATTAAAGCACGTTTTAATTATTATAATGTTTAGGGAAATTCTTATTTCAAGAGTACATTGATGGGTCAAATTTATAGAACAATAACTGAGGGTAAATCAAGAATTTAATCAATTGCTTTGTCACAAAAAACTTTTTTATTCAAATAATAAATCCACACTTGGCTTTAAACTGTCTTCTTAGGACATTAGATTCCCATAACTACAAAACCGTAGCCTATGCGTTTGACGTAGTGGTGACAGTTTCAGGGATTCATCTGGGTACGATATTGCAACGGCTAAACACGGCACTCGGAATTCTAAATCAATGAAGCATCGAGAGTGGATTGAGTGTAAATCCTAGCAAAACTGAACTTCTGCTGTTCTCAATTTTCCACTATCCCGACTGAACGGAATTGAACTGTCGCTATCGGATAGTGCAAAATACTTGGGCATAATACTTGACAAGAAATTATCTTGGAAACTCAATATTGCGGTAAGATCATCTAAGGCTATGTTTGTCTGCAAAAGGGCCATAGGCATGAGATGGAGTATTACATCCTGAAACGTGAACTGCCTAGTCTTCACGGTTACTAAACCGATATGGACAGGGCCTCTAACCGTATACTCCTTCAAAGAGTATTGAAAAGTATGTCAAACTTGATAACAGGTGCATTGCGTACTACCCCGACAAAGTCGATTTTGACACTACTGAACTGGTTACCAGTAGCCTAAGTGGCCAAGAAGTCGGCACTGAACTGGACCTTTAGGCTTTACGCTTGGAACTACAGATCCTAAAATTTTCCTGATCATATTGATTACTGCAACCCTAGATAATTTTTCCTGAGGAATTTCTGTTTTTTAATCCAATCCAGAATAGCATTATATAAGGGTCTCTCCCTTGGCTTAATGGGGCCATCCATCTATAAAGATGGGTCAAAAAAAGGGGATAGAGTGGGCGGAGGTTTTAACATTCCTGAATTTGGAATAAGAATTCCCATTTTACACTTCTTTTGCAATTGTCCAGCACTGGGTGATCTTCGTGCCAGGTTTGTAAGGAAACGTTCCTTTGGCAATCTCTCCGAATTATCTGGGAAGGAATTAAGATGCCTTTATTGGGAAAATCATGAGGTTCGTAAGACCAGATATGCAAATAGCTCCTCATAGTGGTCCTAAATCTGACGCTTGGTAATCCGCGCTCTTCGATTTCTTCTCTCTTCTAACTTCTATCCATAAATTCGTTTATAGACTCGACTCTTACTTTATGTATCGCCCTCCCTCTTCTTTTACTCCTCGTCCTCTTCTCATCTATATTTTATTCTTTTTCAGGTAACACAATAGGAACAATCAAATAAACCCACGTGACCCTGAACCTAACCTAACCTAAATACATAGCGTTACCATTTGAAAATGATTTCGGGCATATGGCTACCGCGGCTGTTCTTGACGAAACACATTCTGGTCGTCCAAATTTTAGCCACTTTTTCGAGCATTGCTGGCCATATGTCATGAAAAACATGCAAAATTTTGGACTTCAAGGCTTAAATTCTTGCTGGTTCATTAGAATGAACAAGCGAATTGACAGGGCTCCACAGGAAATAATCGAGAGGTGTCAAAACGATTTACTTTTGAAAACTAATTGACAGCTCCATTTCTCGAAATCAAGTTATCGCCAAATTTTGATTTCAATAAATCGATGGTTGCGGTCGCCGTATGGCACGTAGCTGTTCCTGTTGAAACCTCATCTCGCTGGATCAATGTCATTCATATTTTCAAATAAAAAATCGATGATCTGCTGTGTAGTGTCTGCTGTGGATTAGTCTCACTTCATATATGGCAATTTGAGCCTCATCGCTGAACACAATAAATATTACGAAATCGTCTATAAGTTGCTCGAATCGATGACTTACTTTCGTAGTAAATTTGCATAATTTTATAGCGTTGTTCAAGCGCTAATTAATCAAAAATGATAAATAGTCAGCGCACTATGACAGTTCGTTTGACTGTTAACCCTTTCGCAAGTTATATCCGGCTTAAAAAACACCCTTTATTTGTTTAAGCTCTATCCCACTAAATATTTAAATGTATTTAAAAGGAACTTTAATTTGCCAACAAAATAATTCTTAAATAATTTAGTCTAAAATGAAACGTAGCGAGTTAATACGAGTACATATATTAGCAAATTACCCACAACAGGAAAAGGAGAACATTTTGCCATTAGCAATTTTAACAACGACTGGCGACAATAAAAACAAAGCTTTTCTTTTATAAAAAAAAAATACAAAAAATTCGTGCACAATTACATGTGCATAAACAAATGCACTTTTATAAATCTGTGGGCAGAACTGTGGGTAATTAGAAGTATGTTAATAAAAACAAGTTATAGAGCTATAAACGGGGCTGCGACGAATCACATATATGCTATGTCTTAGTATACATTATCAGCAACATACAATTTTTTATGAACAAATTTTTGAAAAAGTACAACATGCCTTTTGAATTAATAACCTATGTAGAGAACTTAGTATCCAAGATGCACCCAAAAAATCTATGAAATGATCTCTCTTTTATCATCTCTCAAATATTTCTAGACCAATTCGATAAAACGTCGTAATAACTTTGTATCTGTTAATATCCTGGTCCGTTTGCAATATGATACAGGAACGAATCATAAGGATACTAGATGAGATACAAGGTGTCAAAGTCGACTAGCTCTGGTTGGGAATATTTGCTTCAGCTTGTAACTTGTACAAATATGGACAGATTTCAATGAATGAAACTTAATTTCCTCTTTCAATGCAGGTGTGATTGTGAGCTTATTTACGTAGAACTTCTTTTTCCAAATATTCTCATAAACCTGCAGTTATCACCAAGTTATGAACCACCAATAAATCGTGGGTGTCACTTTTGATAGCCTTTTATCTCTGCAGCACACGACACAGCAATTACGCATGAACTGCGAAATAGAAAAAAGGTCCTCAAGGCATTAGCCGGCAGTACTTGGGGTGTGGACAAAGAAACCTTGCTAGCTACATACAAGACGGTCAGTGGTCAACTACGCTGCTCCCGAATGGTCGCCTTCGTTGAGTGGTACTCAGTGGCAAAATATTCAAAGCTGTCAAAATACAGCCTTAAGGACCCTCACGAGGAAACTTAATTTCAACCGGTCAAGGAAGACAACGTCATGTTGACGCATCAGTTTCTTCTAGCATGTCATCTGAGGGGTCATCCAAACTTCGACATCACACAGTAATAGTCTCCTCCGAGGCATGTCAGATAGGACCATGCTCAAGCCTAATTTAAAAGCTTATAGGGTAAAGTATTTTTGAGATTTTTTTCAGATTTTTCGGAAGAGGTTTAGAAGTTGCTCAAGTCGAGCTTTTGGGTTTTCTTCATAACTTTGTCAAAACCGACGATTTTCTTTATTTTTGAGGAAATTTAAAAAAAAAAAATTCCATGCTCTATTGCACTAATATTGTATTAATTTTTGCCCTACTTTAAAATTATTGTAATTTTTCAATATATTTTCTAAATAACGCATTATAACTTTCAAAATTTTTATGAAAATGAAAAAGCTAACAATGCAGTTTGAAAGTCCAATTAATTCTTAATAATATAAGAACAAACATTTTTGAATTTATCGTTCATTTTTGGGACACACTAGTATATACGTACACCATACAGAGGTATGATAACAGCTCGTATATGACAGCTTTGAACGACATTCATAGAGACGCTATCAATACTGTATGAATGTCGTACACCCAGAAGATTCTGCCACGTAAAACAAGAGTCGTTCTGGCACCTCCAAAATCAGGATGGAGCAACAGGCTTAATGCTTTTTGGTACCGCATACTTAGACCGTGCCGCACTCAACTTATGCAGAGCATGTGATCGGGGTCCTCATGACACCCAACACCTTTTCAACTGCCCACCCAGCCCTACTTCGCCTACGTCCAGTGGATTTAAAGCTCATCATGTCGAAGTAGCACAATTCCTTTGCACTTTAACTGCATACTGAATCCACAGACTAAATATTGTAAAATTGTTTATGCTGCTACAACAACACGACTAGGAAATGCCTGTTTTCCACAACAAAATCATCTAATTTCGACATGTTATTATTATCATATTAACAGTCACTGATTGACCAGCTTCATTTTCCGTTACTAAACATTTTATAATCATAAGTTTACGGTGCTTTTCATCATTCATTATTTTATACATAATTGTTACGTAGGTCGAAAATATTCTATTTTAATAATAATTTTTTTACATTTTCATTTTCAAATCTCAATGGTAATTCAATGAATTTTTCAAAACCTCAAAAGAGTCTTTACGTTTTAAAACTACCTCAACTACATTTGTAGAGTACTCATATAAAAATCATAATTAGTGGGTTTTATTTCATTGTAATGCTCTGTATGTTTTTGTAGGTAACTCTACTATATATTTAAATTTAAATAAATTTTTTTTCAGTTCTGTGATTTGCCACAAAATATACCGCAAAAGAAAATTCCATTTAGGCAGACGAACAGTATTATGTTGCATGAATGTAAAAAAAAAATTATATAAAAAAGTAGTTGTTCTACTCAAATCCCTCACATGTAGACAAAATGTTTGTATGTCCGCACAATGTTTTGTATGTCTGAATGTAGAACATAGTTATGTTGTTAATGTTACAATACACAGATACATGCAAACATACATACATACATAGATACTTTCTACATGAGTATGAGTTTGTGGTACATAATAGAATCCTACATATTTCTACAGTATGTAGCTATAAGCTTAACACTAATTAGTGCAACATAAACTTCCTGTGGCACAACAACAATGTTGTTTCTGTTTATATACATTCACACTTTAATACACACTTATACACTCACACAAAAAAACACAAACACACACATAAGGAATTAACAAAAGGAAAATCACTAACACAGAGGAAAAAAAACAATTTTCTGATGTTTGTAATACCAAACAACCGAAAATAATAGAAAAGTTAAAAAAAACTTGTTAAAACCTTTGGTTAAGGGAATGTGGCATACGAATTTTATTGTTTTATATTTTTTTTAAATATATAGCGAAATTTTAATAAAAAGCAAAAAGTTGGAATATAAAAATGCTATATTTTATTAAAATTTATGTTAAAAAGTTGCATTAAACGGTGTGGCGACGGGTTGCAAATGAAAAGTGTGGAAATGAATGGTATTTATTTTATACCCACCATCAAAAAATATTGATTTTGCCATTCCGTTTGTAATATATTATAATATTTATCGCAGACTTTCATTAGTATATAATCTGGGTCCTCATAAGGTTATAAGACGATCTACCTATGTCCGTCCGTCTGTCTGTCTGCTGAACACACGATGAGCCCAAACGAAAGGCGATAGCTGTTGATAAGGTTAACTTGGTATAGAAAATGGCCAATATCGGTCCACGATTTCACCCAACCTCCATACAAATGTCCCAAAGAAATACTGTTTAAGCGGTCATAAATATTTTGATTATGCGGCAATCCCAATAAAATTTTGCACAAATTAAGGACTGAGATTGAAAAATTCTTAACATACATATGTATATGTTAATTAAAATGAAACCACTAAACTTACAGTTTTAATATATTTTCTATTTTATTGAAATTGTTACTACAATTTACAAAAAATATATATTTTTATAGTTCTAATCACTAGTGATGAAATTTTGAACCTTTTTCGGAAACCCATTACGGTTTTTGTAGTGATTTCTGTCACTTTGTTCGAACAAGTTGTCCATCTCCGTTTAAAATCTACCACACTTTTATACACCTTTTTCGTGCTCTTCAATTCTCTTTTAACAAGAGCCCAATATCTCTCCACTGGCCTTAGCTCCAGGCAGTTTGGAGAATTTGCCTCTCTTGGTACAAATATCACATTATTGTTCTTTTACCACTCAAGACCTTTCTTACCATGGTGACAGGGAGCCAAATCAGGCCAAAAATAAGTGGACACACTAAGAAGTCTTATGAATGGAAACATCTTTTTTTGTAAACATTCCTTGATGTAAATTTCGGTATTTATAGAGCCCTTTGTAACAAATGTTTGGCTCTTTTACCGCAACTGCATATTGCTTGCCATATCAAGAATTTTTTGGAAAATTTTGTCTGCTTTTGGGTTTTAAACTTTTCTTCAACTTTCCCTCGAGCGTCAGCAACATCAAAATTTTGACCCGGAAGCTGCGAAAAATCTCCCAGATCAGCAGGAATATTTTTTTATAAAATTTGACTTCAATCTCCGTGCTCTGTTTTTGGGATCTACATTTTTAGCAGCGTTCCTGTCAAAAATTTTAGCAGCCTTGTATGTTTTTGAACCTTCATTGGCTTTAACTTTTCGTACCAAATAGTCCGAGTACTTACCGAACCGGGCTGCTTTCCTACCGGAGGTGTTGGGACTCTTTTGAAAATGCTTTCTATTTGTTGGCTTTAGAATCATCATGTGGACCATTCCTTCTACCTGAACGGACATGTTCTCCCGGTACTGTTTAATAACTTTGGAAACAGTTTGATAGCAGACCTTTGATTGTTTGGCCAAATTTTTATATGAACAAGTACGCACTTTTTTCTGGTCACTCATTTAAATCAGATTAACAACAAATGAACATAATTGGCACTAAACATAATAACTGACATGCTTTACAAAGGCAACTTGATAAAAAAAAAACAAATAATACTTGGGTTAAAAGTTTTAATGAAAAACATGTGTTAAAAATTTTTCGATCTCAGTCCTTAGTTCAAAGTACTCTCAAATTATACTGAAAAGTGTGGCGAAAATCGGGAACATTTGTTCCTATTTCCCATACAAGTTCCCCCTCAGAAAATTACTTGAATACTTATAATTGTACTATAATAATTATTGGATGTGGATTTTTTCAAAGTTTTACTTTTATGTCGAAACACTTCTACAATATAAATTTATTCAAAGTATTCCCATCTTACTGGCAACATGTCTATTCCGCGCCAAAAGAACGGCTCTTCTTTTGAGGCCAAGAATGAGTCGGGAGAGAGAGAGAGTGTTCTGCATCGATCGAAGCAAATAGTAGTCGGATAGGGCAAGGTCTTAACTATATGGTGGACAGGCGTCAAAGTCAAAGATTTCAGAGGAGGAAAAATCATAATTAGTTCTAAATGTTTCCTTTTTTTATGAAAACGTGGAAAGTTTGTAAATTCCTATTTCACCCCCTCTGGATCCGCGCCTGAAGGAGGGTGAGGCAAAACTTTCCAACCACTTATTTCTAAATACTTTTTGACAGGTATTGCCATATGTGGCTTATAGTTGTCATGATTAAAAATCACGGTTTCATTTCTTGCCGCATGTTCTGGGCTTTTTTCGGGAATGCTCGCTTCAAACGATTATTTTGCATTCAGTACAGGTTCTTTGTGTTATTATGGCTAGTTTTCGGTAACTCATAATAGATAGGATTCTTCTGACTTAGCGCCATGGCTATTTGGCTTTGGTACGATTCGGCCGATATCTTACACTCGTAGTGGATCAATTTGTCATCGCTAGTAATGATTCGGTGCAACAATGATTTTCTTTTATAGCGTTCAAGCAGCATTCCAGACATACAAAATCTAAATTGTTTTTCAATGTCTCTCAGCTTCAATTCGTATGGTATCCAATTTCCCTGCTTTGATGAATCCTGCTGCTTGTAAACGTTTTGAAATTACTACTTGAGAAGCTCCAAATTATTTTGAATGCTCTTGTTGAGTTTGACAACAATATTCATGGAGTAATGCCTCCAATTCTTGGTCTTCAAACACACCACAAACATTGGTGGTGTGCTTAGGATCGTTATCCTGTTGGAACCTCCCTGTAAGTGGCATCTCTTCACTGGCATAAGGCAACATTACATCTTTCAATATATCACGGTACATGAACCGATCCATAATCCCATTAACTTTATGAATTTGCCCAATTCCTTGACCAGAAAAGCAACCCTAAACCATTACATTGCCCCCTCTGTGCTTAATTATTTGCTTGCAATACTTAGGATTCAATCTTTCTCCTTTTCGTCTGCGTACACACCTTATACCATCGCAACTTTTTAATTTGTATTTGGATTCGTCAGAGAACAGTACTGTCTTCCATTTTTGGACACTCCAGTCGATGTGGGGTTTGCCAAACTCCTGTCTAGCTTTCTTGTTCTTAGTTGATATAAACGGATTTTTTCTGTTCGTCGGATGAATAATCCTGTTTCCACTGTTCTTCTACGGATTGTTCTTTCGCTAACACATAATCTTAAACTTGTTCTTACTTGACAAGCTGATGCTGTAGGATCTTTTTGCATTGCTCTTTTATGTAATAACGTGTGACATAACCTCTATTAGTTTATAGAATTGTTGTTTTTAACTATATATACATATCGCTCATTTGCTGCAACAACGTCATAATTCAAAAAAAGTCGTTTCGAGAAAAACAGCTTTGAATGTTTTATGACATTTGACTATTTCTTAAATAAATTTTCAACAAATAATGAGATTTTAGAAAGAAAACCAGATTTAAATAGTAGATGTTAATATCCTTCTAATCTGTATTTAACCCAAATTTGTTATTGTCAAATATACGAGAAAACATGAATTTTGATTTTGACGTTTACAACAAAAAAATACTCTCACGGAAAAAATTATTAACTTTTTTGAAAACTGATAAAACTATATGAAAGACTTTAGAACGGCGCATATTTCGTATTACTCAGAGTTATGTCGTTGTTGCAGCAAATGAGCGATATATTTAATACATTTTTAAATCACAATAAATATATTTAATTTGATGAAACATATTTGGTTATGATTTCTCTCAACACTTTGTTTGTTCTGTTTCTTATTATGCACTCACGCAGTGTTGTATTTCAAAATACACCTTTTCTACACACGAAAATAGAACATGCTCTAATTTCATAAAATCATCATAAAACATACACATGTATTTTACACACACAATGTTTCATATAGATCACACGGTATATACATGTTTACATGTGGAAAAATATCCCAATACACATGCAATACATGCCGTGTGACCCCCCTATAAGCAAGAGTGGTATTAATTTTAATTTACATGCTAGCTTTGTTTTCTCCTTTATTGTCAAAAGATTAAGGTTAACATTATCAGAAAATTAAATTACCTTCTATATTTATGACATGATAAATGCTATGATCCTTATTAAAAAGATGTTAATAACGTTTTGTCTCATTTTATATCTGCGTGGTTTTATTGAAGTATATTCTCATACCTCCGTTCCATTAAAGTTTTAATTAATATGGGATTCAGTTTTCAAAAAGTTCCAAATTGCAATTTTAACAAATATACTTTCAATATGTTTTAAAAACTTTCTATGGCGTTTTTATATTAATTTTAAAAAATATTGCATTTAAATCATTATTAATTTATGAAATCACACATATAGTATAACATATATTTAAGTACTCTTTTCTACATACCCAAGAGCCCATAAAACAAACACGAAAATAACGTTGGCAAAAAAATAAATAAATATGCCGAAAAAACAATATCCAAAAACTTTTTTAATTACAGAATTTTTTCGCAGACTATGAGTAATAAAATATAAAACAACATAAACTTTGCATAAGCGTTTATATTTTATAGCAAGCAACTGTTAAAAACTAATACACGATGTACTATTTTTATGAACTTTAGTTTAAAACAATCTTAATGTATCACAGACAGACATTTATATGAAAAGTTTAGCAAAAAAAAAAACAAGCAAATAAAATATTAACTTGTTTTTATAAAACATAGCAGTTTAAATTTTTGCTAAATTATTAATATAATCAAGAGAAACATCAATCATTTTTGTATATATTCTTTTTATTTTGATTCTTTTTTTTTAATACATTTCTATAACTCAATCTCTTTTTATGACTGTCAGCCAGACTGACAACTGCTGCCTATTGAATTGAGTTTATATAGAAAACTTAGCTAAATAAATAATATAGAAGAATAGAGCAGAGACAAAAAAATGTTGAAAAATATTGTATATAACAAATATTTTCAATTAAATTAAAACTTTTCTATGACAAACAAATAGAAATGAAGAAAAAAAAACATAACAAACAAACAACACCATTTCCAGGGTTTTGAAAAAAGTTTTGTTTTTAAATTGTAGAAAAAAGTAATGAATTAATAATGGCTTCAAAAAAAATTAAATTTAAAACAAGTTTTTATGTCTATGTTCTTACAAGCTGATACGGTTCGCTTTGCCTCCCCAATTCAAAGAATGAAAAAGTATTATTAAGACACACTTTGTTCAGGATAACATGTCTGTATATGCATGTTTAATGGTTTATTGTAATGTATCATTACATAGTGGGGCAGAATCAAAATTTGACATGGACGTAGCCAAGGAGAACTCGAGTTTTAGTTATTAAAATGTACCCTACAAATGCTGCAGGGGCGGCGTTATGGTGGCTCCAATTAGGGTACCTCAGTAGCTGTAGAATTTTCCGATTCTAAAGTATTTGAAAATATTCTCGAACAAGAATAGATTTTCTCATTTTTTCACAATAAAGAGGGCTACTTTGAGATATTAATGGAAATAGTAATTGCATGAGTTAGATGGGTCATCTACAGTTTATTTTTCGATTAATTGTTCGTTTATATTACAAAATCATTTTAATTTCCCTCTAACATATTAATAAATAATGCGTACTTTTAAATACAAATCGATATATGAATTCCGAATATGGTTAGAGTGTATTTAAGAATATAAACATTCTTATTTGTCTAGATATGCCAAACTTCTCTCAAATGGTGTAATTTCTCTGCTTGATTTTTATTGAAGTTTTCTAAAGAGTATAGAAAATCCAACAACAACAAAAGTAAAATATTACAAAACTTTTTTTTATATTTTGAAATGTTGTTGACATTTGTTACAAATTTATTTTATTTTTGTTCTTTTCTTTACAGCTCATATGATATGTGGGCTGTTTTGGCACCAGTATTACTGGTGGCCCAGCACCAGTTCTGTGAGTAGAGCACAGGGTAAGTGCGGTATATTGTTAAGTTATTTACTTACGTTATTCCCTTTTTTTCGCCACTTGTTTAAGTAATACAAAAAATATAAAGCAAGAAAAGTATTTTTCGTTTTTTTTTTTGAAAAATTTGTCAAAAATAAACTTGCTGAATGAAGTCTAAATAACTTGAGTCAATAGAAAATAAGTTTTGGAATTTATTTTAAGAGCAGCAACAAATGTAACGTAAATATTATTTTGTATAATAGACAGTATGAAAAGTTTAATATTAGAAAAGCAAATAATTGATTGACAATTGAGAGAATGATCAGAAAATGTTGCTTAAAAGGAAGAAAGGAAACAAATTGTTATTGATAGGTATTGATGTGATTTCATTGGAATGCTTAAATGTTTATACATATTTTAAAATAGAAAGTAAACTAAGCTCAACTTATATACAACATAAAACCCTTAAGAAATCCTTCATTAAAGGAAATTATTAATCTTGCTTTAGGAATTTTTTTTTTTAATTGTAAATTGCATCTTAAAGTTATTAAAACCTCCATAATATTTAAATATTAATGAAAAAGCAAGTTCGTCAGAAATAAAATTTTTACTTTTGTTTTTAATAATTCAAATTAAAGCCTTAGACTTTATTCAGAAACACGCAACCACAATCCCTTATAGAGGATTTTCTAAAATAGTGGTCACCATAAAACGCCAAAGAAAACCTTTTTAACCATGGAAACACTGACCATTCCCTTAAAAAGGATTATTTGTTTTATTTTAGAAATTTAATTTTCAATAGCAGATTGCATCAAAAAGTTATATAAACTTCCTTTTACCCACAATTATAAGAATATGTACTCAAGAAAAAGGAGGGAATTTTTAATTTTGTTTCAGGAATTCAGTTTAAAAACTCAGATTTTATTCAAAAAGCTCCTAAAATTATTTTCTACCAATAACTTTTACAAAAATATAGACTTTACGACATTAAAGTCACAATCGCTTAGAGGGGTTTTAGGTTGCATTTAGAGAATTTAATTTTAAAGCACTTAAAACATTGAAAAGTGGTTTTAAAAAATTTACACTTACAATTTTAGTGAAATCCATATAAATATATAAATGTCTTTGTAAGTTTGTTTGTTTATTTGTTGGTTTGTTTGAGCATCACGCCTAAACGGCTAAATCAATTTTATTAAAATTTGGAACGTATATAGATCCTTACCAGAAAGGGATAAACAGGGGGAAAACTGGTAAAATTGGTACCTTAAGTTCTTAAACACTAATTACTAAACGGCTGAACCGAATTTTACTACGACAGGGGTAGCGAAGCGCACCGGGTCAAGCTAGTATTTAAATAATATTCAATAAAAAGCTTCCCCTAAAATGGGATTTTTGGTTTGTTTTTTGGAATTCAATTGAAAACCTCGCATAGGTTACCAACACTATTTTTAATACTTTTTTAGAACTATTTGCATTAAATTTTTAAATTTTAGGGCCTATGAAAGTTCCACGGTTGGGGGATTTTAGTTTTAATTTTGGGAATTCAATATTAACACAAACAATTTTCTTAAAATATTTTATTTATCATTGACTTTCACAAAAAAAGTTCTTTTGTAAAAACTCTTTATATCATTTTGGGGATTTTAAGTTTTAATTTTAGGAATATAATTTTTTGGATTCCAAAGTAATCCATATTTGTAACATATTTTGTACACAATTTGTATAAAATATTTTAATAATTAGTGATTTCGATAGATTTTGGGAATTTATTTATTAACTAGCTGAAGCCGGTCCGCGTTGGTGACCCTTAGAAAACATCTGTTTTATATTGCATTTCTATTTTAATATACAGTGTCAGACAAAGTCGGTGATCCATGAATTCAATGAATTCAAAAATTCAGTATTTAGATAATCGACGGCTTGTTCTTCGTTCATTACTGCGTCAATCGGTTTGTATTTTATTGTTTCGCCAGGCATTTGCAATTGTATTTGCTAATTGAGCTTGTTAACATCATAATTTGTTGGTGCCAAAATTGCATATAAAAGAACTTTAATAGTACCGGACATAGAAAAATATGTTTTAATTTTTCAAAATAATAAACTGTAAAAAATGTCCTTAATATTTTAATCATTTAATAACTTTGAAATTTTACTTTCAATTTGTCTAAAAAAGTCATATGTTAGTAACGCCCATGGGAAGTTTCAGATTCCAAAACTTCACATTGTTACGAAATTACAATATCAGTTTGAATTTATCATCAGTAGAAACGTAAACTTATCAACAATGTTGATAACACGCTGTTATTAACATTGTTCATACATATGACAACAATAATTGTAAAGCAGCTTTAAAAGCTCTAGGCCATAGAATAAACGCATGGAACGGAAGGAGAGAACAATATCAATGGAAAAAATTACTCTCTTTTCACACATACTGGTGATACAATAACAAAATGCATGCAATACTTTCTCATGAATTAGGTTTTTGACAACAGACTTAGGTTTTTGGCTCTCAGTTACCTATCCAGTTGTCATCTATGTTCTAGGCTATCATTGTGGAATTAGAATATTCGAGTTTTTGTACGTTAGATTATTCATGAGACTTCTAAAAGATGGCGCTATGCATATAATAATGTAGTAACAGTGAGTTGTGAGTGCGACAGTAAGTGTGTGTATTAATTTAATGTGTACATTTAAAGAAATAAAGAAATAACTTTTATCACTATAAATAGTTATAGTTAGTATAAAAATTTGATTTTGCCACGCCATTCCGTCCAAATCTGACTTTACAGTGTTACCCGCTAGGCTTTTCTGAAAATTCCGCAGACAGAATGAATATCAAAAATCTGTACCTACAATGTTACCCGCTGGGCTATTCTGAGCATTCCCTGAAAATTTCATCAAAATCGGTCCAACCGTTTTTTATATATATAGATGTTATTAGCAGTATAATGTAAACATTTTATTTTGCCACGCCCCTCCGCCCTGAGACCAAAAATCTGACTTTACAGTGTTACTAGGTTGTTCTGCAATTTTATCAAAATAAGTCCAACCGTTTTTGAGTTCATTCGGAACATACATACAAACAAACATCCATTTTTATATATATAGATTTCGGTATTCAAATAACAATTTTTATATAATATCTAAATAAAACAACAAACAAAATTTCTCCTGAATGGAGATTTTTTTTTTTTTTTTTTTGGAGTTAAATTTTAAACCTCGACAAAGACTCTAAAATAATTTTGAACACTTTTTAAGAACTATTTGCATAAAATGTTTAAATATTAGGGTATATGAAAGTATTCCGGATTGGAGATTTTAAATTTTATTTTGGAAATTCAATTTTAAAACCAAAATTCCCTTAAAATTATTGTATTTATCTATGACTTTTACAAACAAATGCTTTTTACTAAAAAAAAACAAAGTGTATTTGGGGATTTTTTGTTTTAGTAATTTAATATTTATTGTATGGATTGATCTCTAAAGTAATTTTGAACACATTTCACAAGCAATTTATATACTTAGGGCCGTTTTCTCATTGGGTGATTATCTTTTTTCCCAGCGAAAAACTGCAGATTAAAGAAATTTGGTTTTCTCAATGTCTCATTTGCTTCTATTCAATCGCAAAGCTAACCCGACCTCATCTGCCAATTATTTATTTATCATACAGATAAATAAATAACAGCTGACTGCTGTTCCTAGTTTTTATGTGTTTGTGTTTTTGTAAACGAAATTAAATAGATTTTATAAAAAAAAGTTTAATAACATTAATTTGATGGAGGACGAACTCAAATAACATGAGTTCCAAGTGAATGCTGAACGAGTTTATCATGCCAGCCCTAACTACTTGGCAGACATGGAGGATAATGCATTTTTCAAAAGATTCCGGCTGTCGATGGCCACATTAAACAGCTGATTTATGTAAACATGTTGTCACTTGAAGGCAGGGTTCCCACCTTTCACATCTATTTTGAGAGGTATTGCCAACAGAAAATAATGGTTTTTGTCGGTATATTGAGAAAGCCAAAATTGTTAACGGACAGTTTATCGGCCTAATAAATTTATGTCGACATTTAGTAACAGACAGTTTGTCGATACATTGAGAAAACGGGCCTTAAAATATCTGAATAAAGATTTCCCTGAGTGGGGATTTAAGGTTTGAGTTTGAGAATGTATTTATTAATCTCGTATAAAATTGTGAATACTGTTGACGAGAGCTATATTCGGCTGTGATTTTGACCTATTATAGGCCCGACTTACTATGACGCTATATATGTCGTTGCAAAGGTCTATGAAATATCTATCATTAGATATCCATATTGTCTATATTAATGACTTAGTAATCTAGATATAGATCAAAAATATCTAAAAAACGAAATTGTCCTGGTCTTTACATCTCAGCCATTTGTAAGCCGATTTTCTCGATTTTAGATAGTTAGCGAAACGGTTTTATATCGGGTATATTGATATACGAATGATGTATGTAAGTTATTTGGAGGCTACTGAAAGTTGATTTTAACATACAGACGGACAGATAGACATGGATTCGACTCCGCTATCTATAAAGATCCAGAATAAATATACTTTGTGGTGTCGCAAATGAAAAATGTAGAAATAAAAAAATCATAACATACATAAATGTTAATTAAAAAGAAACCACTAAACTTACAGTTTTGATTTTTTTCTATTTGATTAAAATTATTATTATAATTTATAAAAAATATTATTTTTATACTAGACACTAGTGATGAATTTATGAACCTTTTCCGGAAACCCTTCCATTTAGGTTTTTAGAGTGCTTTCTGTCACCTTGTTCGAACATGTAGTCCATCTCCACTTAAAATCTATCACACTTTTGGACACCTTTTTTGCGCTCTTTAATACTCTTTTGATATCTATCCATTGGCCTTAGCTCCAAGCAGTTTGGAGAATTTGCCTCCCTTCGACCAAATACCACACTATTGTTCTTGTTCCACTTAAGACCTGCTTACAATAGTGATTGGATGCCAAATAAGGCCAAAAATAGGTCTTATGAAAGAAAGCATCCTCTTTTGTAAACATTCCTTGATGTAAATTTCGGTATTTATAGAGACCTTTATAACAAATGTTTGGCTTCTTTAGCCGCAACTGCATATTGCTTGCCCTACCAAGAACTTTTTGGCAAATTTTGTGCTTTTGGGTTTTTTCTACAACATTCCCTCGAGTATCATCAACATTAAAATATTAACCCGGAAGCTGCGAACAATTTTCCATAAGTACGTTTCGTCATCCATTATGCAGCAGGTATATTTTTTGTATAAAATTTGACTTCAATTTCCGTGCTCTGTTTTTGGCCTCTAAATTTTTAGCAGAGTTCCTGTCAGGAAATTTGTGAGCCTTGTATGTTTTTAAACCTGCATTAGCTTTAACTTTTCTTTCCAAATAGTCCGAGTACTGCACTAACCGGACTGCTTTCCTACCGGATGTGTTGGGGGCTCTTTTAAAAATGCTTTTTACTTATTGGCTTTAGAAACATCATGTGGACCATTCCTTCTACATGAAGCAGGTTTTCTATCAACGGACAAGTTTTCCTGATACTGTTTAATAACATTGGAATCAGTTTGACCTTTGATTGTTTGGACAACTTTATGCAGGACCAAGTTGGTTTTTGCTGAAAATATTTAATAATTTTAGTACGCACTTTTTTCTCGTCACTCATTTTCGATCTCAGTACTTATATACTCTTGCCACTCATGGTGAAGGGTATAATAAGGACAGTAGTGGAAAGGCTGTCACAATACCTAATGGGGGATGTATGAATGTGTATTTTTTTTTTTTATTTAAGTTTTTTCAAATAAACACCTTTACACAAATTGCTTCACGAAATGTTTGTCATACATATAAAGCTTTTTTATATAAAAGCTTTTCACCAAAAAATATTTTGGATAAAAAATACTGTTTTCTTCACACATTTATTGAATAAAAAGTTTTTCGCATAAAGAAATGTTCTCATTAAAGTTTTTCACGATAAAAGGTTAACAAATTACAAAAAATTGTATACCAGTTACTTAAAAGCTTTTGATATATAAATTTTTTCACAAAATTTGTTTTGAGATAAAAAAATTTCATGATAAAGCTTTTTCACCAAAGTTTTTTTTTTCATACTAAAATTTTTCACAAAAAAAAATGCATTTGTCATACCTAAAATTGTTTGTAGAGCTTTTTAAATAAAACCTTTTCATATCAAATTGCATTATATTAAAGCTTTTCATGTAAATGCTTTCCTATATTAATTAATGTTCATATAAAAGCTTTTTCAAATACTAGATTTTACATATAACAGCTTTTTAAATAAAAGCTTTTTATATAAAATGTATTCACACTAAAGCTTTGTGTAGAAGCGATTTTTCATATTAAAGCGTTTTCAAATAATTTTTTTAATATATGAGACTTTAAATATAAAAGCTTTTATATGCAGATAAAAACTTTTATAGACTTTTAAACAAAAACTTATTTGTAGCTTCTCACCAAAATCTTTTTATAAGATAGCTTTTTCACAAAAAAGCTTTTCTAATAAAAACATTTCCATAAAGAAAGGTTTTTACATAAAAGCTTTTCTACCCAACAATTTTCATATAAAAGCCATTAAGAAAAATAATAATCATACAACGATTTTTCTTCAAAAATAGTTTTTAATCATTTTAACTACCAACTTTAAAGTTCATGAATAACAATTTAAAAAATTTTTTAAAAATAACATTGATTTTAAATACTACTTTAATATTTCACTACTGCTGTTGTCTCTCCCAAATTTGCTAGACTAATGATGCATAAACTTTACAATAAATGTTGGTACACTAAAATATTTCTTTGGAAAAGTGTTTTGTTAGCAGCATTTAAGTAATTTTTAAAATAACTTTATAATGATTTAGCAGTTACACAAATGCTACTTCATAGTGGTGGTTGGTGGTGGAGCTAGTGCTGCTGATGTTGTTGTGTAGGTGGGGGAAAGTTTGAAAAGTTTTTGGCACACTTAAGTTCACAATGCCATTAAACTGTCATTAGTGACAGTTTGCCAATGCAAATGTTTGTTAATGACAGTTGCACAAAAGGAATTAAAAGGACAGTTTTGTTGGAAAGAACTTAAAAAACACACACACACACACTGACACACTTAGCAACAACTGCCAATATAGACGGAAATTCACATAGATTTTTTGATCACAGTATTCTAGGGAGGGAGCTAATTGAATGCTTAAACATGAGAAAAAGGGGGTCAAATGTAAACAAATACTATTTTTTAAAAACACACAGCAACAACAACAGAAAAAAAAGACTAATTGCCAGCAAATGACTGACTGAATATTTGCAATTGAAATCAAAGCTACAGATAAAATTTCTTAGTTGCAAGTTAAATATTTAATTTTAAACAAAAACGTCAGAATTTTTTTTTTCTGATGTAAACAACGTTTTTGTTTAATTTAAAATGTATAAAATGAATTGTTTTTTTTTAAAAAAGCTTTATTTTATATAAATTTATCATTTTGCATTTCCGTTTAACCAAACAAAATCAACAATAGTTTTAGTCGTTTGCAATTGAAATAGTTAAATAAATAAAAAGATTTTTGTTTTCTTTTTTATGTTAGTTTTTGTTAAACAAATAATATTTGTTTTTTTTTTCTCTTTTTGTTGCTGCTGACAAACATTTTATTTCACAGAGTTGTAAAAAAAAAAAAAAAACCAAAAAGAACGTATTCAAATTCAACAAGGATTTTAAGCTGTTTTTTTCCTCTCTTTTCATTGAAATTCTATTTGATTGAGTATAAATAACAAACAAACTATGCATATTCATTCATTTGATGGCTAAAGCTTTATTTTGATTTAAAACAAAAAAAAAGGATTAAAAAAGAGAATAGTTTTAGTTTATTTTAAATATTTTATGTTAAAAAAAAGCTTATTTTCTAAATCAAAATCAATGACACAATTCAAGAGTTCACTTTTGTTTTGTTGTCACTTTTCAAAGCTTAGAATTTTTATAAGTGTTTGATATCATTGGAAAGGATTTTTTTGCTATATGACAACTGTATAAAAAAATGACAATCCAGCAAATAAAATGTCTGAAAAAATACTAGAAGATTAAAAAATTATTGGGTGTATGACTAAAAAATGCAGAATTTGCAATAGATGGCATATCTTTTGATTCGTAAGGCTACTTACAGTAACTTAAGAGAGAACAAGTCTGCGTATCTAATTTGAGACCACTTATCTAATTTGAGACTAATCTACCAAATGCGATTCTCTACTAAGATTTAATTAATCATTGTAAGATTACACAGATATGAATCAGCTGGTTCCATTAATATAGATATACAAAACAAACAAAAGAAAATGCCAAAATGGTTGTGGTTTAGTAAGAGGGACAAATATGTATTACACTCGATGCCTATTGAAAATAATATTATTTCTCTGCGAGAAGTTTTGCTCTACTTCTTTAATTTGAAAAAAAGTGTCGCTAATGCACATCGATCGGTTTCAGTATGCGTGATATGGTTTGAAGACAAAGAATTAGAGGCATTACTCCATTAAGATTGTTGTCAAACTCAACAAGAACTTGCAAAATCATTGGGAGCTACTCAAGTAGCAATTTCAAAACGTTTGGAAAATCAGAAAAATTATGTACCATACGAATTAAAACCGAGAGACATTGAGCGATGATTTTGCTTGATCGCTATAAAAGAAAATCATTTTTGCACCACATTATAACCTGCGCACAGTGTTCGATTTTCAAATTTAGGTGGCCAAAATTAATTACTTAAAAACTAACAATCGTTAAAAGTGATTTTTGGCATGGTCATTTCTTACATATTAAAGAAAAGTTGGACGAAAAATTAGACAAATCCGCCCACTGGCACGCCCCCTATAATTTACCCAATTATGAGAAATAATGAAAAACTCTAAAAATTTACAAATATTTTTTTAATTTTAATTTCATTATGGCTTTACCCCTTTCTGGCGAAGATAGAGCTAACTCATTTACCAATTCTGCAGAACAGCGTTTTCCAGATGAATGCAGGTGTGTTTTAATCGCCATTACTATTTGCTCGGCACCTACTGAATTAGTCAATTCTCTTACTTTTCTCCTTTTTTTCCTGCCCAAATAATATATTAAAACTGCTAGCCAATCGTTATTATCATGTAGGAATCGGTGTTTTGTTCTCTTAGCCTTTATTCATCTTTTCTGAAACTCGCTGCACATATTCGCACTAAAAGATTTTAATTTATCAAATTGAATCTTTGCTGTTGAGCTGCTAACAAAATTCGATGAAATAAAGTCAACCAAACGATCAAAACGTTCATTGTCGACACTGGATAGCCATACGTCGAAAAGTTTCATCCGGGAAATATTCATCACAATTAAAAAACAATAATCAGTAGACACACTAAAAATTTTCTGTTCACAATTTTTAATTAAAAACTGGTTATAATATAAAGTTCAGTTTAATTTACACAAAACAGAACACCAAAATAAAAATTAAAAATATATTGCATTCTTTTTGCCAACAATATTTAAATGAAAAAAATTTACAAAATAACGGTTAATTACTAGAGATAAGTTATTATCAGGGCAAGGATTTCTATGCAAATGCATGTTTGTAGTCAGTAACTCAAAATCACTTTTGACAATTTATCTTTTCGAATCGAAGAATTTGCAACAAAATGGCATCGATTTGTTGTTGCATATTTTTGCATATTTTGTTATAAATGCATATTTTGCATATTTTACTTTTAAATGCATATATTTAGCATATTTTTCCATTTTATTGCATATTTAATTTTCTTTTGGACATATTTTTATATCATTGTACACTGTACATACATATATTGGGCAACTCTATTTAGTGTTGTAAAAATAGTAAATATATTGACACTAGAATTCTATTGTTGAAAGAAAAAGTCTTTTTGTAATTGTCGACTTTTCGATTTTTCAAAAATTTTTTATATCGACTTTTCGACATTGTTCTCTTTGTGACACATAATATTAAAGCCAATTAGCATTTCTGTGCTCAAAATGCATCTTCATTTCTGAAACTATTACTAAACTACAGGGATTCAATTCGCTGAATGCACAAGAAAATTAATTGATGATGCTGCCAATAAAATTAATAATGTAAACGGAGAAATTTCTTACCAAATTAAAACAAAACTAAAGAATAAATTACATAAAAATACTGGATTTCATATAATAAAAAATTTTTTGACATATTAGATAGCAATTTTAATGAAGAAAATCAAATTGAAAATTAATATTCTCCAATTGAACTGGCTTTATTAAATATGCACCTTTAACTTCTGTTGACGTTGAGCGTACATTTTCAATGTATTAAAGCTTTTTTCGTTCGATCAGACAAAGTTTTCTTTTTGGAAATTTAAAAAAAAATGTATTTGTTTATACAAATGGAATTCCAAATTAAGTAATTTTGTAGTATGAAAATAAATAACTGACTGATTTTTTTGTAAAATAAATATTGTATAATTTACATACATACATGAATTTTCTTTTTTTTACTTTGAAAAAATATATTTAAAACCGTTTATGCTCCTTTATATGTACATATATATTGAAAATGTGATCTGAAATTTATATCTGTCTTTTATTAATAAATATATTTCAAATATAAAACTTGTTTTTATTGCATATTTTTGTCATTTTTAGTGCATATTTTCTCTCTTTATAGTGCATATTATAAGCGCATATTTTTAGTTTTTAAGTGCATAAAAATCCTTGCCCTGGTTATTATTAATTCATGATCACGTAAGCCCACGATCATAATAAAGCATTCTATTCAAAACATAAATTCTTTAGAAATAAATTTTGTTCCCCGCCGAAGGATGGTGTATCATTGTTTTGAAAACTTTGTTCGGCAGGGGCAGATTCGGGCAAACATTTTTTTTAGTTTCTTTTAAAGAAGTATCCCAAGTATACAAAACAATCACAAGTTTGACTCCATCTGATAACAGAAAAAAGTATTAATCTAGGAATTTTTGCTTTTGATTTAATTTTTTTTTAAGGGTTTCCCTAATATATCTATCAATATCTCAAATTGTTTTACTCAAATATGTACAAAATACCTGCTATAAGTTCCAAAGGAATTCTGTTTTTATTAAAAAAAATAATTTTTTAAAAATATAACATAGAAAACTTTTTATTCATGTTCAAAGTTCAACTAATTTTTGAGCGAAATTAATTTTTTCCCTTTAGAATATTTTACCCATCTTTCATGTTACCGTTACAAGCTTACAATGTAAGATTTCAACTAAAATGAGTAATGAAATATCTTAACTGGATAGTCTATTTTAAAACCTGAATGGAATTTTTTTCCATTTTTAAAGTTAATTTTTGGGGTTTTGGCCAGCTAGATTTGAAAATCGAACACTGTGCTGCGGAGATAAATGAATTCAATACAATAACCCGATGCGTAAGAGATAAAAGACAAAAATCCACGGCGCTTAGGTAATGCTGTGTATTTGGTGGGACCAAAAGGCTCATATCTATTATGACCTACTGCTGGTTGACCCGACCATCGTATGGAACCTCTACTGAACACAACTGATTCGTTTGAAGCGAGCTATCTCTGGGATACGCTTGATTCATTCTAGTCCTCAAAAGATAAGCAGTTCTTTTGGCTCGGAATCTATATATTGCCAGAAAGATGGGAAAATGTCATAGTTAACAATGGCCAATACTTTGAATAAATTTATATTGTAGAAATGTTTCAAAAGAAAAGCTAAAAATGTGAAAAAATTCCGCATTTTAAAGTCATACACCCAATATAAATGCAGCATCATGAAAATGTCAGACGCGGCTTCACTGGGTGGCGTGCATACAAATTGTCTAATTTTCCATGGCTCTGGCGCATAAAGTAGGACACATTTGACTGATGGCATGGGTTATATTGGCTTTTAGAGCCGCTGTAGTTTGTGGCTTATTCGCATAGACCTGCGTCCTAAGAAGAAATCTCCACAAAAAAGTCTGACGGGTCAAAGCGCACGATCTCGGTGGCCAGTTCTCATGACCTCCATGTGAGGAGATCATGCACTCAAATCGATCGTGAAGAATGTCCAATGTGGCATGAGCTGTATACTTGAAATCACATGTCGCTGGTGTCCATATAATTCAATTCAGGCCAAAAAAAAGTTGGTAATCATCAACTTGTAGCTCGCACCATTGATGTTGATGGCTTGGCCAATGTCGTTCTCAAAGAAATATGGACCGATGATGCCGGTAACCCAAAATCTGCACCAACCACCAGTGTTGTCAGATTAGGGGATTTTTCCCCAAATTGGGGATTTTATTTTGTAAATGGGGATAAATAATTGGGTTTGGGTATGGGGAACAGTTGGGGCAATATTGTAGGTTTTGGGGATTTTTTGAATATTTTTGGGGATTTTTATTTTACTTTTTACTTTTTATTTTTTTGTTTTAGTTTTCGTATTTATGGAATTGTTCGAAATATTTAATTTCTTACATTGTTTTAAATCGAAAGAAAACATTGAAAACAATATGCTATTTGACATTTTATATTGGCAATCCTTGTTATTATGTATTATCAATAGATAATATTTTATTCCTATAAAAGTGATTTGATAAGGGGTTTTAATTTTTAAAAATTACCCCCATTAACACGAATCCTGGTTAGGCGTTAACTAATAATTAAACTGTCGGTTAAAATAATTTTTTTGTATGAAAATTGTCAGTATACTTTAACCCCCAGTAACACGACTTTTTAAAAGTTAAAAAACTAACAAACTCTAGAATTAAAAAAAACAATATCTGATCGCTTAGTAAATACAAAATTGTATTTCTTATGGAATAAAACCAGAAATTTAAATTATAAGTTTTATTTTTTAAATTGTTTTACATACGTACATAAATAAAATTAATTGTAGTGCAAATAATGTATGTATGAATTAAAATTAGACTATTATTTTTATTGGGGATTTTTGGGGATAGCACAAACTGTTTTTTGGGGAATTTCGGGGATGAAAGATATAAATTTGGGGAAAAGTCTCGAAAAAAATCTGGGAACCCTGCCAACCACAGACTTTTTCCCAATGAAATGGACGCTCTTGAATCTCATGTGAAATGGTATCGTCCCGAAATAGACAATTTTGTTTGTTGACGTACCCATTCATCCGAAAATGTGCCTCATCGCGTACAATGTACGATGTGCGCGGTACAGAACACGCATTTCAATAAACAGTTTTATCATTTGCACATATTCTTGAAAGCCATATCCGTCCATGTTGATTTTGCCAAACAAACTGAATAAATAAAGCCAATTCGATAGCTTCAGCGGTATGGGTTCTATTAACTATCAAAGTTCGTGGAAGACCCTTTATATCAAACCAATATAACTATTGTGCGCAATGAGGAAAACGAACAGTTTTAGCATGCTTAAAAATCGGCATATACTTATAAAGGTTTTTAGAACTAAAAAATGGCGTTCGTGTCATAAGAAAAAAAAATTTATTTGGTCAAATAAAATTTTAAATTTTTGAATTTCCTCATTTTATTAAGTATTTAAATTCAAAAGTTTTTCATTATTTATTATTATCCTCATTGTATTATTTAACATCAAAACATTTGCTTTAATCTTTCTATTCTAAAAGTTACTTTTATATTCTAACCTTCAGTGGAGGGTTAACGTGGGCAAACTATACAAGAGATGCCTGTCAGGCCATTTTGAGTTCATTCATGTGTACACCATGATATTTATGATCTTTTGCTTGACTTGAAAACAACGTTTTATAAACCCACCAGTCAAAAGAGAAGCAACAGTAACAAAAACAAAAACAACAGCATCAACTAAAATGTAAAATAATGTTACCTGTGCTGTCATCACTAGAATGTTTTACTATGCCTGTGCTTCGGTTAGTAAAATATTCACCAAAAAAGAAAACATGAAAAAAAAACGGAGGAAAAAATTGGCTGAAAAATATATAAAGCCGCGCCAAAAACTTAAACAGTATACAACAGATATGCTACTCAAAAAAATACAAATTGTAGCAAATAAGTACAAAAAATTTAAATTATGAGATAAATGGTACCAGAAAGGTAAAATTATCCTATCTACATACAGATTTATAAAGAGCAGCAATGACATTGTGTTTGAAGGTACTTATTTTATGCTGTTCAATTCTGAAACAGTTCCAAAATACCAGCTTCTTTACGACTGCTGCATTTAGGTTTTAGTACGTGTGCAGTTTTGTATGTTTATTTTGACATACAACTAAAATACTGTTAAAACGCTAAAAATGGTAAAAGTGAAATGTATATTACTTGTTTCTACTCTCGCTCTTCATTGGTGTGTCCCTGTGTCTGTGTGCATATTAGGGTGGCCCTTATGTTGGACCTTGTTGATTTTCAATGACCTCAAGCTATAAAATTATTCTCCTTTATCTCAAACCAACTGCTGAAAATTATAGCAAAATGGGATAACCCTTAGAGATTGCACATTTTATTTGACGTTTCGCGTTTTGGATTTTAAAGGCTGATTTTACTTTTTTACAATATTAGTTTCATAATAATGTACTTTAGTTTTAATATAATTTCCTAAAGATCCTTTTTTTTTGAATACAGAATAGTGAACCATATATCTTCCATTTGTAAATGGTGTACCTAAAATCCCATTTCCTAATTTGTACATGTTTTTCCTAACAGAATAAACAATTTGTTATGAAAACAAAATACAAAAAATAGGGACATGAGTTTCGATATATCCTGCTTCCAAGGATCCAAATAATTATCCTCTTTTTGGTAATTTTTTGTATTATTTTTGAAATTACATCTGTTGAATTGGCTGTCATTTATTCAGTTTGTATTTCCAAATCACCATGGACGAAAATCGCATTCAACAACATGTGCAAATGACAAAATTGTTTAATCAAAAGAAATTTCTCTTCGGGCAATGATCAGCGCGCTTCACCCATTTTACTCG
Organism: Calliphora vomitoria; assembly: GCA_942486065.2. Classification (NCBI taxonomy): domain Eukaryota; kingdom Metazoa; phylum Arthropoda; class Insecta; order Diptera; family Calliphoridae; genus Calliphora; species Calliphora vomitoria. The sequence continues at coordinate 117,757,193 of OW818030.2, read as the reverse complement.
TTGAGGCCCATTTCTTGATGAATGGGTATCTCAACAAACAATCCCGAAAAAGTCAGTTTGGTAGGGATTTGGGCTGCCGCCGTCATCGGTCCATATTTCTTTGGGAACGTCGCGAAGTTGGCCAGGCCATCACCATAATCTGCAAGCGCAAAACGTCAATTGTTACCAACCCTTTGCCGAGGTAACAATCTTGTCAAGATGCTAGGGCTTAAGTACATTCTGTGGTTTCTGAAAAGAATGCGCTACCAAAGGTTACTCTTCTTGTCAAGATGTTGGGACGGCCGTGATATCATCCGCTGTCTGGCTTGCTATCAAGACATAGAATATTCTTTACGGATTATTCTCGTACATCCTACAGAAACAATGAGAAAATCTAGTCTAATGGATGAGGAACTAGAGTCATTGGAACATATTCTGTGTAACTGTCTTAGATTATAGGGTCTTACACAAAAGTTGCTAGGAGAATGATGCCATGATGAAATATATGTAATATTTTTGGCTTTATCAGGGGAATAGGGTGGCTGTATTAGGTAACTGGACTCTGAGAAAACCAGTATATATTTATTTCCTGTCCAATTTTGACTGTTTTGTTTTTCACTTTATTTATCTTTATATTACTTAACTTTTTTTTTCATTCCAATTTCACTTCTCCTCTTTGCATCTAATTCACACCTTGTTACATTCCTAAAGGGTATCACAATGGATCATATGGGTCTCCGAGTGGAAGTATACTTCTTATAAGGACTGAGATTGAAAAACTCTTAACATACATATATGTTAATAAAACTATTTAATAATAATGAAACTGAACTTACAGTTTTTTTTTTATTTGATTGAAATTATTATTACAATTTACAAAAAAAATATATTTTTATAGATCTAAGGACTGAGATCGTAAAATTCTTAACATACGCTTTTCATTAAAATTTTTAACCCAAGTATTATTTGATTTTTTTTTTTTATCAATTTACTTTTGTAAAGCATGTCAGTTATTATATTTAATGTCAATTATGTTCATTTGTTCTTAATCTGATTAAAATGAGTGACCAAAAATAAATATTTTCAACAAAACCCAACTTGGTCTTCCAAAAAGTTGGCCAAGCATATATAGGTCTGCTATCAAACTGTTTCCAATGTTATTAAATAGTACCGGGAGAACTTGTCCGATGATATAAAACCTAGAAGGAATGATCCACATGATATTTCTAAACCCAAAAAAACAAAGCATTTTCAAAAGAGCTCCCAACACATCCGGTAGGAAAGCAGCCCGTTTAGCTCAGTACTCGGACTATTTGATACGAAAAGTTAAAGCCACTGCAGGTTTAAAAACATACAAGGCTCAAAAAGTTCCTGACAGGAACGCTGCTAAAAATTTAGAGGCCAAAAACAGAGCACGGAAATTGAAGTCAAATTTTACACAAAAAATATACCTGCTGCATAATGGATGACAAAATGTACGTATGGGAAAATTTTCGCAGCTTCTAGTTCAATTTTTTTATGTTGCAGATGCTCGAGGGAATGTTGAAGAAAAGTTTAGGACCCAATAGCAGACAAAATTTCCCAAAAAGTTCTTGGTATGGCAATCAATATGCAGTTGCGGCAAAAAAGCCAAACATTTGTTACAAAGGGCTCTATAAATACCGAAATTTACTTCAAGGAATGTTTATAAAAAATAATGTTTCCATTCATAAGACTTCATAATGTGTCCACTTATTTTTGGCCTGATTTGGCATCTGTCACTATGTTAAGAAAGGTCTTGAGTGGTACAAGAACAATAATGTGGTATTTGTACCAAAAGAGGAAATTTCTCCAAACTGCCTGGATCTGAGTCCAGTGGAGAGATATTGGGCTCTTGTTAAAAGTGAATTGAAGAGAATAAAAAAGGTGTCCAAAAGTGTGGTAGATTTTAAACGGAGATTGATAACCTGTTTGAACAAAGTGACATAAAGCACTATAAATACCATAATGGAAGGGTTTTTGAAAAAGGTTCAAAATTTCATCATTAGTGATTAGAACTATAAATGTAATATTTTTTTGTAAATTGTTACAATAATTTCAATCAAATAAAAAAAAGATTCAAAACTGTAAGTTTAGTGGTTTCATTTTTATTAACATATGTTAAAAATTGTTCAATCTCAGTCCTATACCACCATGAAAGCGATAATGAAATTGCATTAAGAAGAAGACTCTTTAGACCACGTCTAGAATATGAACTCTAGCTGGCTAGAAAACATGGATCAAGCAGTGTCTAAATTCCATGAGAGGCATGCCGTAGGAATGCGGCTGTTTGGATGGCACTTTAATAAAATTTCATGCACACAAAAAGCATGAATAAGCTTCTGTTGATCAACATGGTAATCACTACATTTCCTGTATGGTGGTGGTGTAATAATAATAAAAACAAATTATCGATATACATTAGAGTACCCATATTGCAAAAGTATTTGTTTTCATCGCTCCCCGCACATTTTCCGATAGATTGGGTTGAAAAAAATAAGAAATATTATTAAAATGTGTTATATTGCGTTACTATAGGATATTTTAACATTTTAAATTATAATAAATAAAAATTGTAAAATTAATATCACAATTTATAAAAGAACTTGTAATTGTAGAAATTGTAGTTTACAAGTGCAAAAAGCTACAAGTGTTGTAAAAATTTTAATGAAACACAACTCATCAGAGCTTGTAAGAATTAGACTTGTGACTGTAACTTGTAAACTTGTGGAATTGTAGTTTAGTGAAAAAGGCCCCTGAAGTAACTCTTGTTGTGCTGAATGTCTTGAGTAGTATAGGAATGTACTTGTGCAGCCCTTTAGTACACACCCCTTCAAATCTATCTATCTAATAATATGGACACAAAAATCAATGTGGCTTCAACAGGATGGTGCTACGTGCCATACAGCTCATGTCAGATTGGAAATTCTGCACGGATGGAGGTGATGTGAACTAGCCACTGAGATCGTGCGATTTCTAAGTCTCAGGTCTATGTGAATAAGCTGCAAACCCATACCATCTGTCAAATTCAGCATGATTTATACACCAAAGTTACAGCGCACATTTGCACGATATTACATACCATACATATAGACAAAGGTAGGCCTTTGAAACAAGTAAAAAAAATGTTAATGATATCCCACACACACTTTATTTTAATTAAATTTAACTTAATGAAATACCTTTTATATAATTCAAAATTACGAACACGAAAATTAACAATTCAAAGAAACAAACGGAAGCTAACTATTAGTAAAAATCCAAGCAATTTAATGTTTAAGCAATAATTTTAAAAGATTTTTGACTAAAAATAAAATTTTCTCAAAATCCTTCTAATTTCTATTTTTAGTTCTTTTTTGCGTATTAGAATCGAAAACAGATTTTTTTACCATTTTTTTTTTTTTAATTTAAGAATGTATGTAGAATTTCATGATATTCTGCTTAGTTTGATAATTAAAACTCTTTCGTTACTTAATTCACTTTATATTTTATTTATTTGCGGCACTTAAAATTATAGAAAATATTAATATAAATCTATTAACACAAAATTAGCTTAGCAAGTTCAATTTTAAACTTCTAATTTCAACTTGTAACTCTTTAGCAAACGCTAATTTCACATCTTTCGACAAACTGTTTCCCAGTCAAACTGTAACACGTCTTATATACACCCATCCCGTTTCCTAACCATTCCGTTCTCTCATTCCTCTTTCCACCCGACCTCTAATCCAATTTCGTCCATCGTCATACTATCCCGTTCCTACTTGTAAATTTTGAGATTAGAGATATGAATTTTTATGTTTTTTTTATAATGTTTTTATAATGTTTATGGGTAAATGAAATATAAAAAATATTTTTTTATTAGAGTTTTTTTCAACACTTAATCTTCAATTTATTTTTTAAATATTGCTAAAACACGAAACTAAAATAGGCAACCCCTAAAAGTTATTCGATTTTGATCAAATTTATAGTATTTAGATTTTACATGAAGGTGAACAAATTTAAGCCTTGGGAGCATAGGAAATTCAAAAGTATGAAATATAGAGCGCCTTAATATATATATGTATGTATTTTTATAATGGTATGTGTTAAAGTGAGTGAATGTTTTTGGCCGACCACATGCCTAATGCACTTGTAAATGCATTTCAACGTTATAATACTCCTGGTTTTTGGCTAAAATAGAAACTACACCATGCTCACATTTTTTCGGCTTTTTAAATTTTGTACTTTTTTTTTCGTTTGAGCAAGAGCCTTAAAAAGTAGTGGTGGGTGTTCTTTTGCTTACTCTAAACAAACTAAATGTTGCGTTTATTTTTCGCATTTTTTTTTTTTTTTTTTTTTTTGGCCATAAAAATATTTTTTCCCCGAAAAAAAAAAAAACTAAAATGTTAAAAAGAAACTAAAAATTGTTCGCAAAAATAAACTAGAATATAAAAGAGCGGTGTAGATGCCACAAGATTTCACCAAGTAATTTATGCAATTTCTGTGGCAAATACCAGGAACGTGATGTGTTTCTTGTTTTTTCAATTCAGTGCATCTGCAGGATGTGACTGAGTATATAAAAAATATAAAAATATGTACGAGTACTAAACAAGTAAAAGCGAAATTGTTATACTGAATTTGTAAAAGTGTTTAGTGGCCGTTTGTTTATTTTTTTCTTTATTATTATTTTTATTTTTCTTTACTCCCTCAAAACATTTACATTTGCCATTTAAAGTGGTTTATTTATATAGTATTTAAATGTTAAATGTATGTGTTTGTATAAAAATGTCAATTCAATTTTCATATTTATTATTGTAAATGTTTAACTATGCCACGTAGTAGTTATGTATATTTGAATTAAACTTTACCGCAAGGATTTTATTTTATGAAGTGGTCTACGCAGCACAGTAGGATATTTAGGGAGATACAATTTTAAATAATTTGTAACATGTTTTGCCATTAGTTTATTGGTGAATATATTCTAACCTTTAAATATAGGTGTACTAATCCGATACCATATTGGCTGTATGACTTAAAAATAAGAGTTTTACAATAGATGACATATCTTTTGAACGCGGTTTTTGTTTTTAAAAAGTTGTATGTCATTTTGAAGGGTATATATCTGTCATTTACTCAAACTTAGTTATTGAATATTATAGTGTAAACAACAAAGATTTTTGTGGCAACGAATCATCAAATGCGGGAAGTTCTAATTTACTTCTTTAATTTGAAAAAAGTGCAGCACACAGATTGCTCACCAAAGCATATGGTGAATGTGTTCCATCGCTTTCAATGTGCGCTTCAGAACTGGTCATTTTGACATGGAAGACAAGTATCGTCCATGCCAGCCAAACAAATTTAAGAGCCAAGAATTGGCGGCATTACTCCATGAAGATTTTTGTAAAACTTAACAAAATCTTGCTAAATCATTAGGAACTAGTAGCTCAAGCAACAATTCCCAAATGTTTGCAAGCAGCTGGATTCATCCAAAAGCAGGGAAATTGGATACCATACGAATTGAAGCTGAGAGACAGTGAAATATGATTATTTGTGGTTGAAATGCGGCTTGGACCGAATCATTACTTGCGATGAAGAATGTATCCATTGCGATACCCGGAGCATAAGAGACCGTATGTGAAACCCGGTCAACCAGACTAATCGACACCAAAGCCAAATATCGATAGCGCTAAGGTAATGCTCTGTATTTGATGGGACCAACAGGTTTCTATCTCTTATGAGGGAACCTGTATTGAATGCAACTGATTCGTTTGAAGAGAGCATTGGCCAGACATGAAATCGTAATATTCTCTCATGAGAATGATAGGCCACATGTTTCAATATCTGTTTCATTTGTCCTATCGATGCCATTACGTATTGAATATAACATCGTGGTATAACATTAAAACGCCACCGAAGTAAAATAAATAAATAAATAAATAAATAAATAAATAAAGGGTGTTGGCTTGAATTATGCGCCAACTCACCACCAGAAGCGCTGCAACCTGCACTAATAACAAGCGTAACGCGCAATTGCAGAGTTGTCAATAAAAGCCTTTCTCCTGTTTTCACCACCTTTCCTTCTACAATCTATCCCCTTTCCAAAGAAAGTAACACAATTATATATAGACATATTAATTGCCTGAGTGTTGCTTCTCTTTAAAAACTCTGGCGCATAAATTAGGCTGAATTTGATCGGTGGCATAAGCTATGTTGGCTGTGATTGCCGCTGTGGTTTGTGGATTAATCGCACAGACCTGCGGAAGACCAAGTGAAAGTCAAATTGCACTATCTCAGTGACCAAATTAGATCTCCTCCAGTTGAGATGACAATACAGTCAAATCTCTCGTGCAGAATGTCTAATGTAGCTTGAGATATGTAGCACGTAGCGCCGTTCTGTTGATACTTCAAGTCTTCATCCAATTCATGCCAAAAGCAGTTGGTGTTCCACGGCACAGAAATGTGGACCAATATTCCAGTCAGAATCCACACAAAACTGTGCAGTTTTCGGGCTGCATTCAACGCTCTTGGATCTCATGTGGAATGTTACCGTCCCAAATTGACAATCTTGTTTGGTGACTTACCCATTCATCCAGAAGTAGTTCTCGTCGCGGAATGTTGCATGAACAGAACACTCATGTTGATAAAGCAATTTTATTATTTGCACTTGTTGTTAAACAATATATCTGTACATGCTGATTTAAAAAACCAAACGTAATAAATGGCAGCCAATTTGACAAAGGTAGCTTCCACAATATGGCCGCTATCCACATGTTAAAGTTCAGAAGTTTCCTATTAGAAGAACCTTTATTATAATTATTATTTGTCATCTTCCAAAACATAAATACCCTTAATAAAAATCGTTACCCCATTAAAAATAAGCACTTTATTTAATTGCCGCTATAAATAATCGAGCAGTAACTGTTGCCTAATTGAACCCCCAAATACATACATCCTTCGGTGTCTATTACACACATTCACATAAACACAGTTTTAATAAACAATATTCAACATTAATGTGTTGGTTCTGTTATTAGTGGCGTTGAAAATGTAAACGGAAACCACTGTTTTATACATGAAACATAAATATTGACTCTCTCGCAACAACAACCCCCAACCGCCCCCGACAGACAACAAACAAACGGCAACAACACACACACACTTGGTTTCTTCCACTTGCTGCACCAGCCATGTGTATAAAGTCAATATTAAACAACTCCACGTATGAGTGATATTTAATTTAAAAAAGTTCTACATAAAGTATACGCACTGTGTATGAAGTGTAAAGTAGACAGACAGGGTTCATTATAGTGATTGCGAGTAGATTTTATTATTACATTTCAATATAACTTGATTATACCGCAGTATTTTTATTTTTATTATTATTATTTACTATTTGTATGTGTGTTTTTGTGTTCAATTTTTGTATAAATTTATTACATTTTAATATTTTACTTGTTTATTTGAATATGTGTGTAATGCTCTCTCTCTCTCTCTCTCTATTTCGCCTAAATAACTCGTTAAGTTTATGTATTTATTTCGCATATTTTGTGTTTGTTATTTGCAATAATAAACACCTGAATCATAATTGGCCTTTTCACCATAATGGCTGTGACATCTGTTCGTTCTAATGGTTTTTGCGGTTTAATAACATTTCCAACCACAATGCACCACAACCAAATCTCACACACATTCATTCACTTTCATACATTTGTATTCTCTTTTAGCTCTATTGTAGTTACTTGTGTAGACGTGTGGAGTTTTAGTATCTGTATTTTAGTTGTTAGATTTGATTTAATTTGATTGTTATAGTTGTCGCAGTTGTTGTTTTGGTTTCCACCATTTGAACTGTGCATTACATATTCGTATTTAACATGTTGTATTTAATAAACTCATATAGATATTACCAAAAAAAAAAGGCATATAGTCGCCATGCTATTATTTGGAATTTTTATAGTTTTTAAATATTTAAATTTTTTTTCTATTTATTTAGAATTTGTGCTGTGCAATGATGTGCAAAGAAATTGTGGAAAATATAGAATATTTTTTATATTGGTAAATGTAAAAATTTGCATGCTGCAAAAATAAACAAATTTGCAAGGTAAATATGTTTAGAAATATTGATTAATTTTTTAAAAACAAAAAGTTTAATATTTAAATTTGTGACCTAAATTAAAACTGGTCTAAAATTGTATAGAATTAAAAAATAAATCCTAAGCAAAAAATTGAAGAATAGAATAGCATTCTCTAATACAATTCTTAGCTGCAAAACAAATTTCGTAAAATTTTTCCATGATCGAATATTGTGTAGAAAGCAAAGGCCGAAAATAGGTATAAGTGAAAATAAGTTCACTTATGCAAAAGGACGTAACAACCGAAAAATTCACAATTGAGTTTTTAATGGATATTGGTACAGCGCATCAAGGCACACGTCTTCATACTTTTTTAGCATTTTATTTATAAAATTAACGTCTTTCATTTTACTAATTTTTTTTTGTCTCTCCTGTAAAATTTTAAAAAGCATTTTAGGTGACGAAATTTCGATCTTCGGCTCGATGCTTGACTTCGTTTCACTTCATTCGCAATCTCGAAAGTTCTGTTGTTAGTTGCCGCTTACAGGTATGAGCTGGTCTCCCAATTTGTATGCTTCCTTGAGGGTTTCAGCCTACGTATTTCCTGGCAATGTTATCGTCTAGTGTGGCTTATCTAACTTGACCACTTACTTATTTATGTTTTAATAGACTGCTTGTTTGCCTCCATCCAAAGCTGGTTGTTGGATATTGCTACAGGCCAGAATGTCCGTAAGTTCTTGCGGAGGCATTTGTTGAGAAATACTTGTAGACATTGTTCGTCACGTGCTGCCATGTTCAAGGTCTCGCATCCATAGATTATAGTAGGTTTTATGTTGCAATTAAATAATTTGATTTTGGTTCGTTTCAAAATGTTAGACGATTTCCAAACCTGATTTATTTGGGCAAATGCACTCCGTGCCTTTTTTATTCGACTGGGTATATCTGATGCTGAGCCAGTAGTTTTATCAATTGTGCTGCCCAGGTAGAAGAAGAACATTATATCTTCAATGTGCTGATCGAATACGAAGAAACGGCAATCTGTGTTACAAGATATCTGCAGCGATTTTGTTTTGGGTATAGCTATTTTCAGCCCAACCAGTTTTGTGATCTCGCTGTTGGTGGAAATTTTCGACTGCATCTCTGAGAATAAGAGACTAACTACACATATGTCATCTGCATAATCTACCACAAACTCTCTTATAATAGCTTGTAGACTCCTGCATCACAGAATCGGGGACGCAGTTTAAAGTAGAGGTGATAAAACACAGCCTTGTCTAACTCCAGTGTTTTCTATAATCTTGTTGCTCAGCTGGTTTTCATGTAACACACGCAAAGTGGCATTCTTGTACAGGGCTTTGATTAGCTGTGTTAATTTTTTGAGGACAACCATTATAGTTGAGTGTTTCGAAAGCCTTCTCAAAGTGTATAAATACGAAGATCTCAATTCCACTGATTGCTCAACAATAATCCTAAGACTATTTACTTGGTCAACACAAGATTTTACGGAGCGAAATCCAATTCTTTCTATTGGTCAAATCATCTTTTTTGGGAACATTTATGATCACTCCATCAGACATATAGTCAGGAAAAGATTCATGAGCCAAAAATGCTCTAATAATGGGTTCCAGCATTCGTGCAATGGTTGTTTGGTCGGCTGTAAGCAATTCCGGAGAGATATTATCCAAACCAAAAGATTTATTTGTTTTGAGAGATCTTATCGCTTCGCTAATTTCCTTATTTCAGGGCTCTCAACAGAGATGTCAGCATCTTGTGTATGTGAAGCACATCCGCAAATGGATTGACATTGAGTACTAAATGTTGATAGCCTACCGGAGTAAAAGCTATCCCATTTAAGTCTTCGATGTTATATCGTTTTGTAAAGGCTTTCCAGTCGATGATTTTTAATTTGTCGGGTCCCTTACATGATGAGTTACAGCCGCTACTTGAAGTTCGTTTGCTATGTTGTTGACCCATTTGTGTTTATCTCTCATTGCGGTTGTATAGTTTTTGGTACTTGTCTTTAATCATGCGTGTTTTGTTCAGTGGATTAAATTCCACGTAACATCGCTTATACATTATTATCTAGTAGTAGTGATGAACCTCAGATGTATCTCTACTGCCTTAGTGAAGATTTCCCTGAAATCCGTCCATGCTCGGGTTTCACCGCTTCTTGAGGCGTATTCTACTAATTCGTTAGTGAACAGGTTTGCAGTTTCCGGGTTTTTCAACTTTGTCACATTGAATCTTCTCTGTGATACAGTGTTGTTTGTCTTGATGGCGGTAATTTTTACTCGCACAGTGGCAACCGGTAAGTGGAGATCGCTAGCAATAATTTTTTTCTGATAGTTATGTGGTCTATTTGGTTTTTCGTGCGACTGTCAGGGGATACCCAAGAGATGAGATTAAGGACTGAGATCGAAAAATTTTTAACATTCATATATGTTAATAAAAATTAAACTACTAAGCTAACAGTTTTAAAACTTTCTTTGTTTGATTAAAATTATTGTTGCAATTTACCAAAAAAAAATATTTTTTTTAGTTCTAATCACTAATGATGAAATTTTGAACCTTTTTCGAAAATCCTTCCATTTAGGTTTCTATAGTGCTTTATGTCACTTTGTTAGAACAGGTTGTCCATCTCCGTTTAAAATCTACCACAATTTTGGACACCTTTTTTGTGCTCTTGCTAAAAGCCCAATATCTCTCCATTGGACTCAGCCCCTGGCAGTTTGGAGGAATTGGCTCTCTTGGTACAAATACCACATTATTGTTCTTTTACCACTCAAGACATTTCTTACCAAAGTGACAGGGTGCCAAATCAGGCCAAAAATAAGTGGACACACTAAGAAGTCTTTTGAATGGAAGCATCCTTTTTTGTAAACACTGCTTGATGTAAATTTCGGTATTTATAAAGACCTTTGTAACAAATATTTGGCTTTTTTTGCCACACCTGCATATTGCTTGACTTACCAAGAACTTTTTGAGAAATTTTGTCTGCTTTTGGGTCCTAAACTTTTCTTCAACATTCCCTCGAGCATCAGCAACATCAAAATTTTGAACCGGAAGCTGCGAAAAATCTGCCAGAACATACGTTTCGTCATCCATTATGCAGCAGGAATATTTGTTTTTATAAAATTTGACTTGAATATCCGTGCTCTGTTTTTGGCCTCTAAATTTTTAGCAGAGTTCCTGTCAGGATCTTTTTGAGCCTTGTATGTTTTTGAACCTACATTAGCTTTAACTTTTTGTACCAAATAGTCCGAGCACTAAGCTAACTGGGCAGCTTTCCTACCGGATGTTTTGGGAGCTCTTTTGAAGGTGCTTTCTATTTTTTTGGCTTTAGAAACATCATGTTGACCATTCGTTTTACCTGAACCAGGTTTTCTGTCAACGGACAAGTTCTCCCGGTACTGTTTAATAACATTGGAAACAGTTTGACGGCAGACCTTTGAATGCTTGGCCAACTTTTTGTAGGACCAAGTTGGGTTTTGTTGAAAATATTTAATAATTTTAGTAAGCACTTTTTTCTGGTCAATCTTTAATCAGATTAACATCAAATGAACATAATTGACATTAAACATAATAACTGACATACTTTATGAAGGTAACTTGATCAAAAAGAAAAAAAAAATCTAATAATACTTGGGTTAAAAGTTTTAATGAAAAACGTGTGTTAAGAATTTTTCGATCTCAGTCCGGCATTTGATCCTAGGAGGCTCAAAACATGTTAATCTAACTAGTCAAATAGTTAACTCGGTAACCAGTGGAGACGCAAAATCACTTGTTCTGGAACACAACAAACATATTTTTTACCCTAACTAAATTAAATTAATTAGCATTTTGAAACACCTACTTATTAACTTATGAATTTATAAAATAATTCTTCAGAGAAGTTTTTCATTTCTAAAAATATAACTATTATAACCTAATTTCAGCTTATTAATATAAATTTGTAACATTACCTTAACAATAGATATAAATTTTGTAAATTTGTGTGCGAGTGTGTGCCAAATATAATTTTTATGTTAATTCTTTATTTTCTCATAACTATGTATGAAACATATTCATACAAGGTACGTGAGCGCGCCCAGAAAAAAATATTTTTCATTTGCATTTGAAAAAGTACAAGATGAAGCAAAAAAGTTGAGAATATATTGTTGTGTGTGTGTGTGTGTTGTTAAAAATGTTGATGTGAATTATCATTATAATATTTTAAGTATTCATTATGGCACAGCAACGATGCTGGGCTTAAAAGTTTTTAAAGCCTACATGCTCCTCTATGATTCGCTCATACAGAAGTTTGCAAGACTTAGATTTATTTATTTTATCATTTGTGCAACGTCTAGCGGCTCTAAATTATGTTGGATCAAATCTCTACGTAGAAAAACTGTGAGTATATTTAACAAATTAATAATTAATTAATTGACATCGAGATTTTTAAAAAAATACGTTGCTTACCCTGATGTGTGGTTTTCCACACATATGTAATTTTTGTATATTTTATACTAGCAACATCATTTGAAATTACTTTAACTAATTCTTAATACAACCATGACGGAAAAATATGTCGCGTGCTAAATCACGAAACACCACTGTGCAACGTCTAGCGCTCTAAACTATGTTGGATGAAAACTCTACGTAAAAAAACTGTGAGTACATTTAACAAATAAATAATTTAAATTTTGATAACGAGCTATTTAAAAAATTACGTTGCTTACCCTGGTGTGTGATTTTCCACACATATATAGTTTCTTTGTATTTTGCACTTGAACTAATCTTCAATTAATACTTATTACAACTGTGAGTGACGGAAAATAATGTCACATTATGAATGTCGCGTACTAAATCATACTACACATTGTGATAATAAAACCAAATGAAACATTATTCCAATTCACTGATTTTTTTAGTTTTCTAGAGCCAGTCGAAAAGAAGTTCTATTTTTTTGTCGCGTTCGGAATCTCATGTTAATTGCTAATATATTGAAAACAGCTAAGCGACAAAATCTCTATTTTTCACTAAAAATAGTTGTACGAATATCCCATCGAAATTTAAATAAGTTTAAGATTTTTTTATTTTTTCACTTGAAAGTTTTACGAATGTCGCGTTCTAAAGAGTAAAAATTTCCATATATTATTTGAAATGTATCAACAAAATGAGTAGACTTTTAATGAAGTATATAAGAGGTAATACTACAAATGAAAAATTTTGCTTTAATCTTTTATTTAAAAAACTCTTCAGCCTGCCTCGTGTGTTTGTGTGCTTGAGAGTAAACAAATTGTTATATAAAGCTGTATTAGTATTATTGTTATTATGATAATGCCAATGAGAGACTGTGTGTGTATGTCTATGATTGTGTGTGTGTACGACTATGTGAATTTGAATAAGCGGGGAAACATACTGACAGCGCTTTGGGATGATATTAAATTTAACTTTTCACATTAGAACACATTTTATAATTTTTGCAAATTAGGCAGAGGCACCAACCAACCATCCAACCAACCACCAAATTATGCTACTATTTCTCTTTGAATGTTTCATTTTTTTTTATATAATTTTCTGTAATTTTGTGTTGTGCTGAGCTGTATTTTTGTAAATGTAAATAAAATGCGCTGCTGCTCAACGTCGTTTGTTAGTCTGCCTATTTATTTTAATTAAAATTATTTTTTTAAGCTCCCATCATCAGCATCCTTAGCATCATAGTCATCAGCATTGTGCTCATTAGGTTTCCCAGAGAGAATTTTATTGCAAAAATATATATACATATATATATATAAATTAAATTTTTTCTCGTTATATGTATATGTAACATTGTCGGGAATGTTGTAAGTTGTAGTGGTGTTTAGGCCCACATTTCGCAACAAAAAATAGAAAATAATTTATGTTAATTTGTTTTGAGTTGGAAGTTGTACAACAGTGGGTGGGTAGCTTTAAGCTTATTTACCTGGTTTTTGTGGTTTTTCATGTTTGGTTGGGCGATAGGAGAGCAAAAATATAATCTCATTACTTATAATTCGATTTATATACGTATTGAAAATAATACATGAAATAATTGATACGAAATATAAATAATATGTTGATTGCTTTAAGTACTAAAGTACAGCTGATACTCGTAAAATAAAAAATAATTTTCGAATTATTATTAAGTCACGTTTGCAATGTGTTAAGAGCCCATGAAGAAGATAACATGATATATACATGGACAATTTAATATACAAAAACTTATTAAATTTAATATTAATATTAATAACCCTAGTTAGAAATAAGCAAGAGAGCTATATTCGGCTGTGCCAAATCATATCTACCCTTCATCAAAGTATACTTTGTGAAAAATATTGAAAACAAATTTACGGTGAAAAAAAAAAAAAAAACATATTTAGGTTGAAAAAAAATTTCAGGTAACAAAAAAAATTTTATGAAGAATAATGTTTTTTGTTCCAAAATAAAGTTGTATAAATTTTTAGCAGGAAAAACTTTTAAGACGAAATAAATCTTTTTTTCTAAAAAAATTTTCGTAAAATATTAATTTGACTTAAAACATCCATTTTTTATTGTCTTTGATCAAAAATATGTAAAAAAAATTGAGATTGTCGTGATTTTTTTTCTTACATCTTAGCAACCGCACCAATGGGTCAACCACTTAAGAAAGATGATTTCAACAGACATACGTGCATGGCTACATTGACTGCGATGAACTATTCACTCAACTGAGCGAAGTGAATCGTTATCGTACTGAGCGTTTTCAGCTCTGTAATGTACTTGCTGAAAGTTATTAAATAAAAGTTTTGCACTCCAAAGTAAATAACCTCATAAACAAGGTGATGTACCAATTAAACCTGACACAAATCTCTCTTCTAGATTAAACTTATTCAAATGTCTAAGCCTTAGTTGATAGCAAAAATCAAAGAAATAAGGACATTGGTAGCCATTTATATGCTAGCAAGCAGTCGGGTGGGGGGGGGTTCGTGTCCTATTTCCTAAATTCGCATTTCAGACATTGCTCTTATTATAGACTCCCCGTAAACTAATAAACAAATGGAACTAATGGATTGATTGACATAACTAGACAAATCAAAATATTGAAATACAAGCCCCATGAAATGAACTTAAAAAAAAAAACGAAGTATAGTTGATTAGTATTGTCAAATTCTACAATATCCGGATGGTTTTGTATACTATGCCTCATAACTCTCGCCATACCTAGTTCCAATGGCATATTTACATTTGTATGGAACCCCAAATTTTGATTTATCTTTCTTTTCTCACATTTCACAAATTAGAAGACCAATATTTAAGTTTATTCAATCATAATAACAACCTTTATTCTGTTCAAATTCATAATATTAATTTTTTTATTTAAAAAAAAATATATAATTATATTAACAAAATTCAATATTATAACTTTTACTTTAATAAAAATTTTTAGTTTAACAATATCACTTTTGTCAAAGTAAATTTGTGGAATACATTTATAAAATTTCAGTAAATATTTAACAAATCAAATATGAAATATTTAATAAATCGTATATGCCATATTTAACAACTTAAATTAACCATTATAGAAAAAAATGTGTAACAATATTTATAATGAAAGAAAGAAAAAAAATTTTTGACTAAGTATCAAAAGTGTTTAAAATTTTAACATTAGAAAATTAAAACATTTTAAAGAAAATATTTAAACATGAAAATTACTAACTTACATAACCTTTGTTATTTACCAAAATTAATATTTGAAAATTTTAACAACAAAGCTAGAAAAACTTATTCACTCGTTATACGTTTTTAAAAGTTATTAACGCCGATCAGAATTAAAGAAACAAATCAAATAAAAAAACTAAAGTTATTTTAAAACCGGAAATCTATATTTTTCTCAGTAATAAGACCCATGGTGCAAATTTTTAATAAATATATAATAAAAAGCAAAAGCAAAAAAAACTTGTAAACTTCATTGAACTCAGTTCAAACAGCTGATCTAAATTTTTATTTGTGATCAAAAGTAGGTCACGACTTGTGTTAAGTAAATAAATAACGAACATGTTACAACATGTTTGATCTCTCTTGAGTTGGAAGTAAAAAAATAAAATATGTTTGAGCTTCTTTACAAATTTCTTTGCATTTTTTTGTTTGTATGATATTAATAATAATGCAAGCATTTAAGAAAATAAAGTAACAATGAAATTTAGTTTACTCACCGCTCGAATACGTTGTAGAAATCTTTCTCCAGTTATTCGACGTGTGCTAGATGGTTGGGATATCAAAATTTATGTATTTTTGCTTTGTTCTTGCATTATATTGTTTTAGAACTTTTAGTTTCTACTTTATCAATTAAATAGTTAAATTCTCATTTTTTTGTTATAATTTGATTAATTTGTTGTTTTATTTTTTTTTTAAGTTATTGGTTTTTTTATACTTTTGCATGTTTTCTGGATTTATTTTTTTAGTTAGCAATAGTGTTTCTTACTAAGTTTTCATTTAAAATTTAATTTTTCTTTAACATTTTTTTGTTGTTGTTGAAATTTCACAATTCCTATTGTAGGTTGCAAATACCGTGATTGTTTTTTACTATTGGTGTTTTCTTTGGTTTTACACACAATTTGAATTTTATTTTTTAATAAGATGAAATTTTAATTATTTTGTAAATTTAAAATTTTTGACTTTAACATTTCATCAAGTGCAATATTACATGATGTAGGATGCAGTGACTGTTTACAGTTTTCTTTTAAACAAACATTTTAGCTTTATGAAAAATAATGTTTTACCAAAATTTTGAGCAAATTTTACTTTTAGGGAAAAAAACTTTTAGGGTATATAAAAACATAAAATTGTTTATTATTTGTTACAATTTTTGCTATTTCAACATTTTATGTAAATTTTAGCATTTATGGCACGTCACTGATTTGAGCTATTTAAATGTGTTGGGAATCACTGTTTTTGTTATTTTAGTTATTTTATATCACTGATTAGGAAATTCTGTTTTGGTTATTTGTTTTGTTGTTGAGCCAAAGAGTTCAAGTTTTATTTTATTAAGGGGAATTGATCCTTGTTGTTGTTTCACTTGAGCATTTTCTCCTGGAAATTAGAGAACAAAACCACTGGTGACTTATTCAGTGCTGAAGAAATCCACTGAAAAGGATTTTCTCAGGCAGGTGTTGGAAAAGCGTTTCAAAGTTTTGAGTAGGATGCTACGAAATTTTGAAGAAGAAAACAAAATATATATTTTGTGATATTGTGTCTTATTGGTACATGTTATGGAGCTTGATTGGATTACCTGCGTGTTCCTCTTTGCAAGAAATCTCATTTGTTGACCTTAATTGTAACACTCTATTTAAGAATTGTTGGAAAACATACAAATTTGGGAGTAATTGTAGAGTGTGCTGGTAATCTTTTCCTTAAATATTATATATAAATTAGTATTTATCTAACTCTGTTTTAATTATTTTTTTATTTATTTATTTTTTTTTTTAAATTTACCTGTGGTCGATTGGCAACATATTCGATTGCTATCACGAATCTGTTTCCTATGTGTATGAGCTAAAAAAGCCACCTAGTTCATTTGAGAGAGTTACGCTGAAATGAGAGGTCACTTCACTGAGCTAATAAATCCAACTCTAGTGTTGGCTATAAAAATGCCGTTAAAATATTCTAGAATTGATTTTTGAAAATGAGAAACCCTACAAACTAAGAAAACAATCCTACACAGAGAAAACAGAATCGTGACGGCAACCGAAAGTGTTGCCAATCGAATGATTCACATAGAATTTTTCAGTTCTATCAACAGAAAGTCAGAAGAGCCATTGCAAAAAATCGTTGTTAGAGATGTTGGCGAAAATTTTTTAGTGAAAAAATCGAAGTAGTTGCTAGTCGCTAATATCTCAGCCATTAGTGGGCCGATTTGCTCAAATAACAATCTACATATGTTGGACTGCATGTTCTCTTTATGCCGAGCATATTAACTGTAATCGTTACACAAAAAGCAGGCTATCTTACTACTGTAACATCATTATACTAACATATCATATTACTAGCAACTATAGTATTTTCCAGGCATATTTTATGTCATTTATAGCTTCATTATTTCAATTTATATGTATTTGACAGCATTTCTCGTGTATTGTAAGTACTCGTGTGCATTTCTATATTTACTTCTTTTATTTAAATGATAAATATTATAGCAGCTCTTATTTATTTCCCCTCTTGAAACCATTTACAACCATAAGTATTGTCCAGTTGTACTTCAACTTGCAGTTAAAGTTTATACGTTTGCTTGTGTATTTCTGTGTGTGTCTGTCCACAATTGACCAGTAAGTAGTAAAAACAAATTGTTTTCTGTCAAACCAATTCTTAAAATATTTAAATAAAATACCCGTCCAACAAAACAAAGTGTGTACTTCAGTGTACATACATCCATATACTCAGAAAAAATGTGCACTTTCCACTGCACAAACATAAAACTACTTGTTTAATGGAATATTTATAAGCACCAAAGATGTGAAGTTTACATTTTCAAATAGTACCAATAAAATTTTAAAAATGTTCTTCAATATTATAAAAAATTATATATAATAAATAAGAGTATACTCTTAATAAGAATAAATTCAAATAGATTGGAAAGTTGATAAGGCGATGCTCGTATGTGATTTGAATTCGACTTTTCGAAAGCCCCAGTTATCTATCTTCGTATTGGACATTACCAAAATCGCTGCATAAATGGCAAAGATATGATCTAAATACCACAACTACTCGATATTTGGAAATATTTTTAGATACTCTGGAATACTTAGCTCTAGTATATGAAATCTGGTAAGGTATTTCAAAAGCCTTTCCAATGCTGTTGCCTTTTTTACATAACCAAAAATAAACAAAAACTTATAGCAAAAGTTGGTACAATTGCACAATTAACCAAGTAACCTGTAATTGTACCAACTTATTCAACTCTGTTTCGAACTCGTACAAGTAGTTATTTGTATTATTGAAACGTCTATCCGTGTGTATGTATTTTTTGTTGTTGCTGCTATTGTACACCATAATCCCGTACAAAGCTCTGAATACGGATGATATCTCCTTCTTCTACACGTTCAAGTTCTCACACGCATACACTCAAATACACACAAACACTCCTGTACAGACAACCAGACAGCATTCCTAACACGTGAGTGAAGTGCGGACAATGGAGAGAAAAAAATACATGTCGAATATTGTATTTGTGTATGTACGTATGTATTTATACGAAAAATGTTGTGAGTAACTGTGTGTGTGAGTGTGTTTAAGGGACTTAAAGGATCCTTCATATGCAACTGTAAATACTATTGCAACGATTTTATTTTACGGATTGTTCCTGAGTGTAAGTGTTTTTATAGATGTGTTCACATTAGGGTGGCCCTTGTTCTAAAATCTCTTATATCTATTATATATCGTTAATATGAGATCCCAGAAAAAAAAAGCACAATAATTTGTGATCACTCTTATTTCCTACCAAATATCGACTTTTATATGAAAAATCTTAAATCACTCATATCTCGTTAATAAGAGGTCCTAGAGGAAAAACAACAATATCTTGTGATCAGTCTTATTTCCTACCAAATATCGATTTTTATATGAAAAATCTGAAATCAGTCATATCTCGTTCATATGAGATCCTAGGGGAAAAATAACAATATTCTGTGATCACCCTTATTTCCTACCAAATATCGATTTTTATATGAAAATTCTAAAATCACTCATGTCTCGTTAATAAGAGCTCCTAGAGCAAAACAACAATAATCTGAGATCACTCTTATTTCTTACCAAATATCGATTTTTATATGAAAAATCTAAAATCACTCATATCTCTTTAAAAAGAGCTCCTAAAGGAAAAATAACAGTATTCTGAGATCACTCTTATTTTCTACCAAATATCGATTGTTACATGAAACATTTTTAATTACTCATATCTCAATAATAAGAGGTCCTAGAGGAAAAATAACAATATTCTGTGATCACTCTTATTTCCTACCAAATATCGATTTTTGTATGAAAAATCTAAAATCACTCATATCTCGCTAATAAGAGCTCCTAGACGAAAAACAACAATAATCTGAGATCACTCTTATTTCCTACCAAATATTGATTTTTATATGAAAAATCTAAAACATTGTTGCCCACAATTTTGCTTTCCTATCACGCGAGATAGGACAAGCAAATTCTGCCAACGTTACGTTGACACACATACACTATAAGCTTACTTGTGTGGTTTCTTATAATGATCATGTGTTTGTTGCTTTGTTTTCATCTCAGAGAACAAAATCAAATCAGTCGCTGTTTAGCACTTGTTGAAGCAAGATCTTGTTACGCAACTTTTTTGAATGCTCTTATATTTTTTTGCAAATACACACAGCAAAATGTTTGATGAGAATTGGGAGTATGATTTTTTTTTTATAGAAAATATGGATGGCGAAGCACAATGTATTGTGTGTTATCGTACTTTATGTCGTAAATCTTTATTTTTTATAAAAAGACATTATGAGATTTGCCATGCATATTTAGGTAATCTTACTTTAAGCTTTTCAGTGTACGACTTAAAATATTGTGATGAATTTTGCTCTCCGCTGCCTAACAAACACAAACGAAACTGTTGTAGTATGTGTGTGGGCAACACTGATCTAAAACCACTAATATCTCGTTAATAAGAGGTCCTAAGGGAAAAACAACAATATTCCGTGATTACTCTTATTTCCTACCAAATATCGATTTTAATATAAACGATCTAAAATCAATCATATCTCGTTAATAAGAGCTCCTAGAAGAAAAATAATAATATTGCGCGATCACTCTCATTTCCTACCAAATATCGATTTTTATATGAAAAATAATATCTCGTTAATAAAAAGTCCTAGAGGAATAATAGTAATCTAATAGTGATCGTTAATTAGAGCCCCTAGAGGAAAAATAACAATAATCTGAGATCACTCTCATTTCGTACCAAATATTGATTTTTATATGAAAAATCTAAAATCACTCATATCTCGTAAATAACAGCTCCTAGAGGAAAAACAACAATAATCTGAGATCACCCTTATTTTCTACCAAATATCGATTTTTATATGAAAAATCTAAAATCACTGATATCTCATTAATAAGAGCTCCTAGAGGAAAAATAACAATATTCTGTGATCATTCTTTTTTTACCAAATATCGATTTTTATATGAAAAATCTAAAATCACTCATATCTCGTTAATAAGAGGTCCTAGGGGCAGAACAACAATATTCTGTGGTCACTCTTATTTCCTACCAAATATCGATTTTTATATGAAATTTTATATGAAATAAGAGCTCCTAGAGGAAAAATAACATAATTCTGTGATCACTCTTATTTCCCACCAAATATAGATTTTTATATGAAAAATCTAAAATCACTCATATCTCGTTAATAAGAGCTCATAGAGGAAAAATAACAATATTCTGTGATCATTCTTATTTGCTACCAAATATCGATTTTTATATGAAAAATCGAAAATCACTCATATCTCTTTAAAAAGAGCTCTTAGAGGAAAAACAACAATATTCTGAGATCACCCTTATTTCCCACCAAATATCGATTTTTATATGAAAAATTTTAAATTACTCATATATCGTTAATAAAAGGTCCTAGAGGAAAAACAACAATAATCTGAGATCACTCTTATTTTCTACCAAATATCGAGTTTTAAATGAAAAATCTAAAATCACTCATATCTCTTTAAAAAGAGCTCCTAGAGGAAAAACAACAATATTCTGTGATCACTCTTATTTCATTCCAAATATAGATTTTTATATGAAAAATCTAAAATCACTCATATCTCTTTAAAAAGAGCTCTTAGAGGAAAAACAACAATATTCTGAGATCACCCTTATTTCCCACCAAATATCGATTTTTATATGAAAAATCTAAAATCACTCATATCTCTTTAAAAAGAGCTCCTAGAGGGATCACCCTTATTTCCCACCAAATATCGATTTTTATATGAAAAATTTTAAATTACTCATATATCGTTAATAAGAGGTCCTAGAGGAAAAACAACAATAATCTGAGATCACTCATATTTTCTACCAAATATCGATTTTTGTATGAAAAATCTAAAATCACTCATATCTCGTTAACAAGAGCTCCTAGAGGAAAAATAACAATAACCTGAGATCACTTTATTTCCTACCAAATATCGATTTTTATATGAAAAATCTAAAACCACTCATATCTCGCTAATAAGAGGTCCTAGAGGAAAAATAACAATATTCTGTGATCACTCTTATTTCCCACCAAATATCGATTTTTATATGAAAAATCTAAAA
The DNA here is from genome assembly GCA_942486065.2 of Calliphora vomitoria. Classification (NCBI taxonomy): domain Eukaryota; kingdom Metazoa; phylum Arthropoda; class Insecta; order Diptera; family Calliphoridae; genus Calliphora; species Calliphora vomitoria. The sequence goes on along the minus strand of OW818030.2, from coordinate 117,734,843 downwards.
CCACTCATATCTCGCTAATAAGAGGTCCTAGAGGAAAAATAACAATATTCTGTGATCACTCTTATTTCCCACCAAATATCGATTTTTATATGAAAAATCTAAAACCACTCATATCTCGCTAATAAGAGGTCCTAGAGGAAAAATAACAATATTCTGTGATCACTCTTATTTCCCACCAAATATCGATTTTTATATGAAAAATCTAAAATCACTCATATCTCTTTAAAAAGAGCTCCTAGAGGGATCACCCTTATTTCCCACCAAATATCGATTTTTATATGAAAAATTTTAAATTACTCATATCTCGATAATAAGAGGTCCTAGAGGAAAAATAACAATATTCTGTGATCACTCTTATTTCCTACCAAATATCGATTTTTGTATGAAAAATCTAAAATCACTCATATCTCGTTAACAAGAGCTCCTAGAGGAAAAATAACAATAACCTGAGATCACTTTATTTCCTACCAAATATCGATTTTTATATGAAAAATCTAAAACCACTCATATCTCGCTAATAAGAGGTCCTAGAGGAAAAATAACAATATTCTGTGATCACTCTTATTTCCCACCAAATATCGATTTTTATATGAAAAATCTAAAATAACTCATATCTCGTTAATAAGAGGTTCTAGAGGAAAAATAACAATATTCTGTGATCACTCTTATTTTCTACCAAATATCGATTTTTATATGAAAAATCTAAAATAACTCATATCTCGTTAATAAGAGGTTCTAGAGGAAAAACAACAATAATCTGAGATCACTCTTATTTCCTACCAAATATCGATTTTTATATGAAAAACCTAAAATCACTCATATCTCGTTAATACGTGCTCCTAAGGGAAAAATAACAATATTCTGTAATCACTCTTATTTCCTACCAAATATTGATTTTTATATGAAAAATCCAAAATCACTCATATCTCTTTAATAAGAGGTCCTAGAGGAAAAACAACAAAATTCTGAGATCACTCTATTTTTATATGAAAAATCTAAAATTACTCATATCTCGTTAATACGTGCTCCCAGGGGAAAAACAACAATAATCTGAGATCACTCTTATTTCCTACCAAATATCGATTTTTATATGAAAAACCTAAAATCACTCATATCTCTTTAATAAGAGGTCCTAGAGGAAATATAACAATATTCTGTGATCACTTGTATTTCCTACCAAATATTGATTTTTATATGAAAAATCCAAAATCACTCATATCTCTTTAATAAGAGGTCCTAGAGGAAAAATTACAATATTCTGTGATCACTCTTATTTTCTACCAAATACCTATTTTTATATGAAAAATCTAAAATAACTCATATCTCGGTAATAAGATGTCCTTGAGGAAAAATAACAATATTCTGTGATCACTCTTATTTCCTACCAAATATCGATTTCTATATGAAAAATCTAAAATCACTCATATCTCGTTAATAAGAGGTCCAAATACCGATATTTATACGAAAAATCTAAAATCACTCACATCGCGTTAATAAGAACACCTAGAGGAAAAATAACAATAATTTGAGATCACCCTTATTTCGTGCCAAATATCGATTTTTATATGAAAAATCTAAAATCACTCATATCTCGCTAATAAGAGGTCCTAGAGGAAAAATAACAATAATCTGTGATCACTCTTATTTCCCACCAAATCACTCATATCTCGTTACTAAGATGTCCAACAGGAAAAATAATAATAATCTGTGATCAATCTTATTTTCGCACCAAATATCGATTTTTTATATGAAAAATCTAAAATCACTCATATCTCGTTAATAAGAGCCCCTAAAGGAAAAACAAAAATCGTAAATCACTTATATAACATTAATAAAAGCTCCTAGAAGAAAAATAACAATAATTTGAGATCACTCTTATTTCGTACCAAATATCGATTTTTATAAGAAAAATCTAAAAGCACTCATATCTCGCTAATAAGAGGTCCTAGAGGAAAAATAACAATATTCTGTGATCACTCTTATTTTCCACCAAATATCGATTTTTATATGAAAAATCTAAAATCACTCATGTCTCGTTAATATGAGCTCCTAGAGCAACAACAACAATAATCTGAGATCACTTTTATTTCTTACCAACTATCGATTTTTATATGAAAAATCTAAAATCACTCATATCTCTTTAAAAAGAGCTCTTATTTTCTACCAAATATCGATTGTTACATGAAAAATCTTTAATTACTCATATCTCGTTAATAAGAGCTCCTAGAGGAAAAATAACAATATTCTGTGATCACTCTTATTTCCTACCAAATGTCAATTTTTATATGAAAAATCTAAAATCAATTATATAACGTTAATAAAAGCTCCTTGAAGAAAAATAACAATAATCTGAGATCACTCTTATTTCGTATCAAATATCGATTTTTATATGAAAAATCCAAAATCACTCATATCTCTTTAAAAAGAGCTCCTAGAGGAAAAATAACAGTATTCTGAGATCACTCTTATTTCCTACCGAATGTCGATTTTTATATGAAAAATCTAAAATCACTCATATCTCGTTAATAAGAGCTGGTAGAGAAAAAATAACAAAATTCTGTGATCACTCTTGTTTCCCACCAAATATCGATTTTTATTTGAAAAATCTAAAATCACTCATATCTCGTAAATAAGAGGTCCTAGAGGAAAATTAACTATATTTTATGATCACTCTTATTTCCTACCAAACATCGATTTTTATATAAAAAATCTAAAATCACTCATATCTCGTTAATAAGAGCTCCTAGAGGAAAAATAACAATATTCTCTGATCACCATTGTTTTCTACCAAATATCGATTTTTATATGAAAAATCGAAAATCACTCATATCTCGTTAATAAGAACTGCTAGAGAAGAAATAACAAAATTCTGTGATCACTCTTGTTTCCTACCAAATATCGATTTTTATATGAAAAATTTAAAACTACTCATATCTCGTAAATAGCAGCTCCTACAGGAAAAATAATAATATTCTGTGATCACTCTTATTTTCTACCAAATATCGATTTCGTTAACAAGAGTTCCTAGAGGAAAAATAACAATATTCTGTGATCACTCTTATTTTCTACCAAATATCGATTTTTATTTGAAAAATATAAAATCACTCCTACTTCGTAAATAAGAGGTCCTAGAGAAAAAATATCAATATTCTGTGATCACTCTTATTTCCTACCAAATATCGACTTTTATATATGAAAAATCTAAAATCACTCATATCTCGTTAATAAGAGCTCCTAGAGGAAAAACAACAATATTCTGTGATCACTCTTATTTCCAACCAAATATCGATATTTATACGTAAAATCTAAAATCACTGATATCTCGTTAATAAGAGCTCCTAGAGGAAAAACAACAATATTCTGTGATCACCCTTATTTCTTTCCAAATATCGATTTTTATATGAAAAATCTAAAATCACTCATATCTCGTTAATAAGAGCTCCTAGACGAAAATCAACAATATTCTCTGATCACCATTATTTTCTACCAAATATCGATTTTTATATGAAAAATCTAAAATCACTCATATCTCGTAAATAAGGGGTCCTAGACGAAAAATAACAATATTCGGTGATCACTCCCATTTTCTACAAAATATCGATTTTTATATGAAAAATATAAAATCACTCATATCTCGTTAATAAGAGCTCCTGGAGGGAAAACAACAATAATCTGAGATCACTCTTATTTCCTACCAAATATCGATTTTTAAATGAAAAATCTAAAATCACTCATATCTCGTTAATAAGAGGTCCTAGAGGAAAAATAACAATATTCTTTGATCACTCTTATTCCCTACCAAATATCGATTTTTATATGAAAAACCTAAAATTACTCAGATCTCGTTAATAAGAGCTTCTAACGGAAAAAGGGTATTTCCCACCAAATATAGATTTTTATTTGAAAAATCTAACAGACTTATACTTCCGTAATAAGAGGTCCTAGAGGCAAGAAACAATATTCTTTGATCACCCTTAGTTCCTTCCAAATATCGATTTTTATACGAAAAATCTTAAATTACTCATATCTCGTTAATAAGAGCTCCTAGAGGAAAAATAACAATATTCTGTTATCACTCTTATTTCCTACCAAATATCGATTTTTATATGAAAAATCTGAAATCAGTCATATCTCGTTAGTAAGAGCTCCTAGAGGAAAAACAACAATATTCTGTGGTCACTCTTATATCCCACCAAATATCGATTTTTATATGAAAAATCTGAGTGTTAATAAGAGCTCTTATAGAAAAACAACAATATTCAGTGATCACCCTATTTTCTACCAAATATCGATTTTTATATAAAAAATTATTCGTTAATAAGAGCTCCTAGAGGAAAAACAACAATATTCTGTGGTCACTCTTATATCCTACCAAATATCGATTTTTATATGAAAAATCCTAAATCACTCACATCTCGTTAATAAGAGCTCCTAGAGGAAAAACAACAATATTCTGTGGTCACTCTTATATCCCACCAAATATCGATTTTTATATGAAAAATCTAAAATCACTCATATCTCTCTAAAATCGTTAAGAGATTTTTGGCGTGTGGTGTTTAGATGATGGAAAACAATTTTATACCGAGAAATAAGGGTCACCCTTATTTACATGTTGTCAGTATTATTGAAAATTTTATTATTGTCTGCGTGTGTGAGTGTTATGTGAATGGGTATTGCCTTGCAAGTGTTGGAGTTTTCAGTTTGTGTTAGTGTTTTCATGTTTGAAATTAAGATGAAAGAACAACATCAGCTGTCCTTGGTTTGCTGCCAGTTATTTTCGGTTTTGTTGCTGGCTCACTTGGCCTGAGTTTTTATGTTGTTACGTTGCTGTTTCCATTTCCATTTCATATTTATCTGCTTTGTCTTACTTTTCTTGTTACACTATTTGCATTATTGTTGTTTCATTTTAAATACAGCAACATCAATTGTGGTCCGAAATAAGAAATATACGTAGAAAAAAAACTGAAATTATTTTTGGATTATGTTGGAATTTTTATTTACTTAACAAGCTGCAAGGAAACAAGCAGAACATGAAAATGAAATTTCCTCTGAAAGTAGCATCTATATGCATATAGTGTTGTAGTATTTACAAACAAATGTGGCTACAATTTGTTAAAGTTCTTGTTGTTTTTATAAGTTCTTTATGTTTTTGAAAGATTTGCAGTGTTAAGGAGATTATTACTGTTTTTATTTTCCTTGAAACATGTTAAAAATTAAACTGAATTTTTTGTTACTAAAGTAAAACACAAAATCCTCTTAAAATTTATTTAAACATTTTCTATGTCTCAAAAATGCGGGATTTTTAATCTCGTTCAGGTAAAAGGAATGATCCACATGATGTTTCTAAAGCCAATAATTAAAAGCATTTTTAAAAGAGCTCCCAACACACCCGGTAGGAAAGCAGTCCGGTTAGCTCAGTACTCGGACTATTTGGTACGAAAAGTTAAAGCTAATGCGGGTTTTAAAACATACAAGGATCAAAGACAGGAACTTTACTAAAAATTTAGAGGTCAAAGACGGAGCATGGAAATTGAAGTCAAATTTTATAAAAAAATATATACCTGCTGCATAATGGATGACGAAACGTATGTTCTGGAAATTTTTTTTGCAGCTTCCTGGTCAATTTTTTTATGTTGCAGATGCTCGAAGGTATGTTGAAGAAAAGTTTAGGATCCAAAAACACTAAATTTCTCAAAAAGTTCTTGGTATGGCAAGCAATATGCAGCTGTGGCAAAAAACCAAACATTTGTTACAAAGGGCTCTATAAATACCGAAATTTACATCAATGAATGTATAAAAAACAGAATGTTTCCATTCATAAGACTTTCTAATGTGTCCACTTATTTTTGGCCTGATTTGGCATCCTGTCACTATGGCAAGCAAGGTCTTGAGTTGTATAAGAACAGTAATGTGGTATTTGTACCAAGAGAGGTACACCTTCAAAACTGCCTGGAGTTAAGGCCATGGGAGAGTTATTGGGCTCTTGTTAAAAGGGAATTGAAGAGCACAGAAGAGGTGTCAAAAAGTGTGGTAGATTTTAAACGGAGATGGACTACCTGATTGAACAAAGTGACAGAAATCTTAATAAAAACCTTAATGGAAGCGTTTTTGGAAAAGGTTCATAAATTCATCACTATTGTTTAAAACTATAAAATTAATATTTAAGTTTAGTGGTTTCACTTTTATTAACATTTATGTATGTTAAGATTTTATCGATACTTAGTACACATTTTAGTAGAGTTTTGTCCGGGAACGAAGCTAATAATTTAATAAATTCACAATATGTGAGAAGTTCTTCGTCGAAATCTGAATATATTCAAGTGATCTTGTTGGTGGTCCTTACTCATTTTGTTGGTGGGCTTATCTCTATACTCTATCGTTTCCAAAGAGACGTGCCTTGAATTAGTCTCCATGTCAGCACAGAAAATCTTTTTTATTTTGAATTCTTTATTATGCTGAAATGTAAAATTTTTTCCTTATTTTATTAAAGCAACTAATAACAATTGTATTTTGCATTATTTTTTTTCTCTTTTAACACTCTTCTGTTTAAAAACATACAAAGAAAAAGAAACGCATAGCTACAATATATTATAAATTCACAAAGAAATTCAATTTTGATTTTTTTCCCCTGTTTTTACTTTTTTTTTTTTTTGCAATTTTCATCATCATCCTCATCATGGTTGTTCATTCATAGTGTGCATTATTAGCATTTTAATTTTATATTCATGTGCCGCATCATAAATATGTGATGTATGGTCTATGAAGTGCCAGTAGTAGTAGTAGTAGAACAATCTACTCTAATACTCTGCCTGCTTTTACTGCACAGTGCCGCCACTCCTCTTCAATCTTATCTGAGATTCTTAGTTGAATTAATAGTTCCCTATTATGCTTTTGATGCCGTGGTTGGATATTGTTTGTGTACATGTGTGTTTTGTGAGTTTGTGTGCTTTGATTGTGTTAGTTTGTTAGTGCCGTGTTTTCTGTTTTTGTTGTAAAATTCTCAAAAGAGTTCTCATGTGGCTCATTTTGCCACATGTTTTATCATAAATTTACTTTGTCATGGTTAATAATATACAAAATGTAGAGCTGTGTATATGTACATTAGGGTGGCCCCTTTTGTAAAGGAGAAAAATAAGGTGTCATGTTCCTAATTAAAATGAAGGTTTAGTTTGTTTGAGGAAAACATTTCTGAAAATGTTTGTCTTGGGGTCAATATTTGCTGAGCTGTATCAAAGGATAAAAAGAGACTTTTTAAAGAATTTTATGATTTCTGTCATATTTCTCTTATATGAAATCATATGAAAGTCCAAATCCAAAAATATTCGAAATTATGTAACTTTTGGCAAACATTTAAATTTTGACATAGAATTATTTAAATTAATTAGTTTAAATCACCAAAACAGTTTTTTCTGCTTTTCAAAATTCCATCTACTTCGAATTTTATTTGAACTTTTTAAAACCATTTTTTTTCCCGATTTGCCGACAATTATGAACATCAAAATAAACGTAATTTCAACTTTCCATTGGTATATACCACTTTATAATTTTATTTGATTATATGTAAAGAGAACACCGCAGGTGCAATATTTATTTTCCCATACTCCCTTAGTGTTTTTGTCCTTTTTTCCAGCAGCCAAATAAAATACCAGCCCGTCATCCAAACCGCTTCCCCTCTGTATTTAGATTATTACTCATTTTTTACATTGTCATCATTATCATACGCATCATATCATCATCCCATATGCCTGTACATTAGGGTGGCTCCAAACAAAATGTTGTGGATGATCCCAAATAAAATAAAAATGTAAACTCAACGACAGCTTGCAAAATCATTGGTAGCTACTCAAGCAGTTTTTTAAAACTTCTGTAGGCTAGGTGAAATCATATTTTCCATTTCCAATATCAAGCAAACCTTATCAACAGAGAGTAGGTATTTCAGGAAAAGTTCGTGTCTTCAACAGACAGATGGACGTACATGGTAAGATCGTCTTATAAATTCATAAGTACACAGAATGCATATACATTTGTAGGTCTGCGATGAATAGGTCAATGTATTACAAACGGATTGACAACAATGACATACCCCCATCATTTTTAATGGTAGTTATAAAAATATGGGGAAATTCAAAGAGTTTTAAGAATTTGACTTAAAATATTTTGCCGTTATATATACATGTTGTAGTTATATATGCGCATATCAAAGCAAAAGTAAGGATAGAGTGCAAATGTTGTGTTGGTTTAAACATTTTAAAAAATTTTACCAATTTATAGAACTCACTTAGAGCAATTAACATTTTTAAATATCAGTTTTTAATAATGCAATGGCTCATATTTAACAAACATTTTAGAAAATGTTTTTATACCCTACACCACCATAGTGAGGTGTATAACGGATTTGTGTAGATGTTTGTAACGCCCAAAAATATTTGTCTAACACCCACCTTAAAGTATACCGATCGACTCAGAATCACTTTCTGAGTCGATGTCCGTCCGTCCGTCTGGCTGGCTGGCTGGCTGGTTGTCCATGTAAACCTTGTGCGCAGAGTACAGGTCGCAATCTTGAAGATATTTCAACAAAATTTGGTACATATAATTTTTTCTTCCAAAGGACCAAGCCTATTGAAATTGGCTGAAATCGGTTCATTATTTCACCTAGTCCCCATACAAATGTCCTCCCGAAATTGGACTTTATCGGTCATAAATGTTTAATTTATATAGGTATCTACACAAGTTTTTCTCCAAATAAATGTTATATATACAGAATTTATGTCACCAAATTTTATGATGATAGGTCTATAATTAGTCATAGCTCCCATATAAGACCTGCTTCCGGTAATCACTTTAACGAGCATAAATCTCCTTAAAATGTTGGTATACACATAAAAAGCAACATACATAACTTTTATATAGACATTAATCACATGACCAAATTTCATGGTGATCGGTTCATAATTTTTCATAGCTCCCATATAAGGCCCACTTCCGAAAATTGCTCACGAATATAAATTATTGAAATTTTGAAAGAAAAATGTTGTTGCTCATTTACTTAGTGTAGGGTATTATATGGTCGGGTTTGACCGACCATACTTTCTTACTTGTTAACAATGCAATGGCTCATATTTAACAAACATTTTTGAAAATGTTTTTTTTTTTTTTCGAGATATACTTTGTTCAAGGACGATATTAAATGTTTTATCCTGTTTTGATGAGAAACGGATTCCTAGAAAAAATCTGCGATATATTGGATTTACTATAAGATTTAAAATTATAATTTATTTCTAAAAGTTAGTTTTACTTTACGTATTTTGCACACATCTACTTAGTAGAATGTATGAAATTTTAACATTGAATCATGAATCGATTGAGATAGTAGACATTTTATAAAATAGAATACTCGTCTGATTCTTTTTTTATTTGGAAAACAAAAACAGAATATCAAAAATTTGTTTTCATTACATATTAAAAACTAAATCAACGCCAAAATTTTAATGAGTTGTTTCTCTTTTAAAAAAAATAAAATTTTCATGAAAACAAAAACAAATTTTTAATATTTTATAATCTTGCATGGCTTTGAAAGAGTAGAAAGTAAGCAAAATTTTTTTTATTAAAGTCTTGGATGATTGGTATATAAGATTCGGCACAGGCGAATATAATACTTATTCATACCTGATAATTGTTCAAATGTTCAGTTTGTATACTGTTTACGGTGAGTGACGAGGTTTATATAGAAGTTTGTCATTACGTTCTTAATTTCAAAATCGTTCATTTTCAATCTGTATATTGAAATTAACTTTCCGAAGCCTTCAAATAACTCACATACATGATTGCTACTTTAATATATAGGACTTAGATTTTTATTTAAAATTGTGTGAGATATGAACTAAAAGACAAATTAAATTGTGTCTTTGCCCATATAAATCTTAAATTTTCCATTAATACACTTCATCATATAAGTTTATCATTCCGCTAGTAATTTCCCATTTTTTCATTTTCCATACCATAAGGTGTATATATTCTAGATCGTTACAGATATATCAATATACAGTGTTGGAAAAAATAATAGAAACGAAAGCATTTTTTTTCAATTTTGTATGTATATTAGTCAAGTTTAGTTTTGTTAAAAAAAAATTATATGCAGTTTTGTTTATCAGACATACAACATAAGAAAAAACATAATCATTCCTGTTTTCATTAATATTTTAATACACTATATGACTAACAATGTAAAGAGCCAATATTTTTGCTGGAAAAAAATAATAGAAACGCGTAAAAGGATTCAATTTTTAGAGGCACATCTTTTTATTTTTTGTTAAAGAATTGTTTCATTCCATAAGATGTACTTTGTTGACAGCAAACCAGTCCTTTGCCAACTTTGAAGAGTGCGTCGGATCATAGTCCTGCTGAAACTCCCATCTCAAGGGCATCTCTGCCTCAGCAAATGGAAGCATTATGATTTGCAATATATTTACGTAGTCCGGGGCGCATATTTTATTCTTTATCCAAAATATTGAACAGACACCAGAAGAAGCGAAACACCCCCTTGATATGGGAGTTTCATCAGGACTATGATCCGACGCACTCCTCAAAGTTGGCAAAGGACTGGTTTGCTGTCAACAAAGTACATCTTATGGAATGGCCTTCACAGTCAGCGGACCTTAACCCAGTAGAACACCTTTGAGAAGTGCTCAAGAGGAAGCTGGAGGGATTCAGTTCGAAAAATAAGGACAAATTTTGAGAAAAAATCCAGGAAGAGCGAATTTCCATTGACACGGACGTTTGCAAAAAAATTGGTTGATTCCATGAGTCGCAGATGCATAAAGTTGTGGAAAACAAAGGTAGAGCCTCTAAATATTAAAATAAAACCATTTTTTAACAAAAAAATAAAAAGATATGCCTCTAAAAATAGAATCCTTTTACGCGTTTCTATTATTTTTTCCAGCAAAAATATTGACTCTTTACATTGTTAGTCATATAGTGTATTTAAATATTAATGAAAAGAGGAATGATTATGTTTTTTCTTATGTTGTATGTCTGATAAACAAAACTGCATATAAATTTTTTTTAACAAAACTAAACTTGACTAATATACTTACAAAATTGGAAAAAAAATGCTTTCGTTTCTATTATTTTTTCCAACACTGTATGTATGTATGTTGAAATCAACTTTTCGAAGACATTAAATAACTCACATACATGATTGATACTTAAACATATCTGCTATAGTTGCTATTTAAAATCGATTTTTTAGCTAAGAAAAATGTTAACAACATTTTATTAACAATTTTTTTTTTTTTAACAAAAATTTATTTTCACCAAACATTTTATTTCTAATTTTTGTTTACCCAACATTTTTATCACAGAAAATTGTCTGCACTATAATTAAAAAAAAAATTACTTAAAATTGTTTTCAATATTAATTTTAAATTATATGAAGGGTATATAAGATTCGGCACAGCCGAATATAGCACTCTTACTTATTTTAAGTGATTTAGTAAATATATCTCTAATAGAGATTCTCTATGCATATACGTATACTTATTATGGAATTCAATTGTATTCCATATAAAGTATACGCTACATATGCTAAAATATAAGTTACGCGTATGAGTAATATGTAATTTCTCATTCTACGAAACGGTGAAATTAATAAAACTTTTCATTTTCGTTTTCAAAGGAACTTTTCATATTATCATTTAACAATTACACAAATTGCGATTCCCGTTCGTTTTTAGATTTTCCATTCCAATTGTTCTTTTCATATGAAAACATTTGAATTTATTTATCATTTTTTCACTAGACAAGAATCAGAAACTCTATGAAAATATGAAAAAACTTTTTCATTTCACAGTTTCACAAAACCCAAAATTGACCCCTGATATGGAAAAAATCTGCTATTAGTAAAAACTAATTCTACGGGTTCCATTTATGTAGGGTCCATTTTAATAAATTAAACTTAAAGACTCCTTGGCTACGCCAATGTCAAATTTTATCCCGATCGGACCAGCCGTTTAGAAATGCCAGATTTATTTCCAAAAAAAATTTTATTTTGCCCACTGACAACCGGCCCAATGTTGCAATACCTGTTAAAATCTATTTAGAAAGATGTGGTTGGGAAATGCCCCATCCATTTTATAGTCCAGACCGTCCTCCGTCCCACCACTATTTGTTCCTATCGATGCTCTCTCTGGTATACACTTCACTTTGGAACAGAGTATTCCATATTGCCTTGATTCGTTCTTAACGTTCTTTCTTCCATACAAACGGGGCCACCCTACTGAGCCTGCATACTCTACACACACATGTGATTTTATTTATGTATCTGCAAATATATATGAATTATCTACCTACTATATGAAATATATATAAATAATTTCTGCCATTTTTTCATAACATTTATTTATTTTACACAAACATGGCCAGAAGGCAACAACAGCCAGCCAACTCATTAGTATTGCAATGAGTTACGTTTACAATTTTGTTACAATTTTCTTATTTCCATAATCATTTATCGCATTTTTTACGCTTCCATGACATTCAATGAGGGCCTTTTTAGTATTTTAGTCCTGCAGGAAAACTTTATATAATTTCGCTCTCTCTTTTTACTGTGTATGTAAGTATTTGTATATTTAATTTATTCATTTCCCAGCAGTTCCTGGAGACTGTCCCGAACTACTGATTTTACCTACTACATAGCTACGTGATTAGTTTAGTTTGTGAACACCATGTATATGATAAATAATTTTATCATAATATGTTGTTGTCAGATTATGATATCCATAAGCCGATGGCAACATAATATGGTAAAGCCTTCATCATATAAGTGGTTGTCATAAACATATACTTGTTTACTGTAGCCATATATATGGTGATACAATCATGTGAATCGTAAATTAACCATAATATTGTTATCACAATCATATAAATAGTTGCTGTGACTATAATATTGTTAAAAATGTTGAAATGGTTACAGTAAACATGCACAACTATTTTTTCTTTGCGTACCGTTTACATAGAGTCTGTTACCTTATTAGCTGCCTAACTGGTTACTTGATGTTAACATGTACGGGTGCTAATTGACCTCTAGTAGTCAGTTTAAAAGACATATCATATACAGTTAAATAACCGATTGCTTGTAAGCAAACCTTCATCCAACAACTCTCCAATAAATTACTTCTGGTATTTAAAATAACGACTATTTAAAATGCGGTACAAAATACATGTTAAAAGTGACTACAGTCGAGATTACTTAGAGACACATAAGCGACAATTAACTTCACGCTAGATTACCTGGGATGTATAAAGTAACCAATTACCATCTCTCTGCAACACCAACGGTACATGCATATCAAATAACCCAAAATACATAAATTGGAGTCAGCCTAGTGATCAGGCATTTGTCACAATTACTCTCTGTAAAGGAGACATTGACTACTTGCTTAACTGCTGGGTTTGTAGTTTTGCTTATTTGTCATTGTTGAGCATGAGTGTGTGTGTATCTGTGTGTTTACATGGGTTGTTGTAGCCAGTGAGTGTAATAAATTCAATGAATACCAAATAACTGATGTGTATGAATTTTTGCATGGACACCTGTTGGCTGTTTGTTTGCTTTTTGTTTTATATATTTTATTTCAAATTCAAACATAAAGTAAATTTGTTAAAGAAAAACTATGTTACAAAAAATAATATTGCTACCAGTATAATTTATATGGTATGCTTTGTAGTTTTGTGCTTTTCACAGTTCCTTCTATATTCTAGTATAATAATTCTACAGCTATGTTTTATGTTTTAGTGTTCATGCCATATTAAATTGTAGAATAGTTGTGGAATTAGCTGTTTAATAATTTACAATATAATAATTCCGGTGCCAAATTGAAAGTTTGTTTTATAAAATAAACTTTAGAAGCTTAAATTCTTTTCAAAAGTAATTAAAGCTACAATCAAAAAATTATATTGAATGTTTTTGTTATAAACTTGTATAAAATTCATTTCCAAAGTCAGGCTATTACAGATTTTCAATTTTTTTTAAAGAAATTTCAAAAAATCTAAAAAATGTATCTTAATTCTAATAAATGGTTAATAAGGATAAAAATTATTTTTTTGTGTGGGTACCAATTTAAAATTGCCGAATTTCGAGGAAATTTAGATTTTTTGTCTCAAATTTTACAAAGTTATGTCTAAACGCCTACTTTCTACTATTTAATTTCAGATTGTTTCAGACTGTGGGTAAATGAAACACAAAAACATTTTAATTGGAATTTTTTTTCAATATTTAATGTATTTTTAAATTTTGCTGATTTGACCCAAAACTCGAAGGAACCTCTAGATTAGACCGTCTCAGTTTTTACACTTTTCCTTCACGAACATAGATTTTCTTAATCTACTCTAAAAACCAAGAATTTTGGCGTATAACACTCAAATATTGATGAACGGGAAGTGGTCTCTCAACTCGTTTTCGTTTTTTAGGCAAAATGCCTTTTTTCCAAAAAAAAAAAAATATCTTGCTTTATTAATTTGTCTCTAACTCAAGCAGTTCTTAATGGATTTCCTAAATGTTTCTTAAAGCAACATTGCAATTTAGTTTAATGGTTTTTTATTCATAGCATTACAAATTCAGATTTTCAAATACGAAGTTGTAATTTTTTTTTAATTTCTGCTTCCCTTTTCATATATAAAAATTGAACGAGGCAAAATTTGTACATTCTGTAAATACAGTATAGTAGGAAAGTAAAAAGAGATTGATATTAGTATTTTATTTTTTCAAATTTGCTAAAATTGTACTTTTGTTGGGCGAAATGGCATCCGCGTTAAAAGTGCAATATTTTTAAAGGACGGAGTTTAAAGTGGCTATTTCTGGATCTAATTGAGATGTTGACTTGAATTTTTAATGTTAGACCAAAAATTAACTTATATAAGCAAAACAAAATAGTTCGGAATAAATGTGGATTAAATTGTTCCTAATATTTGCAATCCTATTAAAATTTTGATACAAATTTTAGTTTTAGAAACTCAATAAGTATGTAATATATAATGAAATCTTTATTTATTAACAAAACTCAATGATATTGTCAACGTTTTTTATATTTAAGATTCTAAACAAAAAAGTGTAAAAAACTTGTCAAAAGGTCAAAGGCTATCCCGCAATTTCTAAAAAATGGATCGAAAATCCCAAAAATGGTATTTTTTACAATGTTACCCATAGGGGCCACATTTCCATCGTGGCTGGGAAAATACTTTGGAAATAAGTAGGGATCACATCAGAGTTTCTAAAGCTGCTTTCCGATTTCTGATCCCAGCTTTGGGAGTTTAGAACATGTGGCCCAAAGTTTAAATTTTGATAAAAAATAGGTCAAATTCCGAAGAGCGTAGGGCCGACATTTTCGATAAACAAGACATGTTTTTTATACCAAAATGTTCTACGTAAAGATACCTTATGGAAACACATACAATTTTTATACGTTCTTAAATAAAGTTTTTTTTAATAAAAAAAGAGTTATGTCACCTTTTCGTCCAAAAAACTGCAAAAATTTACTATTTTTTTGAAATTTTTAAATTGAAAATCGTTTATTTTTGGATCCATAATCGATACTGCCCAGAAATCTTTTCCATGTTATTGATAATTTAGTTGCATGTTATTGGTAATTTAGTCGGTCCAAAAGTAAACCCTACATTTTTAAAAAAGCGCACCAAAGTATGGCAAAATTTCAAAAGTTCAATTTTGAAATGCCTATAACTCTGAAATTATAAGAGAAAAATAGCACACCCAAGCATGTTTTTTCAAGATGTTTTTTGAAATCGAATGAGAAACAAAAAAATGGCACGTGTTTAAAAATTTTCAATGTCGAAGGTACACTAATTTGAGCCCCCATAGCGCCGCCCCTGGAACATTTGCAGGATCCATTTTAATAACATTCTCCAATTCTCCTTGGCTATGCCCGTGTCAAATTTTATCCCGTTTTTATGGCCGTTTAGAAATGCCAGTTTTATTTCCAAAAAATTTTGATTCTGCCCCACTGTGCAGCGCCTATGATCAACACACTCACGACTGCACCTCCGCCACTATTTATATACACGCCAGCTTTCGGGAATCTTCTACAATGTTCTTAACGTTCAAACTAGTATGTTCGAATTCTAGAGCTGTCGATGTCAATGTTAGCAGCCTAAACATTTAGTGTTGCCATACTTATAAACAATGCTAATAACCGCATGCTATCAACATTGTTGATAAGTAGAAGCTTCTACTGATGAATGTGTTTATAAACATGATGAATGTTGCAGGCAGTCGTTTCAAACCGTTAAATTCAAATCACTATTGCAAATTCGTAATAGTATGGTTTGAGATGCAAACCAAAATATGTTTACTTTTAATACTAATCTGTTAAATCATCCTCCAAGGTATATCGACTTCAATTCTTATAGTACTAAATTGTCCTGATCTTAAATGAATCCAGCTTGGGTAGCTCCCAATGCTCTTTGCAAGCTCTTGTTGAGTTTAACAACAATCTTCATGAAGTAGTGCCGCTAATTTTTGGTCTTTAAACTTGTTTGGCGTGTGATCTTTGTCTTCCTTGTCAAAACCAAGACAGTGCAATCCCGGACATGTTGTTGACATTAAAAATTACTAGCCAACGTATGCGGAATGAAATTGTAACAAAACAGAAAACATATAAAAGCTTTAAAAAATAGACAAGGGGCTATTGATTTAATATTAGCAAAAAATTTATTATATTCATGTACTTTTGTGGCAGTTATGAAGAAATTTATATACAGGTGTTGAAAATACCGATGTTTGCAATTTTCTGAGCTCCTATTTCAGTTTCGTGGTCTTATTTTTCTCGACTTTTATTTCAAATAATCTACAAAAACTCTTCTATCTAAAAAGGTCAAAAAACTCTCAAATTATTTTTAATTTAAAAAAATTGGGACATTTTTTCACTTTAGAAAGTCTGGATTTTAAAGGGTGTTGGAAAACATCATAATCATCAGGTCGTGACGGTTGGATGATAGAACAGTTAAGAAGAACTTTATTTTTAAAAAAATAATCTCTGATGTTTCTTTTTATGAAATGATTAATCTTGTGTACACATAATCAAATTACAAAAAAGTCAAAAATTGCAATTAACATCTGAATGATTAAGATCCATATATATTTTTTTAGAAAAAAGATTTTGTTCTACTTTGCACATCTTATCAATAATAGGTTCATTTACTTCCAAAAAAGTCCACTTCTCTGCCTTTCTCTTCTACATGATGTAAAATATAACAAATTGTTCCCGATGAAAATAGATAAAATATGGAAAAAATTACAAATGTTTTTTCAAGGTAGTTCTTTTTTTTTTTTTTTTGTTAACATTTTGATGTAATTAAAAGCCAGATTTTCAAATGGGGTTTTAAAGTATTTAGGCAAAACAAAGCGTAATTCAAAATTAGTCCTAAAACACTAATAGCTCACGTACTTTTTCTTTGGCCAGTGCCCAATTTTTGTTGCAATTTCCGCATATTTATGATGATGCAGTTTGTAAAACTAATTTCTTTAATGATACAGCATCTCAACAATATATTTTTTGTGTGTTTCAAGTTTTTAATCTGCCTCTACTAAATTAAATATTTTTACCATATACTCTCCTAAAATGAATGTGTGATATTGAATATTCATGGAAAAATATCGAATATTAAATTTGAAGAAACATGAGAAAACAACAACTTTATTAAAACACTTAATTTTTTTAAGCTGTTTTTTTACTATATCATAAAATCATTCATTCAGATTTTATATTTGTTTTCAGCATGACATCAGCGTTTTAAACATTTATTGTCGCGTTCGCTTTATTTATACTTATACTTACGCATTTTTATGGCAAACAAAATTTAATAAAAAAGAAACAAGCATAGCTACTACAAAAAACACAATGTAATCACTGGCTTTTATGTTAGGGCGACGACGCGTATGTAGTATGCATGTGTACGAGTATGAGGATATGGAAAGAGAGGAATACTGCACACATTCATCTTTTAACTGACAATCAAATATGTTTGTCACGTCTCTATACTTGTTGTTTTTTGTTTTTTTGTTCATTCTCTCACATTCATATTTACTAAACGACAGCAAAAACAGAGGGAAGCAAAATGTAAGGGATTGACATATTTTAATACAAATCAAATGAAAAGGAGAAATATAAAACGACCAGCTGTTTTTATCTACAACAAGTCATTGACTTACAAAAACATACTTTTGACTTTTATCTTTTAGTTTGCTTTCACTCAACTTTCTTTTATGCTGTGTTTTGATGACTGCTGCCACTGCTGTTATTTGCTCTTGTTCTTTTTATTCTAGTTCTTGTTGTTACACAGCTGACTGTGTGTCATTTAGCATGACACACTTAGTGCAAATTTTACATATTAGTTTGTACGTGGGCAATTGAAAAAGTCCTTTAAATATTTAAGATTGAAGAAAGTCCACAAGGGTTTACTATAATTTTAATGCCATAAATAAGTGATCATTAGGGTAGCCATTATTCTGAACTTTTGTGATTTTCTATGCTCTCAAGGTCTAAAATTGTTATCCGTCATCTTAAAATCAAAAAAAAAAAATCACCTTTATTTGGAACAACGCGATCTTTGATTGACTAAAGTTCTCTGCACATTTCGTTACTGTAGAACATGCTGCTGGTGAAGAGATGTTATGACGAATCTACCACAAATCAGAAATGAATGAAACACAGTGTTTTCATAAAAAAAAGTGGCTTAATGATGATAGACTTGTGTATATGCTGGCAGCATTAAGTAAAAGCAATTAACAACGAGTTATAACAACCTATTTGACCATGAGCTTTAAAAGAAATGTTCAACCTAATCTCGTGTATTGATGTAAAAGTGTCAGAGTCTGTTTGTATCCGTATAAGTACGGAATCAGTGAACATTTGCCTTTTGGCATTGACATTAATTACGTACGTACGTATGTGTTTACACACATACACTTTAACTTACAACTACAACAATACACAACAAAACATATGTTGACCTCCCCAAGCACACATTGAAACGAAGCCAACCAAAATCAAACCAAACGAAACGAATGAACAAAATGGCGCAATGCAGAAATTGTACCCGTATTACATAAAACGTGACAGCTACATTTTGGACCCAACATACAACCGTTACCTCCACACGAACACCGAGTTCAACATAACAGACACAGTTACAATAAAAATGTAAATAAATACACTCGAACTCGTACAAAACTAAAGCTCAACCAAAGTAAATGAAGATCAAATGTTCTTTTAAAGTAATTTACACGAAATTTAATAAAGGAAACATGAAAATAAATGGCTAAAGGATGGTGTTACTTTCGCTTTTTGCTGGCGTACATTTTAAATTTAATTGACAAATAGTTGTAGCCTTGATTTCTATAAACAAATAAACTTATGAACTATTAATTGAAGGATAGATGAACAAATTTAAGCAAGATTTGAATTAAATGAAAAACACAGTTTTTGTTCTTTCGACTATAGTTTTTTATTAGCTCATAAAGTACACAGGATAGGTAGAACTTATGCCCGATAGAACTTATGAAAGGATTAAATGTCAAACGAACTGGCCTACTACGCTCACTTTTTGACATTTATGAACAGTATACTCTGGCAAATCATCATGAATAACGAGTGAGATCGAAAAATTCTTAACATGCATATATGTTTATAAAAACGAAACCACTAAACTTACAGTTAACATTTTTTTATCATTTGATTGAAATTATTATTACAATTTACAAAAAAAAAAAAAATATTTCTATAATTTTAATCACTAGTGATGAAATTTTTAACCTTTTACGCAAACCCTTACATTAACGTTTTTATAATGCTTTCTGTCACTTTGCTCGAACAGGTTGTTCATCTCCGTTTAAAATCTACCACACTTTTGGACACCTTTTTTGTGCTCTTCAATTCTCTTTTAACAAGAGCCCAATATCTCTCCACTGGCTCCGGGCAGTTTGGAGGATTTGCTCTTGGTACAAATACCACAATGACAGGATTGCAAATCAAGCCAAAAGTAAGTGGACACATTAAAAAGTCTTATGAATGGAAGCATCCCCTTTGTAAACGTTCCTTGATGTAAATTTCGGTATTTAAAAAGCCCTTTGTAACAAATGTTCTGCTTTTGGGTCCTAAAGTTTTCTACACCATTCCCTCGAGCACAAGCAACATAAAAATATTCACCTGAAAGCTGCGACAAACTTTCCATACGTACGATTCGTCATCCATTATG
This sequence comes from Calliphora vomitoria, assembly GCA_942486065.2. Classification (NCBI taxonomy): domain Eukaryota; kingdom Metazoa; phylum Arthropoda; class Insecta; order Diptera; family Calliphoridae; genus Calliphora; species Calliphora vomitoria. The sequence goes on along the minus strand of OW818030.2, from coordinate 117,714,581 downwards.
CAGCAGGTGTATTTTTTGTATATAATTTGACTTCAATTTCCGTGCTCTGTCTTTGGCGTCTAAATCTTTAGCAGCGTTTCTGTCAGAAACTTTTTGAGCCTTTTTAAACCTGCATTAGCTTTAACTTTTCGTACCAAATAGTCCGAGTACTGAGCTAAACGGGCTGCTTTCCTACCGGATGTGTTGGGATCTCTTTCGAAAATTCTTCCTAATTTTTCAGCTTTAGAAACATCATTTGAACCAGGTTTTCTATCAACGGATAAGTTCTCCCGATACTGTTTAATAACATTATAAATAGTTTGACGGCAGACCTTTGAATGCTTGGCCAACTTTTTGTGGGACCAAATATTTAATAATTTTAGTACGCACTGTTTTCTGGTCACTCATTAACAAAAAATGAATATAATTGACACTAAACAAATTAACTGACATGTTTTACAAAGGTAACTTGATCAAAAAAAAAAATAAATCAAATAATATATGGGTTAAAAGTTTTAATGAAAATATGTGTGAAGAATTTTACTCATTACACTCCTTACTTTGACACTTGAAAAACGCTACCAAATTATCCAAATTTACTTTGAAAATCAGTCATCGATTCGCGTAACTTATAGTCGACCGTTTTATCCCAAAATTTTGTTCAGCAATAAGATTTAGTTTTGGCCTACATACTCCATTACAGTCAGAAAAATGCACCATTTGGTGAGGCTTAGACGATTGTGGCATCATCGGACCTTATTTCTTCTAAAATAGACGTCCAGAATCCGATTCGTAAAGAACAGCCGCGGTGGCCATATGTCCAAAATCATTTTCAAATGTTAATGCCATATCGCTCATTTGCTGCAACGTCGTCATAACTCGTCATTTTTCAGGAGATGCTTTTTAAACACATAAGAAAATATATCACTTTTCTAGATAACATAACGACGTTGAACATCCAAACGGCAAAGCACAACTAAAATAATTCGTTATTGCCATTAATAGACAGATGTGTCTAAGATTTACGTGGGTACCTGCCGCATAGGCTTAAACCAACGGTGGTATTCAAAGAAAAATTGCGTTTTTTGAGATAAATGATCGTATGCTTATTTCATAATAAAGAGGAAGGTATGCCATTAATAATGAAAAACAACATCAGCTTACAGGACCATATCCTTTTCATGAAATTTTCCATAACCAAATCGCAAAGTGTCTGCCCTATGTCCTCGATAGCCTCACGAATTCTATCTTTGAGTTCTTGAATCGACTCTGGGCTATTGGAGTACACCTTATCTTTCACGTGGCCCCAAAGGAAGAAGTCGCAAGGTGTTAAATAACAAGATCTCGGTGGCCAGTTGTGATCACCTCTTCGAGAGATAACACGGTCCGGAAACTTTTCCCGTAAAAGAGCAATGGTTTCGTTGCTTGGGTGGCACTTAGCGCCGTTTTGTTAAATGTAAACGTTGTCCAGATCAATATCATCCAACTCCGTCCATAAGATACGGTGTAATGACGTTTGTGGAATGCCCAATACCAAAGAACGACGAGGAATGGAAAAATGGTATTCTTCAACACTTTTGGCTACAGCAGCAATATTCGCAGTTGTTCTTGAGCAACGTGCAAGGGTTTAATTCTTCACATCACTAACTTGTCCCAATAGCTCGAATTTTTCCAGCAATTTCTGTATTGCGTTCCGACAAGGTGCTTCACGACGACCCAAAAATGCTTTAGTTTTGCGAACTGTGATTGCAAGATTTTCACAATTTTTGTAGTGAATTTTAATAATTTCAATGCGTTCCATTTCTAGTAATGACGTAGTTTCTACTTGCCAAATGTCAAAAGCTTCAAAAGTGACAGCTACCGAAATTGCGGGAGATTCCAAATAACACCTCTTTTTGGAAAACCCTTTATATGCGGCAGTATCGGTTTTTATTGCCAGTCAGACGGCTCTTCTCTCATTGAGTGTCTATACAACTTCATCTTCATTAGTCTGAGAATGTAGGAATGCTCTGTCAAGGCTAGGTCGTCTATCTGACAGTAATATAGTTTGGGTCCCTGAGCCATAGAGACTACTATGGCAATGAACAGGCAGACGATGTAGCCAGAATGGGATCTGCTTTGAATATCTCCAATGCGGTTTTAGTAGCAATTCCACAGACGACTTTAAAAGTACTATCTCCAGACACTTTCTTACAAAGGCTGAGAATAGAAGCCGCAACTTAGATACATGTAGGGTGGTCAAGTTAATGGGGCCCTCTTTTAACGAAAAACGACCTACGTAATTGATAACCCTTAAAAGAAGGGATATATCAAGGTTGGCAAATAAGCAAATCGCCTAGCCCTGAGTGTCAAAAGCCACAAATTCCTGAGCAACTACATTTTAACCAACCTTGGTGAGGTATCTGGCTCTAAACTTAATGACCTAATTAGATATCTCACGGCTACAAGTTGGGTCTAATACAGAGTTAACCAAACTCACACAACAATACATTTGCTTCGTATTCTAGTGTAACGATGTGTGTACACTGAACCAAATTTCTTATAAAAATATCCGCTAATGTTTTCGTTCAATATCAAACATATCCCAGTAGTTAAGCAAGTAGTCAATGTATCCCTTATAGACAGTAATCGTCACAAATTGTATCACTTGGCTGACTCCAATTTATATATTTTGGTCATTTGAGACGTATGTGCTCTTTGTAGTGCAGATATAAGACAATTAGTTACTTTATACATCCCAGGTAATCTAGCGTGGTGACAATTGTCACTTAAGTGTCTCTAAGTGATCTGGTGTGAAGTCACTTTAAACGTGTTGTGTGATAATTCGTTCAAACTGGTTTTATACAAATTGTATTGATATAATTCTCATACAGTTAATTTTAATGTTTGCTTAAGTGTACTGATATCCCATGTAACATAGCATGAAGTCAATGTGCACCTTAGTGTCTCTTAGTAACCTATAATGAAGTAACTTTAAACGTTTATTTTGTACTGCAATTTAGAAAGTAGTTATTTTACCCACCAGAAGCAATCCATTGGAGAGTTGTCGAAGAAAGGTTTGTTTACAATCTATCGTTTATTGGACTGACTATGATATGTCTATTAGCTGACTATTTGAGGTCAATTAGCACTCGTACATGTTAAAATAACTAGTTATGCAGCTGATCAAGTTACCAGTTAGGTAACTGTCGCTATTTAACCAGTATGTGAATCCAATGTTTTGTCTACTTTGGACCAGCTATTAGACAGTCTCATTGAAGTCAAAAGGGTCAATTGACCTCCTGCTTAGGACATGCCCGTGTTAAAATAACTAGCCACGTAGCTATTGAAGTAACTAGTTCCCACCCTAAATGATGGGTAAAATCACTAGTTCAGGACTGTCTCCTAGAACTGCTGGGATTTTATTCAATATCAAACACATTTGTTTTGGCCAGTGCAATAACAACAAAATGTGTTAGTTTTTATACGACTGAGTAAACAACACAATTAGCATGGGCAGTGTTGCCGAGTCGTGTGTTGTCATATAGATTTACTTGTGCGTAATTTCGCGAGTGATGCGAAATACTTCACTGGCAACACATGTATGAGACACTAATACATAGGCAGTGCCCGCGGGCGTACTGTTGGAGAGCTCTGGTCTAATAACTTCGACATTTTAGTATGCATTACGATGTAAATGACACTACATCTGAAGAGTGGTTTGGTCTTGTCAAAACGAGGTCTTTTAGACACTACTTGACTGTTCGCGCTCAAGGAACTACCATGTAATACAACCAGCCACATCAGTAACGATTTGTGTGATAGTTCATTCAACCGACAGAATTCGATTGGCGACATATTCACTTGCAACGATGAAAATGTTTCCGTTGATTGAATGGAACAAACTCACTGTTCTAAGGTATTTTCATGGGAGATGTTCAGCATCTATATGTAACAGGGCTAATAGCGTTATTGACCGATGTACAGATCATTCGAAAATAGTCCTATTTCGATTAATTTCTTTGAATGGGGATTGGATAACACTACTCTCTATATATTCTCTATTCCTTCCTTTTTCGAATTTTTTCTTAACTTCGAAGGATTTGGCAAAAAATTATTCATACATACAAACTTATACTAAGTATTGCATTATTTACTTTAATATACTTTTTGGAACAGCTTTAAATTTGCATTAAATAAGTTCAATGCTGACTGACCCAGAATAGCTTAAACTATAATTCACGAAAACCTGCTAATTTTGTCCTGTCCACATTAAAGTACCTTCTAAATAAGTTTAAATAAACTATTATTACATTTATTTTATTTATGAAATTTATTAAACAATTTTTATTAAATTAAAAACTTTCTAATACCTTCCATTAACAACTAATTTATAATTCATAATATTATAAACAGGAATTTGTTACCGCAACTACAAAAACAAAGAGCTTAATTTCACTAAACCAACATGCCACAACACCTCCTATCCCCCAACATTAGATTGTTAAACAATTTTTCTAACTTTAACAACAACAACAACAACTAAACAACAGAAATTACAACAAGTTTGTGTGATATTTAGTTGTTGTTGTTGTTGCTGTAGTGTTCAACAACTTTCGAGTGTAAATTAATGTTGTGATATTGTTTTACAACCATATTTAATGGTGAATTCTTGTCAAAAACCATTACAGTCAGAAGAATTTAGAGGGGTGAATGAAAAAAAAAAACGCAGATAGACAGCAGTAGAGGGGAGACTAAATAGTAAGGGGTGGAAACTGATAAACAATAAATGTTACAATATAACAATACAAGCAATGCCAGCAACAATACAAAAATATAAGGAAATAATATGCACAAAGAGCACAGCAACATAATAACAAGTATAATATAATCAGCAGCAGCAGCAGCAGAAGAAGCAATAACAACATTAACAGCAACAGCAGCAGCAGCAGCAGAAACAGTAACAATATAAAATGTTTAGCACGTTGACAATATGGGTTTCCACACCATTAGTTGACAAATTGCCATCATAAACTTGTAAAACATGCACGCTGAGCAGCATCACACTGAATTGTTGTGTGTAGTTTTGTAGTTCTTGTTGTGTGTTTGAATATAAAGCTTAGTGTTGTTGTTGCCACTGGTATAAATGGCGATGGTAATGTTGCTGGAGATGATGATTTTGTTATAGTTTTTGATGTTATTTGCTGGGGTGTTGATAAACTACTTTTATCACACATTCACTTACATACGTATTAATACTGTTAACAATACTTAAATATCAGTTTAATACAGCAATATTGGAATATTATTACAGCAAAAACTTTCATTAACTAATAATGTGTTGAAATGCATATATAATGATGCTTCACTTATTACAAATTGGAATTTAGTCGTTGAAAACAACTATATTATATAAAAACTATTGATCTAAGGACTAAGAGAAATCGTTAGCATTAAAAACATTACTACAGTAGAAAGATAAAAACAAAGTCCAGTACCAGTACGGACCAGTACGACTTTTGTAAATCACAAACTGATTTACCTTCTTTGATAACTAAGAACGTTTCAACGAGACCGGAAATTAAAATATAAATAAACAACGGATTTATATGTAAATTATCGTGACAAAAATGACATTTATACAATATGAATTTGTTCAAAGTATTGGCCATTGTTAGCTATGACCTTTTCCCATCTTTCCAACATATGGATTATAGGACAAAAGAACTGCACATCTTTTGAGAAACATAAAAGAAACGAAGCCAATATCGGATACTCAGCTCCAAAGTGAAGTGTATCCCAGATAGAGCATTCTATATCGATTGAAACATATAATAGTCGGATGGGGCAAGGTGTAGACTATAAATCGGGTGAGGCAAAACTTCCACTTCATTCTAAAATCTTTCTAACAGGTATTGCCACATGTGGCCGACCGTTGACATGACAGAATATTACGTTTTCGTGGCTGGTCGCAAATTCTGGTCGCATATTTTTCGGCCGATGATCGCTTCAAACGAATCAGTTGTGTTTGGTACAGCAGCTCATAAACGATAGGACCCTTTTTCTCCCACCAAATACAGAGAATTACCTTAGCACCATGGATATTCGGTTTTGATGTCGATTCGGCTGGCTAACATGGCTTTACATACGATCTCTTACGCTTCGGGTTATCGTAATGGATCCATTTTTTTGATCGCAAGCAATGATTCAAATGACATGCAAAATCGTCTTTAAAGGTCTCTGGACTTCAATTCGTATGGTATCCACTGCTTCTAGATAAATCCAGCTGCTTGCAAATGTTTTTAAATTGCTGCTTGAGTAGCTCCCAATGAATTTGCTTTGGTGAGCAAAATGGTTGCTTCAGCTGCACTTTTTTTAAAAATTAAAGAAGTAAACCAAAACTTGCCGTATATGACGACATTTTTGAGGAAAAAAAAACTTTGTAGTTTACACTATTATGTTCAATATCTAAGTGAGAATAGATGAAAGATATATTCAAAATGACATCGAAGTTATGTATGTTGCTCCGTGTGATAACTCTGTTCCAATGAACAGGAAAAGAATCCAGTGGGCAATCAAAAGCTTCGGCCCGTTTAAATCCCCTGGGCCGGATGGCATCATTCTTGCTGATCTTCAGAAGAATGAAGTAATAGTTGTACCATGGTTCATTAATATATACACAGCGTGTATCATATGGACCTATATTCCAACGTGGTGGACGAGATGTAGAGTAGTCTTCATTCCTAAATGAGGTAAGGCATCTCATACCAAACCGAAGGATTACAGACCAATTAGTGTTGCATCCTTTTTTCTGAAAACCCTAGAAAGGGTAATTGACGTATACTTGAGAATGACCATTCCGACGGAAGTCATCTCTAAATCCCAACATGCCTACACTAAGGGCAGATCTGTGGAAACAGCTCTACATTCGTTAGTTGGCTCCATCACATAAAGAGTATTCACTTGTTGCCTTTCTCGATATTGAAGGAGCTTTTAAAAATGTCAGTCCCGACGCCATCCTATCTGCGATGGATGAATTTGGGATTGATCTATGTGTACGCCGGATAGTCGGGAAGATACTCGGTTATAGAGTCATATGTGCCACCCTAGAGTGGCTAATCGTGGAACCCCGCAGGCTGGAGTACCATCCCCACTTCTGTGGAATCTGGTTATGAATACACTGTTGGTCAGGATGCATAACAGAAGGATCAAAACATCAAAACTTTTCTGGATACATATCCAGTTGTATGGAATCGGCATTAAGTACACTGAGTGAGTGGAGTATATAGAGTTGACTTAGTGTGAACCCCCAAAAAACGGAACTGGTTCTCTTCACTAGGAGGTATAAGATCGATGACTTTAGACCACCTAGACTGAATTGAATCAGTCTTGAGATCAGGGATAATCCAAAGTATCTTGGCATCATTCTGGATAAGAGACTGTACTGGAATCTAAACATTCAGAACAAGATTAATAAGGCCTATGTGGCCATCTACTCCTGCAAAAAGATAATTGATACTAACTGGGGTATTATGCCGAAAGGTATCAATTGGATCTTCAAGGCAGTTGTTAAACCCATCTTGTTCTATGGAGTATTGGTGTAGTGGCATGCTTTAGATAATGCTAATCAACGGAAGGCTGTCGAACGGGTACTACGGACTGTCGGGATACTGATTACAGGAGCTATAAGGCCTACTTCCTCTAAGGCAGTTTTTACTATCTAAAACTGGGTACCAGTGGATTTGATGGTGATACAAATGGCTAAATGCTGGATGTTCGTGGTCTGGTAAGGATCTTGGACACTGTAGGATACTGAATTACTATGCGCACATACATGGTAATGTTGATTATTGCATCGCAAAATCTTTTCTCGATAGGCATTTCCATATTATGATCCCGAATAGGGATTTATAGCATAGCGGACTCTTCCCCCCCTGCTGATGTCATAAGGATGGCTGATGTCATAACTCTATGGCTCTAATAGAGGAAATAGGGTCGGTGGAGGTTTCTATATTGAAAACTTTGGGATAAAATCCTACTTTAGGCTACCTAACTTCAGTACTGCTCTTCATGCGGAAATTACTGTCATTAAACGTGCATCCAACTGGCTAAGGTATTATCGAATAACTGGTGATATATGTATATTTACTGAAAGCAAGGCTGCCGTTAACGGAATAGCGGGTGTCCTCACGACATCTAGATTAACTGAGGAATACCGGGTATCCCTTAATGAGATAGCGAGACATTCTAGAATAACACTTTTATGGGTCCCTGGATACGATGGAAATCAAGGTAATTGTATAGCAGATGAATTGGCCAAAAGGAGTGCGATGATGATTGAGGAGGCGATCGACCGCTTTTCTGGTATTTCCCTTGTTAAATGGCTGTTCAGCAGAAACTATATGAGACTGCACAAAACAGGTGGACTAATGAGGTAGACTTGGCCCGTATACGATGCCAGCAGGACGAATCTTCTTATAGATTACCGTCGTGAGCAAATAAGGCTAATTTTCTCCTTTATTACAGGACACTGTTTAATTGGGGCACAAGCTAGAAGAATGGGCATACGGTACAATGATTACTGTAGAAGCTGCCATAATGAAGAATAGGAAGAGACTGTGTATCACCTTTTCAGGCAATGTCCGTCTCTGGCAAACCTGAGGGAACCTATCATACTTGTATGAGCTATCAAGGATGAATCTTAGGCGAATCTACTTCTTCAGCCGGGAATCTGGCTGGTTTAATCTGGATGCAACGGAAGTATTGTAAATACCCTGCTGTCTACTCCTTGGGCCCAAGTGAGCTGCTTGAGAAGCGGCTGCCCATGGAACCTAACCTATTAAAAAAAACGTTTAAAAGATACGCCATCTATTGTAAATCCAGCATTTTTAAGTCATACACCCAATACTATTTCATGCCCTTAGCCACTTATTATGATATTTTCTCATATTCATGAAATACGAAAGAAGAAATTTAAATCGTCAATAAAATCGTGAGTTGGTTTGAAACCCAACAAAAATTTATTTAAACTATCATATTAAAATAATAGGACCTAATAGCAGGCCATGTGAATCCCCCAAATGTTTAAATAATGACATCTTAATAGCATGTTCTATCTTCTTTAAAATATGAAATCCGATTTTAAGCACATTGTTGAATTCACTTATTTTGTAAACCCTTCATAAAGTGATCGATATATATCTACATACATTTGTATTTCTAAGCAATTAGAGTTATGATGAAGGAATACCTCGGATGAAACTCGTTTAGAATCAATTACAAAACCTTTTAATATCAGTTACATCATAATTTGTTAAATCAACAACAGCAGCAACCGTAAATCAACACATATGAAGACAGCAACATATTTTTGATTTAACTATTTTACTGTGTTTATAGTAGATATTTGCCACATACATACATATGTACATAACCATTTATTCAAGCACACTAACTCTCATTATTTGCTTCTCACAATTTGTTATCAACATTTCCTTGGAAAACTTTACTCGTCACAAACACACACACATATATAAGTACACTGTTATTTCTGTTTATTTAAAGTATCTCTCTCTCTCTCTTCATCAGTCTCCTACACAGAGATACAAGTAAATATAACATATTGTTTTGCTCAACAATAAAGGCTGTTGTTGTTTTTCTTTCCCTATAATGGAAAACAAAAACAGGATATGCATCATTATTTTTGCAACATAACAAGTCTATAATGTATGGTTGCCATGCTCGAGACATGTTTAATATGTGTGCAAGAGAATACATAGACATATGTGTGTGTATATTAGGGTGGCCCTTATTTTTTACTAATTTTAGTTTTTTGTTTTTAGATGATTAAAACCTTGGGAGCATCGAAAATTTAAAAAGTCCTTCATAGGGATCACCCTAGTGTATATGTAGGTGTGTGTAATTTTTTAAAAGTGTGTGTGTTTAGGAATATAAGTTGAAATATGTGTGTCATAATATCAGCAGAGTTAGAGTATAATAGCAAATGTGTGTTGTTGAATGTTTTTTTTTTTTTTTTTTGTATTTTATAGGACCCATTCACAAATGTATATTACTGTTTTGTTTTAACTTTAGTTTTTTTCTATGCTTTTGCTGCAGCCAACATTGTGTTGTGTTGGATGTTGTCTATGACATAAGGATATGTTTCATCAGTACTAAATATGTCTGTACTGTAGCTGCTGCTATATGTGTAGTATAGTGCTCTATATTTGTTCATTTTGTGTAACAAAGCTCTTATTCCTTCATACATCTACTATGTTGCTGCTGTATATGATATGTCTATGTTGCTTGATATATTGTTTATTTCACGCCATTTTCCTGTTCATCGTCATTCTCATATTCAGCATTAATATGAATGTTGTATATGAATATATATTTCTATTTTCATGTTATGTTTTCTTTATATTTGGTTTAAAAAAAAAAAAACAAGTGATTGATAACATTAGAATTGAATTTAAACAGTAAGTGGGAAAAATAGTTGTTTACCATTTTAGTTGTATAATATAATCTATAAACAAATAATGTATGATAGTGTTTTTGACAATATAAAAAATATTTAATATTTCTACTGCTTTTTATACCCTACACCACCTAAGTTGGGAGGGTATATTGAGTTAGTGCTTATGTTTGTAACGTGCAAAAATATTGTCCCAACACCCAACTTAAGTAAACCAATCTGCTCAGGATCACTTTTAGAGTCGATTAAGCAATGTCCATGTAAACCTTGTAATCAAACTACAGATCGCAATTTTAAAGATAATTTTCAAGTCATTATTCGGTTCATTATTTCTCCTAGACCCCATAAGTTTGTCCAATCTGAAAATAGTTAAGCTCTCATAAATATCTTAGTTACATAGTTATCCAAAACCAAATTCAACACAAATAAGCTTTGTATAAGCCGAACTCGTACCAACAAATTTTGTGACGATCGGTCCATAATTTGTCATAGCTCCCACTTAAGGCCCACTTCCGGAAATCACCTTAACTAGCATAAATCACCAAAAAATATTGATATGTGCACTTGCTGTAACATGAACACCGCCTAACCGAAAAATTTAGAGGAGGTCACCAAAGATACAAAAGTTGTAAGTAAGGTTCTTTACGCTTAATTTACGCCACCTCGGGTCTCACATTTTTTTAAAAAATCCAAGTATGATCCGAATGAGCTGAAATTTAAAATATAATTTGTCCTTAAGATCTGTTCCAAAAATGCTGTTGGACAGTGTAATCGTTAGTCTTTCTAATTTCTCTCATTAGTATGTGCACGTGGCATAGTTTGACAACGACATGCATATGTATAAACATATTGAGCTAAACCTGGTGGTAATCTGTGCATTATATAAGATTTTATACTTTAACTGCCAATCTGACAAATCTTTAACTTCATCAACCCCTTTACAAATAACGCTTAAAGCCTTAATGCCAAACTTTTCCACACACAAAAACTGACTTCATGAATACCAATTCAAATTACACTAATGATTTAATACCAACTTTTGCCTTAAGTTTTCTCCCTCAATTAGATTAAACATTAATCTGTAGAAAAGTTTAGTTCTTTTTATTAGTTTCATAAACGTTTGCTTTTTCCCAACAATTTTCACGCTACAAAACATACAATTACAGATGGCAACTGTGAAGTCATACACTCTTTCACGGAACGAAAGATTGAATGGAAAAAAAAAACAGACGAAACGAAATGCATTTTGATAATTATTCATCTATTCATTTCAGTCTTTCATAGTTTTTTTTATTTTTTTTTTTCTATACATTCATACATCCATTCATTCGCTCATTTATTTCCTCATTAACAATGAGAAAAAAGATAGCAAAAGTCTTCTTGACAATCTTGATTTCAATGGAAGAAGATTTTTTTTTTTTTCTTGGCTTATTTTCTCTTTTTTTTTCATGGCGAAGAAAAGAAAAACTTCCATTACAATACGTAGGATAATGAGACAAGTTAAGCTGTTGAAATGTCATTAGAGAATTATGCTTAATGAGTAGTTTATTGTGGTGACAAGATGAAAATATACCAAAAAAGAAACAGAGGAAATCTTGAAACATTAAACAAATTAGACCATTAACCAGGGAGTAACAACTGAGCAAAAGCAACCCTACATAAAATAAGATATATAAAAAATAAAACTAGTTTCTCCTGATATTCTATAATATACTTACTATATGTAATTAGTTTTCCTTGACGTATAATTAATTTCTATTATTATTTTTTTCTTTTTGGCTTAATTAATTAATTAATTATCTGAATTTCTTTTGTTACCAGCCATTAAACGTAAACATGTTTTTCCATTTAACCTTATAAATATTCAATACAATACCATACTTATTAAGAGTAGTAATCAATTCATTTTAATACAAAAATAGATTTTTACTTATAATAAATACATTTTTGACTTAATTTCGTCTATTATCTTTCTGTACAAAAGTTCACCAAACAAGACAATAACTATTGTACAATAACAGCAATAGCAAATAAAACTAAAATAATAAAACAAAAAAAAACATACAACAAACTAAACAATTTCTTCACAATTTGACACGCAAACTTTTATTTCAACTACAACTACTAGTAACTATGATTGGTGTAATCTAAGCCAGTTGCAAGAAAGAGTCAATTCATTAGAAAAAATCATATACGTACTCAATATATAACTTAAATTTATTCTTTAATATCCTTATTATTTATACTGTATTACTTATAAATGCGGGATTTATAATAGATGGCGTATCTTTTGAACGCAGGGTTTATTTTTAATAACTTAAGTATATGCAATTTCTAAGGCTACATATCTGTCTGGAGTAGTTTTTTCAAATGAAAAAATAAATGCGGCTCATCCAATATCACAGCAAATTAACCAAGAAACTACAAGTTATCCTTAAGCCAGCTCCTACGCTAGTGTTTTAAGGACGAGTTGTCAAAAGCCTAATGTCCCCTAAAATATGGGAGGGTTGGAAAACCTTATGCAAGCATTTACTGAGAATATTTCCTCTCTTAATAAAAGTATGACTAACTTCATTTCATCCATGCAAAATTCATTACAAGAGCTTCTGAACGCACAGAATGCCAAACATACATAATGGGGTTCTCGAATAATGAATCTCAGAGGTAGACAAAGCTCTAGTTGTCTCCTGGACACCCAACTTATTGGCCAACTGATCCTAGAAAAATTCCTAATCTAATACACTTCCCTATATGTAGAACTATTAGTCGAAATGATATATCCACAGAAATATTTTATGATCTATCTTCTGATCAGTCTCCTACAATTGTTAGTTATTCTGAGGCACCCAACATCCCAAGATTTCCTAATGACTCTTTGTATTTTAAAACAAATTGCCTAAAATATAGTAAATATATCATCTGTTATATCCACCTGTCACACACAACAACGTTAATATACTGATTACGTCACCTACTTTGGTATTCATCTAGATGACGGCTTATTTGGCGCCGTCACATAGAAACCAAGAGTATTCCCATGAAACTAAAAGCCTCTAGCTTTCATTGCACAGAGAAAACAGATTCGTAGTAGTAACCAAATTTGTTGCCAATCAAATGATTATGTTGCACATGCAGAATTTTCTGTTCTATCAACAGAAAGTTAGTTGATAAAGAAGAATTTCAATTGAAGCAACTAAACTTTTGTTACCCCTTCTAAAATTCTATAGCCACAACTGTAAAATACTGTCACTAAGGTAGAATCATTCGATTGGCAACAAATTCGGTTGCTACTGCGAATCTGTTTTCTCTGTGTGGTTAGTCAGTGATCAATCGAAATTGAATCAATTATGGGGAATGGCTAGCAACATCAGTATTAATTTTATACAGAGGGCCCAATCCAAAATTCTTAGCACCATGCCATATAAGAAATGAAAACATCCACAGGGACTCGGAAGTGCCATTGGTAAAGTAAGAGTTCAAAAAAGGCCGTGAAAAATATATTGTAAAACAGTAAAACTATCCCAACCCGCTTGCAAGACAACTTTTGCAGAGCCAAACCCGATCAAGGGTCCGTAGAGCAGATCTACCTTCTCGCTAAGTTAAGTGCCATTTATCCATGATCTAAATAGTTATTGTTAGGTCTATAAAAGGCATATTCAATAAATACATAAAGCATAAAAAAATCTGTCATATATTCTCACACAATAACATTCACACTCAGTGTAAACAAACAACTTTATTTTTTTCCTTCGAAAATTGAATTTTGTGCCAACAAAGCGTGATATGCGGGAAGTTTTGCTTTACTTTTTTAATATGAAAAAAAGTGTCGCTGAAGCACACAGATTGCTCACCAAACTTTATGCCGAAAGTGTTTCATCAGTCTCAACGTGCGAGAGATGGTTTGTTCGATTCAGAAGTTGTGATTTTGACACGGAAGAAAAAGAAGTTTGAAGACCAAGAATTGGGGGCAATACTCCATGATTACTCCATTGTTGTCAAACTTAAGAAGAGCTTGCAAAATCATTGAGAACTACTCAAGCAATACATTCCAAATTTTCGCGAACAGCAGGTTTCTTTGGATTGTACGTGAAGCCCAACCCGAAAGGAGACCAAAGCCAAATGTCGATAAGATAATTCTCTGTATTTGATGGGACTAGACGGACCTATCTATTATGTGCTGCTGAAATCAAGCCAGATTATCACAAACATCCATGGCACTAAGACAATAATCCTGTATATTAAGTGTTAGCATGGGCTGCTGAAATCTGGCCAGACCATCACATGGAACCTGCACCGAATGTAACTGATTTGTTTGAATCGAGCATTTGCCGAAAAACACCCAGAATATGCGGTCAGACATGAAACCGTAATATCTCATCATGATAATGCTTGGCCACATTATGCAATGCCTGTTACAAAATATTTAGAAAGAAGTGGTTGGGAAGTTTTGACTCACCCGCCTTTTAGTCCGACTAGTATTTTTTCGATCGTTTTCATAATGCTCTCTCTGGGATACTCTTAACTTCGATTCGTTTTTGGCCTCAAAAGATTAGCAGCTCTTTTGGCGCAGAATACATATGTTGGAAGAAAGATGGGCAAAGGTCACAACATTCTGTTTGAGGCATATATTATTAAAAAAGGGATATTATGTATGTAGTCTAGTCTAATGGTATATCTCCTCTAAGGTATCGTCTATAGTATCGTCTATAATCTCACCCTTAGTTTCTATGGTATTATCTTTAGTCTCGACTATTATTTGGTCTCATATCATATTTAATTATGTAGTTTCATCAATGATATCGACTGTAGTCTCGTCTATAGTCTCGTTTATAGTCTCTCAATAATAGTCTCTCAATAAAAAGAAGGAATAATTCAATTTCATAATTACCACAGTTGGGCACTATCAAAATATTTTGGAAATGACTCTTCAATTTCTAACTGACTAATCCGATTGAGTTGAAATTGCACATTGTCATAGAAGAGGAGTATTTAAGTTTAAATATTGACAAGAGATTCCACAGACTTCCCAAAAATAGTGTTGTAGTGTCTCAAAAAAGGGTATCTCAGACATGCAGCATTTTCAAACTATTTGTGCTTCATCTAAACTTAAAGATAATACATTCTTAAAGCGAGTTATACGAAATTGAAAATACAAATTTCGAAATTTTCAATTGCGAGATTTACTTTTACTAAATATTATATTTGTCAGAACATTTGAAATCAAAAAGACTTGCAATGTTATAAATTTCATTGCGATATGTTAACGAACAAACGTTTTATTGAACATTTTATAAATATGAATTCTCCAATATCAATATTTCTCTCAAAGTATGCTGTATATATTAAATATTAACTTCCCCTAAAATTAACTCTCTATTTTTTAAGAAAATTTGTTTACTAATACTTAGATATAGTGTACATAAGATTCTGTATTGCAGATGTTTTTATTATCATTATATTTGCTATTATTGAAATATTGGTTTAAATATAGAGATAAATAAACCACTAATGATTATAATTATTAATTGTTTAATAGTATTTCTACAGTTATTTGAAAATGTTTTATTTCACCATTAAAAAATATTGTATCGGTATCATTGAAATTAAAATTTATTTGCTAATTTCTTGTATTTACTGACCCCGTTGCGTATGATTGATATGTCTTCAATCTAACCATATTAAATAACACTCATACGCCAGAGTAGGTTTATAAACACATATGTACATATAAAAACTTTGTTTGAATTTAAATAATTTCATTATGCTCAATTATACTCAATCTAATTTGTAATAATCAGAGACAGAGCACTTGGCATATTATAAATATTTCGTTATATGAGGAAAATCAACAAATTTTGAGAAACTGAATTCAGAAGGCTTGTATTTTTTCTGTTTCAAATAGGCCATACCAAAATAATTTCACCCCTTGAAAGTAAAAAAATGCTTTGAACTTATAAATTTCAAAGTTTTTTTCATTAATTTTTTATGTGTACTAACAATTTTTACTAATAGAATACAAAGAACATAAATTAGAACCACTAGACTTTGCATAATTCCACAGCCTTTATAAAATTGACTTAACACCTTTAAACGGAAAGTTTTATGGAGGTACAAAAACTAAATCAAAATTGACAGTTTTCTTAATTTTTTATAAACCGTTAGATCTTCAATGAAAATAGGACAACAGCATTTTAAATATGTTTTAAAGATTACTTATATAATAATGATAAAATATCACAGTTTATAAGTCCTTTTTTGGGACTTAACACATTTAACGTTTTGTATGCAAATTCCAATTAATATAAAATGTGGACTTAGAACATTTGCGCACTAAGCTGACGATTTATGTATTAAATTGTTTAAATAAATCATATAATTCATTTATAAATATCAAAAATTGTTACAACTAAAAAATGTTTCCTTAACAATACCTTTCAATGAATTTACTTAAAAATAAACTGTTATACCACAATTTTAATTTATTTTAAATTTTAAAAAACTTATCCATAAAATTAATTTAATACCTTTAATTTCTGCCACCAACTTTGTCTTCTTCTAGCTGATTTAAAGTTATTTTTGTAACAAACTAAAAAGTTCAGTTTCTTGTAGCATGCCATCGCATTTAAGCGTAAAATATAAACTTTTCTTATTTGTTATTCATCGTCTTCTTCTTCTTCTACTTACTTACTTGTTTTGCTGCAACTTACTGTGTCTTCTTCAATTTACCCGGCAAATAATTCCATTTTTGGAATTTAGTATAAGTATTCGTAGAATATAAAAAAGAACAATGTCGAAAATAAATTTATTGCCTTAGTCCTTTCTCATTTCGTTGCATACTTTTAGGTGGCATATATTTGTATGTCTATATGTATGTGTGTGTGTGAATGTATGTTTCTACAGCTGTAAAGTAAAATACTTTTAGATTACACGAAAACTACTAAAATAGTTAGACAAATGATTTTATTTGCGATTTTGTAGTTATGATAAAGTTTTGTTTTTTTGTTGCTTTTCATTTTATACTTTTTCGTACTACTTACTTGTTTTTGTGTGTTGAACAATGCCAGGAATTTTGACATACAAATTGTTTTATTTTTTGGCAGAAAACTATTTGTGATAAAATTTTTTGTTGATGAGTGTTAAAAAGAAATAAATTGTTTTGAAAAATGGCAAATAAATATTAAGTTGTTTGCCGTTTATTTGTTTTCCTTGATTTTGCGATATTGTTGTCATAGTCTTCGATTTGGTAAATCTATGAATAGTAAGTTTTATTGAAGCGAGTGATTTGGTATTGATCTGTATGAAAACTTAAGATTGTATGTGATTTCAAATGCTCTGAATAAAGCTCAATTTATAGCTAAAGTTTTAAAGCGATTTGTTTTAAGACATATAGGGAACAATATATATTTCAATATCACATTTGAAAACCTGTTTATACTCTCAGTATGTGAAGTAATACTAAAATTTATTTAATGATATGTCCTAAATCAAGACATTTATCAAACGTATTTTTACTTAGATTATTTTTCCAACTTGTTGTTACAATCGTAATTTTCATTTTTTGATTAAAAATGATTTTATTTTTCAACATAGTCTCCTTTGAGCTCTATACACTTTGTCCAACGTTTCTTCAATTCTTTTATCCCATCCAAAAAATAAGGTTTATCGAGCTCATCAAAATAGGTATTTGTTTGTTAGATTATTTCATCGTTGAAGTCAAATCTCTTTCCTCCGGCTAATTTTTTTTAGTCTTGGAAACAAAAAATAGTCAATTGGGGCTAAATTCTGAGTATAGAGTGGACGAGGGAGCAATTCGTAACTTAACTCATGGATGTTTGCCAAGGAAACTGAAAATAACTTTTTTATGAAAATAAATTTACCCAACATGTTGGCAAAGTATTCGCAAGTGATTGTTTTACTCATTTGAATGTAGTCAGTGTTTCTATGACTTTATTGGCTGACAAACCCACTTTGGCCTTCTTTGGCACCGATTCACCCCGATAAATTCACTGTTTTGAATGCTGTTTGGTCTCATATGCGGTTGAACAACATCAAACACGCCTGCGAAGTTGTCAGACGATTGCGTTTGTGGCCGAATATGAGGCGCAAGCTTTGTCATACCCAAGTGAGCATTCAAAATTAAAACCACGGAGCCATGTGCGATGCCTATGGCTTCCGAAATCACGTGAATATGTTCAATTTTTGCGGGTGCAAAGACCTCAACTGGGTGTCCAGAACATTCGACATCTTCCGTGCTTGTACTTCTTCTTTATTTGCCTATTCGTCATATGAATGTTGGCGACCAATATAATTACATGTTATGTTGCTAAAATTTTCATAAAATTTCAAAAGGATTCCTCTATCTCTTGCTGCACTCAGAAGATACACTACGTATCGGAATCCATTGGACTCCTGAATATTTGTAAGGATTCTAGCTTTTTCACATCTGTCGCATTGGTCATTGATCAATACTCCAAGATATTGGAAGTTATGAAACCTTTCGATGGAAAAGTTTTGTATTTTTAAGTTAGTAGTGCTGTAGTTATTTTTTCTGCTCACAACCATATATTTGGTTTTTCGAATATTCACTTTCAATACATATGTTTCACTATATGCAACCAGTCTATTCATTAAATCTTAGAGTCCAGTAATACTATCAGCCAGTACTGTGGTATCATCGGCATATCTAATATTATTCCTATATTTGCTTATGGATTCCTGAAAGATCCTCTCGGAATATCTATATTAAACAATAGCGGTGACAGTATACAACCTTCCCGAATGCCTCCCGATATTGCAATGCTTTCAAATAGCTCTCCGCCAACCTGAATTCGTGCGAATTGGTACCAATAAAGGCTTTTGATGCATTGGATTTCCTTTTCATCTATACCCATTGACATAAGGATGCTTATTAGTTTATCGTGTTGCACAGCGTCAAACGCTTTTTCGTAGTCTACGAAGCATAGGAAAACATTCTTTTGTACATCTCTACATTTTTGGACTAGTATCTGTACAGAAAAGAGCGCTTCACGGGTACCCATTCCTTCATTAAACCCAAACTGGGACTCTCCCATTTCCTTTTCGCATTTTAAGTATATTATCGAGTGAATTACTCTTAGGAATAATTTCAGAGCATGGCTCATTAGACTTATAAGTCTGTAGTCATTTCAAGATTTTGAGTCGTTTTTCTTGGGCATGGTTATGAATGTGGATTTTAGCCAGTCTTGCGGATATTGTTCTGCATCAAAAATGTGGTTAAACATCTTTGTTAGTAGGTCAATGTTATCCGCATCTATCAGTTTTAGTATTTCAATGGTACTTTATTTATATAATTGACATGACTAGAATATTTTCTTATGACCTGCCTCTGAATAAATTTTTTAGCTTTTCAATGAGAACAAATAAGTACCAAAAAGGGGATAATGCATTTTCATTGAAATTATCAAGCCAATTTTGATCAAATTTTAATCATTGATTCCTGTAGTCATTCAAAGAAAAACTTGCATGGTGTAACTTAAAGCTGTATTGTATAGGCTTAGATTAGGACAAATCCGGGTAAATAGTTTGGTAGTTTTTTTAAAATATGAATACAGATTTGAATCGTTTGAGACATATCTATATCACAAAAAGTTTCCGAAAAATGGAGTATTTTACAAAGCAAAAAAGAGAAATTGGTACTTTTTCTCCTATTACTACGATTTTAGAGTGATGTTAGAATTATCATATTATTTGATTTTTTTTTTTATCAACTTACCTTTGTAAAACATGTCAGCTATTATGTTTAATGTCAATTATGTTCACTTGTTGTTAATCTGATTAAGATGAGTGACCAGAAAAAAGTGCGTACTAAAATTATTAAATATTTTCAACAAAACCAAACTTGGTGCTACAAAAAGTTGGCCAAACAGTCAAAGGTCTGCAATCAAACTTTTTCCAATTTTATTAAACAGTATCGGGAGGACTTTTCCGTTGATACAAAACCTGGTTCAGGTAGAAGGAATGGTCCACATGATGTTTCTAAAGCCAAAAAAATAGAAAGCATTTTCAAAAGAGCTCCCAACACTCCCGGTAGGAAAGCTGCCCGTTTAGGTCAGTACTCGGACTATTTGGTAAGAAAAGCTAAAGCCAATGCAGGTTTTAAAGCATACAAGGCTTAAAAATTTCCTGACAGGAACGCTGCTAAAAATTAAGAGGCCAAAAACAGAGCACGGAAATTAAAGTCAAGTTTTATAAAAAAAATATTCTTGCTTCATAATGGATGACGAAACGTATGTTCTCGCAGATTTTTCACAACTTCCTGGTAAAAATTTTGATGTTGCTGATGCTCCAGGGAATGTTGAAGAAAAGTTTAGGACCCAAAAGCAGACAAAATTGCCCAAAAAGTTCTTGGTATGGCAAGCAATATGCAGCAAAATAGCCAAACATTCGTTACAAAGGTGTCTATAAATACCGAAATTTACATCAAGGAATGTTTACAAAAGTGGATGCTTTCAATCATAAGACTTCTAATGTGTTAGTTTTGGCCTGATTTGGCATCCTGTCACTATGGTACAAGCACAATAATGTGGTATTTGTTCCAAGTGAGGCAAATCCTCCAAACTGCCTGATGCTAAGGCCAGTGGAGAGATATTGGGCTCTTGTTAAAAGAGAATTGAAGAGCACAAAAAAGGTGTTCAAAAGTGTGGTAGATTTTAAACGGAGATGGACAACCTGTTCGAACAAAGTGACAGAAATCACTATAAAAACCATAACGGAACTCAGTCCTTAACATAAAATATATGTTTCTGAATGAATGATATGGTTTATTCACCTGTTAATAGATTGTTAGTTATTAGATAATGACAGTCAAATATGTTTGCATTTTCGATGGTAAAAGCACTTATAAGGGTATATTCTTAAAAATTAAAAGAAAATCGTTAAATAAAACTCTACAAATAGAATTTACTGACATTTACTTTTTAAGAACAAATCATTAAAATGTTGTCGGCATCCATGCAGTGGGTGATCCATTCGCAAGTTCCAATTGCTGATTACTTTTTCCAGCATTACTAACGGTATCTCGCGAATTACTTGAATAATATTGGTCCATGTCCACTTCTGGACTTAGTTCTTCCAGTCATAAAAAGCATTGGTCGATACAATTCAAAATTCCGACATCCAATTATATCTTAAATAATTTATTTAAAATTAAAAAATAAGATCTAAATGAATCTTAACTAAATGCTAAATATCTTAAAGTTTAAAATTACTTTTGTTTTATTGCCTTTGAGAATTGCTACAAATATTTTATGTATCATTTTCCTATATACCTATAATGAAGAATTCCCAGTACAGTGTTTTGTCATTTTGTTGTTTTCCAACTTTGCTAAATTAATGTTTTATAAATAACACAAACATCTACTTAGAACACTACTATAAATAACATTGTGATGCTACAGATATCCCCGGCAACTATATATACAGAATTTCTTATTTTAAAGATCTAATAATATTGGCGTGTGGGTTTTTATATTTCAAGATTTTATGTTTTCAGCTACAATTACATCTATAATTAAAACATTTGTATTGATTTTTTCTTCATCTAAAAATATTTAAATTTAAATCAATTTAATTAAACTCAGCATACATACATATGTATGTATGTATGTAAATACTTATATTTAAATGCACTCTTGCGTATGAGTGATATTTAATATTTTGATATAAAATTCATGTCAATCATACGCACTGCAGGCCATTTGTGTATAATCTTACATTTCCAAAAATTTGCATATAAAATTGAATTTTAATGATGCAATTAATGCTGGCGGCATTATATCTAAAAATTAATGTTATTTTTATTATGTTTTATAATATATTTATTGTTTACACTAACTATTTTTCCATAATATTTAATATCTGTTATAGAGACGATTTCAAAATAAATGCTGGGTTAATTCCATTTTATTTCGACCAAAATTGGATTTTTACCATATCCGATTTCATTTAATTTGAAATCGTGTATTCAACGCTTAAATGCGCATTTGATAGCGTATAACTCAAATACATACCGTAGTAAATCGCTGATATTTTATAGTCATCCAATGCTGGACATCTTACACATTTTTGAGAAAAATTATCAATGTTCAGGATTGCATAACTTTGGCAACTGACAATTTCAATATGCAGTGTGAAAAAATTTATTAATTTTGCTACGTTTGCGGTCATCAAATCAGAAAAAAAGTTTTACAAGATTTCAAAAGGAAACGAATCTTGTAAGTAGTGAATTCAATAGAGCATATAAGTTGTTTTTCGGCGAAGTAGACTTGACGGGTGAAAATTACACATCTAATACAGTGTGTTGCCAATGTTGTAACAATCTCATGGAATGGTTGAGTGGAAGCAAAGACTGTATGAAGTATTGTAAGCCATTAAACTAGATTAACCGCCCAGGTGATCATGATGCAACCAGTTTCTATGCATGCGTAAATTACACATGTCGTCTAAAGCGACATGCTGAGAAGAACAAAATTTATAAAGCATCTGTAACAGCCACACTATCAGTGCTTGCACCTGAATATTTTGTATCACCAAGGAATGACTAGAGCAAATTTTGTTACTTATGAAGATCCATTTGATACCGATTATTAGCCCCAACAGGGAAGAGATGGACCACAACTACTAACACAAATGGAAATGGATTTCATTGTGGCCATATTGGGACTACCACAGCGACTTGCCATATTTTTTAAAGCAAAGGAAACTCACACATGCTAATGTTAACTTTACGGCGTACCGCAAACTGAATTTCAGAGTCTCTACACTCTAAATGAAGACAATTCGTTCGCTTACTGCAACGATATAAGGTTTGTTGGTAAAAATGGGAATGAACTACATGGCTAGTGAGTAGAGATTATTTATTGATGGTTCTGTTGTAAGCTTGAAAGCAGTGTTGTACCATATATCGAACCGAAAACCTTACATTCCGCTAGCAATGGGTATTAACATGAAAGAAAGCTATGAAACATTGAAAGATATAATGAAAAAAATCAAATACTACAAAAATAAATGGAAAATTTGCTGTGATTTTAAGGTCATCAACATTTTGCAAGTCATCATCGATATGGGCGGCTTTACAAAATAATTTTGTTTACATTGTAATTGGGATTCGAACTCACCTTTGAATCAATTCCAATGTAATTATTGGAGACCAAGAGGAAATGTGGTGGAACAAATGAAAAAACATAGACTGAAGAATGCACCTTTAATCGACAATACTCAAGACATCTTGCGGCCACCTCTCTACATAAAATTGGGAATTGTTAAACAAATTCATCGAAGTGGCCATTGTAAATTATCCAAACACTAAAGCATGTTTCAAAATTCAAGAAAGAATCAGTTCTTGTTTGCAAACTAAATGCTTCCTTATTAAGAATAATTTGCTGTTGCTCCGTGAACTATTGGGTAACACGTGCCATTGCCCTATCACTCATGCCCACTTGTTCCTACTATTATAATATTCAAGGATGTAATCCTGGAATCAAAAGAAAAATATATTTCACTCTTGCCATGAGCCTGTGCCCTATTCTTCTCTTGGGTAAGTTAGGATGTAATACACCTCGTTAACTGATTGTTCTCTCTATATTAGAATCGGTGTTACCAAATCCAATTTAATTACCATCCTAGCACTGATATGTAACTTGTTTGATTTGTTTTATTCTTATCGCACTTGCACAACACAAAAAGTGAAAAATTACTCTGTTACAATAACTTATATCGTATTGTTTACTACAACAAGTCCTAGCGGGAAAAATTCCTAAGGCTTCACTTTGTAGACATTCTAAAAGACCTGTTTAGACATTCAAAAAGATCCGATACTCATTCCACTCTGCCTGCTCTCAGAAGACGTTCTAGAAGGGCTTTGCTTCTCCTGGTTTGCAATTATTCCTATATGTTACCTCTCTATAATAAATTAGTCTGTTATAACATTTAATGTTGCAAAGTTCGCGTGAAGTAGTTTTTTATATATAAAACTACACGCATCAATCTGATCCTTCAATTTAGTTCTTTTATAGACATACTGTGAGACATTAAGCGCAAGGTCTCCTAACAGACCTTCAACGAAAGACCTTCTAATATGCCGTCTTAAGTAGTTCATCTATCAGCGCTGTAATAGAAGCGAGTATGAAAGGCCTTGGCTCCCAATGACACGTTGTATAAAATTGAGACGATGTCTGCAAATAAAGGCTTCTAGAAAGGCTTCTTTACTGCATGTTTTTCCCGCTGGGAAAACATTTTGTACTGCATTACAAAATGTTCGAACCGATAGCGATTGTTGTTAAAATCATCTAAATTGTTTGATATCCTTCTTTGTCTTGTGTCCTCACTACTACTAAATATCTTCTCTCGTGACTCTCTCTCTCTGTTGCCTACTCTATGCCGATCAGGATTGCCAAAGATGGGGATTTTGTAAGGTTTTTAGAGACGGGATATTTAAAAATATTTCGGGGATAAATTATTTAGTATAGGTTTGATTTTATTATTGGTAATAGCAATAAATTACCAATAAGTGATGCAATTGAATGTACGTATCATAACATATAATATGATACAATCTTTAAATCCAAATCTGTATTTAAATAAAATTCTCTAATTGTCAAATTTTAGGCGCCGATCAAAACAAGATTTGAAATGATGAGTTACGAGATGCAGTGGAAAACAAATTCAACCATTTGGAATTAATATTTTCAAAAGAAACTTTGACTAATTCATAAAAAATTTGGTTTGATGGAACCTTCTTAATATTACAACAACTAATTGATCGGTTATTGGCCAATTAATTGAATATAAAAATTTGTGTTTGTGAAAATTTATAGAAAAACAATATTTGTGGATCTTTAAGGATATTTTTAATTTTGGTTGGGGATAGCAATAAAAAGTACCTGGCATCCCTGATGCTGATGTACCTTGTTGACTCTCTTCTGCTGACTCCGCTCTGCTGATCTCTGCACCACTCCACTGCTGACACTTTCTGTGCTGAATTCTCTCTGCTGAAACCCTCTGCTGATGATACTCTGCTGTAGACACAAGTTGCAGTTGACTTCCGCAGTAAGTTTTGAACCTTCTAAACAGAAAACCAATGGAATTCTCACTGCATCTACATACATATCACATCATTACCATTACTATAACTATTCTCCTTAGACTTACACAATTATTCTGTTCTATCACCAAACTTTTTAACTTTGTTAACTTAAATCTTTAACTATTAGTAGAAAAACAAATTAATTTATACCTCATAATCTGCGTTAACTCTACTTTAAGCCATTTTTATTATTATAACACTGAAATGCTAACAAAAACCAGTGTATATAACACACATACCCGGGAAAAAAGTTTTCTCAAATATAATCGCAAAAATCTATGCAAACTCTAAGAAAACTAATTTTAATATATTTCATTTATTATTATGCAAGTAATTGAAAGATAAATGTTATGATTTCATAATTCAAAAAGAAAAAAACCTTCCTAATTCCCTAGAAAAGCCTTAAACATATAACGGGATTGAAGAAAGAAAAAAGAAAAACACAAGAAATAGTAAAACCTTAGTGAAATACGATACTTGAACATGTGGCTAAAAGCACGTCCGTTGTTTTATTCCTTTTGTTTTTCTGTTTTTGTTCTCCTTGCCTTTAACTGGCTTTGGCACACTGAAACACAATTTAGACAAATTGAAAGTTTTACTTTTGTTATAGTCAATGTATAAAAGCAACGTACGTACCTACCATTGATAACTTAAGATGTTGAGTGAACATTTCTTTAGAGGATATAAAATGTTGTAGGAAAAGCACCAACCAACAAAAAAAAGTATAAAAAAATAAGGAAAATCTAAAACGAAATGCATAAAGTTCTATTAGGGATATCAGCAAAGATTCATATAGAAATAGTTGTAAAACTGTTAAGAATATTGAGTGAATATTAATGTCAGAAAACAAAAAATCACCTACATACTTACTAGGGATGGGATGTACACTTGCACACGTTCAAAGAATGTGTTGATAGAATTGAATGAAGTATAAAAGATGAGAGTAAGTTCTAGTAATGCTCAGAAGCAAAGGATGTGCAATTGCATTAGTGTAGTGGGTTTAGCGAGTTGCTGTGTGTGTTATCCTTTATGAATTATTGTTTTTCTGTTTAACGGAAGTTAAAAGTTGTGTTATCTTTATTACAGTGATATTTATACATTCACACCCCCATATTCAGTGTTTTAAAGCAAAGTTTCCATAAAAAATTTGATTTTAAAATGTTGTTTAAATTTAAATTTTTTTTATGAATAAGGCCTCTAGAATATAAATGTAAAGGGACCTAGGGCCTACAAAATTTAAAGAAATCACTGGTTTTATTTATTTTATCTTTTTTTAATTTTTGATGTTCCACCAATCTTTCTCTTTAAAAAATCTGGCCATCGTGTCTTGTAATAAATCCCTTTTGCTTTAAATAACAACTTCTCTTAATATTTACCTTCAATTTCCTAACTACGCACAACAAAAAACCTTAAACCTGATACCATAAACATAATGTTAATATTTTTACACTTGATTTATTCATTTTAATTAGTGTCGAGGATTGCAAATAAAGATAGAGAGAGAAAGCTGGAAAATATGGTAAATAATTCTTGTATATTTTACACTTGAATTACATTTTAAGGTAAAGAAGCATTTTCTTTTATATTACATATTTTGCAGCCATCACTGACTATTTGATGTGGTGGTTTTATAATAAAAACCAAAAATGAAACAAAAATCTGAAAAAAACAAAGAACAAGTAAGAGAGCTATATTCGGCTGTGCCGAATCTTATATAACCTTCACCAAATTATTAAAACATTAAAACGCCACCGAAGTAAAATAAATAAATAAAGGTTCTTGGCTTGAATTATGCGCCATTTCACCACCAGAGGCGCTGCAATCTGCACTAATAACAAGCATAACGCGCAATTGCAGAGTTGTCAATAAAAGCCTTTCTCCTCCTTTCACCACCTTTCCTTCTACAATCTATCCCCTTTCCAAAGAAAGTAACACAATTATATATAGGCATATTAATTGCCTGAGTGTTACTTCTCTTTTAAAAAAAAAAAAAAAAATTATACTTTAAAATCAAAATTTTAAATATTTTTAGGTAAACAAAATTTAACAAGAAAAACATAAAATTTTTGTAAATTTTTTTTTTTTTTTTTAACAATACAATTTTTTTGGTGAAAAAAAAAAATTCGGGATAAAAAATATTTTATCCGATTTTGACAAATCCGACTTACCTTGACCTTATATACGCCGTTGCAAAGGTCTTTGAAGTATCTACTATTGGATATAGCGGTAACAGAGACTTGCGCCGACTAAATTTCACGGCGGCGGCGACTGACTCCGACTAAGAAATAATTGTCTGGTAACCTCTACAGCCTCGACTGCGTTTGGCTCAGTGCTAGAAATCCAGCAAGTGGATTCGGGTGGCTTTATTACTTTTTAATGTATTTTTCACGGACTTTCTTGAACTCATCCTTTATCAGTGGTACTTCTAGATCCCTGTGGATGTTTTCATTTCTTATAAACCATGGTGCGTCCGTCATGGTCCTACGAATATTTGATTGGGCCCTCTGTGTAAGATCTGGTATTACAAGCAGTTCCCCACAATTGGATTCCATCTGTCCAAATTGGTTTTAAAATGGTTTTATACAGGATGACTTTATAGTCAAGGCTTAGCTTTGATTGGTCACTGATTAACCAGTGAAGGCTACACAGAGAAAACAGATTCGTGATAGCAACCGAATTTGTTACCAATCGAATGACTCTACCGTAGGGACCAAATTCTACAGTTGTGTCTATAAAATTTTAAAAGGGGTAACAAAAGTTTGGTTGCTATGACCAAAATTCTTCTTTGGCAACTGACTTTCTGTTGATAGAACCGAAAAATTCTATGTTTTCAACCAAATCATTCGATTGGCAACAAATTCGGTTGCTATCACGAATCTGTTTTCTCTGTGTAGATGCTTTTAACTTCATGTGAAGTCTCTTGGTTTCTATATGACGTCGCCATGTAAGTCTTCTATCTAAGTGAATACCACGGTATGTAACACAATCGGACTGAGGTATATTAACGTTGTTAAGTGTGACAGGTGGACAACATTCCCCCCTCAGTGTGAACGTAACATGTTTACTTTTTAACTCATTTACTCGTATTCTCCATTTGTTTAACCATGTCTCCACACATCTTAGGTAGCTATCTAGTATACTAGATGCTATATACGGATTTTCATGCGAGCTAATAATATCGGTGTCATCAGCAAATGTTGAAATAGTTAATATATCGTTCGTAGGCAAGTAAAAGGTGTAAATCAAATAGAGGGTAGGTCCCAGAACACTTCCTTGTGGTACTCCTGCTATAATTTAATATTCTCTTGTCACGTAATCGTTGTACTTAACTGTAAATAAACGGTACGATAGATAAGACTCCAATAGTTTATGGGTACATGGTGGCAGCAAACATTTTATTTTTTATACCAGGCCTTTTTGCCATACTTTGCCAAAGGCTTGAGCGACATAAGCCGAAAAAAATTCGGCTGCGGCGGCTTTGAAAATTTATTGGCGGCTCGGCTCAGCCGACTTACAGCCGTTCGGCGCAGATCTCTGCTTAGTAATCCAGATATAGATCAATAATAGATCAAAAGTCGAGGTTGTCCTGGTTTTTTCCTTATATCTCAGCCATTTGGGGACCGATTGTCTTGATTTTAAATAGCAACCGATATGGAAGAATTCCCGATATATTGATGTATGAATCATGTATGTAAGTTATTTGGCGGCTACAGAAAGTTGATTTCAACATACAGACAGACGGACATGGCTATATCGACTTCGACGGACATGGCTATATTAACGATCCGAATGAAAAATGTAGAAATTACAAACGGAATGACAAACTTATACATACCTTGCTAATCATGGTGAAGGGTATAAAAACGGAAACTCATTTAGAAATTGTAATATTTTTGTTACATCTTTAAAATTAACACAAAAAAGGGAAGAGGAAAAAAATGTTTTCAATAAATTTTAAATTAAATAAAAGTTTCATTATAAGTATGTTAATATATCAATTGCTAGCAAACAATTTCTGTATAACGAAGACAATATTTTACTGAATTCAAAGTCTTTCCTTACATAATCAGCTTTACAATTGAGTTGTATTTAAGTTAGCAATCGCGCTTTTATATTACACAAATCTTAAGAAATATCTTATAAAAGGTCTTCTAAAATTTAAACATATGGATAATGAAAATATTTACACAACATATTCAATTGAATCTAGTTGAGACTGTAATCAATCCCGGATGTTGGGCACGTAATATGTGGAAGATTGGAGGAAATTCAAAAATTAAATCCCGATTTTTGAAAAAGTACAGAGTTTTCAACACAGAAAGAAGACATAATATAAATTTAAACACTGTTTTAGAACCAGAAGACTTGGCTATAATAATATAATTTTGAACGCGTTTTTTTACCCTTCAAAATAACTTATTTGTCATTTTGAAAGATACATATCTGTCATTTATGAATACTATAGTGTAAACAATAATTTAAAAAAGTGTCGTTGAAGCACACCGATGCCCGTCAAAGCTTATGGTGAATGTGTTCCATCGGTTTCAACGTGCGAGAGATCGTTTCTGCGGTTCAGAAGTGGTGATTTCGACACGGAAGACAATTATCGCCTAGGCAAGCTAAAAAAGTTTGAAGACCAATTCATGGAGGCATTACTCCATGAAGATTGTTTTACAAAACACAACAAGAGCTTGCAAAATCATTAGAAACTAGAATACTCGTTTACGGGCAGCAGGATTCATCCAAAATCAGGAAAATTGGAAGATTTTGCACCATTTTGGTGCTTGAACGCTATAAAAGAAAATCATTTTTACACCAAAGCATAACATGCAATGAAAAGTGGATTCACTAGGATAACCCGAAGACTATCAGATTGTATGTGAAGCCCGGCCAACCAGTGGAATCGACAACAAAGCCAAATATCGC
Source organism: Calliphora vomitoria (assembly GCA_942486065.2). Classification (NCBI taxonomy): domain Eukaryota; kingdom Metazoa; phylum Arthropoda; class Insecta; order Diptera; family Calliphoridae; genus Calliphora; species Calliphora vomitoria. The sequence goes on along the minus strand of OW818030.2, from coordinate 117,684,102 downwards.
TAAGGTTATTCTCTGTATTAAATGAGAACAAAAGGCTGCTATGAGCTGCTGATATCTAACCTGACCATCACAAGAAACATGTACCGAACGCAACTGATTCCCTTGATTTATAGTAGCAATGGTGAATACTATGAATACATTTATATTATATAAATGTTTCAAAATAGAAGCAAAACATTTTAAAAATTACGCATTTTTAACTCGTACACCCAATAATAAAATAAATTTTCCAACGATTTTTTATACAAAAATAAAATTCATTATCATATGTTTATAATCAACCCGTTAATAGCGAAGTGGGTAGATGTTTAAATTACCACGCCATGAAACAATATCTGTAGTCCAGGTAAGTGAACCCATCCAGATTATTCTACTTTTTGGAATTAGCTATAAAAGCCCAAGAGGGTTATCTCGATTTTCATTGCATCAAATTCTAGAAACAATTATGTTCAGATTTTCTGAATTTGTAAAATTAACGAATTTTGATCCACTGATTTCCCACCAAGACATAAGGAGTGAGATCGAAAAATTCTTAACATACATATATGTTAATAAAAATTAAACCACTAAACTTACAGTTTTGATTTTTTTGTTTGATTGAAATTATTATTATTACAATTTAAAAAAACAAAAAAAACATTTTTATAGTTCTAAGCACTAATGATGAAATTTTGAACCTTTTTCGGAAACTCTTCCATTATGGTTTTTATAGTACTTTATGTCACTTTTTTCGAACAGGTTGTCCATCTCCGTTTAAAATCTACCACACTTTTGGACACCTATTTTGTGCTCTTTAATTCCTTTTAACAAGAGCACAATATCTCTCCACTGGACTCAGCTCCAGGCAGTTTGGACGATTTGTCTCTCTTGGTACATATAACACATTATTGTTCTTGTACCACTCACTACCTTGCTTCTATAGTGACAGGATGCCAAATCAGGTCAAAAATGAGTGGACATATTATGAAGTCTAATCATGAAGCATCCTTTTTTGTAAACATTCCTTGATGTAAATTTTGGTATTTATAGAGCCCATTGTAACAAATGATTGGCTTCTTTTGTCCCAACTGCATATTGCTTGCCATACCAAGAACTTTTTGGGAAATTTTGTCTGCTTTTCTTCAACATTCTTTCGAGCATCTGCAACATAAAAAAATTGCCCCAGAAGCTGCGAAAAATTTTCCAGAACATACTTTTCGTCATCCATTATGCAGCAGGAATATTTTTTGTATAAAATTTGACTTCAATTTCCGAGCTCTGTCTTTGGCCTCTAAAATTTTAGCAGAGTTCCTTTCAGGAACTTTTTGAGCCTTGTATGCTTTTAAAACTTCATTGGCTTTAACTTTTCGTACCAAATAGTCCGAATACTGACCTAACCGGACTGATTTCCTACCGGAAGTGTTGGGAGCTCTTTTGAAAATGCTTTCTATTTTATGGCTTTAGAAACATCATGTGGACCATTTCTCTACCTGAACTAGGGTTTATATCAACGGACAAGTTCTCCAGATACAGTTTAATAACATTGGATAAATTTTGATAGCAGACATTTGATTGTTTGGCCAAGTTTTTGTAGGATGAAGTTGGGATTTGTTGAAAATATTTAATAATTTTAGTATGCAATTTTTTCTGGTCACTCATTTTAATCAGATTAACAACAAATGAACATTAAACATATAACTTTACATTAAACATAATAACTGACATGCTTTACAAAGGTAACTTGATAAAAAAAAATCAAATAATTCTTGGGTAAAAGTATATAATGAAAAATTTTACGATCTCAGTCCTTAATCCTATATGACAAACAATTTTTTCTTGCGTAGTCCTATTCTTCCTTTATCTACCTATGATAATGGATTTGCGATACCACAATCTGGCCGTAGTTAAATTTTTTCTAAAACAGCTTTATTTTTTGGGGTATTTTTCTAACCATCCGCCATAAAGGGGTTAAGAAGATTACATTTTGGTTAAACTAGTAAGACCTGGACAAGCATCAAAATATAAGTTACAAAATCTTATATATTTTGTCATATAAGCCCGTTTGTGGGTTAAGTTTATTGCTTAAACCACAATTTGTATACTGTAGTTGTTGTAGTTCAAGTACTTTGTTTATACAGTTGCAATCTCAAATATAGCATTAAAATTTTATAAAAGTAGTATTGAAAACATTTAAAAAAGTTCTTTAGAAAAATTAAAATTTATACATACAGCATTGATTTTGTATTAATTCTAATTCGAGAAAAATCCAAGATTCTTTCAGCAGCCGCAAAAGCGTAAGAGGTGCAGGCAGAAAAAAAATATAGTTGTGTATAATAAGGTTAATTTACGATTCACATGATTTTACCAACCATATATATGGTTACAGTATAATAAAGGACTTACAATATTATGTTGCTCTCGGCTTATGGATACATATTTTGATAAAATGATTCATCGTAAAAATGGTTGTCACAAACATATACATGTTTACCATAACTATATATATGGTTGATTCAATCATATGAATCGTAAATTAACCATATTAAAGTTACCACAATTTATATGATTATGGTAACTATAATATGGTTAATTTATGGTTTAGTTACTGTGACTATAATATCGTTAAAAAACTTGTAAAATATTGAAATGGTTACAGTAAACATGCACAACTATATTTTTTTTTCTGAGTGTGGGAATAAAAGCAAGATATTTGAGTGCTCAACAGGTCACTTAATTTACACAACCGACATCCTCATTATTTTGACTTAAGCGGTTGATATTTCCTTGTTTTTCAAAAGACTTTTGGCTTTTGACTTTGACTTTGTTTTTCAAAAGACTTTCTGTGCTAATGGCAGCTCAAGCATTGCTACTTTTTTTACCTTTACTGTAACTCTACTCTTGACACAGATGTTATTTCATGTTTTTTTTTTTGCTGTTAAATTACTAAATACTAAATAATATTTTTAATTTAAAAGATAAAAACCTTAATATTCTCTATACACCATAGAAAATAAACAAATTGAAAATCATTTGTACGTTACGGATTTAAAATAAAACTTTAAATCTCTATGCAAACAAATTTAAACAAAAAAATGCCAACAAAAAAAAACTGAAAACCAAAAAAAAAAAACTTGTATGAAATTATAGAAATACCCTATCCTGAGCAAAATAGTTTCAATAATTTATATTTGTGAGTGATTTTGGGAAGTGGACCTAATATAGGAGATACGTGCAATTGTGCACCTATCGCCTTGAAATTTGGCAGCGTTATTTATTTCTATGTTAAATTGTGTTTTGGGAAGCAATATGCTCTTTAAAATCATTTTCGGAAATGCACCCAGAGAAAAAATATAGTTGTACATGTTTACCATAACCACTACAAAATGTTTACAAGTTTTTTAACTACATTATGGTCACTGTAATTATTTATATGATTGCGTTAACCATAATATGTTTAAGTTACCATTTACATGAGTGTTGCAATCATACATATGATTATAGTAAATAAATATAGGTTTATGGCAATTATGTTTATGATGAATCATTATATCATAATATGTTGTGCTCAGTTTATGAATATCCGAGAACAACACAATATGGTGAAGTATTACATCATAAAAATGTTTGCCACAAACATATACTTAATTATTACAATCACATATATGATTGTTACAATCTAATATATGATTTCTATAATCTTATATATGATTTCTACAATAATCTGAATTGTAACTTAAACATATTATGGTTATCGTTAAATCGACTTAGAAAGTGATTCTCAGTTGATCAGTTGGGCGTTACAAATATCACCACAAACGCATAACACGCTCCCTACTATAGTGGTTATAGGATATAATGAATACAATAGATATAGAAAAAGCTACAAAACTACTAATCTCTAGACAAATGCAGAGTTTTTGTGGCTGTTGTTGCACATGAAATACACTCTAATAAATTTTCATGTAAATTTCCTACATTAATAGTAGGTAACTTTTCTCCTACTATAATTATGGTAAAAATACATGTTGTGCGTAAATTCAAATATTTTCTTAATAACAAATGCTTTTTGTTTTTTTTTTTTTTAGAAATAAAATTTTGACATTTTTATATCAAACGTTTGAAGAAAGATTACACACTTTGTGTGTAAAACTTCTATTTATGCACAATATATGTAATTTTAAACATAAAATGCCTATTATATTATAAACATTAAAAAATACTACATTTTGTTTGTATTTTTGCAGATAAATTAATGTACTTGATTTTGATAAACATTTAGTATTATAAATTTACGCATATTGTGCAATTTTACATGAAAACTTACACACTTTATAGTATTAAATTTACAAGCATTTTTTAGAGTGTAGTTAAAATGAAGATGTTATATTTTTCAGTTTTAATAAATAAATTTCCTAACAGAAAAACTTGTTTGGACAAGAGATTTATATAACAAAAACAAAAACAGAATAAATCTGTTTGAAAACTGTCTGTTAAAAATAATAAAAAAAAAATGTAAATAGAAATGCTTCAAATATGTTATGCTTGAGATAAAATTTTTCATTTATTTCTGCAGACATATTTTACGCATTTCATAAATAATTGTTAAACATTTATGAAATGCGTAAAATATGACATATTTTTTAAAGCTATATTAAAAGAAAATTGCAATTTGGTGTTAAAAGTTTACATTTCCATTACCACTGCCATATGTTGCGTATGAGTGATATTGTTTGTGATATTAATGTTTGTTTTTTAATGTTTTTATTTTTTCGTTTAAATAATCGTTAACGATTCTTTTGAAGTTGCTGCAAATTAATTATTAATATTTTCTGTTTTATTTTTCTCTCTTTCAGTTTTAATTAAAATCTAAAACCAATTCATGTGGTAAGTAAATTGTCCACTTGAAATGTATTAAACAAAATCATAATCATGCATAATATTTACACATGTTATAATACTTATATATATACATATATTTATATATATAAGTATAAGTGAATATGGATAAGTTATAGTTATTAAACATGTTTGTACTACTTGTATTGTATGTAGAATTAAATGGAAAATTTCAATAGGCATATTAGTCTAATGCAAAATTATGTGGAGCAACAAAATTGTACGGTACTTATGTTTGATAATTTAGTGTATAATACTGTTAAGTTACAAGATATTCCATATTTTTTCTTTAAATATGAATTATACAGGTCTACAATGATTTCGGTGCCATCAAAACTATAACTGATTTTAAGTATATTCGATAACCTGATTCTAACTACATGCAGAGAATTATAGTTGTGCATGTTTACCGTAACCATTTAAACATGCTTACAAGTTCTTTCAACAGCATTATAGTCACTGTAATTATGCATATGATTGCGGCATCCAGTTATCATAAATCTGTTTGTAGCAATCATATACATGATTGTAGTAATTAAGTACATGTTTGTGGCAAGGTTGAAGGATTATACCATAATATCTTGTTCTCGGATTATGATTCAATAATCTGAGAACAGAATGTTATGAAACAATAATTCATCATGAACATGATTGCCATAAACATAAATTTATTTATTACAATCATATATATTTTAAAGCTTATTAAAAGGTCTACAACTAATTCCTCGCAATTTGCAGTCTTCTGATTTCCTAAGAAATGTTTCACAATGGCAACAAAAGATTTCCAATACACTGCTTTTACGTCATTCATTGAATGCATAAAATTGTTGTCTTTCATTAAAAAATCTTATTTATGGGCTATCAAAAATACCAGTTTTTAGTTTTTCTGTATTCAAATCTTAAAGCTTTCTTGAAAGAAAAGCAAAACATGGACCAGTTTTATGTAATGCCTTCCAATAATGCTTTATAAGTTCCAATGTGATGTGTGGTGAAGGCAAAATTATCTTATCTCTGGAAACCAAAGGCGGGTTTATAACCATTTGTTTTTCAATCGTTATGTTTTCTCTCTGAGGTCAGTCTTTCTTGATGCAATGATCATGTTTTACTCTGCTGTCCCATAACCACATGAAACATGGAAATTTAGTGTACCCACTTTTCAGACCTAACCAGGAATTAATAATTTTTAAATCGACCCATATAACCCATTTGCGGTTGGAGTACTTTAGTTTTTTTTTTAAAATAAGATCTACGTTTTAATACTTTCCCTTTAATTTCGTAGAATGAGCAATAGGCACTGCTGCATGCTTATTAACAATATCTACTAAATCACATTTTAAACTTCGATTTGAGCTGTCCATAAAGAATATCAGTTCATTAGCTTTGTAGCTCATTGCAAAAGACTACACCCACAGAAAAAATTAACACATCCGTGTACGATTTGGCACCATTCGGTGTCAATAGTGTATCAACACCGTATGTGTACAAATCGTACACGAACGGTGTCAATTGCATACCGTTGCAGATTTGATACCGTCCGTTGTCGATTTAACACAACCCTTTTTTGATTTGAAATCCACATTGTTAGCGTCTGTCCATTGTAACACACATTTAAAATTAGCTGGTTTGTGTAAACCATGTTTTATATTTATGTCTCCCGTGTAAACCACTTAACATATTTGTCGCTCTTGTGTAAACCACTTTATCCATTTGTTGCTCTTGTGCAAACCACATACTTTGAGATGGCAACTTTGTAACTGGTGTGGTGAGTTTCAGGCAACGATCGTTTTTGTTAAGTGGGGGTTTGACACTCTATTCTTTTACTTCGACATAACTAAAAGCTACAAGTGGCGCCGGCTAATAAATTATTGAATAAATTTAAAGAAAAAAAGTAATTGTAGAAAATAAAAGTGTATTTTAAAATAAATAAAGTTTAAAAAGAAACCTAAAAACAATAAAGTAAACTTAAAACTAAAACTCAAGGGTAGTTTTCCTGGTTTCATTAAGTGTGATAGTGAGAAGCCACTGACCTGCCCCACTACATTTTATGTGAAGCTGCATCAGGGACCAGAACCAGCACTCCAGTCCTCCTGGTAATATTACCATAACAACACACATTTACCATAATATTTATGGCAATTAAAATAAAACATAAAATATCTTATTCATAAATTTATTATACATTTATTCATACATTTATTAAAAATAAAACATGTTATAATACTCAAATTTTAAAAATTGTCAATAGTTATTGTTTCCAGGCACTGTTGTACTTGCCTGTCCTTTATTCAGCTATATCCTCATTGATCTTATCAGTTTTACAGCATTTATTTTATTCACTTTTTGTTCACAATTAATTTAGCACTTATTTTATAATTTGTACTTTTGCGTTCTCAATAACAAAAACTTAGAGATAAATACCTTACGTTCGTCGTAATGAACAGCAACTGGCTTGTTATTCACGGTGAGATGAGACGTCGTATAATTTGACAACATTGTGTTATCGATTCATCCCCGTTTGTTTGCAAATTGCAAACGTACGGTGTCAAACAAAAGTGACACCGTATGGTGTCAAAATGACACACACCGTTGTCGATTTTGCAACGTCGTTTTTCCCTCAGTGTATACATCATTTTCTGAGCTAAAAAATTTAAGAAGTTCCTTTTCGCTACAGCGATAAAATGAGAATATTGTACCTTTAGGTAAAAGATTTATTTCTTTGAGTCTAAATGCCAGCAGCTCAGAGCTTTCTTTCGAAACATCAAGGTCTTTTATCAAGTCATTTAAGGCATCTAGTGAAAAACGTGAAGGCGTCACTAAAACTTCAAAATTTCAGTGTCCAACAAATCGAATACATGTTGATTCATATGAGATGATGATACGTCGTCTGAGTACAGTAGAGGTCTTTTAGCAGAAGGTAAATTTCTTTAAGCCATATAATTTAACAACATAAAAATAACAATCATCTATGTGGTTTTTCGGTTCTGTTCATAGGTACACCACACTTCAAATGAATACGTTTACCGCTTTCCCAATCCTTCGAAGCCATGGCTTATTCTGGCCCTCAATCTCCATTTAGGGTTTCTAAACTTTTTCACTGTGTATTCACCACAAATGTATTAAAACACATTTCGGTAATTTCGATAACTTTTTCACAAAGAGGACATGATTTTAAAATCAATATATTAACAGAAATGTAAATAAGATAAGATTACGAAATGGGTCCACGAATTTACTTATGACACCCATTATTAAAATGTGAAGATACATCGACATCTACACAGAGAAAACAGATTCGTGATAGCAACCGAATTTGTTGCCAATCGAATGATTTGGTTACACACATAGAAATTTTCGGTTCTATCAACAGAAAGTCAGTTGATAAAGAAGAATTTCAGTTGCAGCAACCAAACTTTTGTTAACCCTTCCAATATTTTAAAGATACAACTATAAAATTCGGTCACTAAGATATAATCATTCGATTGGCAACAAATTCGGTTGCTATCACGAATATGTTTTCTCTGTGTAATAACAAAATCAATAACGGTATCTCGGCACCAAACCTTTTTTTAATTGATGACCTGTGTTATACATAACAAACTATGTAATTCTCGATAGTAAATTCCCCAAAAAATATAAAAAATTCCAAAATGGGAATTTAATGATTTTTGCCTATTACGACCACATTTGGTCTGAGGCTGGAAAAAGGCTTACATGGCATATTAGAACTATATTCCATTTGGTTATTCATGCTTGAGGATTTAAAACAATTAGGGTAAATCCGAAATTTCGACATAAATTGGGTTAAATTTGGAAGAACCTGTGAAAAAACGCCTATTTAAAACTGTTTAAAAGTTTTTTAAGCTTCGAGATTAAAGAATTTTATACCAACGAATCGTCATATGCGGGAAGTTTTGCTTTACTTCTTTAATTTGAAAAAAGTTCCGCTGAGGCTCTCGGATTCGTCACCAAAGCTTATGGGGAATATGTTTCATTGGTTTCAAAGAGCGATAGATGGTTTGTGCGGTTCAGAAGTGATGATTTTGACACAGGAGACAAATATCGCCCAGGCCAGCCAAAAAAGTTTGAAGACCAAGAATTGAATAACAGCTTACAAAATCATTAGGAGCTACTCCACCAGCAATTTCATAACGTTTACGATACCAGAATTCATCCAAAAGCAGGGAAATTGGTTACCATACGAATTGAAACCGAGAGACCCTGAAAGACGATTTTGCATGTCCGAAATGACGCTATAAAAGAAAATCATTTCTGCACCGAATCATTACTTGAGATGCGAAATGGATCCATTACAATAAGCCGAAGCGTAATAGATCGTATGTGAAGCCCGACCAAATTGCCGAATGGACACCGAAGCCAAATATCCAAGGCGCTAAGGTAATGCTCTGTATTTGACGGGAGCAAAAGGGTCCTATCTATTATAAGCTGCTGAAATCACACAATATGCGACCAGACATGAAACCGTAATATTGTATAAACCTTTGGTCACATGTTGCAATATCTGTTAAAAACTATTTAGAAAGAGGAGGTTGGAAATTTTAACTCACCCATATTATAGTACAAACCGTGCTCCGTCTAACTACTATTTGTTTCGATCGAAGCAGAACTCTCTCTCTCTCTCTCTATGGGACACAATTTACTTTGGCACATAGTATCCGATATTGGCTTAATTTGTTCTTGTCCTCAAAAGATGAGTAGTTCCTTTAGCATGGAGTCCATATGTTATCAGAAAGATGGGATATGATCATAGCTTACAATGACCAATACTTTGAATAAATTTATGTTGTACAAACGTGTCAAAACAAAAGCTAAAATTTTCAAAAAATCCCTCATTTTCAAGTCATACACAAAATATAAAGATGAACACACTCCACTATTTTTATTAAAGGACTATTTAATCAGAGATTTTAAGAATATTTTAGACAAACCACAAACAATTTGCAAGCATTAAAGAATGTTACATGTATGAGGTGCCCTAGTTTGAGAATGCACCTCCTACAGGATATTTACTTTCCTCGAATACTCCTCATGCCACTTAGAAATGAAAGATTACGAAATATTTTGATTCTGCCCTACTGTGCAAAAAAATAATTCACAAATTTATTTTTTCGCACCAGTCTAATAGACATAAACAAACATGCGTTTTACGTTTGGGGGGAATTCTATATGCATACATTGCCGAAGATGAAATCTGTGTAAAATTCTTTTTAAATAAAACAATCCAAGCAAAAACGTAAATTGTCAAGTAATGTACTAAAACTCTAATATAATGAATTTCACTATTTATTGATTCTAATCTAATAAAGTAATAGAAGTGGTAAGTAGCAGTCATGACCAATAATAATAACTAGTAATTTCATATAATTTTTAGCAAGTTTTTAGCTGGGAATTGTTAAAAATAATCCCAGTCCATATTGAAGATTTGTAAGTATAAAACTCCCCTTTACAAAATATGTATATGTTTGTATTAAATATAAACAAAACTATTTACCCATTGACTGACATAAATTGAGGTCAAATACATAAATAATATTTTGCTAAAGCAAAACAAAACCATTGTATATAGAAATATTACAATGGCAGCAACAAATAACCACAGATATACACTTAATGACCTTCACATTTAAACAAAAACCACTCGCCAACACAAAAACAACAACAAATACAAAAGGAGCAAACAAAAATAGCATACAGAAAATGATCTAGAATAAATTTAAATTTATGGGCTGCCATGGCAACCTGCGAAAACAAAGCAGTCAAACAAAAAAAAAAAAGGATAAATTTTAATATTCATTGGAATATATTTAAAACAAAATAAACACAAAATATTTATAAACATTAGTGTTGGTGTTTAGTGTTTAGAGTTTTGTTTTTGGCCATAAACAAAATACTAATTTAAACATAAAACCACAAATATAAAATAAAAATTCAAAAGGTTATTGCTTAAAACACAAGAAACCAAAACAGAAACAATAAAATTGCAAAAAAAAAAAGACTACGAATAAATATGAAAAATTATAATTTATCACGAATGTTAAAGATACAAAACACCCAAATAAAAATTGTTTAATATTTATTATTTACAATTCTTAAAATTTCCTAAGGTCTTTGTTAAACATAAACGAATTTGGTGGCACGAAATTTTTTAAAGACTGAAAGCAATTCTATAGATAAATAATTATTTGCCCTCTCTCCACACACTGTGATACATGTCGTTTCCTCTAGCTGCACAAACAAAAATTTTAACGTATAAACCATCAATAAATGGCAAAAAGACCTTCATTCCCGTCAATTCTACTTTTTTTTTTGTCCTTTTTTGCCATTATTTTTCTTTTTTTTTTAGAAGCCGAACGTGCTTACTGCCGATTATAGATATAGACAACAGCAAAAAAATGGCACCAGACATATTGACGTCAAAAGAGCTCAACACCCCTTGGAACAAAAAAAAGAATACCAAAGGTAGAATATAACAGCAACATCTAACACTCTAACTGTTTTAGATAACTCGTAACTCGTAGACTATGAAACCATTTGCAATTACCGTACTTTTTTCACTCTCTTACCATGCTACGTTCCCTTTAAACATTTGCCAAAACTCCTCGTACTTATACACACTAATACTTTTACACTTGAACAGTTATTCACACAAACACACACACTCATAGCAATACTGCTATCAGTATCTTGAAAAAATACAGACAAACATACAGACCTATACATCTACTCTCCAGATATATAGACAGACATAAAAACGAATACTTTGTATGTGATGTTGAGAAGAAAAAAAATGGCTGAACATTTTGATGTTTTCCAATATATGGGTTACTCTATGAATTATTGGTGATCATTCAAATTTTAAATGTAATATTCTATTCGTTTCCCCAACAATAAGATATACGCTTCAGAATGATCCGCATCAGTTTTCGTTAGTATGACTTAAACATGCAGGATTTACAATAGATGACGTATCTTTTGAAAGCAGTTTTAGATTCAGAAGTGGTGATTTTGACACGGAAGACAAAGATCGCACAGGCCAGCCAAAAAACTTTGAAGACCATGAATTGGAAGCACTACTCCATGAAGATTATTGCTTGAAAAATCATTTGGAAGCTGCTCAAGCGCGATTTCCAAACATTCGCGAGCATTACTGGCGATGAAAAATGGATCCATTACTATAACCCGAAGAGTAAGAGATCATATGTGAAGCCAGACCAACCAGCCGAATCAACCAAAGCCAAATATCCATGGCGCTAAGGTAATTCTCTGTATATGGTGGGAGCAAAAGGGTCCTATTTATTATGATCTGCTGAAATCTGACCAGACCATTACAGGGAACCTGTACCGAATGCAACTGATTTGTTTGAAGCGAGCATTGTCGAAAACACCCAGAATATGCGGCCAGATATTAAACCGTTATATTCCATCATGGCAACACTAGGCCACATGTTAAAAACTATTTAGAAAGAAGTGGTTCGGAAGTTTTGCATTACCCGCTTTATACAACGGTCTCTCTGGGATACGCTTCACTTTGGCACAGAGTACCTGATATTGGCTTGATTCATTATTGGCCTCAACAGATGAGCAGTTCTTATGGCTCGGAATCCATATGTTGCTTGAAAGATTGGAAAAGGTCATAGCTAACAATGGCCAATACTTTGAAATTATATTCTATAAATGTTTCAAAATAAAGGCTAAAAATTTGAAGAAAAAAATCCCGCATTTTTAAGACATACACCCAATATGAGGGACTGATAAAAGGTCTATTCAGAACTTTGTAAGGAACCTCCGGTTACTCTGGGTTTGAAACTGGGGTAGCGCTCAGTCTAGTCCAGGGCCCTTAACATAAAATTTAAAACACTTTATCTTTGTTCTTTTCACTTTCACATTTTATTTTCATGTATTTATAGATTCCTAGCAGTTTGAAAAGTGCCAATTGGAAACCTTACACTAGCTATATTACTACTTGCACAAGAAACTAGTTCGCTGTGGCTACTAAAGTGGTAGTTAAATGGTTATAATTTGCACTACATTTCGCTAGCGTATTCAGTAACAAACAATAGTCGGATATTCGCCTTAAGTTTTTGAAAATAAATTCAAGTAAAATAAAATCCTCTAAAATATACCACTTTGATGGCCACATGTAATGCTGAATGTGGCCGTTTGGTATTTTCGTTCTCTCTGATGATGAAAAACAGCAAAAATTGAGAGTAGACTCACATATAATTCTTAATAACAAATTGAGAGCAGTACAAATAAGAGCTCTGTGGCTTAGTGATTAGCGCATTTGACTACAAAACCAGAGGTTATGTGTTCAACCCCGCTCCCTGAAAAATTTATTTTTTATTTTTTTTCTCAAATGCTGGAGTATTCGTACTATTGAATTTAATAGTGAAGTGTTATGCAGAGTGTGCCAATCGGCCACCTGCAATGACATCCCCGTGTTAAATTCACCATTCAATAATGTTGCGAGTGGGTTGAAAATTCACTAGTGGTAGTTCTCAGTGGCTAACTAATTCGACGTAGCGGAACTAGTTCAATGAACTGCAGGGTTAACTCTATTTATTGAGCCACAAATGCAAATTGAATGCTTCTTTATTGAGAACAAATTGCTGTTGCTCCGTGAATTATCGGGTGATACGTACCGGTACCCTACCACACCTGCCCACTAGTTGTTGCTAAAATCATCTCAATTGTTTGATCGTCATCAACTGTACGTTTGTTGTTGATCTGTGTTTGTGGTACTGTGTTTGTGATGCTTATGTGTGTTCTGTTGCTTGTTGATATTGAGTTTGTTGTATTCTTGACTACTTCCTTCTTTGTCTTATGTGCTCTTCAATATGGCTGAATATCATCTCTCGTGACTACCCTCTTCTGATACACTCTGTTGACTCCCCTCTACTGACACCATCGGTGTCAGAGACTTCTCTCTGCTGACACTCTCTGCTGTAGACACTCTCTGTTGTTGATTTTCGTAGCCAGTGTTGAACCCACCACCTGTCCCTGACTGTACAGCTCGTTCGACCTCCTGTAGCCCATCGCCCATCCCAATATTTGGGATTGAAATTAAACAATCCCAAATATTGGCGGATGTAATCCGCCCCACTATGATTGATGTCATCCATTATCTGCTCAATAAAACGAGTAATACTTTCTTTATTTGACTTATTACTAAGTTTTGTTTGTAAAAATTAAATTCCTAGAATTTAGGTCCTCACAACTTATTAAAATTGTATTCCTTTGGTAATTCTTAGTTTTAGAATTTTTTAAATAAATGACGATGTAGATAGATAGCTTGAATTTGGAACGACCTGGGAAGCAGAAGGCCTTCATAGATTTATTGAACATTTTCTTGTCCCCTGCCAGCATTTCCACTTCGCTCCACTTCGCTCCACCTCCATCCCCTCTAATTCTGTGTCGATCTCTTGTCTATAATTACATAGTACAACAGTGCAAAAAACAAATGGTTATGACATTATAAGTTCGATTTTACTACCAAAGGGCAGTAAAATCGAACCAGTTTGTCCAATTTGGTGACCAATTTTTTTTTATGCGCTTCCAAAAAATTTTTGAAAATCAGTGGAACCTCAAAAAATGGTGTCATCAGTTTTTGGCCAACAGCTAATTCAGGTTTGGTGATATCGCTTAACTATATATGACAATAATATAGCTAAGAGTCTACCAAATAAAGTTCGTTTACATTTTTTCCAAAAAGAAATAGCATTTTGAAAAAAATTTGGAAGAAAAAAATTAGTTATTCACTTTTTTTGAGAATAACTTCCAGGGACTCCTAATTTTTCAATAACAATATTTAACAAAGTTTTAGCTACGGTAAAGCTGAACAACTCTTGTGCACATATCAATACATTCTGAACGTGTCTAGGCACTCTAAATAGCACGCAAAGATCACTTTGTATCTTAAAAATTTAATTTAATTTTTACTATTTCTTTACGCTAAAAAAATATTTTTTGTTAAAATTGTATGATCAGGTCCACACTGCTATGTTGTGCTGTATTATTTACACGGCTGAGTTGTTTTCGAGATGATTTACAGTGGGTGACCATACAAATTCTCACATTAAAAAAAAATCGTCATAAATCCATTTATGATCCAAATGATATATATATATTTAAAATATAGATAGTCATTGATAAGGTCTATAAAAAATATGCTTATATCTGTAGGTTATCTCTTTTAGTTCAAGAGATATATGCCACCATGAGAGGCAAGGGTATATATAAGTTTGTCATTCCGTTTGTAATTTCTACATTTTTCATTTGCGATCCCACAAATATATGATATATTGTGGATCGTTATAGATAGCGAAGTCGATATAGCCATGTCCGTCTGTCCATCTGTATATTGAAATCAACTTTCCGTAGCCCCCAAAAACTTATAAAGATAATTGATACATCAATATATCAGGAATTCTCGTTATTCGTCGTTATTTAAAATCGAGGAAATCGACCCACAAATGGCTATGATATAAGGAAAAAACCGAGACAACCTCTATTTTTGGCCTATTTTTGATCTATATCTCGATTACTAAGTCATAAATATAGACAATATGGATATATAATGATAGATATTTTGAAAGTCCATTGCAACGTTGTATATAAGGCTATAGTAATTTGGACTTACAATGGGTCAGAATCGAGAAAATTATTTTTCAACCAGAATTTTTTTTATCAAAAAAATTTTTTCTCAAGCTTTTTTTTCAGTAAAAAATGTCCAAATTTTTTTAATTAAAAAATAATTAAAAAAAAAATTTTAATTTTATTTACCTAAAATATTTAAAATTTGTATTTTAAAGTATAATTTGGTGAAGGGTATATATGATTCGGCACAGCCGAATATAGCTCTCTTATACGTTTTTTTTTTAAATTTTGCTCGATATTTTTTTATATGACGGGCCTATATATAACGGCCCTACGAATATTTGCGATAAAATTCTAAAGAAAATAAAACAAACCTGATAGCAATTATCTCGTCCCTATATAAAGTTACACGCATCCAAAGTTGAAGCACATTTTTATATGTTTCTACATTGTGTGTGTTTTTTTCCCAAAAAAATTTCCCATTACACCACCAATTAAATATTTTTATTGATATGGCTGTTGGTTCCTATCCTCGCTAGATATCAGTTTAAAAATAGTTGAATAATTTGCATGGCAGTATTCCACATCGCAGAACTTTATTTGGCAGAACGTTTAACAAGCTTCAGTGTCCAAAAAACTAAAAGTTTCACATATTAATGGACAAACGGTAGTAGAACAAAACATTGCAAACATTTTTCTGGAATTTATTTTACTGAGATTCTCCTAGAATTTTTACTACTATCCTAGATAGTTTGTTATTAAAAGTCACAAAAATTGCTTCAATAGAAATATAATTATAAAACAAAATGCGAAGTAACCTCAATAAATAAATATTTTCTATGAAAACTATTTTCCACAATGCTACTGTTGCTTGGATTGCTAATGCAATGTATATATCGATGCCTTAATATAAAAAGGCCTTAACTAGTGTTTTTTTGTAAGTCCAGATTTTCGTTTATTTCGATAAATGGTCCGATTTTATATCACAATTAGCCGAAAAAATCTCGACTTAAAAATACACGAAATAGGGCCATTTTTTTTAACATCGATATGTATGAGTTTAGTATTGAAATTATGTTGCTGTTGTTTTATTGTTGTTATGAGAGTATACATCAGTTGCTCAACTTATTATTTGAGGAAAATTTCAAGTTTTTATAATTCTTTTTTTAATTTCACAGAAAATATATCAAAAAATTCCATGTACCTTCCCATATTTATAAGTCTCTCACTCACATACCTCTCACTCAAAGATGTGGATACAAATCTAAAACTTTGTTTGAGTAGGAGTTTTTCAAAATTGTTGTTTTTACCCAAATGCACATACACACATTTATAAGTACGAATATCTATACACAGTAAGACATAGTTATTAGTATTTTTTTGTGATTTTTTTTTTTCTGCAAAAATCGTTTGGGTAAAACGTGTGCACTTCAATTTGAAGCACAAGTCCACCCATAAGTGTTTGTTAATTAACTAAATGTCATTGAATAACACAAACGTGCTTAAGTTCTCAAATGATTTGGAAAGCAGAAAAATCGAAAAAACATAAAATTTTCAAAAAGAAATCAACAATAACCCGACAAAGATGTTTAGTTTTAAAAAATATATAGAGGTACATTTTAAGGCATAAATCTGTTGAAATGTAAAACAATTTAATATGTTATTTTTGAAAGAAAAAGTTATTTAAAATGTTGCAGCTTTAATCGTGGGGGCAGTACTATTAAGGAGTGTGTCCCGTTAAACGTATTTACAATGAAGAGGTCCCGTCGGACTACTATTCGTTTCGATCTATGTAGAACGTTCTGTATGGGATACGCTTTACTTTGGGACAGAGTATCCGATATTGGCTTGATTCGTTCTTGGCCTCAAAAGACGAGCAGTTCTTTTGGCTGGGAATCCATATGTTGCCAGAAAGATGGTCATAAGTACACCCAATATATCTGAACTCTATGGAATCCAGTAGAACAGAATTTCAATATCAAAAACCCTACATATTTTTGGTGTAACATAGAATATCAATAATTTAATTGTCAGTAATTAAGGCTACATATTCTTATAAGTTTCTTGATTCCCCTAATGGTTTAATATCCACTTTGACTTTAAAGATTTTGTTTCACCTACATCAACTGATAAAGCCAGCCAGTCAAGTTACTTTTGCAAGAAAACAGCAAAGAAATATATACATTTCATTTGCTTTCATTGTGTTCCACTTCCTCATGCTGTTGCTGCCACTTCCTACTTACGGTAGATTTCACATAAATTTTATTTGCAACCAAGCAACTCTCACAAACCATACAAACACACAAAAGAAAATATTAAAATAAACTTCTGACACCTTTAAAAATGTTTATGTACCCCTACAATATGAAGAGCAAGAGGTTGCCACTCACTCTTGCTGCAAACACATATATATACAGCCACATATAAATTTAATTTTTTCTTTTTGGTTAAATTTTTTATGTAAAAATATTTAAATTTCGTTTGGGTTTCTTGTTCTTGCTGCTTAATCTCTACAACCAGCACAGATAATTTCTGTGTGTTAAAAATAATATTTATGCTTTACAGCTCTTCATTGCCCCTGCAACTACATCGTACATAAATACAAGTAGATACATAAATAGAGTGTGTTGAATGTTGAAAGTAGATGAATGTGTTTGTAAGTATGTTGCTGCTTAACCTCATTCCGTTAAGTGTTTCAACACTTACTGCTCATATCCACACAAACATACTTACATTGTGAACATATTTACAACGGCACATTACATTCATTGTC
Source organism: Calliphora vomitoria (assembly GCA_942486065.2). Lineage (NCBI taxonomy): Eukaryota > Metazoa > Arthropoda > Insecta > Diptera > Calliphoridae > Calliphora > Calliphora vomitoria. The sequence continues at coordinate 117,665,840 of OW818030.2, read as the reverse complement.
TTCTAGCCGCCTTTAACGCATCTTATATTTCTTATTTATTTTTTGTTATTTTTTAAAAAATATATATATAAAAATTGGAGTAGCGTAACAAAAAACAAATATATTTTTTTATATTTATATTCAGCATTATAAAAAATTTAGGTTATGTTTTATTATTTTAGTTTGTTTGTAACGTTTGAAGAAATTTTGCTTTAAATAAAATGATTTTAGTGTTAGGAATACGTGCGATTGGAGTAAAATTTCAACAAAAATGATGACTTAGGGCAAAGACAAAATAATTGAGCTCCTGTTAATTCAGATCTCATTTTTCCACGAATATAATGTAATGATTACTAGGCAACCATGCAATAGATACAAAACTAGTGTCATTTCTGATAAATATTTTATCACTGTTAGAATATTTAATCCCAAAAGATTTGTATTTTCAATATGTTGTACGGTGCGTGTCCTTGGTCCGATTTTTTCTTAACTAAGGTATTTTATATTAACATACCGAATTTCACAAGTCTACGACAACTTCTTCTATTTTTGTCCCATCGTTATATGGGGACAAAGCACTGTGCGTCGTCCGCACAAGAAAAAAATTTTTGAAAATACTCATAAATCCGAAGGTAAGGTATAATGATTTAACACGAGATTAAGAGGTTTCAATAAGTACGATGAAGAGGGTAGTGCGTCGATACAAGGAGGGATTATCAACACAGAGAATATCAGGTTCGGGAAGTGCAAGTGGACCCACTAATAACAATGGGTAGCCGCTCCTCAAGCAGCTCACTTGGGTCCATTCAAATCTGATCCCAATGTGATACCCAAGGGGTAGGCAGCAGGGTATTTACAATACTTCCGTTGCCTCCAGATTAAACCAGCCAGATTCCCGGATGAAGGAGTAGATTCGTCTAAGATTCTTCCTTGATAGCTCATCCAAGCATGATAGGAATGGAGATCCGAGGATGCAATCCCTCAGGTTTGTCAGAGCCGGGCATTGGCAGAAAAGGTGATACACAGTCTCTTCCTCTTCTTCATTATGGCAGCTTCTACAGTAATCATTGTACCGTAAGCCCATTCTTCTAGCGTGTGCCCCAATTAAACAGTGTCCTGTAATAAAGGAGACACTTAGCCTTATTTGCTCACGACGGTAATACACAAGTAGATTCGTCCTGCTGGCATCATATGCGGGCCAGGTCGACCTCGCTATAGCACAGGAAGGTTCATTAGTCCACCTGTTTTGTGCAGTCTCATATAGTATCTTGCATTTAACAAGGCAAATACCAGAAAAGGGGTCGATTGCCTCATCATTCATCATCGCAGCCCTTTTGGCAAAAGCGTCTGCAATACAATTACCCTGATTTCCATCGTGTCCAGGGACCCATATAAGCATTATCCTAGAATGTCTCGCTATCTCATTTAGGGATACCCGGCATTCATCGGTTAATCTTTATGTCGTGAGGACACCCGCTATTCCGTTAACGGCAGCCTTGCTGTCAGTAAATATACATATATCACCAGTTATTCGATAATACCTAGGCCAGTTGGATGCACGTTTAACGGCAGTAATTTCCGCCTGAAGAGCAGTACTGAAGTCAGGTAGCCTAAAGAAGGATTTAATCCCAAAGTTTTCAATATAGAAACCTCCACCGACCCTGTTACCCATATTGGAGCCGTCAGTGTATATCGTTATGCCATAAATCCCTATTCGGAATCATAATATGGAATTGCCTATCGAAAAAAGGTTTTGCGATGCAGTAATCGACATTACCATGTATGTGCTCATAGTAATTCAGTATCCTAGAGTGTCCAAGGTCCTTACCAGACCGCGAACATCCAGCATTTAGCCTCACAGCAGAGTTGAGAGCCATTTGTATTACCATCAAATCCACTGGTAACCAGTTTAAGATAGTAAAAAGTGCCTTAGAGGAAGTAGACCTTATAGCGCCTGTAATCAGTATCACGACAGTCCGTAGTACCCGTTCGACGTCCTTACGGTGAGTAGCATTATCCAAAGCGTGCCACCACACCAATACTCCATAAAACAAGATGGGTTTAACAACTTCTCTGAAGATCCAATTGATACCTTTCGCCATAGTACCCCAGTTAGTACCAATTGACTTTTTGCAGGAGTAGATGTCCACATAGGCCTTATTAATCCTGTTCTAAATATTTAGATTCCAGAACAGTCTCTTATCCAGAATGATGCCAAGATACTTTGGATTATCCCTGATCTCAAGACTGATTCCATTCAGTCTAGGTGGTCTAAAGTCATCGATCTTATACCTCCTAGTGAAGAGAACCAGGTCCATTTTTTGGGGGTTCACACTAAGTCCACTCGATATACTCCACTCACTATCCATACAACTGGATATTGTATATAGAAATTTACCAGATATTAGTACTGCAACCTGACCAACAGAGTATTCATAGCAAAGATTCCACAGAAGTGGGGATAGTACACCACCCTGCGGGGTACCACGATTGGCCACTCTTGAAACATTTATGCCACCTATGGTGGCACATATGACTCTATAACCGAGTATCTCTCCGATTATTCGGCGTACACATAGATAAACCCCAAGTTCATCCATCGCAGATAGGATGGCGTCGGGCCTGACATTGTTAAAAGCCCCCTCAATATCGAGAAAGGCCACAAGTGAATACTCTTTATGTGATAGCGACTCTTCAATGGAGCCGACTAACGAATGTAGAGCTGTTTCCGCAAATTTGCCCTTGGTGTAGTCATGTTGGGATTTAGAGATGAGTTCTTCGGAATGGTCATTCTCAAGTATACGTCAATTACACTTTCTAGGGTTTTGTTTTACAATATATGATTGTATTATTTATGTATATGTTTGTGGCAAGTATTTTTATGATGAAATACTTCACCATATTGTGTTGTTTTCGGATTATGGTTTTTTTTTTTTTTTTCTTGGACCAGCACTCAGGGGATGACCCCTACTCATGCAATGCATTGTATTGGAACTAGGAAAATAGGTTATGGGAGGGAGGAATAGAGAGAGTAGTGTTTGTGGACATTTGATTTGAATTTTCCTACATTGAAAGTGACAGGAAAGACTTCAGGAGGAAGCTTATTCCACATACGGACAGTACGGCTAAAGAACGAATTTTCCCTGTAATGTGTTGTGCGATCCACTGTCCAGTCGACAACAAATTGATGAGCCCTTGCCGAAGAACGTGTGTTGCGAAAAAAACTACGGGTTTCGGGAACAAGTTCCCTAATTTCAGCAGAACACATACCATTGTAGTATCGGTAGAACAGTGAAACACAACCCACATTGCGACGATGTTCCAGTGAGTCAATAGAGCTGGATACCCTACTGTCACCGATAAGCATCTTCGCCCTCTCCTGTACGCGGTCGAGCAACTCCAAAATAGACTTTGAAGCACCGGCCCACACATGTGAGTTGTATTCCATTTTCGGTCGGATATAAGTGGTGTAAATAGTAAGGAGATCAGATGGAGTGAAGTATGTCTTGCACCGTTTTAGAAAACCAAGGCACTTGAATGCTTCTTTCGACACTCGAAAAATGTGTTTTGTCCAGCGGACATCGCACTGAATACTCATGCCTAGAACATCAAGAGCTTCTGATTCCTTAATATTTACACCACTCATAAAAACAGATGAAGCAACATGATCTGTTGTGCGTTTGTGTGTTAACATACAATACTGAGTCTTGCGTACATTGAAATCGACTCTATTCGCACAACCCCATTCAGAGATTGTCACAAGATCTTGGTTAAGCGTATCATTCATGTTTTGCCTCATTGCCCCAATCTCCGACAGGCTTGGTCTATAATTAAATGCATATGAATGGCAAATGTTGCTGTCATCTGCAAAAGAGTAGATAGGGTTGGAAGTTTGACATAGAAGGTCGTTTATAAAGTTAAGAAATAGAGTAGGAGAAAGGACGGAGCCTTGCGGTACCCCTGAATTGATCTTGAACTCGTTTGATGAGATTCCATCTATAACAACTCGTATAGTGCGATATCTGAGAAAGCTCGATATAAATCGAGAGAAGTTATTATCGACACCAAAAGCAATAAGTTTTGCTAAAAGCGCACCATGCCATACTCTATCAAACGCTTTAGAAATATCTAGAGCCACCACTTTACTTTCGCCAAAACGGTGTATTTTTCCGATAAGAAGGCTAGCAAGTCTCCCGGAGAGCGTCCTCTACGAAAGCCATACTGCCGGTCGCTGAGTAAATTGTTGGACTCTAAATATTTCACAAGATGGTAGTTAACCATACTCTCCATAACTTTGGAAAGTGCAGAACAGATTGCTATTGGGCGATAATTGTCAGGGTTGTTGTTGTGTATTTTTCTTAATTTTGACCCATTGTAGGGTCGAATAATTATAGCGTTATATACGTAGCTGGAAAAGTCTTTGAAATGTCTATTATTATTATTCCATATTGTATGTATATGTTAATGACTTTGTAATTACGATATAAATCAATAATAGGTCATAAATTGAAGTAGTCGTTTTTTGCTTATATCTCAGCCATTTGTGGGATTTTTCCGATCCTGAATACAGAACACCGAACCTGCGTTATGCCGATTTTGAAGCTAAACCTGAACCTGTTGAAACCGATTCCGATTATAAGAATTCTAATAGTAGGCGCTATTAATCCGACTGAATCAACGTAGCTATTCCATCGTAATTATATATATATATATATTGATTGTATTCGAAATTAAGAAAGCTCAATAAAGTAAAATCTGTACAAATATTTAAGTTAGACGCTCCTTGTGTTTATGAGTTATGCAACAAAAAGTAGTTTAAACCATATTTGAAAGTCACATATCTCAAAACCCACAGCTTTAGAACTGTTCATAATATAATATGCTAATAACAAAAGTCGTTTATATAGGTAAGGAGTGAGATCGAAAAAATTCTTAACATACATATATGTTAATAAAAATGAAACCACTAAACTTACAGTTTTAATTTTTTTTATTTGATTTAATTATTACAATTTACAAAAAACCCTTTCGTCAACTCTTCAATTCTCTTTTAACAAGAGTCCAATATCTCTCCACTGGCCTTAGCTCCGGGCATTTTGGAGGATTTTCCTCTCTTGGTACAAATACCACATTGTTGTTCTTATACCACTCAATACCTTGTTTACCATAGTGACAGGATGCCAAATCAAGCCAAAAATAAGTGAACACATTAAGAAGTCTTACGAATGGAAGCAGCCTTTTTTGTAAACATTCCTTGATGAAAATTTCGGTATTTATAGAGCTCTTTGTAACAAAAGATTGGCTTGTTTGCCGCAACTGCATATTGCTGGCCATACCAAGAACTTTTTGGGAAATTTTGTCTGCTTTTGGGTTCTAAACTTTTCTTCAACATTCCCTCTAGCATCAGCAACATAAAATTTTTGACCAGGAAGTTGCGAAAAATCTGCCAGAACATACGTCTCGTCATCCATTATGCAGCAAGAATATTTTTTTATAAAACTTGACTTCTATTTCCGTGCTCTGTTTTTGGCCTCAAATTTTTAGCAGCGTTCTTATCAGGAACTTTTTGAGCCTTGTATGTTTGTAAACCCGCGTTAGCTTTAACTTTTCGTACCAAATACTCCGAGCACTGACATTAAACATATACTTGTTTACTGTAACCATATATATGATTGATACAATCATGTGAATCGTAAGTTAAACATATTATGGTTACCACAATCATGTAAATAGTTACTGTGACTATAATATTGTTAAAAAACCTTTTAAAATGTGAAAATGGTTAATGTTAACATGCACAACTATATTTTTTTTCTGTGTGCAAGGTCTCTTATCGTGTCATATTTTCATAATGTCCTAAAATTTCTCGACTCGGCGGCTTATCCGACTCTTCGGCGTTTGACGCATACAGAGTAGTATTATTTTAGGACATTTTTTGCTTTAATAACAATATTTTCAAACCATTGTGACAATATGACATGATAGGAGACCTTGTGAATTGACCAATTGTATAGCATGATGTTTATATTTAATGATTTTAATCTCTCCTATAGTAAACAAATAATTCGTTATTGTCACCTCTGCTATTCAGGTGTATTACTTATGTTTGTTGTAACTTTGTATTCGTTGTTACAACAACATATTTATTCCTGTTTTCGTTATCATGTATTCTAATCAAATTTATTACAAAAGTAAAGGAACTTTACCTTCCCCAAGTAAAAGAAGATACTTTATTTTAACATTGCTGTGTTTGTTTTTTTTTTCCTTCCTTCTTTTCCATTTTTTTGGCACTCATTTTATTTCGTTTACAATCAGGTGTGGAAAAGTCAGAAGTTGTATGTTTGTTATTGTATTATTTTAAGCTTAAGATGCATATTCTTATAGACATAAGTAAGTAAGTATATACAAAGATTATACAAAATATAAAAATATATATTTACAGCCAAAGATAAATATGTTTGATTTTATGTATATTTAGCCCACGTTTATTAAATATACATTTAAGGTACTGATACTTTTTACTTATTTTTTTTCTTTCTGCTTTTGCCCATTTTCTATTTATTTATTTTGTGTAGTAGAGGAGTAGGTGTATGTTTTTACATTGTATCTAGGTATTTTTCTTGTTAACATTAAATGCCATCAAAGGAAACATGTTGGAATGTTTTCCTGTATTTAGTGAATACAAAGAACTAAAAGTTACAAAAAAAAAAAATATTTTAAGTTGAAAAAAAATAACAACGTTTCCAGCTAGTTAAAAGAAATATTTTTACACAGCTTAGCACTTTTTGCGCCTTTTTTGATACCCTACACCACCATAGTGGGAAGGGTATTGTGGGTTTAGGCTAATGTTTGTAACGCCAAAAAAAAATAGTCTTAAATTACACCAAAACACTTTCTGAGTCGATAAAAATATGTCCGTCCGTCTGACTGGCTTTCCATGTAAACCTTGTGTTCAAAGTACAGGTGGCAATATTGAAGATATTTCGATCAAATTTAGCACATATTTGAAATTAACTGAAATCGGTGTATTAAATCATCTAGTCTCCACACAAATA